>JAWNLL010000242.1:0-1200000 GCA_035042425.1 Drosophila flavopinicola | reverse complement strand
TGGCATCATTGCAGCCGGCTATGAGCCGGAGGCTCTGGAGATTCTCAAGAAAAAGAAGAATGGCAGCTACTGCATTCTGCAGGTAAAAATGAACGATTTGACTCACATCAGAATATCGCACAGACTGTTTATAAACATATATTTATTTATTGACTTCCTTGCAGATGGATCCCAACTACGAGCCAAGCGCAATTGAGCGCAAAACCATCTTTGGCCTGACGCTGGAGCAGAAGCGCAACGATGTCGTCATCGATGCTAAGCTCTTCGCTAATGTGGTCAGCAAGAACAGTCCGCTGCCCGAGTCCGCTGTGCGCGATCTGATTGTGGCCACCATTGCGCTGAAGTATACGCAGAGCAATTCCGTTTGCTATGCACGCGATGGCCAGGTGATTGGCATAGGCGCTGGACAGCAGTCGCGCATCCATTGCACGCGTCTGGCCGGCGAGAAGGCGGACAACTGGTGGCTGCGCCAGCATCCCAATGTGGCCAGCATGAAGTTCAAGGCGGGCGTTAAGCGAGCCGAAATCTCGAATGCCATTGACAACTATGTGAATGGCACAGTGGGCAAGGATATGCCGCTGGCACAGTTCAAGGGCATGTAAGTGTGTTAGTTTTATAAGTGGCCAATTTGATTTTGAAACATATTTATGTACTTGTGTACAGGTTCGACAAGGCGCCTGAACAGCTGACAGAGCAGCAGAAGCTCGACTGGCTGAAGAAGTTGAATGGTGTCGCACTCGGCTCGGATGCCTTCTTTCCCTTCCGCGACAACATTGATCGCGCTAGACTGGTGCGTTATTCCAGCATATGATTCCTTGTCTTGTCTAATATGTTATCTTCTGTTTTGGCAGAGTGGCGTCTCTTACATAGCCAGTCCGTCGGGCTCCAACAATGATGCGGGCGTCATTGCCGCCTGTGATGAGCACGGCATAGTGATGGCTCACACCAATCTGCGTCTGTTCCACCACTAAATCCACTTGGATCCCTCCTGCTAAGTTTGTGTAACCTTCACTGAAATCCAACTGCCTGCACACAACATTCCTTAAGCCTGAACCTCAACTGTAATCATTATAAATAAAAGACACTTGCTTAGTTAGTTAAACGTTCGCCGCCTCGACTAAAAGGTATTTATTAAGAAAATTAGTTGCTAACTAATGTACAGTTCTGGATATGACGCCGCCTAGTAGCGCCTACTGCGTCGCTTGCGACAGGCACCGCGGCAATTGCACACAAAGATTATGAATGTCAGACAGAAGACCAGCACGGACGCCAGGACCAGCGCCACCGAGGTGGTCTGATCGTAGCTGAGCGTCGCATCTAGCACATGCTGCTGCGGCAGCAGCTGGTAATCGACCAGCACTTGAGTGCCATTCGGCGGCGGGCAGGGCTGCTGGACAATGATCTCCTGATGCTGGACCTGCCGAAAGAGCGAATCCGATTAGTGAAGGGCCATCAATAAAAACTTGCGGTTCACTCACCTGCTTGTTGCGGCACAACTGCAGACCCGCCGAATTGGCCAGCGTCTCCGCGCTGTACTCATCCTGCACCAGTACGGGCAGCAGCCAACGCTGCGGCGAGGCCAGCTGCAGCCAGCTCCACAACTTGGACAGATTACGTGGATGCACAAGATATCCACCCACTGCTGATAATGCCAGGCTGATCAGTGCATTGACCAGACTGGCTGATACCTTGCAGGGCATCAGATGAGCACAGAATAGCGCCAATGTTTGTATCAGCGTCAAATAGAGCAGCATATACCCTGTACATTTAAGATTGTATTCGATTAAATCGCACTTAACAGAGCGTTATGGCACTTACCCATATACAAATAGATGCCCGTATCGCTGCTGTTCGAGTAGGTATACAATCCGGCCATGCTGTGGGCCGGAAGCAAATAGGCCAGCCAAATGCACAGACTGGGAAATAGGCCCAGCAGGCTCTGCAAGGTAAAAAATAAGTAAAAATATAATTAATGAAGTGTATACAACGTTTTGTTAAACAAGTTGGGAAGGACGTCCTGAAGATTTTATACTCTTTTCGAGTCTATGGATAGATTTCACTAGCTTATATTTGTTTTGCATACTGAAGGTAACTTTTGGGGATTTTCGACACTTCTATTTATGCACTAGCAGAGTATAATAACAACAAGTTTGTCTTCAAAAGTGAATTTTTGTACTCTAGAATTGCCCATAGAAGACTTTCAACTGTCATAACTTTGCCAAAACTGAGCCGATTTTGAAGTTCTCAGAAGCTGTGCGACTAGTTTCCATACCTACATACAGACAGACCGACGGACATGGCCAGATTAATTTGTTTTGTCATCCCAAGTATACTGGAGGTAACTTTTGAGGGTCACCTACGCTTCCTCCTATGCATTACACACTTCAGCACAAAATGAATATGCTATTTGCTTCGCAAAGAGTATACAAATAATCATCACCTGCACAATGATGTAAAGACTGCGCGTATAGAGGCCCAATCGTATATCTCGCTCCGCATGGCGTCGATCCTCCTGGATGTCGCGTATGGTCAGCATGACCAGCGGCCAGTAGGCCAGCACCATGACGCAATGATGATAGCCAAAGCGATCGTTGTAGGACAACTGGGGATCCGAGGCGGGCACATCCCAAAAGATGCAACCAATGCAGAGTGATAGCACCGCGGCGGCAATCAGCTTGCTGATCCAGGTGAGCAGCGATCCTGGCTGCTTGTAGCCCGCAAAGCGTTTGATCAGCGCCTTGGCCTGGCCAAAAAAGCCCGCTTTCAATGTAAAATTGGGCAACGAGGCAGGCGGCGCAGCGAGCGGCGGCTCCGAATTGATTTGATCCCAGGCGTTGGCCAGCGATTCAATGCGTGCCGACGACTCCAGCATGGCAGCTGCCGACAGATCGTCCAAGGTGACCAGATCCACTGAGGAAGACCAAATATATACGTATATATACGATGTTAAGGCGTACAAAATTGTATTTACAATTCACTTACGATAGTAGTCCGCTGGATTCTTGAATGGCGGACACGGATATCCCAGCTCGCCCATGTGCCGTGGCAGATCGGCGCGACTGCCAGAGAAGACTGTGCGTCCGCCGGAGAGCAGCAGCACGCCCGAGCACATGGACAGTATTTCAAAGGTTGGCGGCTGAAGGGTCATGATGACAATGCGACCACCGCTGCACCACTGACGCAGATACTCCACCAGAAAGAAGGTGTCAAAGATGTCCATATTGCTGGTCACCTGGTCGAGTATCAGCAGTGAGGACTGCGCCAGCAGCTGGCAGGCGACGCTCAATCGCTGCTTCTCCGAGTGCGTCAGCGTGGACACATTCGAGGCGCGCACCGTATTGAGGCCCAGATCCTCGATCAGCACATCCATGCGCTCCTTCAGATCGCTGCGATCCAGTGGGCCACGCAACGCCGCATGGAAATTCAGTGTGCACTGAACGCTCATGCGCGGATCCAGCGAGGAGACCTCCAGCGCCGGCACATAGCTGCACAGCTCGCGCAGACCACGCCGATTCACCTGCTGGCCATTGATCAGGATCTCGCCGCCCAGGCGCTCACGCAGACCCGCCAGGCACTCGGCCAGAGCGCTGCCCTCCCGCTGCGACGTGGCCATAATGGCGAACAGATCGCCCGCCTTCGCCTGCAGCGAGACGCCGTGCAGACAGGGACTCACATCCAGGCAGTGCACCTGTATGTTGGGATAGATCAGGCCCATGCTCGACTGCTTGCGTCCATACGGATGGGCATGTCGCGAGCTGCCGTAGATGCGTGATTCGCCATAGTCATAGCCCAATCCGGCGCCGGCGCCGTCACCGTTCAACCCGGCACCCAGCAGATCCGCCTCGCTGTGCGAACGATGTCCATAGTGCTTGCCATTCGTCATATATTGCTGCTGGTGCTGTTGATGCTGCTGCTGCTGTTGTTGCTGTTGCTGTTGCTGCTGGTGCTGCTGCTGCAGATGGTGATGATGCTGACCCACGGCTATGCTGGCGCGACTGCTCGCCTGACGCAGCGCCGCTGAGGGAACTCCGCCAGCACCCTGTGCCCGCGACTCGGGCCGGGAGTGCGCCATGGCCATGCCCATGCCGCTGATGGCACGGAAGTCCGACTCGCTGCGATACTTGCGCAGATTGGGCGGCACACGGCTGCGCGTGGTCTCATTATCGCTGCTGTCGTATCCGCTGCTGCCGGCGCCCGCCGGTGCACCCGAGCTGTCCCGAAAGCCGCGATTAACACGCCCACGCACCCCGCCCAGTGCGCTGGAGCCGCCTGGGCCGTGGCCGTGGCCTGGACCAGGACCGGGACCGGGTCGATGGGAGCGCTGTGAGCCGGCATTGGGCGGAAAAACGCGCGGCAATCCAAACTTGAGATATGTGTACATATTGGAGCCCAGCGGTGATCTGTGAAATGTGTGGAACATTAAGTAAAATGTAAAGATTCTCCTTAACTCAACATTTTGGTATATTTACAACCTCGAAACGATTTACGTCAAATTAAATTGGGATATTATTAAAATTAAATTAGTTTGTTAGAAATGCGCTTTCCAGACTCCAAGCTCGCTTAACTTTCTCAAATCATGTTACCACCATGCTTATAAGGAACATTCCAGGCATATTAATATTTTGACAATTGCATGATTACTTAAATACTTAAATAGTAATGGGCTCATATTAAAATGTAGTTATTAAAAAAAGAAGTATGTATATATAATTATAAAAACTAAAGCAAATTAGCTCTTTTTTCATTCGCATTTAAATTTCATTTATTAAAATTGAAAGCCAATCTCTCAATCAATGAACAGCTACTCGCTGTCAGCTTTAAGGAATGTTGTAAATTGTTAATGCGAGATTGTTTACTAAAGAGACTATATATACCAAAATTTTGTTGTTACTCACTTGGGTCCGTAGCGCGGATGATTTAAGATTGATTGCACTGTGGTATCGCGTAGCTGGAAATTTCCATATGGCAGCGGTGATTTATCTGACGATCCCAGCGCCGAATCGGTGAAGTCAGAGTTCAGATTTTGCCTGCGGGCGTACAGAAAGAGAGAGCGTGAGAGACAGAGAGAGACAGAGAGAGAGAGAGAGAGAGAGAGAGAGAGAGAGTTTGGGGGCGCATTACAGTAAGCTGTTGCGGTTAGCTAGTCATGTCAAAAGGGGCGTGGTCAATTAAAGTTATGGCATTTGAACTTCCGCTTGGCTGCGGTTTAATCAAGCGTCAAAACTGTCAAACAGGTGCAGCTGCCGCTGCAGCAGTAGCAACAGTAGAAGCATTAGCAGCATTAGCGGATGCATCAAGGGCACGCCCACATCATTTCCGCACTCACCTGTAGATGGACCAGGCATGCAGATCTTCGGATGCCGCCGGTGGCAGCGGTGTATTTGGACCATGCGGCACTGAGTAGCGTCGCTCCTCGCGTGACATTTTCTTGTTGTTGGAAAAGTTGCTCAGCTCCATGGTCTGTAAGTGAGAGGAAGCGAGCGGAGATATAATAAATTAGAGTCTTGGTGCCAAAAATGTGGCTAATTTCAAGTTAAACTGGGTCAAGAATGCCAGCGTGGCGGCTATTACTCATAATTGCGGGAATTAGCTTAATGAAAGCCAACAAACACACATGACATGCCATAGTAAGCCATTGTCTAGCCAGCTCTGTGAAAATGTTTTGTTTATGAAATACCCTGTGAATGCTTGTATATGACTGCAAAGCAAAGCACAATAATTGTATGGTAAAGCGATGGTTTTTTCTAAATAAAGAATCGTATTCAAATTTATTTCAATTATTTTGAGAAACTATATAGATTTTCGCACTAAAATCACAGTTTCAGGACTATCATTTAAAAAGCAATAACAACAAGTGCGAAAGGATTATCTTCGGCGTGCCGAAGATTTTATACTCTTTTCGAACCTTTAGACAATTTTCACACTGCCAACTGCAGCACTTTCATTAGCTGTGAAAATTGATATCATATTAATTTAAATTTTCTAGTGAAATATTAAATTTATTTCCAGTTGTATGGCAGCTATAAGATATAGTGGTCCGATCCGGCCGGTTCCGACCAATGTGCTGTCCCTTTAAATAATAAGTCTCTGTGCAAAGTTTGATCACGATAGCTCAAAAACAGAGGGACTAGTTTGCATACATACAGACAGACAGACAGACAGACAGACGGACATGGCTAGATCAATTTGTTTTGTCATTCTAAGCATACTGGCAGCAACTTTTGGGGGTCTTCAACGCTTCCTTCTATGCGTTACAAACTTCAGCACAAACTTAATATACTATTTTCTTCGAAAAGAGTATAAAAATTAAATGTTGACATGTAAACTATAATATATACGAGTCCATATTCTCTAGCTTTCAATAGTTTGTAAATAAACTATAATTTTTAGTTCAAGATCAAAACATATTCAATGAGAAAGAACAAGCTATACTGAATTGTTTAAAATAAACAAAATTTATATGAATGTTAAATAGTTCATATCTAAATTGAATTCATTATTGTAGTCATTACAGTAACAGCAATTTAAAGAAGCAGCTGACTGAACTCTCTTGCCTGGTAACAATAATAAGTCATATACTTAGGATTGCAGTGAAAAAACTCCGTTCAGCCTTGCTTCATTTACAGGGTATACAAACTTGAAAACAATGAACCCAATTCAAGTATTAGCTGTTGTTTTTTTTGGTTTCTTGCAGTTTTCCACGTTTAATTTTCTTGACTCGAGCAAAACCCAAATCGCTTGATGTGGAGAACAAAGC
This sequence comes from Drosophila flavopinicola, assembly GCA_035042425.1. NCBI lineage: Eukaryota > Metazoa > Arthropoda > Insecta > Diptera > Drosophilidae > Drosophila > Drosophila flavopinicola. The sequence continues at coordinate 1,193,243 of JAWNLL010000242.1, read as the reverse complement.
TACAGTCGTAGTGGATTTCGACACGGCAGCTGCGTTTTTAATTGCTAATGCGAGAGACGCATGCAAATGAGCCGCAAAGGCGCCCAAATCTGCTGCAGCCGCACTTATGCAATCGAATGTTGTGGCACAAAACAAAAAATGCACCTGTTTGCCACTTTTGGGCTTCGCCTTCGCCCGGTGCAGCGAGCCGTATGCGTTTCCGTTTCGAAGAGTGCTCCACGAGTGCAGTGTGAATGTGTGGATAAACAAGTGGAAGTGGGTGCAAGATTACGTAGCCAAGTGTTCTACGAATTGCGCTCAGTTTTCTCCCTCTCGTCTCCTCTCGGCTTTTATGGAGCTGTGGCAAGCTGACGAAAGTGAGTGGCAGCCACCTGCAGCATATTTGAGTTTGTGTCTATTTTTTTTGCTATTTGCAGCTTGCTGCTTGGCCTCTAATTAGAGCCAAGCTGAAAGTGAAGCTGCAGCTACAAAGTTGGAATCGAAATTGAAGCTGGTGTTAAGTCTGTGAATGCGAAAACGCATCAAACGCTTGATTACCGCACATTTGAAATGCTGCTGCTGCTTGGCTCTGTTAACAGACATGTGCATTATGTATTATTATGGTTGCCACTTTTTGGCTACTAAAAACCACTTTTAATTGCGTGTTAAGCTCACTGTAATTGAAATCATTTGGGCTATATAGCCAGATAGCAACTAAGTGTGAGTTTTTCCCTGCCCCCACCCGCTACTCATGGCTAAGAGTTCAAAGCAGTTTGGTTGATGTTTTTCGCCACACACTTTTGCTGTTGTTTTTGCTCTTCTTATTATTGTGTTGTCACTCGGCTTTTTAGTACTATGTACTTGGCCATTGGAGTGAAAGTGTAAGTTTGTGGCAAGTAGAAACGGTTGGTTTTTAATACCCGCGCTCAATGATAATGTAAATATAGCTCGAGGGCCTGCTACAAAACAGAGTCTCTACTCTGCCTACTCCCTTTCTGTAATACCTTAATGTATACTTAGGGCACTGCGCCACCATCCGAAACTTGTGTCGGCTGCTTTGTTGCTCCACGAAATGTTGTATGAATGACTGCCTAACTGACTGACTGACTGACTGAATGAATGAATCAATGTTGCGAGTATTGAGGGCACAGCATCAGCATTGATTTATGTGATCATGATGTGAATGTTGCCGCTGCCGTTGATATCTATATGCACTCTACACATATATCATTTGACTCTCTGCCTTGTTGCAAGTGCGTAACGCAAAAAGCGAATCGAAAAGTTGATCATACTTATACAGCAGCCACTTGTGGAATGAAAGTTAAGTTTTAGTAATGCAACTTTTAGTTGCTGCATAGGCAATTCTGCAACCCATTGAAATGAGTACATTCAACTTGTGCAAATGCATGTAAAGAAGTTGCAATTCACCATATCATAAAGACTTTTACATTATTCGTTAATGCAGACTAGTACGTTTAGTTGACTATATGAGCTCCTTGATATCAGTGACTAATAAAACTACAGCCAATTAGTTGTGCTTGAAGTTTCTTATATGCCATACGCCTATCAAATTAGTTTCCAATTTTATACACTTTCCCTCTAAGCCGAAAAAATGGCCAAAGCTCAAATGCTTAAGTGTCTTGGCTAAGCTGAGCAATTAACGATTGATTTCTGACTATTGAGTATGCATAAAGCATTTTTCTTAAATTGTTTATATATACTATATATATATATATATATATGGAAACACTGTATATATGTGCAGAATAACTGCTTGAGTATTTTAATTGTTTTGAGCAGTCTTTACACTATTTTAAACAGCTGTTGTGTTCCATTAATCAAAAAGTCCGAATTGCATTTGCATGGAACTGAAATTATATGTATGCATGTATCTATTACACATAGCCCAGCCATAGATAGATATATATATATGTATGTGATTGTGTGTGGCACCCAAAATGCCAGACTGCAGTAACCCAAAGTTGTGCAGCTGCAGCAAATACCAGAGCGGAAAACAAAACAACAAGAAACCAGAATTAAAGCCAAGCAGAGAGAGCTAAACGGGCTAAGACAAAGTCTGACACAGTTACAGTTGCATATACAGAATTATATCATAAGCCATAAGCAATGTGGCAATGTGGCCAAGTTAGAGCGACTGGAGCAGTTGAGCAGCCGCTTTGCATGATGAGTGGCCAGCGGATGTGGCGTTTGTCAACGGTCTCTCGTGCCAGCCAAATTAATTGGCCAACGGTTATTGGCAATGATTATGCCAATAGGCAGCGACTTAGCGCCCAGCAGAGTGTTGGCCACAGCCGAGAAATGGCAAACAAGATAGCAACTGCAACACCAAGTTGGACCAAGACGGAGACCCGTTGCGGGGCCAAGTTGTCGTCTCGATCCCGTTGCTTGTGCTGCATTTTGTTGGCAACGACGCCACTTGACAAGTGGCTAACCCGTTGCGTGTCTTGGCCAGCCAACATGACCATTGATGCAAAAATGCAGTTAGAAGAGACAAGTGAACGATGACGCTGGGGCGGAGTTGGAGTCGGAGTCGCAGTCGGAGTTGGGACTGGGGCTGGAGAAGCAGCAGGCAGACGCTCTTTTCGGTCACTGATTGGCCAGTGCGGCAAGCGTGCACATTATTTGATTTAATGGAGCGCGCCCAAGTGGTTCCATGTGCGCCCAGCCCAAGTGGTTTGACCATAACAGTTTGTCTTCGGTGGGGCAGCCACTCGGTGCGGTGCTGGCCACAAGTGCTTATTCCGAGCCATTGAAATGTGTGCGTTTGGCTAGCTGATTGGCTTACAAACAAGCTGCCGAGAGCGCCAACTGACCCGTGTGGCCAACAACGGGCCAACGGTCTAGGGCAGAGCGTAGAGCGTGGAGCATTCCCACGCACAAGCCAATTGAATTGGGTTAACTGATCTTCAAAAACGAAACATGAATGAAACATTTGCCGTTTCCCTTGCGCCGTCTACACAGCAACAAACAAATCACATTTATACACTACATTTTCAACGAGTTCGTCATTACAATCTCAACGACTAAGATTGTATATAATTTCTTGAAGTATAAATGTTAGAATCTATGTAAAAATCCAATAATTATAAATAGCAAATATTTCACTTATAAAATGGTTCATAAAAACCAGCCATACGCGTTCTTTTTGTAAGCTTATAATTTTATCAAATCTGTAGTTAATATTTGTAAATTTAAATTATATAATTCACTTTATTTGTATTGTGCCTGCCAAATGTTTGAGTTCGAGAAGTTCGACTGTATATCATTTCCCATAAATGTGAACTTATCTTTTGATTTAAGGACTGAGATTATTGAATATTTTTCCAGTGTACCGCCACCGGCAGTGGCCACGTTTTTAGCTGGCCAAAAACTTGGCAAACAGGTAACAGGTAACAGTCAACAGGCAAGAGGCAAGAGGCAACAGGTAAGGCAGGCAGCCACCCAAAATCAAAAGCTGTTCTCCGACTGTCGCTGACTTACAGATGACAGACACTGTGTCCAGGCCGGCAAACATTGTTTTGCCCCGCTGGCCTCTGGCCCAGTGAGAAAGTGAAAATATTTTGTTGTTGCGGCATAATTTGCTGGTCGTATGTAGTATGATAAATGCCAACTGCAGCCAGCCAAAGTGGGTCGCAGTTGCAATTTGCAATTTGCCATTTACAATTTACAATTAATAATAAAAAAAAATAAAAAAAACCTGAAGGCGTGGCTGGGAACTCTGGGCCGTCTGACTAATACTAATCGTAATGCCCATGCAAATTGATAATAATAATAATAAACATCGAAAATTTGATTACCAGTTTGGGAGCAACATTCCGGCGGCAACGAAAAGCCGTTTGTTGAACTTGTCCCAGCAAAATGAAATTGTTGATAAATTCGAGCACAAAGGCAAGCGAGGTATATTTTATGCAAGCGTGTGTATGACTGTGTGTGTGTGTGTGTGTGTGTGTTTATGTGTGTGTGTTAATTGAACACTCGAATCTTGAGTTGGGTTTTTTTTGCTGTTTGAGTTTTAGCACATTTTGTGTTGGCATTTGTAGCGCACAAGCGAGTATGCAAATTTGTCGTATCTCATAGATACACAGCATCAGCCAGCAGCCAGCAGCCAGCAGCTGATATAAGCGACAGTCAGTCAACTGAGCACGCACCAACTGTCCAACTGTCAAACTGGCGAAAAAGATTCACAAGCTGTTTTTTTTTTTGTTTGTGAAAGTTGCGCTGCGTACTCGAAAATTGATTATGAACAGATTGTGAATGTATGTACATTAAGTGAGTGTTGCCGATTGTCTTCAGTCGACTTTATGGATTGCTGTGAAGATTTGTGATTTAATAAATGTGATTGAGAACAGGAAAGAGCAGCTAGCTTAGGTGTGCCGAAGATTTAATACCCTGGCAGATACATACATACATAATGCAAGTATGCAGTTAACTGTTGTTTGGCCATATCAAATTGTTTAGAACTGAGTGAAATGCAAAAGCAATTGTCTTATGTACAGCAATGTTACTATAGCTATACACTTAGTTGTAAGGAATTCGTAATAGTTTAACTATGCAGCAATATAATTCAGTAGCACAGCTTTGAAAACTAAAAAGAACAGACAGTTAGGTTGCTGCTATAGGATATGTTAAGAAGTCAATATTGTTGAAGAAACTTTATAGATATCTTAAGTGTCTTTAGCATTGTTGATTACCATATGCTCTACAAGATTAAATCGATTTATATGCAAATCGCTGTTCAACTTTACCTACTTAGCTGGGCTAATGCAAGTAACTTAAACTGGGCCAGCACTGTATTAGCTTAGTCAATTGTTAGTAAATTAGGCAATCTCACACAGTGGCACAAAAGCTACTAACCATAACGACAAAACGCCAACGAACGAACTCACTGAAATGCGAATGCTAGCTGAAGAATGCGCCGACTTCGTTTCTGCTGACATCGCTCCAGCTGTGACCCCAAAAAGCCAAGTTAATGTCATGCCGTCAACAAATACTCGTCATGGCTGCATAGCCCCCTCTCCCCTCTCTCTCTCCCTCTCTCTCCCCTCTCTCTCTCTCGCTCAGCTCGTGTGTTCATCGTGTTGATTTTCAAGTGAATCAGTTTTCAGTTGGTTGTATTTTATTCGCTTTGCGGTTTTGAAGTCGGAAAATTCAACAGCAAGGTCAGTTTTATTAATTGCCTTCGAGCCAAGCGCTTTTCCATGCTACAGTTTTTTTGTGGCCATCTTTACAGGCAATTAACGCTGGCCCAGCGCACAAAACACTTTCCTATGTTGCAACAGCAACAGCAACAGCAGCAGCAGCAGCAACAGTGACTTGTGAAAGTCGGCTCACAAAACAGTGGGCCAAAAATTTGCATGCCAATGTCTCGCTGTCTGTTTGTCTGTCTGTCTGTCTGGCTGTCGATTGTGGACCATCAAAAAGCAGCCCCAAAACCACGCCCCACCGCTCACGTGCGCCACTCTAATTGACACAAATTCCATGACAAACAAAATACTTGCTTGTTTTTTGCGTTGCCCTCACATGCATAAAAATGAGCGAGACCAGCCACGTTTGGACATATCCCAGACAGCTAACAGCTAACAGCTAACGCACCCACCCAGGCCCGAATGGCGCCGTCCTGCGCACAGTGGTTCAAGATGCAACAGCTATAGAGTTGGTAATATTCAGAGTCAGCAATAATAGAGAAGCAATTGCAAGTTAAGATAAGAAGTTGTCATTCAAGGTAAGAAAATTTGACTTAGCTTGATTAGAGTAGTTTTAAATCGGATATTAGCGAATTTTGTAAGTAAAAACCAAGAGTACTATATTTAAAGGAATTATGACACATAATATAAAGTTCATAAGGAATATAAGCTGATTGGCATTTACATATATTGCTGATTGAAACTGTTTATAGACAACAGATATATAAATTTAATATTTTCCAACCTTTTATTCATCATCACCACATTATTTTGTGCATTATGAATGAATTTTAAAGTATTTTAAATACCAAATTATATCACAAGCTGTTGAATAGTAAGAGAGATCCAACTTTTTCTGTTTCTTTTTGTTTGGTGGCTATTAAAAAACTCATGAATACATGAATAGTCAACTATGGAACTTAAGTCAGTCAGCTGGTGACTCAAATGGACGTATTAGAGATATCAAAGTGTTACTAATTAAAATCGTAGTAAAATATGTATGAGCTTAAAGTATTTTTTAGCACAACTTTTTAACTAAGTTTGAAAGCACTGTGCTATTTAGACCTATTGTAGATCAAGCCAAACTCACGACGTCTTTGCAATGTCGAGTGACATAAATCCAGGCCTCAATTAATGCACAGCACGTTGGGTGTGTGTGCGATAGTGTGTGTTCAAATATCTGAATAGTTGCAGTAGATAGTACACACATCCATGAGATACTCTGATTCTGATTCGGATTCTGATTCTATGTCAGACGCTGGGACCTGTGTGCCAGACACGCAGTTCGAGTTAATGTTGAAGTGAAATGAATTTCTCGTTTTTACGACCATAAAACTCACGTGCTGTGTAGCATCAGATGGATGCTCATCCGAGTACTTTCTTCGTCTAATTATGCAGCTGTTCTGTGCGGCTTTTATGTGTTAATTTAATTATAGTAAAACCCAAATTAACCTCGTCCGTACTTATCAATGCATACACTTATTTTCACCGACATTCAGTTGAGTTGAAAAGTTTCTTTTTCATTTGCAGCGGTTCGTTAGGTTTTCATACTCTTTTCGAAGAAAATAGTACATTCAGTTTGTGCTGAAGTTTGTAACACATGGAAGGAAGCGTCTGAGACACCCAAAAGTTACTGCCAGTATGCTTAGAATGACAAAACAAATGGATCTAGCCATGTCCGTCTGTCTGTCTGTATGTATGCAAACTAGTCCCTCAGCTTTTGAGCTATCGTGATCAAACTTTGCACAGAGACTTATTATTTAAAGGGACAGCACATTGGTCGGAGCCGGCCCGATCGGACAACTATATCTTATAGCTGCCATACAACTCGAAGTCTGTTTTGAATCTATGTTTTTGTATGTTTTTGAATCTATCGCGATGAAACTTTGCACTGATACTTATAATTCAAAGAGACATCACATTGGTCGGAGCCGGTCGAAACGGACCACTATATCTTATAGCTGCCATACAACTAGTATTCTTAGAACAAACAAAAAAACGATTTTCTACAGCTATGAAATTTCAGTGGTGCAGTTGGCAGAGTCGAAATTGTCTACAGGTTCGAAAAGAGTATAAAATCTTCGGCACGCCGAAGATAATCCTTCCCCACTTGTTTCCCTTGGGTTCTGTGCGCTTAATGCTACGCAGCGTCATCATCGGATTAATGTCGATGCTGACTTCATCGAGACCCATTAAATGCAATGAATCATGAATCATGAGCAGCTAATGGCAGCAGCTAAATGCAAAGTCAATGCATTGAGCTTGATTTTCAAATAATAAGACGCAAACAAAGTACTACTAAAACAGCAACGGCAACAGCAACAAGAACAAGTTCTGGCCACAAGATGCAGCCACACCTTCTTTTATCGGACTAGACAAAGGCTGAGCCACCCGCCGCGTCGCGTTCTTAGCAAAAGTCCACCACAAAGCCAAAACTGACAATCAATTCGGCTTAAGTCGCTGCTTGACTTTGTCTTTGACTTCAAGTTTGTGTCTTGAGTCGTTCGTTTTGTTATTGAAAATACTGCTCCTGCTAGTTTGTTTCGTAAGTCTTTCGTTTTGGAATTGGAAAATTGTTCGAATTGAATTACGAACAGCGGTACAGACGAGATCTCACAGCTCACATGGCGGCCTGCTATTCAGCATTTTTGGCTGGCTACAAATCATCAGCGCGGCAGCACCGTTAATAGCTTTAAGAAATACTGTTAACTAATTTACGCCGCCAAACAACACAAAAACAGTAGAGAGCAGCGCACACAAAAAATGGCTAGTCACCAAAGCAAAAGAGCAAGAACAGGAAAAATCGTTGGCTCCCCCTGCAAAAGCAAAAGGTATTTCAATGAACAAACGGACAGCTAACGGTAATTCATGGCACTGTAATTAGGTGTGAGTAGTTTTGCTTTTTTAATAGTAGTCGACAGCATTTACATGAGAATTGTGCTAAGTATTGACAGTTTGACGAGTGTACGGCCCTTATCAAATTGCGACTGTGAAATCGAGATCGAGCAGCAGCAGCATTTTTTGAAAGTGATTGTTCGCCAGCAGCAACAAACAACAAAACAAAAATTGCATGAAATGAATGTGAAAGTTGCCGCTGGCCAATTCTTCAGTTCTTGCTAACTGAAAATGAGTGTGTAAAGCAAGCAACACTAAGATAGCATCTTTATGGGCACTTAGAAGTTCAGACGCAGGCGCAGCTGCGTTTTGCCTTAACAGCACCACACACATCGAGCTGGCCATATATCTGCAAGTATTTGCATATATAGTAAATATAAAACGTCAATAGGCAGATACCACAACTATGCAAGAGCAACAACAGCAACACCAACAACAACAACTACAAATGCAGCAGCAGTTTCACAGAGGAAATGCCAAGACGCTGTGCGCAGAGCAAACAAACAATGAGCGGCTACGCAGCCAAAGAACTCGCCGAGTCAGCGAGCGAAACAAACAAACAGAAACTTGTATCTGTAAGATACACACACACACACACACACACACACACACACACACACACAGCTACATCTACAGCTACAGCTACAGTTGAGGCATAGCATAGCTTTGGCGTCGACTATGGATGGATACCGAGCGCCCTAAGCACGCAAAAGAACTTTTGAGCAGAATGGAAGCACAAAAAAACAGAACATAGCAGAGCCGAGCAGAAACAAGAAGTGGAAGTAGTGGAAATGGTGGAAAGAGCGATAGAGGCTGGCTAAGAACGAACGGCAAACGTTTGCTAGACAACAAAACTTGCTTGTGGGATCTTTGACCTGCAATGGCGACGACCAAAGAGCGGCCAAGAAATCAACAACGTGGAGCAGGAGCAGCGCGCCCGTCAACGCCTCGACTAAGCCGCATAGATACATACACACATACATACATACATACATACATACATACATACATACATACATATATGCAAGTGTGTGTGTGTCGTTTTTTTTGAGGTGGCAAGTGTTGGTCGCTTGACTGCGCTGTTGCTTTGCTTGTATTTAATAAAATTAACAGTTAATACCAGTTGTACAAACTTTAATTAGTTGGCTGAATGGACACTAAATGTGAGTGCTACAACTAAATGACAACTTTTGTATCTTACAGCAACTTACCAGGCTTCTGATTGTTCTTGCTTCCAGTTGTATGACTCGAACGTTGTTGTAGTTGTTTCAGAACTCATGCATATTCCATAACACACACATACACTCACACTCACACACGCACGCACACGTTTGCGTTTCTTATTGGACAATGCTCGATGGTGGGGGTGGGCCAACAACAACAAATGCCGCTATTTGCAATCTCATTTGTCACACACAGCCAGGCTCATAAAACACATTTGCATGCACTTGCACATTGCCATTAAAAAATATCTACAAATAAATAGTTGCTACCGCATTTATTGCGTTTGTTACGCCGTCAACATTTCAATTAGATTTGCAAGCGCGCAGTGTTTTAATTTTTTTCGTATATTTATTGTTTATTGCTGCTACTTCTAGTCGTTTTTTGTTGTTGTAATTTTTGGCTTTTTGTTGTTGTTGTTGTTTTCTTATTCACTTTATTCACACAACAAACGTGAACAGCCCCAGCCCGCAGCGCAAAACTCAACTCTCTCAGTGCTCTGCTCAAACCGAACTGAGCTGAACTTGGCCTCGGACGCCATCTTAGCCAGTTGCTCGCTGCATTGGAATGTGTGCGCTAGCTGGAAGTGCTCAGAGCGCAACGCATTCCACTGGACTTCCAATTGGAGTGTGAGTACCTAGTGCGGATCAGCAAGCTTCTCTGTTTCAGTTGGTACTGTGCACTCAATTGGTTTGGACGTGTTCACGGAATATTGACATATCTATAGTTTTTCTTTTGTGGTGTGTGAAACTATTTTTGTTATAAAATATCTATATACATATATGATTATTAATTAAGCAAATATAAAATATAGATTTAAATTGCAAAGTCTTATTTGTGCACTCGAAATTTAAACATTAAAGAAATTCCATTCATTACCCTCCTGCTCTCACTCTGTATTCAGTTTCTCTCAATGTGCCACTCGCGTAATAACTCAACTCTCATTCCAGTGTTTACTTCCAGTGCACGCTCAAAACCCGATCCAGCAAGTTCTTTGAGCCGCTCTTTGGACGGCGTACAGCGTGTGAGGCATAGAGCAGAAGAACAACAAACAAAGCTGTTGTCGCTATTGTTCTTGTTGTAGCGACTTTTTCGGCTATGAAAATGATCGGCAGCGATTACGTACTGGAAGCGCACAACATATTCCACACCACTGAGGCAAGTGCATTGGAAGCACCTCGCTCGTTTCTCCCATTTGAAACCTTTTGTTTTGGCCGCTCTCTTTGCAGGTGGACGGTGGTGGCTGTTTCAATGGAGCCGGCAACTCAGCCCTGGTGCTCAAAGGTGTCAATCTGACCGTGCACAGTGGCGAGGTGATGGCCATACTCGGCTCGAAGGGTAAGCCGATTAAGCCCGACACTCATCGCGGCTGTAATGCGTTTACATTGATATCTTAGGCAGCGGCAAACGAGCTCTGCTGGACGTGATTGCCAGGCGCTCGGATGGCGCCACCCGCGGCCAGGTGCTGCTCAATGGATCGCCGCTGAGCAAGGCGCTGTTCCAGCAACGGTGCGGCTATGTGACGCAGTCCTGCACCTTTGTGCCCGGCCTGACGGTGGCTCAAACACTGCACTACACGCCAACTATCGTAAGTTATTGATAAACGGAAAACTATAGCTTCCACAATTATTATGTTAATATATTTGTGTAGCATTAAAATGAAATAGAATTTAAGCGCTTTAAATTCAATTGTTATTGCATTAATTTGCCTTAGGAATATTATTGAAAATGAATCTTTACAGTTATCGAACGATTATTGCATCTATTAGTTTATTCTGTTTTACAGCTAGGAGGCTACCTAAAAAGCTCCAAGGTGCGTCAAGTCCTAGCTGACTTGGCCCTCTCGCAGGTGGCCCACAAGCGTGTGGAGAATTTGAACATCAGCGAGGCCAGACGCTTGTCCATTGGCATACAATTGGTCAGAGATCCGGGTGAGTTTAGCTTCCTTGATGTGAAGAAAAAGCAGGAGAAATTTCAAATTTATGTTTATCATAATATTTTGTTTGACGCCATGAAATATAAATTATTTTTTCGGAAAATGCCCACATGAATATACAGCACATTTACTATATTACAGTGATGCTGCTGTTGGATGAACCCACACAGGGCTTGGATCCACTGAGTGCCTATCTGCTCATCTCCATACTCTCCAATACGGCCAAGAAGACGGGCTGTGGCATTTTGCTGTCGCTGGAGAAGCCGCGTTCCGATGTCTTCCCCTTCTTGGATCGAGCCCTGTTTCTCTGCTTGGGCGGCGTTGTCTACTCGGGCGGCACTCGCGCCATGCTGGAGTACTTCCATGCCATTGGCTTTCCTTGTCCCCAGCTGGAGAATCCACTGATGTATTATTTGTGCCTATCGACGGTGGATCGGCGCAGTCGCGATCGTTTCCTCGAGTCAAGCCAGCAGATTGAGGCTCTTGTGGAGCGCTTCTCGCGGGAAACGCCCATCTCCGATGCGCCGCTGAATAATATGGGTTCGGGCAAAGTGCCGCTGGCCTATGGCAAGCCGGGAGAGCTTAAAGTTTGGATCATGCTCTATTTGTGAGATAACAAATGGGATCTCGCTTTGAAATGTAATCGTCACATTAATGATCTTGCTTTCTTTAGAAAACTATTGGCATCTACATTCTCCTGCGGTGTTGTGGGCATGAAAACGCTTTTCCTGCGTATGCTGCTGCTGCCTATAGTCATGAGTATAATGTGGGCCTTCTACACAAATGTGGGCGTAGGTATCTCTAATTTACTTGAGTGATCCCCCATCTAACTGTCAAATGTTGCAGGATGATGCCAATGGCTTTTTTACGAGAAACGGCATGATATTAAACATACTTGGTTTATCCTATGGCTGTGGCATATTGACTACCATTTCGTTATGTAAGTCTTAAGCCGAATATTTCTTTCTTTATTATTAAAGCTTACTTCAATTCATAACTTATATAAACCGCATACAACGTCCGACCATCTCGAAAGTTAATATCGCGTCCAGCTTAAGCATTAGTTACCTAATTAAATTCTCTGGATTGAGGATGATCTTGCAGCTCTTCAGCAGTCATAGTAATTTTCACTTTTAATCTGTTTTCCTGCAGTTCCCATTTGGCGCAAAAAATTCTCGCAGGACACACCGGAGGGTCTCTACTCGGGCACCACGCTGCTAGTTGCCTACAACTCCGTCTCGATACCCTTCTCGGCGGTGTCTGCGGTCTTGGCCAGCTGTGTCGTCTATCCGTAAGTTGGTCTTTAATGATATAATAAACTGTACACTAGTTCAATTTCGATTTGCAGCTTACTACTGGACAACAAGTACAATAATGGCACCGTTTTTGCATATCTCTTTGTGGCGCTCTGGTCCAGCTACGTGCTGGCTGAGCAGATGAGCATTGCCTTTCTGCTGGTGGTCAAAGTGCCCTTCAATGCCGCTATTGCAGTGACCTATGTCCTGGTCATCAGCATTGCCTTGGCCAGCGGCACAGTGCGGTATGTTGCAAAATATAATCTTTTTCCTTATATTCAGATACATTTTGGAATTTTGTTTGTAGCTCCTTCAAGGGCTTGCAGCCTTGGCTGCAGGACAACACCAAGGGCACGCATACACGTTACGCATCCTCGCTGCTGCACAGCATAGCTTTTCAGACGCGCAAACTGAACTGCACGCCCACAGCTTCCGTAATTTGCCCCAAGCCGGCGGACTTTATGCACGAACGCTTGGGTCTGCCGGATCCAGATGTGAGTCAGTCTTATAATCCATAAATTTCAATATTTACCTACTAGTTTGTCCTGCAGGAAACTATTGATGTGGCTGCATCCTGCGCCTTTGCCATTGGCTTGGCCGCCTTCAATATGCTGCTCTATTTGTTCCCAACGCCGCGCTGCGTGCGTCAGAAATTCAAAGACTGAGAGTCGCGACTTTATTTTACACTGCATAAATTTGAATAAATTTATTTAGTAGTTCTTAAGTTTTATTTAATAAAAGAAAACAATCTAAATTGCAAATTAGAAAATGCGCGCCAATAGGGCTGCACGAACGAGTCGCATTTGCTAGTCATGTTATCGATTTTTATTTTTGAGCAAGCATCGATACTTTAGCCCTAAAGTGTGCGCCGAGTTTGCGCGTCAAGTTACAAAAGGCAGCAACGGTTATTATATATCATTTTATTTACAAGAAAACTTATAATTAATATAAATTTCGTAATGAATACAATCGAAAAGCATGACAAATACAAATTATTGAATAGAAATTTTTGTTGCAAGTTTAGCCAGCTGCAGTTCGAAATGATTTTTAGTTATTTGTTTGTTTGTTTCGCTTCACTTCAGTTTAACAATTGTCTAACGACTAAAAATATGTTTGTTTTATTTAAATAACTAGATACACGATTGGAAATTCATTAGAACGCATCGGATTGAATGAATGTACGCGAGTGTTAAACGGCAACAGAGATTTTGCTTTTGCAAAGACGGTTAATAATGCGAGCAATTGCTGAAAACGTGAAGTTTCTGTTTTGTTTATAGTATTGTATATATAAAATACTGTGGCACCTATAAATTTACTGTTGGATACTGGAATAGAATATGGTTATGTATTTAATTATATTTTTTTTGCTATGATCTGGGTTAGTTTATGATGAAGGTCAACTAAAATGGGGCCTGTTTAGTTATGTTTAGTTCAAGAGGTCCTAGGGGCTTGGGGATCCTGTGCCGTGCTTTCAGTCCGTGTCGTAGTAGGCGTAGTCATAGCTAGTATCCTCATCGGCATGCGGTGGTCGTTTCGACTTGCTCCTCTTATCCTGCTCCTTTTTGCTTTTCACTGTCTTCTTTGGCTCCACGCTGGAGACGCTGGCTGTTGTTGATTTTGTTGTTGGCTTAACTGTAGTTGTTGTTGTTGTTGTTGTTGTGGGACGCCTTGTTGTGCTAGTTGTGGTTGATGCTGTGGTGGCGCTGCTGCTGCTGCTGCTTGGATAGCTGCCGATGGTTGTTGGCCTGCTGGTCGTCTTGGGACTAGATGGCGCCAACAGCGGACTGTACTGGGAGTTATACTGCTGCGATGTCTTCTCCGCCTTGTAGATATCGGCGCGTAGCTTATTAATGCTGGCAGCACCAAAGTTCAGTGACTGTGCGGTCTTGAAGAGCTCATCCTCATCGCTCAGATCGTCCACTTGCTCGCGCTCCTTCTGGTAGGCTGACTGCTGCTGGCTCTTCAGATGACTGTGAGCCTGCTGGAAGCCATGTGGCTGCCGGCTGGACACAATCGGAGCACTAGTGCTGCCTGTCGTCGTGGGTGACGAGCTGCTGGCTCTGTTGCGCAGAAACCTGATGCGATTGCGTGGAAAATCATTCTCATACAGCTCCGGATGATACTGGCCGTCATTCTCATCCACATTGTTGTGGGGATTGGCAGTGGTTGGCAAGGCGGCGGTCACAGCTGAAGACTTCTTCGAATTGGGATGTGGGCTCGGACTCTGACTCTGACTCTGGCTGGGGCGCTGCGTTTGCTGTGCCTGGTAGTAGCTGTGCTCGTAGGGCTTCTTGTATGTGGTGGGCTTAAAGGTGGTGGGAGTGAAGGTGTCCCGGGCCGCCTGCGTCGACGACTTCTTGGCTGAACCAAAGCCGGGATTGGCTGTGCTCGTGGTCGTGGGATAGTGGTACTCGTCATCCGCATAGCGTTGGGTTGTCGCCTTGTAGGTGATGCTGCCCCGGCTGGTAAAAGTGCGCGGCTTGGCGGAGGCTTTAAACGGTGCCGGCTCCTGGCTACCCACACGTCCCAGCTCCTGCCGGGAGCGTTGATACTGCGGCTCCAGCTGTGAGGGCTTCCTGGAAGTCTGTTGCTGCTGCGTCGCCTGGAACGGTTGAGGCTGCTGCAGTTTGCTTCTGGGCAGCTCGGCAAACTCGTTTTGATTAATGTAGTTGGACTCCTGGGGACCGAGTTTTTGCTTACGCGCCGCCACAGTCGGTTTGTTTCGTCTGGTTGTCTCCTTGTCAAAGTCCTGTGCATTTTTGCCCGTCAGCTTGGTTGAACTGGAACTGGAACTGGAACTGGAGCTGCCCTCGGTAGTCTTGAAGCGATAGGCGCCATTGTTTGGATTGTATGTCGTCGGCTGTATGCGCTCCTGGGTCTGATAGTCATTCAGGCCGAAGCTGAAGCGACTGGTGATGCCGTTGCCAAGTCGTGGCGTTGTGCCCGCCGTGGGCGCCACAGTGCTGGGCGTGGTCGATTTGTAGTCCTGGAAGTCCGTATTGAATGAGGCATGCAGCGTGATCTTCTTCAGCGATTTGGTTGAGGGCGCAACAGTCGTTGTTGTTGCTGTCGTTCCCGCTGCCGTCGTTTGACTGCTGGTGCGCTGGCCGCGTGTGGGCGTGGCACGCGTCTTGGCAGCCGCCTCCGTCGTCTTGCGATTGTACTCGCTGAAGTCATTGGGTCGGGGGCGGGCGGGTGCCGGGTCCTCGTCAAATTCGCGGCCGCCATGGCGATTGGCAAAGAAGTGCGAGCTGTGGGAACCCTTGAAGATATCATCGATGTCTTCTGTGGATGCGGGAACAAAAAAGAGATTGAAACGACAAGCGCGTGATTAATTTGTGTAATAAATTTGAAGTTGCTATTGTTTTGTGTGTGTGGCTTACGCTTGGAATCATCGTTGTTGTTGTTGTTGTTGTGGTAGTTGTTGTAGTAGCTGCGCTCGGTGCTTGTTGTTGTTGTTGTGGTGCTGGTGGTGCTACTTGACGTGGGCGTATAATAGCTAGTGATGGGTCGCTTGGATGTCTGCGTGCTATCCACATTGGCAGTGGCATAATTATGTCGGGGGCGCGACTTTTGCTCATTGCGATTCTCCTTCGAGCGACGCACATCGCCTGCAATCAGGTAAAAATGTATACAAACAAATTATCGTTGGTAAATAGTAGCTTAATTGGCTAATTTTCTATTTGGCTGACCACTTTCGGCGCGCTGCAAATGGAAGGTGGGCTCCTCCTCGTTGGCTGTCTTGCTGTCGTCGGTGCCGCGATAGAGATCGTTTAGATTGCTGTTGTCGTAGTAGGCGGTGGCCTTGTCACAGTCGACGTCCACCCAGTTGGCGCAGATCTGCAGCTCCTGATCGAAGGCCGTCGTGTTTGGGCAGAGGAAGCGATAGTCCTGCACCTGTTGGACAAACGAATTAACTCTTCGATGTGAGAGCTGCGCAAACAGAAGCGGCATAAACAGCATAAGCACATAACCAGATCAACATGCAAAATTCAATGTTATATAAGTGGACGAAATTAGTTTAAAGCGGTTTTCGTTTTCGTTGTTGTTGTGTTAACTATGAAAAAGCAACAACAATTGCAACAGCATGATCAGCAGTGATATAATATGTACTCAAATATAACGATTTTTGAAACTATTTTAATTAAAATGTTGCTTTCTTGTTTATGTATTACACAATTACTAACTTTAACTGTATATCCTATTTTCTTTCAAAATTACAATTTCTTACAGTTTTACGTGTTATAGGCGCAAAGACAGACACAGACTTATATGGCTAGATCGACTCAACTGTTGATATTGATCAAGAATTTATAAACGGTTACATGCATGTGCACAACGTCAATAAATATATAAGTAACATATCATAAATAAGAGCTGATATTATTTATATTTTAAATACTTTGAAATATGAAAATACCTTCTTTTTTTAAACTATTTATTAATAATAAAAACTTAAAAACACATCAGATATTCAAATTTTGTATATTCGCGACCTTAGTCTTTCATAAACTTCTTCTCGCTACGATAAAGCATACAAAGACAGTAATTAAAGTTTAGTTGACTAAAAGATACGATATGATATGAGGCATGCACAGGCAACGATCTAAGAGATGTGCATCTGAGAATATCGTGACAAGAGTTACAATATCCACGGCAAGGCTTTGACTTTAACAAGCCAAAGGCCGTTGCGAACTTTGGCATTTAGTTGTTTCTTGGCTGTTGGTTGTTGTTTGTCGTTTGTCGTTTGCCGTTGTCTGGCTGCATGGTTGTTTGGTTGTTTGGCACTTGGTATTTGGCATTTTCGCTGGTATCCGGCAGCGCAGCCAGCTGGATGCTGCTGTGCACATTTGCCATTAATTGAAGTGAACGTTCTCGATCTTGGTCTGCGTTGTGCTTGCAGCTCTACACTTACGAGTATGTAGTTGGAGCCGTAGTAGGCTAATTGACAAACTGAAAGTCTGTAGTAGTACAGTTTGATTCGCTTCAACACAAAACTCGTATCAGTGTGACTTATGTTTTCTATATTTCGTTTAAAATGGTAAGACAGGTCACTATCACTATTTGCTCGACTATTTGCAATCGCCTCAATGCCAATTCCTGCCCACAGCCCAAAATGTATATATTTCGCAAATTGGCTGACCTCAATCAGCAGCAATCTGAAGTGTTTGAGGAGGCCGTCTCGAGTGTTTTAGCGGATGTGTTCAAGGGCAAAACTAGCACCATATTCAGCTATGGCAAATGGTCAGCTGGAGCTAAGGATGTCGATCCGCAGGATGTGGTCGCACGCATTCTAAATGAGTTATTCAGCCACGTTTATAGCATGGAGTTCAGCACGGAAATCAATATATCCTTGAAGCATATGCCGCTTTATGTCGATCCAGTGTCGGATGACAGTGACGGCCTCAAGAATTCACAGGAACACTCTGTTGCCTCAGCCCATGAAGTGAATAATTACATAGAGCGGGTCATTCAACGACTGCTGCACTCGGATCAGGATCACAAGCTGGCCTGCAATCATTATTCCTATGTGATGTACACCATATGCGTGCGGCAAGCCAATCCGGAGCAGTCCATGCATATGCAGGGCAAACTGCAGCTGGTGCACCTCATGCAGATCGATCCGTCGGAGTTGTTGCAACAGCGCACACCAATGGCCGCCATGCTGAAGATCATCCGTGCGCTCTCGACCAATCGCAAAACACACTTGCGATACTACAATATACGACTCACGCGGATACTCAAGGATTCGCTGTTCAGCGAGGACAGCACAGTGATATTCAATTATACAGCCGGGTCGGGTATGCATTTGGCGTCAGCTATGAGCAACGCCAATGGCTGGAAGGCGCTCTACTTGCGGGAGTGTAAGAAGTGCGAGTGCCTCAACGAAAAGCTATTCAACTTGGAGTACTGGAGCAGGGACAGGCACCAAATTGAGCTGGACAAGCTGCTGGCGCTGCTATATAAGAGCAACGGCACTTCCCAACTGAAATCACTTATGGCTGACATGCGGAAGAAGCTGTTGAGCTGCAATCAACTGGTTTCGGCACTCAAACAAATGGAAGCGGATGCGGATGCGGATGCCAGCTTCGCGGAGATCCTGCAAGTGCAGCACTTAGTCGAGCAGCTGCAGCTGCAGCTACATTTCGAGCACCATGCCCAGGAGCTGCTGAAGAATCAAATGCAGCTGCGCGAACTGCTCTCCAAGGCCAATGGAAAGGTATACAAACACGATTTGTACTCGCAAATGTTCAAAGACCTGTGGTAGCAGCAGATCCGTGCACTGCCAATGCAGGAGCAGGAGCAGGAGCGTATGATGCAGCTATCCAAAATGTTTGACAGCATCTACATGGAGCTGCAGAGCATGCGAGAGAAACAACTGAACTGAAGAAGTCTTAAAGGTCAGAGCTCCCTCCATCTCAAACCATTTAGGCTCTCTTCTTTTCGACGACTGCAGTCGGCAGTCACGAAGTCTCCACACACATTGCTCCACCTCACCTCTCATTTTCCATATGGCTGTAGAACTTTTGCCATTTGGCTAAAGCGTATCAATATTATGTATATTCAACTTTTCCGTGTTATTATTTGGTAGGGATGTCAAAATTTTAACGCTTTCCATGAAAAAAAAACAAATACGCGTGCGTAGAATAAAATTAAAAATATCGTAAGATGTAAATTGGCTGAAGGCCATCAGAGACAGTTAGTAATAAGTATAATAAAAATAATAATA
The DNA here is from genome assembly GCA_035042425.1 of Drosophila flavopinicola. Lineage (NCBI taxonomy): Eukaryota > Metazoa > Arthropoda > Insecta > Diptera > Drosophilidae > Drosophila > Drosophila flavopinicola. The sequence goes on along the minus strand of JAWNLL010000242.1, from coordinate 1,173,983 downwards.
CCGAGTCAAATTTCAGAAACTTATTTATCTCTTACAAAATTGAAAATACTTCCAGCACAAAAATATAATAATCTAAATAGTCAAATAACGGATGAAAATTGAAATTGTTTGATATGTTTGGGAGAAGGATAACTTTTTTTTTGTTAAATCGAATGTCTATGCTTTTTGCGACCTAGCAACCGATTTCACATAAGAAACTATCCACTTCAGATTTAGCAACTCAAATACGTTATTTTACACGAGTACAGATGATTCTGCTGTTGCCATTGTTGTTGCTGGACTTCATGAGCGCAGATTGCCGTGGCAGCAACACTTACCCCAATTCCAGGCAGCTTGACGCAGACGTGGAACATTTGGCACTGCGTCTCGGGATCGGCATAGTAGCCGCCAAGTATCTTGTCGCGGCATGTGAACGTCGTCTTGGGCATATTCTGCAGGCTGTACGTGGGCCATGGCCGGCCAAAGACATCCTCATCCTCATCCAAGAGCTGCGCATGTGTGCCCCAGAGTACGGCCGTCGCGGCAGCTGCAAATGTGAGACAACAAGAGATCGTGCGCCGGTTAATCTTCAAATTGGAAACTCAAGTGGTGCAGCCGATGGTCGACCAGTCGACCAGTCGACCAGTGGCCAGCTGCCCGGCTGACCTTCATCTTAATGTGGCTGGCACTCGCAGTCGCAGTCGCACTCGCAACACTTTCGCTCCTAAGACGCGAGCCACAAGCAGCTAAACAGACGAGGCACACGATTTATGTGTGTAGTATGTTTTAGAGTACTTAATGCCGCTCAAGGCTGCCTCCAGTTAAGTTCTGTGTGTGTGAGACTGTTTTTGTATTTGGACAATTGATGGCTTTTTGATACAAAAAAGACATCATTAACATTTGAACAGCGAAACAAGACCGCAAAATTCCCACAGCGATATTTGTACACTTATGTCAATTCAACTGCCAAATTGGCTAAAAAAATATATATATCTACACATGAGGGTCGAAACAATTAAAATGCCATGTCAATCAAATGTTATGGATTAGCTAGCAAGTGTCCCATCGACATTTACAACATGTATCATATGCCTTAAAAGCCACTTCAGACGGTTGTGACTTTAATGGCCCAAAGCGCCTAATTACCATGACGCACATACGTATGAGTTATAGCCGCGTCAATTGCCTGTTTCTTAGATTTTTTTCTTTTTTGCGGCTACTGTTCTTACAAAATGCAAGCGGAAGATGCAAATGCTTGCTGCAATTAAGGCAATTGCAATTGCAATTGCAGTTGCAAATGCAATTGCAGAACCAATGCCAAATCGACTTGACTTGGTCCAACGTCGACCACAAATTGCAGCCAAATTCGCTGGCTGGCTGGCTGGCATTATGCAATCCTCGGCGAATAGAAGACCATAGGAAAGACTCGTCTCTTCGCCTTTGAAGATTCCCATTTAATTCAAATGAATTTCATTTTCAATTCCGACTTTTTCCTACCAAATTCGAATTTGTGCTTTTGTTTGGCTTGTGAACTATGACTTGGCAGTTGATGTTGCCCCCGATTGCGACTGTGGCAAGCTTTGTCTGCTCTTTTGTTTAGCCCGTGCAGCTCGTTAAATCCCAATCGCCGTTGGTTCAAGACCAGACAAGTGAGTCGACTTCACGTTGAGCTTCCGTGGGGCGTCGTCTGGCCTCTTAATGACCATTCAAGAGATAGCTTACAATAAATTTGTACATGCGCATATAATTATTTTCTGCCTGACCCAGTATCAGTTAACCATAATTGTCCAGACCGTCTTTTTTGCCCCATCCTCCCCCAGTTATTTGTCTTTCTTTAGAGCCATATAGCTGCTTGAGGGCATTTTCATAACAAATTGCGTTTATTTCGGATTCGAAATTGGACAATATTGGTAGAAACTCACATAAATAGAGATGCTTACGTTAATGTGTGGACCTTGAGACAATGCATAATTTCATATCATGAAAGATTAAAGAGGCAACGTCTGCTAATGTTCATGCGAATTAGTTATCGAAGACGAGTTATGTGATTGTTCAAATACGTAATTATGGCAAGGAGGAAGGTCAAGATAATGCGAGACCAATGTAATGATTTGGCTCATAAGGAAACGAATTGAATGCTTTTTAAAATCGTATTATAATGTTTGACGAAGAATATTTTCAAACAAACAATTAAAGGTTTTTGTTATTAAACGATTTTGAACATGGGATATTTTTAAATTTATTAAATATTCTATATCGGACTTTAGATCTTTAAGTCATTATATTAAACTGATTTAATATTATTCTATTTAAATTTATTTGTTTCGTTAGAAAAAATACACGAGTTGAATTCCTGGATATTTTTATAATATGAATACAAATTTTTAAACATTTTAAACCTAATTAAATATGTTTATTATTTAGGCATTTTTTATTTCACCTATGTTCTTTTTGTGTACTCACCCAACAGAAAGAAGCACACATGATAATTAATGGTCGACATGGCGCTGTTCTTAAGTAGTTAATCCAAAATCTTGGCGTTTATCCACAGTTGGATAGTGTAATTTATAATATGCAAAGGGTTATCCAAAGTGCTTAAGCTGCTAGTTATAATAGATGTTCACATGGAATGCACTGTAAACATAGAAAACACAACACGTAGAAAATCTTATCAAATCGAGTATTACAAAACGCACGAATTTGTATCTTTTTTTATGGTTTCTATGCTTTTTTATGTTTTTATGTTTTTTTTTTCAAATTAACACAAAAATCATCGAGCGATTCGTTTTCATTATGTGAAACTGTTTGTCATGCCATGACAAATGGCAAAGACTGCACTCATGTAGAAAATGAGCAAGAAATACCGACAAAAATCAAACAAAATTCTTCAGACCGTGCTGTAAATTTTGTATTTGTATTTGTATTCGTATTCGTACTGGCACTCGTATGTAAATGCGTACGAATGTGTTTCGCAAGGTGCGAAAACTACGGAAAAGCCATTTAGAATGTGCAGCGAAACGTTGAAGACAACGAAAAACCGTCTTTGCCACTTGTCAGGTTGTCTGTCTGCCTGTCTGTCTGTCCATCTGTCTGTCTGTCTGTCTGCTGGTGTCTGCCTCACTTGACTGGGCAAACAGGCAGAAAAAAACACTCAGTCACTGACAGTTACAGTCACAGTCACAGTCGCAGTCACAGTCACAGTGACAGCGGCAGTCACGCTTTGGGTATAGTTACGAACCGCACGAGACGAGCCAACGAGAGGCGCAGTGATGCGCGTTTTGCGACTATATCGTTTACGTTGTCGAAGCGAAATGATTTCAGAAAGCGAAAGGAAAAACCACTTGGGCCTCATCAGCAGAAGCAGCAACAGCAACAGCAACAGCCACAGCAACATCGGCAGAAGCAGCAGCAGCCGCAGCAGCATCAGCATCGGCAGCAACAGTCGCAGCAGCGGCGGCGGCGCACAGTGATCGAAAAATGTTCGAAAACAAACAAACTTACGATCTTAACCAAGGTACAAATAATTAACTAAAATATCTAAATATGTTTCCACTTTAAAAATTTGTTTTTGCTTATGTTTTATTCAGATTTTTTCATACGTCCAAAATTTGATGTATAAAAGAACTTAGTTCAATTACACAATATTAATTAATAGTTTGTGATCGAACTTTGACCAGACAAACAACTTTAGGCTAAGCAGATTGTTTGATGAATCTTTTGTAAAAAATATTTTCTACAAATTTTTAATTTACTTACATGTTTTGATTTTCCACAAGATAGGTTACACTGTGCGGCTTGTCGGCACACGAGTGGCTGGTAGAGCCCCGCTTCGGCTTCGGCTGCGACTCCGACTCTGTGCTGTTGGCTGGGCGCATGTGTCGCATGCTTAACGCACATTACGCATACGCAACGTGTGACACTTGCATGCATTGTTCGTCGAACTGACAAGGAGTCTGTGCCTTGTGCTTGTGCTTGTGCTTGGGCATCATCGTTTGTCACTCACTTACGTGAGCAGCAGCGGGCCGCAGGGCCAACGCCATGATTATGAGCAAGCCGCAGTCGCAGTCGCAGTCGCGAGTTGAACTGAAAGCAGCAACCGCACTCCCACCGCAAGTCGCCTGCAATTACATAGTACAGTGTACAATATATGTGTGTCTGCTTGCATCTAGCATCGCGTCGGTTGCATCTTCCGCTGGTATTATGTCATAGTTAGTCATGGCGCGGCAGCATTGTCATTTACTGCCGCTGCCGCTGCTGCAGTTGCTGTTGCTGTTGCAGTTGCTGTTGTGTCGGGGCAAAAGTCGCGCTGCTGCTGCCGTCGGCAATCCGGTTCGCGTATATGGGTGAGTAGTGTGGCACAGAGTGTGGGGAATGCGCGGCATTTTGTTGCAGTGTGGGAATTTGCACGCCCGCAGCTCAGACAACATCTGCAAAGTTTTGGTTTTTCTTCTTGTTTTGTTGTTGTTGTTGTTGGGCGTTGCTATTTAGATTTTTGTTTGTCAAAAGGCAGCAGCAAGAGTCATCTAATGTCCATCAAAGCGTGGCCCTAAACTGGCAGTTTGGCATTTCAAAGTTGAGGTTGGCTGCCGGAAAACGCTCAGCCAAAATCATGCCGAAAAGCACAAAAAATGTCAACTGCCTTCACAAACGCGAACTGAAGACGAGCCTGCGACTCGGTCTGACTTTCAACCTGGCCCAGGCTGCAGGCGCAGTCGCAGTCGCAGTCGCAGTCGCTGCTCACTTGGCATATGGCCAATGGATGTGGCCTTAACTCTAACTGCAGTTTGGAGCTGCGCCTGACTGCTTTACCATCATTTTGTTTTTTTTATTTTTTTGTTTTTCTAATTTCTCGGCTCATGGCAATAGTCAGCTGCAATGATTGTGTAAGAGCTTTGCCTTCGTCGTCTTTTGGGCTGCCTAGAAAAGCATAATAAATGCTCAATTTATTTTGTTGGCCTACGTTTGTGTCATCCCCGGCAAAGAAAGGCTATGACTCACGCGATGCTGTATGCTGTTGGCCAACCAGCTGCGTGGGAAAGGCCAATAACTAGGAAGTGTCCAACTGGACAGTGCCAATAATGAGAAATAAACAGCAATCGCAATAAGCAACAGGCAACAGACAACAGACAACTTACAATGGCCAACGATACTTATGCCACCAACAAAAGACTTCAGACACGAACTCGCTTAGTGTCAGCATTACACAGCAGCTGGGCGATAATTCTAATTAGCGCCTGCTTTCAATTAAATACACATCAATTTGAATGGCCTCCGCGCTGGCTGACATTGATAAATGTGGCCCGAAGACGCGGACACGATTTTGCTGTTCGGCTTGGCAGCGACAAGCAGCTCAGCAATAGATAAACAGTTAAAGGGTCTTGCAGCAGTCTATCGTCTAACAGCAGCAACGGCAGCTCGTTAAGAATTCCACCATACATATTTGCGACGTAAATTATTTAATTTTTTTGCGATTATATAACTGCAGTAAAAGTGCCGAAAGCATTTGCACAATGTGTGGGAGCCAAAGCCAATGAAAAATGCATGCAGACATTCACCAGCAGCGCCAACAGCAGCAAAAGTAAATTTCAATTAAGCCGAAGATGCGCGGAGCAGGCGAGCGCCTCTCTGGCATTTTGCTGGCTGCCAGAAAAGTTAGCAGCAAGCCGACTAACGAGTCCAGGATAGCAATTGAAATGGGCAATGGGGCTGAGGCTGAGGCTGAGGCTGGTGCTGCCAGGTGTTGGAGGTTGCGGGTCTCTGGAGCTGTAGCTGTAGCTGTAGCTGTAGCTGAATCTGGGCATTTCAATTGAAATTGCTGTTTGGGCCATTGAGTAATTGTGCAGCAATGAGCATAAGCAGCAGAGATTTCCCGTTGATAAAGTGCTGCGCTTGGTAAACCTCATAATAAGAAATCACACACACACACACACACACACACACACACACAATTCGCATGGCTGAGATTTGGGACGCCTGCACGTGGCAACTGCGACTGCAGCTGTGCAATTTACAGTTTATGATGCGACGGCGACACAGGCTTGCGAAATGCGTCAGCTCAAAACTTGCGGCTGGAGACGGCGCACAGGATTGGGTCAGTCAGTCAACCAGCCAGTCAGTCAGTCAGTCAGTCAGTCAGTCAGCTAGCTAATTTGACAGTTGTAAGAAAAAGTTTATCTCATTTTTATGTGATCAGCTCACAAAATAGCAAAATAAAACGAAAGACTTAGGCAACGAACTTGTTTTGGCCAACTTTCGGCTAGTAGTATGTCATATTATCTATTTGCACTCATAAACTGGCCACAGTAAAAACCAATAAAAAAAACATGCCCTGCATAGCGCCAACTGCATCGCTAGCTGAATTTGCATAAAACGCGCATTAGGCTCACCCCCGCCACATGGACGGAGTCACACCAAAGAGGCGCAACTTGTGCCGAAATCATTCAAGACGAAACGTGAGAAAATGTTAGCCGACATGGCAGTTGCTATGCCACATAGTATATATATCTGGGCATGTACAACAACAGTGCGCTGCACAACGACAAATAAATATAAAAATATTTGCAAATTATGGGAATGGCAAACGGCGAAGCCAGCAACAACAGCAACAGCAACAGTAACATTGGCGGCTGATTTCGCCAAGAATCCGGCGCGGCGAGTTGCAGATGCTGCACTGACACCCCAGCAGCAACAAGTTGTTGCCGTCGCTGTTGCTGTTGTTGTCGTATCTGTGACTAATTGCATTGCCCATACAAATGCACTTTTCGTAATTATTTGCAACAATGTTGGAATATATATGTGCGGAATTATTCATTGTAATCATGTTAATGAGCTTTCAGCCAAAGTCTTTTTGGCTAGCGCTTTGTTCATAGAGCTGCTGCTGCTGTTGCTGCTGTGACCCAGCAAAGACGCCGACTGACTGTCATTTCCTACAGACCAAGCATCAAAATGCTAAATGCCAGCACTGCTGCTGCTGCTGCTGCTGACCAGGATGTTGCTGTGCATTGCCTCAAGCACAAATTATGCGCATCTATTAAGGCAACTTTTTTCTTTTTGCATTATGCTAATTCAATTAGACGCCATTTGCAGCGGCGCTGGCAACTTTTGTCACTACTAGTACATCGTTGCCCGCTTTGCCTGAACTCTGTACCTGTTGCCGTTACTGTTTGCTGGTTGGTTGGTGTCTTCTTCAATTGCATTTTGCCGTTTTGGCTGCTGGCAAAAACATTTTTGCCAGAAATCGTTTTAAGGTGCGCCACTTGCTGATCGTTTGTTTTTGCCTAAAACACGACAGCAATAGCAACAGCAACAGCAACAACTCTCGTTGTTGATTTATGCGTTATGCAGCATTTAAATTGGCATTTATGTCAAATGGCGGTACGCTATATTTTTTGTTTAATACATTTCGCTTTATTTGTTTTATAAGCGTCCTTGAGCACGATCATAAGCCGCTTCGCGACTTCGACACTTTTCCAGCAGCATCCAAGCCCTCAGCTCTCGTTCCCATGGCTGCCACTCATTTTAGATATACATTTTTTGCACGCAGCTCCAGCTCGGCGTTATGCTGAATGGCAAATAGTTTAATTGCTTAAGCTGCTTTTGTTACTTTAACGTTTTAGTTGAATATCTGAGACTAATCTATGCACAATTCGGCTATAAACATATTTTGCAGCTTCATACATATGTTATAATCTACTCTAGCAAAAATACTTTAAATTATCTTACAATAATCACTAGCAATGTAGGTTGCTTTGCTATATTACGTATACGACTTTATTATAAGTATAAAAGTTGGCGCCTTAATTAATTGCTTTTGCTGTGAAAATTGAGTTTTTCAAAACATAACAAATCATAAAATTGGAACAAGCGCGAGTTTTTTGTTGAAGATATTCTTTTATGTTAAATTTAATACAAAATATTAAGCTTTCTAGAATATAATAATTATGAATTACGCTTCGTGTTGCGTGGCTGAATTCAGACCAACTGGAGAGCTATAGAGCCTTGAATCGAGTTCGAGTGACTTAATACGACGTGTTTGCATGAAATGCGATAGTCTTACACGAACACGTCACGAGTGTGTCACGCTCCCAGCTCTATGCCGCTGCGCCTGCCCGCAGCGCGAAAATTTGCAAGACGCAGCTCAGTACAATTCCCAGTACAGATGAAAATGCTAAGTAACCCGCTCGTAGTGGTTCCTAATACTAAACAACAACAAAAATGGTGTTTGCCGCTCACAAAAGCTGCCGTAAATGTTGCGGCCTGTCAATAGTGTTGAACTTCCAGTTGCAATCCTCTCGGATGGTCTCGAGTCACAGACAGACTGCATATGCACACAAAATGCCACTGGCCTTGGCGCATGCTGAGAATGTTGCTGACGGGCAGCAGCAACATCAGGCAACAGCAACAGCAACAGCATCGAAGCAACAGCATCTTTCGAAAGCTGCCAAAAGCGTTCGCCACTCAATGGTTGTTACAGTTTTGTTTTTATGTGAAAAATCACATCGGTATTGGCCAATAGTCAGCAATGAAAATGTGTTGGTGTAATTAATTAAACAAATTATGTGCATTGCGCAGACGCGTTGACGTTTTTGGTGCAGCATCGTTCAAGTTGATTGCAATGTTTATTAATTTCACTTAACGCAAACCGATGGGAATGCACCAGAGCTATAAAAACACAACAAACGCTTTTGCTGTTGCAGCAGCAGCGACAACTGCAATTGCACTTATGGTCAATAGTGATTACAATTGCAGCAGCAATGCATTTTGCAATGTGGCTTTTACGTGCGGGCCCATATAAGCCAACTTATGGGCACACCTGGCTCCTTGTACTTTGTGCCATTTTCGGGCCCCCTCAAAAATTCTTCAATTCTTTTGCAGCTGGCTGGCTGGCGCGGGCAGCGCAACTGTGCCTTGTCATTGATTGTTTTGTAAAATGCAATCAATTATTAATTATACGCCTTGTTGCGGCAATTGCATTTAAGTGTCCATCATATTGTGCGACCAGACAATAGTGCAACATCTTCTTCATCTGCCGCATCCGAAACATTTTTCCACAACATTGTGTTTATTTTTATGTTTTCTTCTTGTTTTTTTTTTGGGCTAGCTCATTTTTCGTTTGAAATGTTTGGAAATAGTTAACAACCGCATCAAAATTAGTTTCGTTATTGTGTTAGCCTTCGGCTTAGCTGACTCCTAACTACAGCTACAACTTCAACTTCAACTTCGACTCGAAGACTCGAACTCTTGAGCGCAGATCGAGAAAACTGAATTGATTTTTTACGTGCGTGCGGTTGGCTGCAGCTAAAGATCGAGCTGCGTGTGGGAAATATGATTTTTGTGGTGGCCAGCCAAAGTCATTTTTGGGGGCATGTAATTTGATTCAATCGGCCCCGGAAATGCAGACACGGCCCTTCGGCTGCGCAATTGCACGGCATGTCCGATAGCAATTGCGATTTTGTGGACTAGACCCGCAGACTTGTGGCCATATGTATGATGGGACAAGGGACACAGCCAAGCATCGCGTCCACAGAAAGTCTTTAAAGCCGTGACACAAAGCCACTTGGCAAGCTGGCGGCATTTGGCGTTGGTTAAAAGTCACATTGTTGACCTTTTTGCCAGATCGTACATTGGAGAAAAGGTTTTTGTTGTTGTTTTGGTTTTTGTTTTTGTTAAGTTTTTGCTGCCAGAGCGTCTCCGGCAACGAGCGTAGCTCATTAAAATAATATTTAACCTTTGAATACGAGACAAATACTTGTTGAATACACTCGTAGATATTCAGTCACTCATTCCCTCGTTTTGGCGTTGCTTTTGTTTGGCCCGTCTGCACACAGCCAACGAGCCATGCGCAATTAAAAATTAACTATTTAGTTTATAATGCCCATAGTTTGCCGCCAATGCTCTTCCGTCCCCTCCCAACCGCCTAACGCCCCCCCCCCCCAAAAGCTAAAGCCAATTCAATGCATAACGAGTTTTGACAGCTATGCGTTTGTTGTTGTTTTTATAATTTTATATTTTTTATTATTTGCATTCGCATGGAACTTAAATGCCCTTACCCGGCAGGATGTGATCAGATATTCATTCCAGCAGCAAGTTATCGAGCATCGATTTCGAAGTGGAGAACTTTGAAGGTCCATATGTTAATAAAATTGAGTAGATGATCATTTTCGCTGTAGACAATAGACATATATCAATGTCATTTAGTTTTCATAGAAGTATTCACTTCAACCAGAAGAGATATTGTATGGTTTATTAAAAAATACTTGTCTAGACTTGCTTCAAAATCGGAATACTATACTATGCCATAGCATAATATATATTTGAGCGAGTCTGCGTGTCATTTAGGGCTCAATTGGCACATTTTGATTTAAATTATTCATGTCTTAACAATTTGCCAGTAGTGAATAAAATATTTATAATAATAAATAGTTTCCAACTGTCATATATGTAGCGCCCATATCAACAATCAAAAATATAAGAGCCAAATCATTGTATGTAATCAAAACTAAGTTATATTAAATTGGACATAATAATAACCAGCGGCAGGGTATTAAATCTTCGGCACTTCAAACATGCCTTTCTCACACTCAACTGTCTGCGAAAGTGTACTCAACATTTTTGGCTTGCCAAAAACCAAAAATTGGCAAAGCTTTGTTATTTGTTTTGACACTCATCAGCAGGCGGCGTCCCGCTTCTGACCTATGCGCCATGTTCACACGCTGAGCAGACGCAGCAGCAGCCGCAGCAGCAGCAAAGATTGGCCCGAGGGGGTGCGTGGCTGGCTTCTTTCAGCCCTGACATCAAAATTGCTGTGCTGATATCGCAGCTACAACAATAAGTCATCATAAAAAGTGCGGTGAAGTACAATTTGCTATCTGTTAGCTGGAAACGCAAACGCTTTGATTTAGTAATCAAAATTTTTGTGATACAGACAAGTAATACTTGTGGCAGCACTAGCACCGATTTCGGCAATTGAAATCCAGCAAAAGGCCATCGACGAACATGTGGATACGCATTTTGGTCGCTTACATCGTATGTGCAGGCGCCTACAGTTTATGCTCGAGGCCCGATAATACCCGAAGAAACCAACGTAAACTAAGATGACGTAAATTGGCAGACCAGAACAACATATTTAAATAAAAACCTTCAAGTAATCGTAAGAATCTTCTTAATTGTTTAATTAAGAGTTAGTTGACCAGCTGGCATTCGTTGCGCCTCGTTTACTGCTGTTTCTCCTTCCGCCTGCGCTGCAGCAATTTACGCAGCATATTGAAAGAGCTGAGCACGGGCACCATGACGGGCAGGAAGAGGGGTATGTAAATGGCGTACTTCTGCTCGTCGGGAAAGTAGAGTTGAGCGAGTAGGCTGGCATCAAAGAAGCCGCGCTCCGAGGCTACGAAGGCGCGCTTGGCCAGTGCCGAGGCATCCAGCAGACGATGCTCGAGCAGTGCGGCCTTGGCGGCCAGTATGTCAACATAGGAATTGGTAATGGCAGCGCCCACCTTGTCGTCAATCACAATGTAGCTGATTTGATCTGAAAGTAGCGCAGCGTATTAGAGCATGAATATTTAGCTAATGGCCTTATTAATATGCATAAATGTCTTTACCCAGCAGCTTAATGAGACTCTGCAGCGTATTGCTGGCGGTAGCAATGTGGCGTATGGCGCTCCGTCGCATATAGGACTCGTATTCCCAGCGACGTGGTGCCAACTGTTCGATGTCCACAGTTTTTACGCCCGCTATTTGCACCTCGCTGCTAATGTCCAGAAGCTTGTGCAGCTGATCCAACATCACTTGCATATTGTCATTGGTGCTGACGTAATAATCCAGTGGCGCCTCATTGTTCAAATGCGCCAGGCACACGTGCTTGGGCGGATTGGCTATGATAAAGCCACCCCAGGGTGGCGAAATGAAGGCATCGACGCCATCTCGGCTTAGTATCTCGTTTTTGCTGTTGTAAATGTGCAGCGGCGCCGTGCTGCAGGGTGGTATATACACAACCAGATTGATAACAGGTTTATCCGTAATGCTGGCACTCAAATTCTGTGCAATCGATGTGAGCAGGTGCGGCAGCGCCGACTCCTGCAGTGCATAATGACGACCTAGTTTGGTCTCATCGCGCACCTGCTTGAGGTCCGCTTCAATGGAGACGCGATATTTCCACTGAGTGCGCACCGTGTAGTTGGAAATGTCGGAGATCTGTGCCAAAAATGGCTCAATATAGGCTGCAAATTGTTGAGATTGTAATTGAAATTGTGGACTGCGTAAGATTCAGCGTAAGCTTACTCTGTGCAGCCAGCGCAACATTCCATTGGGCATGCGTGAGTTTGGGCTTGGGATTCAGGACGGAAATAACCACATCGTAGGCGGGCTGCGGTGCCTCTGATTTAGTGCCCAGTCGCTCGTCTGTGCTGAGTATCTGATTTATGCGATAGGTCTGCAGTATTTTAGAGTGCAGCAGCTGCGCCAGCTTACTGGAGGCTAAACATTTAAAGAAAGATTTAAATACAATAACAGATATGCAGATTAATTCTTTTTGAGTCACTTACTGACATCGCTGCGCATCAGCGCCGAGCGCTCAGTTGTCAGTAGCAGCTCTTCCTCCAGCTTCGGCCATTCAATAAATATGAAATCCCCCACGCTTTGCGGATGTGCCTGTAGCAGCAGCTTCTCTAAAGCATCCGGCGTATGTGCCTCGGTTGCCTTCGCAAACGGTGACAGTTGCTTGAATTCCACAGTCCAGATATCTAATTGGAGGAAACGCTATTAGTGGCTCAATGATTGCTGGTTGCCCAACTGAGTGCTTAATGTACTTACCGCTGTCGCCAAATGCGGTTTCCAGCTCCGCAATGAGCAGCTGCCCGCGACTCGGCTGCTGTGTGTAGATGACCACCTGCACAGCGGTTTTGATGGGTTGCTCGCTGAGGCGCTGAATTGCCGAATACGGCAAATTGACTCTGTATAAAAGAATGTGCATGTTAAATGGTCATGAAGACTGCTTAAATGCTGTTGACTCACCTGTAGACTGTGGTGGTTTTCCACCACATGGGTACACCAATCCCAACAATGACCACAATAAACGCAATTGTCGCAGCGATGCGGGATTTATCTGGAAATATAGAAAGGTAATGGAACAATAAAATCAGAAACTCTAAACTAAAATGTGACTGTCTAGAAATTATTAGTAATTTTTAAAGCATTTACGCAATTTTGTAATTATGTAAATTTATGTTTTGGTTTGTTTCTTTATACATCACTTTATTTGGGCATTTTTAATTAGCACATCTTTCGTTTGTATACAATCAACATTCACAAATGTATAATGCTAGTTCATGAAAACCGAAAAGCCGAGTTACACATTAAGTTTGTGCATTGCCAGTCTACCAACAAATTGTGGCTTGTACGTGTGTGGCGGCATATGGAAAATGTCGTGATTTTACTCCTTGTAGCTGCAGGATATTACAAAGACGGGCCCCTTGTCCAGCGGCGTGTTGCGTGACACGTATTTGGTGAACTTGGTGGTGCCCTCGCAGCGATAGACAATGTTCAAAGCATTGTCGACGGGCGCTATCGTCAGCAGCACCGCATCCTCTCCTTCCACCTCCTCGTTCTCCTCAATGCTTGGTTCGCCTTCGGAGATCACATCGAGAGCATTCAGATCCGCGACGCGTAGTTCACTCTCTGGTGAGAGATATGTGATGACCGCTGCGCCCTCCGCCGCATTCAGATAGTATACAAGATCGAGTGTATTCTCTTCGCTGACCAGGCCATCGCCCAGGACCGTGTAGTTGCCGTGAGACCAGCGCTGCAGTTCAACACTGCATGTGGGCGTTATGGCATCCACGCCATACAAATCCAGATCGGTGAAGTCGCGCAGCAGTTGGAACATGGCATTGCTGCGAAACAGTTGGAGCAGCTCATCGACGGTGCCCTTGGCGGTGCTCAAATCCATCACTTCGTAGTTGTGCACATTGGCGGGCCCTTGCCGTCGCCAGGTCAGCGACTCATCGTTCAAAAGTTGTGCGCGGGCCAATTCAAATTTCTCACGCTTGAAGAATTCGTACAAGCAAATCTCTGAGTTCTCCTCGATGCGCTTCTGTATGCTACGACGCGTGGCCGCTTTCAAGTATACATCGTTTAGAAAAAGTCCCATCGTGGGCCTGTTGTTAACGTGCGGCTGAAGGTAGCCGTGGCGTGGAAAAGCGCGATAGGTGTGCGCTACAAAATCCTCATTAGTGGCGCCGTGGAACCAGCCGTTGATGGTCAGGCGTGGGTAATCGAAGGTCGTCACTTCGCCCACCTGGTGAAAGGAACGTGAGCCGACTTTAAAGAACGCAAACTGATTGTTTTTGGGCGCAATCTTATGCCGTACAGGGAACCGTGGAAAGCACTGATCATCGCTGGAGAATATCTCCAGGCAGCCACCTTGTTCCTCACTCCATTCCTCAACGCTCTGCCACGGTGAAATGTAATATATAAAGGCTATTTGCCGATCCTTGAGCAGATCGTCATGTACCAGCAGATAATCGCCACAGGTATACATGCTGCACGAGGCGGATACATAGTCCAGCTTTAGATTTGTCACCTCCTCCAGCCAGGGACGAACTTGTTTCCTAAGCAGCTGCAGGAAGCTCGTGAGCAGCCGGCACTCCAACATGTTGGACAGATCGGTGCTCTGATAGAACTCGTATAGATCCATTTGCTTGCGGGACCAGTGTACCTTATTGATCATTTCGTGCACCAGAGCCTGGGTACTGCCATTCACCAGGAATTCGGGCAGTAGGCATATTTGAAAGGGGTCACCGTAGATTTGTGCTCCGGTCTTCTCATCTTTGGTTGCCTTCGCTTGCTTTGCCCAAGCGGACTGCATCCATTGCGTCACATCCTTTTGCAAATAGGCGCTGTTCAAGCTCAATTTCAAGACTGCGTCGCTGACGCCGGTTTCCACTTCTGGTGTTCCAGAGAGCCTCGCCAATTTCTTGTGTGGTCCTTCACCTTGAGTCGCGTCCGATTCCTCGAGTTTATCTGCAAGAGCAAGACAATGAATGGCATTGCATTAAGCGTTGAAATATGGGAGCATACCTTAAATGTTAATTTATGGCCGCGCAACATTGACGCACATCTACACATATACGCACACACACACATGGGGTGGGCTCTTTAGACTCGATTGTGCCGGCACATTTAACACAATTACACACGCTGTGCGTGGTTACTTATTCAGATACGTTTGCTTCCACTCACCTTCGGTTTTATCTTTTCGCTTGGGCTTCAGGGGACTAGTTTGTTCCATATTGTACAATCAAATTTTAATAAAAAGAACCAAACGAATTATGTACATTGAGCGTCTGAAGCGAAAACATCGATGTATGACACTATGATAAGAATCGATTACAATCGATAGAAAACACGACGCGAAAATGAACCAACAGAAACGCATGAGCCAACATATTTCAGCTTCGACGCGATCCACTTCCACTTGGCTGATGGTTTGCCATGGTTTCTCTGTAAAAAGCTAATGAACCACACCAAGTAATCAATTTAAGCGGTGAAATGTAAAGCATCAACTTTAAAAGTAACGATTTAAAATATATGACAGCAAAGTGAGCTAACAGAATGCATTAGTCAATCAAAAACAAATAAAAATCTGACCATGGAATACCCTTTCTACATATTTGTTGTACATATTTTTTTTATTATTTTCAATATGACCTTCCCAAAGTTAACGAATTGGAGTCAATTTTAAGAATTGGTTCACATTTGTAGTGCATTTTAATGCTTGTAGCTATGGACCAAATGAAATCTATAATTATTTATGTCGGATTTTAAACATGCCAGTCGCAAATTGAATAACGACTGTTTTACAGCTCTGGCTTGCTGTTAATAACAGTGTTGCAATGTTAATGTTTATTTCAATGTTATTGTTTAGCAACAAAAGCGAAAAGGAAGTTCGCGATTCATACGCGCAATTTAACTTGTAAAAATGCCTGATTCGCTGGAGGATGCAGATCCCTCCACAGTATCGCTGCGCATCTGCTTGGAGGGGCATGCTAATGCTTTGGCATTAAACAAGGAACACAATCAGATCGCCGTCGCCGGGCGCAGCTGTAAGTCGAAATATCCGTCTTGTAATGAAAATTTGCTAAATGAGTCTTTCCAGTGCTCAAGGTCTATGCAATTGAAAGTGATGGCTTCACGGAAGTGTGCAATATGCGTGGCGGCAAAAACCAAAATCTCAGCTACTCCTCCAACGACGTCGCCTGGAGCACACTGGATAGCAATATTTTGGCCACGGCTGCAACGAATGGCGTCGTTTCCGTTTGGGATTTGTCCAAGTTTGGCCGACAAAAGCAGCTGCTAGTCTACAATGAGCACGAGCGCACTGCACACACTGTCACATTTCACAGCAGCGAGCCGAACATCCTGATCTCCGGTTCGCAGGATGGCACCATCAAGTGCTTTGACATACGCTCCGATACGTCGGTCAACACATATTTTAGCAACTCGGAGTCTGTGCGGGATCTCAAGTTTTCGCCGCACTCGCAAAACACATTCTCCGCCGTTTCGGAGAACGGCACCGTTCAGCTGTGGGACATGCGCAAGTGTGATAGGTGTATGGTGCAGTTTACGGCTCACAGTGGACCTATCTACACTTGCGACTGGCATCCCACACGCAACTGGCTAGCCACCGGCAGCCGCGATAAGCAGATCAAGGTGTGGAACATGGACGGACGCGCTAGTCTGGAGTACACCATACACACCATAGCTGTCGTGGGTCGTGTCAAATGGCGGCCAGAACGCACGTAAGTCCTGTATTACTGATTAATCGCATACCATTATTAATATTGCATTTCCGTAGTTATCACATTGCCAGCTGCGCCCTCGTTGTGGATTACAGTGTGCATGTGTGGGACATACGGCGTCCTTATATACCCTTCGCCTCGTTTAATGAGCACACAAACGTCACCACGGACATTGCATGGCAGGGCAGCGACTCGCACTGTTTGCTCTCCACCAGCAAGGATTCCAGCATTTATAAGCATGCATTTAAGGACGCCGCGCGACCGGCTCTTAAGGCCAATGCGCAGGGCGCTAGTCTGGGGCGACATGGCGATATATCCTTTGCGAACAAAATCAAGGAATATACAACCAAGTCAACCGGCGCCTCCAATACCAAAAGCACAAACTTCATGTAAGCTAAGACAATATGTTGTTTTGTTGAGTTGTTCTCTACATCATTTCGTTTAGAAGTCGCCGCAAGACCGCTGTGCCTGGCAACATGCAATTCCATCTGGATCATTCAAAGATGTATATGTTTATGCTGAAAAATACGGTATTCAGGCACTCGAATCATATGTTTGATTCTACTCTAACTCAACTCTTACCACAGAACATGGCCTTAGGCACTGATTATCCGGCGCATGATACCACCACGGAACTACGTGTGCATGACTGCTTCATTGGCTGCGCCCGGGAGCTGCTGCTGAGCGGCAAGAAGCTGGCCGAGTTGTGCGAGCACAACGCAGATGTATCCCGAAAATATGGAAAGCATAATGTGAACAACTACATCTTTTTAAACTTTAACTGTATTAACAATGTTTACCCCTAGGCCACAACTCTCTGGAATTTCATCAAGCTCTTCTACGGTACCAGCCACTTTGAGCCACCGTTTGAGCATCGCTCATCGTTCTCCAATCAAAAGAATCCGATGAGTTCACGACGTGCAACACAAGTGGCCAGCGATTGGGCGCCGCACGAGCAGGGCCAGGAACTGAACGGTAATAGCCAAGAGACGCAGCATGAAACAGCCGATGCCAGTGACGATGGCGACGAGCTGGGCGGCGGGGGCAAACAGCATCCCCCGCCAACCAGTTCGGTCATACTCTCCGAGACGCAAATCATAAGCGAGATCACGTTCGATAACTTTGAGCTATTGCGAAATGGTTTTATATACGTTGGCCCAGCGGAAGTTACAAAGGCGCTGGCATTTCCCGACACAGCGCTGCACCATGATGTGCAGGCGGCGCGACCGCAACAGGACATGAAGGCATCCGATCATGAAAAGTCGCCGGTGAGCTTGTGAATGTTGTGAAATATCTGCAAATGGAATACCATTTTTATTTTACAGCCACCACATACACCTAGCATATTGAAGGTTAGTCATGTGCCGCCCATACCCATGTGGGAGCCACATCAATTTGTGGCGGATGCTTTAATGCTGCAGAACGATGTGGGCGATGTTCAGACTGCTTTGACCGTGCTCATTGTTTTGGGCGAGGCTCGCAAACTGCTGCCAATTGAGGATGCTGTGGTGGTAAGTCTAACCAGCAAATATCAGTTGTATTTGTGTATATCTGCATCTACTTAACATTAGTAGTGTATAATTAAGTCGTACTAGTGTACATAACATGCAGCAGATATCTCTGAGCTTATATGTTCTATATATGGCCATATTCGCCATGTAGTATATCTCAGTGACTATAAGATCTGGAGTTTACAATACAATACAATAAACACTGAAATGAGATCAGAAACAATTAGAAAAGAGTACTTGCTTGTTTACTAATGCATTTCTTAACTATTTTCTAGGAGCACTGGTTTCACACCTATGTCGATCAACTGCATCGCTACGAGCTGTGGAACGAGGCCTGCGAGGTGATCAATCGCGCCTGGGTGCGTTCGGTGCGCCAGTTGAACCAGCACTCGACCGTCATGCACACGAATTGCGGCGAGTGCGGACGACCGCTGAGCGGCAATGTGGGCTGGTACTGCGACAAGTGCAAGTCCATGCAGTCGGCCAAGTGCTGCGTCTGCGGCCTAATTGTGCGCGGCGTCTATGCGTGGTGTCAGGGCTGCTCCCACGGCGGACACATTGAGCACTTGCAGCAGTACTTTGCCAAGCACAAGAAGTGCCCGAAATGTGGACACTTGTGCGCGTTCTCCTGACACGTCGAGGAGCCTTATGTACATGCTTAAAGCAACAGCAACTGCGAAGCAATTCTGCTTGGGAATTATGATGCCAACATTAATGAAATGATACCCAAAATGCTACCATGATACCATGTGCCCCAACCATTGAAAACTTGTACAGAAAAACGTGTTATTTGGTAATTACAGTATATATATTTTGTAGAAAGTTAAGGCTACTTGATAAATGTGCTCTTGAAGGGAAGTATAACAACAACCTATCATTTTAGGAGGGCGCGCCCCACATTCAGTAGCAGAAAGGAGAAAAAAATTATAAAATTGTGAGTTCTGTAAGATTAAAAACCGAAAATAGAGCACAACCATTGCGGGTTGCCTTAGCCATAATAATTAATTGTGTGTCCTTATGGTCGGGAACCACAAAGACACCACCGCCTGCCAGCGCTGTCCTAGAATCCATGCGCCAAGCGCAATGAAATGTTTGCAATAGATTGAAGTAAATGCAACAAATGGTCGGATTCCATTTGTTTTTCAGAGTTTACATTGCGCTTCGCGCAGTTTGTAGCTTTGGGAAAGGATTGTCCTAAAGCTTGGATTTTGGAGCAGCGTTGGCGGCTAATTGTCAAGAGGCAAATTCGAGGCTCACAGTTTGGCAAGCGTCGCCGGCAGCAGCAGTGGCACTAACAGCACTAGACGACGTCACGTTGCGCTTTACTGCGGGTGCATCTTCATCGTAGCGTATGGTCATGGAGTTGGAGTTGCCGGGTATGAGCACATAGCCCAAAGACTCGTAGAACTTGATCAGTTTGTCCTTGCAGTCCAGCGACATTTTATAGCAGCCCAGTTGCTCGGCCAAAAGCGAGACGGTTACCACAATGCTGTCACAGAAAGGAGTGGAGTTAAAAGCGGCTTATGTAGGAGTAGCCTTACTTACAGTTTGCCCAGCTGCTTGCCGCGATAGGTGTCGTTGACCACCACATCCTCTAGACGTCCGCGCTGCAAAAACAAAAACCAAATGAGATCGATCCTTAGCATATTTTTATAAGCTTGTAGAATGTAATACAAATTATAAACTAACTGTGTAATGCCTTAGAGGAGACATATTCGTGATTAGTCAATATTGCCATGGTTTTATGCAAACTAGTTTCTCGCATCGAGTAATTGAGTTATTATTTGACCATTGTTTTTAGTTTCTGATCTGTCAGAACTCAACTTAGCCATTATGAGTGCTATAGTTATCTCACGTGTTATGTGTCTAGGAATATATATGTACATACCACTGAGCAATTGTGTATAAATTTGCGTTCAATAATCAGAGAGGCGGCTCCAATGATCTCACCCTTGCGCTTGTCCTCAATGACTGTGACAAAGTAATCGCCGCTGGCCTTCATCTGTGAGAATCGTGCTGTAATTAAGGATCATACTGAGCTTCACCTTTATATTTACTGCAATCAGGAAACCTACTCAGAAATTGTGTGCGTGATACAATGCCGACATGGGTGAGCTGCGACAGCAGTTGCAGGAAGCCGCGATCATAATCCGTATCCTTGAGAGGACGCACCTGCATCCAGGACTCGCCCGGATTGGCCGCCGAGATGAATGGATTAAATTTTGCGGCACTCCGATGAAAGTCAAGCTTAAGCAGCACATTCGGATCGTACAGATACGTCTCTTCCTGAAATCGATCAGAGACAGCGAACATTAATTAGTATAGTATATAACGTCTAATCAGATTCAATTGAACTGCTACCGTAGATTGCACCATTTTGAAAGCCTACGCGAAAAAGGGTCAACGTCAGCAAGCGACGCTGCTCGTAGTGGAAATGTGGCGCAGTAAGACGACAACAGATAACAACAGGTAGGCAGGCAGCCAAAGTGAAGTCGCTAGCAGGAACGGCAACAATTTACTAACTGGTTTCATGCAGCGCTGTCGCTTTCGATGGTCGCTGGACGGGTTTCGTTGTTGCGTTAATATTATGTTTTGTACATATTTGCGCATACATTTGTCAACGTCAGTGCAAACCGGTAAAATGCGTAAATTCAGCTAGCTGGCTACGTTCGCAGTCTTTATTGATTTCAATTTGTTGTCTGTTTGCTACAAACAGGATTACATTAACCCACTCAAGGTCGCGTGAGTGAACTGCCACATGGTCACATTGCTCATTATGGTATGCTAAAAATACTTACCATAGTTTTTTCTCTAATATTTATATATGATAATAATAAGCAACAGCTCCCACGCAATGCCGAAACGGAAGTTCTTCCGCTGCTTTATCAGCAACTTTCAAGAACCAGTGTCAAAACGAGACTGAAGCGGCACATGCGGCAGAGCGAGAGAAAATTGCGCGGGGCGCTAATTGGCCGCGGTGTGGAATGGCAACTATCAGAGCACCTTTCAAACTGAACGAAACAACGCAAAGCATAAAGAAAATTGCAGTATCAGTTGTACATAACAGACAATAACAAACACATGTATGTAAATATTTAAACAGCTGTTGAGAGAGAGAGAGAGCGCGCACAGCTAGGTAGCAAGAGAGCGAGTGTATGAAAACCGTGAAATTGCCAATTGTTGAGACCTAATGTAATATCAAATTGCAGTATCAGTTGACAGCCCAAGTAACCCTGAAGGGTGAGCAATTGTAAACATTTAACAGCTGATCCAAGCGAGCGCTGTAGAGTTGTAAAACAAACGTGCAATGCATTTATTTCAACGCATATGAATTACTCTACAATTAAATAACATTTGTCTATTACGTAGCTACAATATATTTGGGCGTCTTATACATTTCGTAGGCAAACTCCTCGCGATGACTGGGATCGTATTCGACACCAACGTAATCAATCTCCAAGCCAAAGGGTCCATCCATGCCCTTTTTGGCCGCCACAGAGAAACCAAAATGCGTCACACAATTCAGGTGTATGGCACTCTGTCGATCCTGTACGCGGCCCTTAGAGGACAGAAAGAACTTGGAGAAGGGTATTTTGGCTATTTGCCAGTGCGGACCGCCGCGTGTATATAGCACAAAATGATAGATATCATTCCACATGAGATCGAAATATCCCTCGGTGTGCAAATTAATTAAATAGCTGCGTCCGTCCCCTCGCACCTTCATTACCAGCATGTTGTACTGCGTCCAGTCGTAGGTGGATTCACGCTTAAACGATTTCTATCGAGGGAATACATTTTTCAAAATTTCAATTATTATTGTTTAGGTTTCTTACTAACCCGCACACGCTTTGTGCGTATATTTGCATAACCCGTGCGCTTAATGATTCCATCCTTGGTGTGCTGCGAGCTGACCTCGCCGTGAAAAAGTCCGGCGCCTGCGGCACTCAGCTCTAGTGTGGCGTTACTTTTACCCTCACCGTGATCGGCGTCTGTTGTCACCGTCCATTTGTCGAGCACGTCGGGCGCTTTGAAATCGAATACAATGTCCGTTTCTCCGGGTCGAAATACCAGTATGGGATCACTTTCAAACGTTTCCTTGACCTCCTGGCGCCACAGTTTTATCTCCTCTTTCAGGTCGCGCAGACCATCGATAATGAGCTGCTTTTTCGACGGTTCCGGTAGTTTTGTTTTGTAGCCAGACTTCTTTTCGCGCTCCCAGAAAGTGCGTTGCACGGCGGTGGTGTGAATTCGCGCCACCGGTAGCCAACAGCTTAGCCGTTGTGTTTGTCTCACCAGGCAGTGCATTTTAACATATTTTATCAAATAAATTAACAATAATTAAGCGGCGACAGCAACAACGGCCACAACGTAACAAGTAACAGCTGTGCACTTCGCCATTCACATTGGGACGGCAACATGAATAGTGCTCGTTACAGCGATAAACTCAAACTTGCAATGTGAATGGCACTATACCATTTGTTTTTGTTTTCTTACAGCTTGCCAAAGTGCAAAGTTCCTCGAGTTGCAAAACAGAGTTTTACAATGAAGTTGCAAGAGGTTGAAAAATGTGCGCCCACCAGTGATTGGAATGTGCTGTACTGGGTGCTTGGCAGCATTCTAATGCCGGTAGCTTTGCCGCTGGCCATTGTCAATTTGTGGCAACGTTTTCGCGCCCAGAAATACCGTAATCAGTTGCCCGGCAAGGTTAAAATTATGCATATAATATAAAAACTTAAACGTTGAGACTTATCTAAATAATTTTTAGGTTGTGCTCATTACGGGCGCTAGTTCTGGTCTGGGCGAGTCCCTTGCACACGTCTTCTATCGCGCAGGTTGCAAGGTAATCCTAGCTGCCCGTCGCGTCCAGGAGCTGGAGCGTGTGAAGAAGGATCTACTGGCACTGGATGTGGTAAGCCACGTAAAATTATATTTAAATATTTGTATTAGCATAGCTGCTTGCAGGATCCCGCATATCCACCCACTGTTTTGGCCTTGGATCTGGCTGAGCTCAATTCCATACCTGATTTTGTTACGCGTGCCTTATCCGTCTATAACCAAGTGGATATCCTGATTAATAATGGTGGTATTAGCGTGCGTGCCGATGTTGCCTCTACAGCGGTTGATGTGGATCTTAAGGTAATGCTGGTTAACTATTTTGGCACTGTAGCATTGACAAAAGGTATGGTTGCAAGAACCCAGATAGTTAAGTATATTACCTAACTCAACTGCTTCTATTCAGCACTGTTGCCCTCTATGATAAAAAGTCAGAGTGGTCACATTTGCTTTATTAGCTCGGTGCAAGGAAAGTTTGCAATACCTCAACGAGCTGCCTACTCTGCCTCCAAGCATGCCCTGCAGGCCTTTGCCGATGCTCTGCGTGCTGAAGTCGCAAATAAAAAGATTTATGTATCCTGTGTCAGTCCTGGATACATACGCACACAGCTCTCAATGAACGCCTTAACAGGTGCAGGCAGCAGCTATGGAAGTTAGTAAAAACGAATATAAAATCCAACTGCCACTTGCTCATATATTTTTCTATTTCTAGAAATGGATGAAACTACGGCCAAGGGCATGTTGCCTGGCAAGCTGGCGGAGCGCATTTTGCAATGCATCCTGCGTAAGGAACCCGACATTATAGTCAGCGATTTACAAGCCAAAATTGCCTACTATTTGCGTCATTTATTACCCTCTGTTTACTTTTGGATCATGGCCAAACGTGCCTTGAAATTGGAAAAGGCGGAGAAGAAATCTAATTAAGTTAAAGTCCGACGTTAAGTTTTTAGTTTCGTTTTTATTGTTATTTGAATTTTGCTTGAAATGAGAAAATTATAAAATATCGCGATGCGTCTGCACTGTTAAAAATTAGTTACATTTTCATAATATCGTTTAATAATAATATTAATAAATTATATAATTATTGTAATCATACCATTAATGTTAAGTACAACATAAGTGTCACACATTTGCTCTTTTGTTCGCCACTTATAATACGAATTATTGATTTAAAATTATGTTTTTTTGCTTTTCAGCTTTCGATTTTAACACTTTATTAATTGACGACAGAAATAGTTTTCATACTTGATACGATCTTTGACAACATTTATTAACTACGGTTTACGGAGCGGAGCAAAATTATAAAAATAGTCGTTATCAATTCAGTATAGTCAGTGCAAAACCTTAAAAAAATGAACAAACAATAATTACAATTGAGGTACACACAGATTTAAAAATCGTTTTGCTGTTTTACGACTAAATTAATACATTTATATATATGTATATAGTTTAAAATCAATAAACTTCTTATGTACAGTACACAAAAATTGTTCATTTCGCGCTAAATAGTATTTTTCATCCACGCTCAAAATACTTTCATCGGCTCAGCAGCCGAGCCTCAGCTTAGATAATAATTCTTTGCATTTGTTATATACAGTACATAAACATTGGCCATTTTCTTTTGCTATTTTCATTTTGTTTTTTTGTTTTTTAGTAAATTTAATGATATTGCCGTTACTCTGACTTTAAAAAATTATCTGCGCCTTGTATAATTTCATATTTAAATAGATATCATAGGTTTAGTTTTTATTGTTAAGACAAACTTAACACTAAATTTCGATTTTCTCTTTAATTTTTTAATAAGCATTTGAAAGCGATTGTCGCGTACTTTTTTTCGTTTTTCGTTTTTTCCCCCCGTTTCATAACTTGCCTACGCGTTTACGTTAACTGTCTGTTTATTTGTTGTCATTTGGGTCAATCATTTGAGCTGAGCTTATTTCTATATGTTAATGCATTGTATATTCCAATAAAAATATACCCAAATGCTCAAAAAATTGCACACCCCTTAGTATTTTACCAGCACTACAAATGCAAATACATATCAGAATTACCCGCAACTTAAAATGCCGATTTTCAACACATTTACTTTACACCTATGGGTATTCCAATTAGCTTACACTACATATTGCTAGTAATTATTAGGGGTTTTATTTTGCAAGCCGTTCGCTTTGTTTGTTTGTTGGTTTTTTGTGATTTGATACGCTACGTGACTATAGTGTGTATGAATATCGTTAGGTGTTTGTTCTTCATTGCTCTAATTTGTTATTGCATATAAAAACTATGTATCTTTCTATTTGAATTCTTATATACACTACTACTAGAAATGGAGCAGGCATTTATGTGCGGTTGTGTGTGTGTGTGTGTAAGGGGCGTGAGTGGTGTATGTATATGTGAATGGGCGTGACGTAGGGGAAGTAGATTGTATTAACTTTCTATTTGATTCCGTTGCTACTACTATAAACTATGTTCGATGCATTTTACTTTTGATTTATTGACAGTTATCGTTGGTTATATTTGTTACTAATTTGTATGCATGTTTATTATTGGCAACTTCCCCTGGCTACCCACTAAGCTACACTCGTTATCTCAACTACAAATCTTAATATCATTTTGATCTTGTTCTTGGAAAATATATAAAAGCTTTAAAATTTGTTTGGTTAAATTGTTATATTCAATTGTTACTAAAATAGCACCTTGTATTGTTGTTCTGTGTGTCAAAGAGAATGATACAAAATAGTAGATGCAGAAATCAAATAATACTATGTAGGAATAAATGTAATGCAGACGCCAACAATTGGCGAATAATAAGTACAATAACAGTTTGAATGTGTGCAGTAATCGAATTGCGATGCTGTATTGATATATGTATGAATAAAATTTGTTAGTTTTCGATCGGTCTATTGTATTTCCTGCTATGCGTTATAAAAATAGTTTAGCTTGATCAGATTTCATATTCAGAGAACATAATAAACTGTGGCAATTGTGTAAGCTGTTGAAACTAACAGATCAGTTAGGATATTGTTGGTTTGTATATATGTACATGACGATCGTATTTCGACAACTGAACACAATTCATAGGTATAGACAAAAGTACAGTTATAGTTATAGATCACGAATACAATACAACAGTTGAATAGTATGTAAAAAGGTACAATGTGCGGTGAGTGCGGCTGGCTTCGGCGGCGGTGGTGGTGGTGTTGGTGGTGGCATTGGGTGGGTGAGCGTTTTCAATGGGGATCTTCTGAGTCGTGTGTTATGTGGGGCTGGGAGCCAAAAGCAAGAGCGTTGTTAGCGTTATTAGTGTCTAAGTACAGTGGTCTCTCAATAATTGGAACGATTTAATAATTATTCAATTTACTAATTTGCAAGCAATTCTGAATTTTTGTTTCTATACAAACAGTTATCGATTTGCAAAATGAAAATATTTTCGACTTAAGGATTTTTGTACAGTCTTCAGATGATACTTTCAAAATAAAAGAGTATTTGCAAAGATTTTACATACAACATGTTCTTATAAAAGTGTTCAAAAAAGAGTGTTTAAGTTCAGAGTATTATATTACAGATTCAAGATTGCAATTCCGAATGTCTGTACAGTCATAATTTGTGGAAGTTCGTTATTATCAGTGACCACTGTATTTGGCATTTGTGGTCATTTGAGTGTGTGGTGTTTTGGTGTGTAGGGAGGGGCGTGGCATTCACATATTCAGCAGAAACGGCAAGTTTAAGGCAGTGTAAAGTACATATATATGTATGTATATATATACAAATCTAAATATATATGCATGTAAACCTATGCGACAATTTGTATAACTAACTTTAGGACTTATCACTTTTACTTGGTTGCTTTGAAATTAAGACGAGCAGTGCTGCTCTTAGCTAACCAGATTCTCAATGTCGGAGACAACAACCTCCAGATCCGAAGGCAGCTCGTTGTCTATTGCTGCCGCTGGCGCTGCTGCTGCTGCTGCACTGGAACGCGTTCGGAAATTGTTAAGACTGCGTCGCATGGGCTGCGCCGCTGGGCGTTGGTTGGAAACAGCGCTCGTCGAGGCGGACTGTTGCAGTGGAAGCGGCAGTGCTGGCGTAACGCCACCGGACGTCGTTGTCGCCGTGCTGCTGGAGGATTGACGTGAGAAGCTGGGTGGCGTTGTTGTGGTTGTGGCTGTGGTCGCCGCCGCTGCGCCGCTTTGGCCATTCAGACTTGCACGCGGTATGTTGCTAAAGCTGTTGCGCGCATTGCGCGTGGGCGGCACCGGCGCCGCTTGAGGCGGTGCATTCGATGCGCTGCTATTTCTGCGCAGATTTGCATTCGAAGAGGAGCGGCGCTGTGGAGCAGCTGTGGGTGCTGCCGCTGCGGGCGGATCTTTGCCGCTTTTGGCCGCACTGGCTTTCAGATTGAGACTGCTGCGCTTCTTGGACTTGGCCATGTTTTGGCTGAGATTGATGAGATTCTGCGTGCTGCCGAAATTGCGCGTTAGATTGATGGAACCGCCGCCGGGCTGAGCAGCTTTGCTGCTGCTGCTGCTGCGACGCGGCGCCACCGCAAAGGGATTGTGTGTGGACAGCGAATTGGAGCGGCGATAGGAGCCGCGCTGCGCGGCAGCTGCTGACGCTGCCTCCACGTTGGCGCGATTTGAGCTGCTGCCTGGCATTGAGTTGGCTGCCGTCGCCTCACTAGGCAATTCCACATTCTCATAACAGTGCTCTGTGCCGCTGCGCATCGGCGGCTTCAGCGTCTCGTAGTTGGGCTCGTTGAGCGTTAGCATTTGATTATCGTCCTCTGCCTCATTGCACAGCAACAAGGCAGTGCGCTTGGCGCGCTCGGCATACGGCCCCTTGGACGTTGTCGCCTGCCCGCCGCCACTGCCGGAGCGTGTGTTGCTCTTCTGCGCACGCTTGGGACGCGCGCCAGCGCTGACGCCCACCACGTGCGTTTTCACCTTTGGCTTCTTGGACAGCCGCAGTGAGAACTTGAAGGGCGGCTTGTAGACGACCTGCAGCTTGACCTTCTCGTTGGACAGATTGCCCATGGACTTGGTCTTCTGGGGCGTCTTCTGCACCAGGCGCTCTGGCGTCGATTGCGACTTGCTCATCACCTTGCGCACGCGGGAGCTTTGCTCCATATGCGACAATGGTTGTGCCACAATCGGCGACTCCAGCAGCCACTTTTGCACCTTGCCAAAGGTGTTACTGTGATTATTGCTTGTCGACAAATTGGACGCATCGTCGACGCCGGCTGCATTGTTGTTGCGCTGCGAGTAATCGATAATCTCCTTGATGTGCTTGCCCAGCTTCTTGGACTTTTTGGTCTGATCCTCGTCAGCGCTAGTTGTTTTCAGCTTCTTTTTGACCAGTACCTGCGTACGAGATGTTTTCTTAAGATCCACATTGCCGTTGGCTTTAGCTGCGCCACTGGCGCGGACTCCTGCCATTACTGCTCCTACTCCCGCAGATGTTGCCAAGCCCGTTGTTGACTTCTTGCTGCGCTCGCCACGCACCTTCTTCTTGAACGGCACCTTGGTGCGCACGGCCGTGTGCACAATGACGCCATTGTTGTTCTCCGGCAGACGCACAGTTTCTGTCGTGGCGCTGTGTATGATGGTCACCGACTTAAGCTTCAGATTCGATCGTTTCGCCAACAGCTTTGTGCTCAGTATCTGTCAAAAAAGAGACAAAGCATGTAGTAAAATAAAAATAAATTCAGATTTGCAAGCGGATTGAAAATGTTTCAAGCCTAAATGCACTCTAAATTAGCTTTGTATTCAACTGTCAATGAGCGGTTTTGAAACTCAAATCTACTGGATTCGTTTTGGGTTCATTACTGGGCTCACCCTCGCCCAAGGCCTGTTTCTTGGCCTCATACTGATCCCTCAGCATGCATGTAACCACACGCATTAACTTGACGAATAAAAACGCATTAAAAACAACAAACATAAAAGCCATTTTTCACCATCTAAAATATGAAGACTGTGCGAGTTACCATCAAAATTAAACAAGAATTTGCTTTGGTTTGACGAAGATTAAAAAGATAAATAGATGCAGAGATATTGCAGAAATATTTGATACTTCGAAAATATTATAATTTTGATTAGGTGTTATATATATATATCTACATATATATAATTAGAACAAATTCGAGCACGGCATGTAATACTGTAAAAACGGAACAGCCATATCTTCATTTCAGTGGTATTTAATTTTTAGATGGTGAAAACTTGACTATAGTAAAACCTAGTTCTAAATTCCCTTCACATACCAGCAACAGGATAACGCCAATGGCGGCTAGAGCCACCGTGTACCAATGGTGATGCACCCACTTCTTGAATGTGGCAATACTCTCCTCGGAGAGCAGCAGCTTGCGCAACGTAGCCAAAGGACCTGATGGATCGACCTCGCGGCATTTTTGAAAGACATCGCAGTAGCTGCAAAGCGAGGTGAGATTAGAGAAAGGAAATAAGGACTTTGTATATATGATATTATGTACCCATTGTAGTCATTGCAGGGTGTGCCCGGTTTGGAGTACATGTCGGGCACATCGAACGGCGCCTCGTTCCACTCAAAGGAGCTGCGGCAGGGGTTATCCTCGCCGGGTAGCTTGCAGCAAAGCTCGCAGGACTTGATGCGATCATCCTGTGGTCCTGGAATACACTGACATGACTCCAGGCCGTAAGCCAAACAAATGCTGCCCGTGCAGTCGCCCATGTAGCAGACAAACTCCTTATTGCAAATGGTCTTGTTCGGCTTGTTCACCGACGGCGGACACTGAGGCACGCGTCCATCACAGAAGGAAGGATCCCGGCAGCCGTTGTCGTCGCGACACTTGTCACCAAACTTCACCTTGCAATCGGTGGTGCAGCAGGGACCCTGCGAGGGACTGCAGCGCGCATGAGGCGTGAGTGTGCAGGGCGTCTCATCCAGATGCGGCTGCCGTGACATGGGAAAACAGCACGAGTCCTTGCAGTCCTCCTCCCAGCCGCAGTCGCACTGCTCGCCGGCTTCGACCACGCCATTGCCACAAATCGATGACTGCGGCTCCGTAAAGCAGCCCTTCATCGAACGCGCCTTGGCATTCAGCACGGGCTCAATTGATTTCAAGGAGCATGCGCTGAACTTATTATTGTTTTTCTTGTCACCGGATGTGGCGCGTGCGAACATTATGAAGTTGCCATCCTCGCCGCCAGGCGTACACTGCTCCGGATCGTGCTGTGAAATGGGTAAACAGTGGAATTAGTTGCGTTGCATATACGATGGGGGACTTCCAACTCACCGGCGAGCCAAAGTTGTGGCCGATTTCGTGAGCGAGCGTCACATGCGAGACGGCGGGTGGCACATGTTTGCCATAGTTTAAGAGCGTGACAATGCCTGTGTTTAAGGACTTGAGTGAGCCACGATAGTGACCGTTCTTTTCACAAACACCACCCGCATTCTTCAGATCGCCAGTCCAAGCCAGACCCAGAGTGCCCATCTCAAAGTCCCGATAGGTGAACATGTAGGCCAAGCAGAAAGCATCATAATCCTCCTCTGTGGGGTAAATATGTAACGTTAATTTAATATGAACAGAATGTACAAAAGAGTTTCTCTCTCCGCTCACCAGAAAACAATTCTAAAAACTTTTCGACACCGTAGTTACCAGGAAATCTGTAACTAGGGTCCTTCATGGCATTCATATTGTGGACCTTGATACGCTTTATCATAAACGTAATATTGTCGGGTTTGCCATCGTTATTGAAATCCGTGTTGCGGTAAATGGAATTGGCTCGTTGTACGTGACGCGTAATGGCCTCAATGGAGGCCTCATCGCTGCCCATCTTTTGGAAGAACGTGTGATCCGCTTGCAAATACAGCATGCATGTGGTCTTGCGATCGTACAGCAGACGCGGCGAGTTGTGTATATCATCGCCTCGGCCACTCAGCAGATTCGTCATCAACATGCTATTGAAACTGGGATTGTGTGGATTGGGTGCAAAGATTATCTCAGGATTGTAGTTGTTGACAATAATGTTGGGTTTCTTTGTAGCACCATTCTTGGTGATGATCTCCACATGGGTCTTATGGCTAGGCCGATCGTTGTTGCCCATCGAGAGCGTCGTCCAATTGGCATTGAAAAAGTGATTTGGCAGGCTGTTGCTATTGTTGGCATTGGGCTCCTCGTAGGGCGTACCAAACTCCGGCTCAATGGGCCGATTGTAGGTGCTAACGATGATGTTTTTGTGTTTTGTATACAACTTTCGCACATTGTTGTTGCTATTGGTGTTCGTGCTGTAGCTGCGACTGCCGTCGCCGACATTGGAGGGATTATAGTTATTTACAAGTATATTGCGATTGGGCGTGGGCTTGGTCAGCGTGGCCAGAAAGCTTTCCGTGCTGCGCACAGTTGTTGTAGTTGTCGAGGATTTTCTAGTTTCCTCCTCGCTGTGATCCTCCTCAGAGGCCAGAACGCGAAAATCATCATTGTAGGGCACTTCCAAGTCCAGCGGTAGTGGTGGATTGCGATTATAAGTTGGAACTGTGACGTGCTGCAAGATGAAAGTCAGTAAGTATTTGTAAGTAAACCAAAAATCGTATTTCTAGATCTCACCTCCTCCTCGGGCAGCCACCGCTTCCGCCTCAGTCGTTCGCTGGCGCAGTGCGTCTTAATGGGCGCCTTGGATGACAAGCCGCTGCCAAATAAATTGTGCTGCTGCATATTTACATCACTGAGCTTATAGACAATGCTGTGCACTCCACTCTCCGCCAGCTGCTGTGAGTAACGGCGCGCCGGCTCTATATAATAGTGCTCCGCTTGCGTCTCAATGGTGCCATCCAGCAAATTATCACTTGTGAGTATCGCCTGCACATGCGCCTCCTCATCGTCGTCCAGGCTGCCCGTGTAAATGCGTGAGACATCATACTCAATGGGTCCCAGAGTGTTCTCGATTTCCACGTCATTCGCGAACACCGAGTTCGGCTGCTGACGCAGCACCAGAAGAAAGTCTCTGTAAACAAAGGAGGGAAAATGTGAGAGTTCATGCAGTTGCTGTTGGTCTACAGCCCACGCACGCACCTGTCATGGGCAGAGAAATTCAGGCGAATTGTGTGCGCCAATCCCAAGCCACTCGACGGATCCACTTGCCGTTTTCGTCGCGCGCGTGCCTGCTCCAAGTGACGCAGCTGCGCTGCCTGCAGCACGGCGCGATCGAAGTTCGCCGACTCCCAGTGCTTTATATATGGCGTCAGTTTATGTGTGTAGCCTGCAAAAACGTTGAGGATCAACTAACTGCGGTTACGGCGACAGTTCATTAGGGCTTACCTGGTAGCTTGAGCGGCGTTGGAACTGCTAGCAGCTCGCTGATTGCCAACAGCAACGCCAGGAGCGCCAGCAGCCAGCCCATGCTTATTCCA
Organism: Drosophila flavopinicola; assembly: GCA_035042425.1. NCBI lineage: Eukaryota > Metazoa > Arthropoda > Insecta > Diptera > Drosophilidae > Drosophila > Drosophila flavopinicola. The sequence goes on along the minus strand of JAWNLL010000242.1, from coordinate 1,141,483 downwards.
ACGGTGTGTGTGTATGTGTGTGTGTGGGTGTTTGTGAAAATATATATGCGTGTCTGTGTGTGTGTGTGTGTGGAAACCTAACTAGTTCTAGGCTACGTTTGCTGGCTTAGATTGACCTTTGTTAGCCGTCGTATGTTACATTATTGCAGCGGTTGTTGTTTTGCCAATAAGTATTGCCAAAGTGGGAAAGTCCGTTACAGCCGACGCGACGCAAATAGCATGTGACATCTCAGGTGTAGCTGCTGGGGAAGAATGAACGAGGCGCATGAGTATAATCATGTTGATTGCAATAACGGTAGCTTCAGCAGCACAAAGAGATTGCACTCTATAAATACAATTCATACAAATCATGCAGCATCAACATACAGGCAATAAAAGCACAATAATAAGTCAAGAAAAAAGGTGTTATTCGAAGACTAAATACCCTTGCAGAGACCAAACAATGTATAAAGCTCGATGAGCTTTGATTTATTTTAGGGCAATACAGTTTTTTATACAAAGACCCAAAATTTCAACCCATAGCTGCTATAGTTCGTTCGGTGTTAATAAAAAGGTTAGAATCAATTGCAGATAATAATCGTTCGTGGTTGAGATTTAAAATGTTAAAATAGTACAATTTTTGAGATTGGTTACAATAATTTTCAAACGTGTTACATAGTTAGGCATCCATATTATAATAGTAGACCAATGCAACAAAAATCATGATCGCTTTACAACTAAAGACTAATTTGCAAATGTACATTACTATATCCACTCAGACGTAGTCCTGATCTATAATATACATAGTTATGGGACCGGAAAGGTTGCCCTCAGTGACAATATTATAATACCCCAGCAAGGGTATTAAACAAAAAAGTTGCTTTCACCTTTTGCAGCGAGTTCGTTAGCGGGCGAAATTCGCAACAGATCAAAACAATAATATATGTATGTACATATGTACATCTTTTGTTCAAAATATACGTATTTTGCATAAATGGCAAAAGCAACAAACTGCTGGCAAGAAGCAGCACAGCATCAGCATCTCATTAGCACTTTGTTCGCACACACACACACACACACACACGCACGCATATATATGCACTCACACGCACGTATCAGAGGCATAAACATCACATACACACTCGCAGTAGGCGACGCGTGTGTTTGTGTGCCCGTGAAAACTACTGTTAGTCGCTAAGTTTTTTTCGCACACATTTCTATTTGGTCATTTAATGAATTGCATTCTTCAAATGAATGGACAATCGTTTAATTTGATAATAATCCTTCGCTGTGACCATTTGTTAATGTGTGTGTGTATTCTTGGTGTGAACCACAACTCTACTCGCTGATGTTGTTGTTAGTTGGTTGTGGCTTAACCAAAATAAAATACGTACAATTTAGTCAGGGCACGGGGGTTATTTTTCCCCATAATAATTGTTGCACTTTTTCGTTTTGGTAATTGGATTTGGCTAACTCAGAGGCAAAGTATTAAAACAACTACATAAGCACACATGCACACAAACACACACACACACACGCAAAACAATCGACCTCCGCTCGCTGTTGTATTGCCATTAACGCTGTGGCGTAAATGGTAAGCCAGCCAAGATTTTTTTCTGGCCTAAACCTGTTTCCTGGCTTATTCACAGGCCCGAAATAAACTTAGTTTTCCAATGATTAGCGTTTTTTATATAGGTGTAATCTCCTATTCACAAAACTCACTTTTTATTCAATTGAACGCATGCATTTCAATGCAAATTATTTAAAAACATTTATTTTATTTCCTCCCATATAAAAAACGGCTGCAGGTAACAAGTATCGATACTTTCTGAGCGCTGCCTACCAACATACTCGATAACATCCGTTGTGTATGTGCTTGTCAACAACTTGGTTATCGTAATCGATAAGTCAAACTGCTGTTTTTTTGTAAGTTTGGTAAATTACAACTACTTAGAATATTTGTACATGTCAACAATCAAAAACCTCATTTATTAACTCCTGTTGCTTATGTATACCGTCCCGCAGAGTTTTTGCATTTTTTTCTAGCTCTTCTTTGCACAGTAGCAACTTTTCTTTTTGTGCGTCCAATTTGCTTCCCATAGTCGCTAGCTTCTCGACTTTATGGTCATATTCATCAAAAACTGGCCACCATGTCTCCAGAGTCAAGTTTTCGGGTTCTGTAAGCAATACGTGTTCCAAAGCTGCTCTGTTACTGGCGTTGTTTCCTGCTGGCTGGCATATTTCGAATGTTTCCATGTCAGTGAGCATTTCTTCTACTGTGGGTGCGGAGGGTGGAGGCTCCACCTTTTGCTTTGACTTTTTAAACATTGTGTTGAAGTCTCTTCAGCAGATTTAATTTGTTTATGGAGCTGCAAAACATATGGTAACGTCAGCGTAAATTGCCGTAGGTATATATGAACGGAAATAATCGTACCTTTATTCACCACTAATTGCCCATAAAAGCACTGTGGTTAACAGTTATTTAAGATGTATTTGGTGTAGCCAATATTTCCAAAAATTAATAAATAAGTGCCAAATGATTGCGTTGTTTACTTGTTGATAGATTTTTAGTGTTGCCAAAACATTTTGCAGAGTTGCATTTCCACAAATATTTAACAGCACTGCCGTCCCGCTTTTTGTGCGACACACGCTCTCTCAGCTCAAATAAACAAAGAACATTAACTGCATAAAACTAAAATAATGACAAACCGTGACGAGCTAAGCGCCGCTGCAAAGCACAAATTTATCGAATCAGCGGCACGCGCTAAAAATCCACTTGACACACTGCCCTATGACAGCTTCAAGTCCAGCGCTGGTGAAGAGTTCAAACTCAGCTGCCGCGCCAAGAGCGACATGGACGCCAAGACGCTTAAATGGACATTTAAGCTGGCAGAGCAGAATGTTGGCCCCTTCTACAAGCAGCTGAAGATGGGCTGGAAGCCCAAAATCAAACAGGCAGAGCTGAATAAGAATTGGGCACGTTTTTTGGTGGCACAGAACGCAAAGAAGGAACCCGTTGCTTACACAATGTTCCGCTTCGATATGGACGATGGTGATTGTGTGCTCTACTGGTAACAAGTTTGTCTCTTATAAAGTCCATATCATTAAACCAATTGTTTTCTTTTTTAGCTATGAAATACAAATTGCGCCCGAGTACCAAAGAAAAGGGCTCGGCAAGTTTATGATGCAAACGCTGGATACCTGTGCTCGACTTTGGAAGCTCGAGAAAATAATGCTCACGGTGCTAAATAACAATGAGAACTCGCTAACGTTCTTCAAGGCGCTCGGCTACGTCAAGGATGAGACTTCGCCCGACATTTTGGAAGAGGCGGACTATCAAATATTAAGTAAATCCATGTTGGGCTGATAATTTATTTTGGTTTATAGAAATATTAACGAATAATTTTCAAACAAATATACTTCAACGATTAGTGTAAGCAGTTATTTCAAAAGCTTGGCCTGCGCCTCCAAATAGGTGGCCATGCGTATGTCCTGGCTGCTCAGGCCGCCCACATCATGGGTGCTCAAGGTGACCTGCAGTTTATTGTAGACGTTGAACCACTCGGGATGATGATTCATTTTCTCCGCCAGCAGAGCAACGCCAGTCATGAAGCTGAAGGCCTGATTGAAATCCTTGAGCAGAAACTCCTTATAAATCGCATCGCGACCCTCGACCATTGTCCAGCCTGCATTCAGCAGTGGCTGCAGCTTTTCGCTGCGTTCTTGTTCAGTCAGTTTGGCCTGCACAGGAAATTTCCAATATGTATGAGCAACAAGTATTTCGTTTAAATGTGTGTCTGTGGCTTTCGCTGCCCTTGGGGCCGTGTGTTGACCTAACATGGCCCCCAGCGATAGGCGTGTTTAAGCCGAGATATCACATTTTGTGCTTGATTTTTCTTAAGTATTGGTAATTTGTTTAATTCACTTACCACCATTTTAGGTTTTTTTGCTGTTTTTGCGACTGTTGAGAGTGATTGTTGCTTGTTGTAAAACCTCAAGTGGCCAACACCAGTTGCTGCTGCTGCTGCTCTCGTTGCGCTCGTGTAGAGAACTGAGCTCGCATATCTGTTGCTGCTGCTGCGCACAATCAGAGCTTCTCAATATTGTCGTTAATCGGAGCTTGTACTCACCAATACAAACGCTCGATGTTCCCTTCACTCCATCTCGAATTCAATGTTGTTGCTGTCTTCAAACCGGCGGCTGTAGTCGGCCAGCAAGATTTGGTATGTTTATTAAGCAGACTTGCAGCTTTTTGAAAGCCCCGTACACTTTGCGCACATTTATTTGTTAATAACATTCTAAATAACTGGTTTGCAAATACTGTGCGCGCTGATTCTGTAAATGGGCAAAGTACGCTGTTCACTTAAAGCGATGGATAATTTATATGTTGTCAGAATGTTATAGCACAGCTGATTGCATTGTGATTGCTAAAAATTTGTAAATCTTACGAATGATTTTGTATGATAGACATATATTTAATAATGTAAATTTGTTCAAACTGTCATTGAAAAAATTTAAGAATGTATTTGGTTATTTTTGTCAGCTATAGTTCGAAGAACCGTACTTGGCTTAATGTAAATGTTTCATGTTAGTTAACATTGCGCTGTTCAATTCTGCTTCTTCGAAATGTGCCAGTTACTCCAGAAAAGCTGTTAAGTTTTGAATTTAAATTCGAAATTACAGGCATAATATTTCATATATTTCGATACTTTTGGTGGATTATAAATGAAAATATATATTGATATATATTGACAGCATATAACGTAATTTATTTGTGCACCATGTTGTCAGCTTCGCCATTGCCGTAGTAATCATAGTCCGGACTGGCCGTGGATGTGCCCACTTTGGGATGTTCAGTTGAGGTTGCTCGATCCACAGCCCGACCAGTTGTAGTCTCTGGAATCGCTGTGGTTGTTTTACGCCAACGAAGACTATAACGACTGCGCACAAACGGCGGCTTTGTGGCAACAATGGCATTCCCATAGGCTGTTAGAATGTTCGATTTTAAATACCCGCAAAGCAAAAATTGTACGACTTACCCAAACTGAATAGGCAACAGCACAAAATCAAGATCAGAGTTAGCTTCATTTTGCAAACGTTTTGAATGCAAACTGTGCCATTATCCGCTGTGGTCGCTGCATTTATAGGCACACTTTGGGCTGCTTATCAAATCCCGCTGGGCATAGCACAGTGAAAGCTGTCCGGAGCCATTTCCCAAGAGTCCCTAGCAGCAAGTTCATTCACCGCTTCAGCGGTATTAATTTATTCATTATCTTTGATGAACACTTACTAAACTTATGGAATTACATTTAAACGATAAATCAAATCGAAATGCTTAAAAGAAATGGTAATAAATACGCGTATATATCGAAAGGGTCGGCGAACAGAACACGCCTCAATTATCCTGCGCTCGGGGGCGCTTTGGACCCGAAGGTATTGGCGGCGGTGGTACATCGGGCACATCGCTGTTCTTATTCTCCGAACCATTTTTGATGTCCTCAAACCTGGGCGTGGCATCCAGGCTCTCCAATGGCAAAGGCTGCAGCTCCGGCTCAGCTGGTTGCATTGGAGGCGCCGCTGCTGGTGGCGGCGGAGGACTGCGCGTCGGATAGCCCTGGCTGGGATAATAGTCGTAGGGTGGCAGATAATTCTCACGTTGGCGCACATAGCTCGACTGGTCGTAGATCAGCGGATATTGCTGGTAGGGATACGGCGGCAGCTGCATCGGCTGTCCATTAAATTGGGATGACAGTGGTATTAGGACGGGCGGCAATCCTTGTTCGTTGAGCGGCAGTGGCAGCTGCTCCTTGGACATAACCTCTTTGGGCCCGGACTCATCAGCGACTGGCGTTTGGGGGGCCAACTCCTGCTGTGGATTTGGTGGCGGCTGTCTCTCGCCGGGCACAATGCTGGGCTGATGGGGATCAAAGGATGCATACACTGGCGGATATTGCGGTGCTGTCGGCAGTGGATACGGCAGCTGTAATCGACAATCATTAGTTGATATGCCTATTTGATATTTTTACAATAGAACTCACCCGTTCGTTTGGCGGCAGGCCCGGCACCAGCGGCTGCCCAAATCTCACCAGTGGCGGACTATAGAACCCAAAGGGATTGTAGGGCCCAAAGGGCGCATAGCCCGGCTCGTGTATGGTCGGCTGAATGACAGGATATGCGCGACTCGATGTCAGATTATCGTCCGTGGTGATCAGTGCATTGTAGACTTTGGGCTTCTTGCGCAGACGACGCGCTCCATGGCAACAACTGAAACAAAGAGACAGCGCCAGGACTAACAACAAACTGGTCTGTAAATGGAGTAAGAGATAAGAGGTAAGTTAAGATAAAAGCTTTGAGAGGGTATTTCAGTTTTGCCTCGAAGAAGTCATCTCCCAACATGTAACGAATATGCAGTCAAACTTTTGCTCTCTTATTCAAAAACTGGATTCGTTAACTTTTTAAGTAGAATTTGCAATTGAAATTGATTGTGTGCACACAAAATTACCATAAACTAACGTTGAAAGTTGAATTTAAACAAATTTTGTTAGTTTTTGAAACAAGCATAATTTAAGGAATATTATTTTACTATAAATATTTAACATTAAGAAATTGAAGTCTACTTATAAAAAAAATGTTTTTTTGAAACGGCCCTTTTTTTTAAAAAAAAAATCGTTTGCTCTCTTTAAAAGTTTTATTTATACAGCAACATTTTTAAAAATCGCTTTTTTAAAAACACCTACAAAATGCTAAGTAGTATGAACCGATAATTTGTGTGACTAAGATCAAAATATTTGATCTCACAGGGTATTCCAACATCGTAATCCCTCATTGATAGCTATTCTTTCTTGTTTGGACTTCACTTTCATCATAATCAACGGCAAGTCCGTGATTTGTCACTAAGACCATTTAACGCTGTTTAATTGATCGCCAAATCGATCATCAATCAATGAATTGTTCACACTAGGCGCAATTGTCTCGTTTCTTGTATTGGCTACGGCTACAAAGTGTTTGACGGAAGTTGGGAACTATGGACAAGGAAGCCGGCGCTTGCTGACTTAGCTGCTAGTTCGACGTCAGAGCCGAGAATCGAGCTCATGACTTTCAAATGCGAGCAGAGTTCGCTTGAGAGATCGATTCGCTTCGATCGCAAAGCTAGTATTGCATTCACAGCGTGGTCAAATAGTTCAACGCTGAGCAACAGCAACAGCAGCAACAACAACATAAGCAACAACAATCAACAGACATATGTGTTACCCATTGTTGTGAATTAAACACACTTCATTAGTTTTCAATTGAAATGTAGATTGTTCCTTTAATTGGATTACTATGAAGCCGATCAAACCGGACGGCCTGGGCCCCAGCCCCAGCCACAGCCCCAGCCCCAGCCACAGCCCCAGCCCGATCATTGGAATTTTGAGCCTTTCCTTAGGTAGCTTTGGCAGCCATAGGTCCGGTTTAACAAGTTGCCCACTTCTGACATGAAAATGCGCCAGCCCATGAAGCTCAAAGTGACTTGTCGACAGACTCACCTCGTACTGTGTGATCTGTGACCGAGTTTTCTTGCGATCTCGATCTTTGCATTTGCACGCCCCACACTCCCATCCCAGTTGGCCCGTCTGCGCTCGGATTACCTAGACACTCTTTATGCTAGTAATTGGCTCTGCTTTCCATGCGCATTTCACTTTGACTTTCCTTGCCTTGGCCATGGACAAAACAACCAAATAAACAACCATTCTACACCCACGCACCAGCTCGTGATTGCTCGCTGAGCATTAACTGGGCTTAAGCTACACTCAGAAAAATCGTAGCACTAAAGCTGTATGCTCATGTTGTTAAATCACTTATCTTAGTTTTGTTTTTCTACATGGCACTGCATTTCTCAATAGAATGCAGCACATTTTATTATATATAAGTGTATATAAATTTTTCTTAGTGTACACATAGATTTGTGAGTGCTTTCAAAACGTAGCTAACGTCGAGCAATTGAAAGATCAGAGACCAATTTTCAACGCTTTTCCTTTTTGGGGTTTGTGCTGCGGCTGCTGTGATATGAATCGAATTGTTTAAAATTGAATCAACAAACAGCAAACAGCAAAAGCAACAATTGCACAGCTCGTGCCGATCATGAGCCGATCATCATCATCATCATAACGATCATTATGAAGTAAGTAAGTGCACTTCAATGCTCGAAAATTGGGGCATGTTAAGTGCCAAAAACTACGACTTTTGTGGCTTGTTTAAAACAACAACAACAGCAATAACAATAACAATAACAATAACAACAAAGAGCATTTGATGAAACTGATGCACACGAGATGTTGCGGGTCGCCTTTGAAGATCACGCTCTTGGCCCTGGTTCTGTTTTTAGGCTCAAAAGCTAAGTTCGAATAGCTGATTATCAGCTTTTTCAAATGTGGTTGTGGGTGTGTGTGTGTGTGTTTGTGTGTGTGAGCATTGGAAAACTATTGCTTGCGGCTATCTCTGATGATCTGTGATGAACTGTAGTTGCGTTTTCATCAAAGGTTAGCTGAACTACATATATAGAAGTTTATGTAGAAAATGCATTTAATTTTAATGTTGAACTCTCCGAAATTCCAATGTTATTTTAATTTTGTTGTAAATGTATTTAAAGTGATTTCCATTTTTTTCCCTTATGATTTATGATTGCTTTAAAATAATATTTTGTGTTCATATTCTTTGGAAATATAGAATTCTTGAATATCCTGTGAAATTACCAATGAATAATTCGACTTCTATATTAAGTATTACAGTCTCAGTTTTGTGGAAGATTAGAACAACTTGGATTTGTTATACCCTGAACCCATTAAAAATGGGTAAAAAAGGGTATTATGGTTTTACAAATGCAAATGTAACAGCATAAGGAAGCATCTCCGACCATATAAAGTATATATATTATTGATCAGTATCAACAGTCGAGTCGATCTAGCCATGTCCGTCTGTCTGTCCGTCTGTCCGTCTGTCCGTCTGACCGTCTGTCCGTCTGTCCGTCTGTCCGTCTGTCCGTCTGTCTGTCTGTATGAACACACAGATATCAGAGACTACAAGAGGTAGAGACTTCATATTTGGAACATAAGTTCTCCTAGTCCCGGGACAGATCAAGTTTATTTCATTTTATCGATAACTCGTACCGTTTAAAAGTTATCGATAAATTTCGATTTTCAGACTTGCGTTTTTGGGACATAACTTCAAAGTTATAAAAGCTAGAGGCCCCAAATTCGCATGTATAATCTCGAATAGCATACACATGTAACAAATATTTCACTTTTTGGATACCACCCCCAAACCCCCAAAAGTTCAGAAAACGCATTTTTGGAGTTATGACCTTGGAATTTGGTTTGGTCACACATATTATTGACAATTGTTTGCCCCAAAAATTTCAATAAGATCGGACAATAAACAAAGAAGTTATTTAAGATTTAACTTTCCATTGTGTGGGGCTCAGCGAAAAAGCAAGCTAACTGCTTAAACCGCTTTCACTGCTTGTACTGCTTGTACTGCAGCATGTGTGTGTTAGATTAGCATGAATGATTGTAAGGACCTGGGTTCAGGGTATCTCGTAGTCGGGCACTCCGGACTAGAGCACTTTAATTGTTTTTTATTAGTATTGTCTTACTGGAAGTGAGTATCCGAAAGTTAAATAAACACAAAACATTTTCTACTTTTAGTAACGTATTTTCTTAGAAAATGTACTTTGACAACAAAATTCTTAAGAGCAAGGCTAATTTGGTTTTATATACACATATCAGGGTGAATATCTCAGGGTGTAAAACCCTTGCAGTCTATTTTGTATTCTAATATATTCACATTTTCATCATATGAATGATTTGAGAACTGTGGTCTGGCTCCGCTCAATCTATGCGCTCTCATTCGCGTATTTTTTTTAACACTTTAGCTTGCAGTGCCAGTTTTGCATGTTAGACGCTGAGTCAGATAGCAAACAGTTAGCAGTGAGCAAGTCACTCTCAGAGTCAGGGCTAAAAGATCACAGACCAGTTCAAAGGCAATAAAAATGGTCACTAATTTAACCTTAAACCTGGCTGCGCACAAAAAGTGAAAGTCTTGCTCCAAATATATATGTGAGCATGGGCAGCGTGACTCTATATCAAGTAGGAATACGTATACTTCACATACGATATACTTGAATCAAGTCAGCATTTACCTTTAAGGTGTGCATTGTGCGATTTTAGGTATGCAAGCTGCGTTCTGGGATTATTCGCCTTGCAGGAAGCTCAAGAAATGTCCAAAAAAAATAGCACATAAATCGTCAACTGCACTGGGTTTTGTTACTTGTTTTTGGTTTTGTTTTATTTTAATTATTTTAAATGCACAGATTGCCTCACGACACGTAATGACTTTGAAAAACAAGTTGCTATAAATAATATTGCAATATATTCCAAACATGCAAATAACTAAACTGCAACTAAAACCACTCCGGATTGGGTCTCTTGACAACGGCACACGAGTTGGCGCGGAGGCTGCTGGTGTTCAACTGGCAACTGGCAACTGACAACTGGCATCTGGCAGACTGGCAACTGGCAAACTGGCAACGGCTGCGCGCGCGTTTCTTATTGGATTTTGAGCGAGCACTGGGCGGTCTCCTACCTTTATACCTTCAACGGCAGCAGCGACGCCAGCTTCATTCCATCGACGTCAACTTCAGCGCAAGTCTCAAATGGCTGCTCACTGCTGGCTCACTGGTGCTTTATGGCCGCTCTGCAGGAACTTCTGGCGGTTGGCCTAGTTTCGGAGTGGCCAACTGGGGTTAGCACAGCTTAGACACATCGTTTGCCAAAGCACAGCAGGAAGTATCCTTAATCTCAGTAGATGAACACACACAAATATACTAACAACATTTTCGTTGCAAAAGTTAAGCGATTTTGTTGCTTTATGATCAATCAGATAGCGTTTATTAAAAAAAAAATTATTATGTTACAAAAGTGTTCAATTAAAATGAGTAAAAACATGCAAAAGTCAAGATGTAAGATTTAGATCTCAACTAAAAAAAATATTGAAGGTTTATATCAATTTTAAGTATCTAAGAGTATTTTAAATGTTAATTGCACCAATGACAATCACATATATACATATTTAAATATATTTTATATTTATATTAAAATTATATTATAAAATATTATATATGCGAATCATATTTAATTCACATTTAAAGAAAATTTTTTTATATATTTCAACGTATGCTAAAACATAGTTTCCAAAATATTTGAAAATTCTCACTGTTCTTATATATTTCTCATCTCTTATTATATTTATAATTATTTCTTTCTATATTTATAATGTTACCCTTAAGTTTTTACAAAATTAACTTTCAATTTGTAACTAACTTATTTCTACAATTATTACTTGCATTTCCATTTAACATTTAACATTTACAAGAGTATCAAAAGTGTAGTTTCCAGCGCAATTTCAAATGCCTTTTGTATTGCATTTTCATTAGCTGTGATTTAATTGCTTTGGCATCGCAATCAATTGGATGCAGTTAACTGGGCGAAAGTCTAGAATAATGAGTGAGAGAGACTGGTCTGTCTGTCTGTCTGTCTGTCTGCCTGGCCATAATAGATATTGATCGGGTATTTGGACAAGTCACGCCTTCTATTCTAAGCCATAACAAATGAGCTTGACTACAATAGTTTCACTTTCATCATCACAATGAACGCCAAAGAACTGATATTTATGTTGTTGCTATTGTTGTTGTAGTCGTTGTTTACTAGTTGTTACCCCCACAGCCATTAAATCGGAAACTTCTTCTTCGCCCCGACTGCTCTTGCTAGCATGATCGTTATACCCTGTACTCATGGGTACTGAAGGGGTACACTGTGTTTGGACCACTGCTGGATATTAGATACAACTTTATGACAACTTTCAGTTCCAGTGATGGTTTTAAATGTAAATATTTATGTTAGATGATAAGATATATTTAGCGCTAACTCTTATATTTTTTTCTCGCTTAAGATATTCTAGGATATTTTATAGTCAAGCATTTAAATATCTTGCTGTATGTTGTAGTCACGTTCACTGTCAGAGGTGATAAGTGTCGGTGTGTCTGTCAGTCTGTCAGCTGCGTGTATTTCCCACCCACACTCGACTCGGAGATGCCGACAGCTCTTGGGGTCAATCAACAATTTGGAGATTTCTTGTTGCTTTTAATCTGTTGTTGTTGTTATTATTTGTTGTTAGTTGTTTGCTGCCTCCTGTTGCGTTTTCCATGTTGCATGAACTTTCGCTTTCCCTTTTTACGTTTGCCGTCCGTTTGATTGGCATAATGAGTTTTTGAACTTTTCGTGGCAGGTAGTAGTTCATTAGTTTTTTTCCTTGTTTTGTTGCTGTTTGTTGTTTGTTGTTGTTATTATTGTGTGCCAGGTGTGCGTGAACTCTCGACCAATCACATAAAAATTAATGTTATGAATTATGTCTGTAAAGCTTTCTACAGATCGAGAAGACGAAACTGCTATACAGATCATAAGCTCTTTACTTGTATGATTCTTATTGGATTGTTGTTACTTAAGACTTAACTATAATAGCCGATCCTAATTTAGAAGCCTTTCATTTCAAGCTATTGTATTTAAGAAACAAGTTTTTTTTAAATTATCTTGCACATTGTATTGCATTTTCTAAGGCTATAAAAAATGTTATTTGCAGATTCAGAATAAAAATATCATATTTTTAAATATATAAACCACAAATTTATAAATAAAACTATTCCTAGCGCACTTTTTTATTTTCAAAGAGTGTAACGTAAAAATACTAAAATACATTTTGCTCACTGTATAAAGCTAACAGCTATGCGGCAATTAATTGAATATATCGCTAGATGGCGCCAGCGCCTGATAACAGGTGGCGCAACAACTGGCCGTTACAGTTTTATTTGAATCTTATCAGCAAAATTCTTACCAGAATAAACGAAAGTGATATATGAAAACTTTACCTATTTATGCGTGCAATTAGTAATGTGCCCCCATTCTATTGTTGCTGAGCTGGCTTACAGCTTTTGTTTGTGCCTGTATCATGAGCTTTGGTCGCAATTTGAACCTTTAGCCCATTGATAAGGTAATCAATGCAACAGTCAATCACATTTATGCGACCTTAGAAGGTGATCTGGCGATCAGATCACTTACCAATTAGCTATAAATACAAAATGCAAGCACAGCTCAATATGCAGTTGCAAGCGAGACAATGAAACTTTTCATTCTGCTGCTGACTTTGACTTTGGCTTTTGCCGATGAGCATGAGCATCATCAACACCATGGCACCGGCTATGTGGTGAAGACGCACGAGGATCTGGTCAAGTTCCGCCACCTGTGCGCCGAGCAGGTGCACGCCACCGCCGAGGATGTGGCCAAATACGTCAAGTATGAGTTTGTTGATGAGGAGAAGAGCCGCTGCTATCTGAAGTGTGTCTTCGAGCAGTTCGGCTTCTTCGACGCCACCCACGGCTTCGATGTGCACAAGATCCATGAGCAGCTCGCCGGCGGCGCCCATGTGGACCACAACGATGAGACGCACCAGAAGATCGTCACGTGTGCCGACAACAACTCGCAGGGCAGCGATGCCTGCACCTGGGCCTATCGTGGCGGCATGTGCTTCATGCACTCCAATCTCCAGCTGGTGCAGCACAGCGTCAAGGCCTAAACTGCCCCCAATGAGTGATGAGACATCGACACATGCACAAAAGTTAAAGTTTGTCCAATAAAATTGCATTTATTTCAATTGTTGTTTATGAACTTGTGGAAGTGTGTGCAACAAGGTTAACAGGGTATCAATAGGTTGTGCTAGCATATTTGACTTTAAGAGCTAGAGTGCTTTTTTTTTAAATATTATAAGTTCTTTTGAGCATAGCATAACATTATAAAAGCCAAATGTAATATGAAAAGATGGGTATCTCGTAGTCGATCGATCTTGCTCATTTTTACATTCACTTGAAACATTTGCAGCATCAACATTTAAAATGATCGGCTGAATTAGTTTTTTTTGTAATTTTAAATGGTATAAAGAAAAACAAAAAAAGACATTTGCTTTTACACATTTGAATAACACACGAGTTAATTTTATTATCAAACACAATCACAACTTTCAGCTATAAAACTATAAATTAATTGTTATTTGTGGTTTAAATTTGATTTGTTGCTGCTGCTGTTGCTGTTGCTGCTGCTGCTGCTGCTGCACATAGTAATCTTTGACCCATTTGCCAAATCGTCCAGATGTGGCGCACTTGTATGCCTCGTAGGCCCACTGTGCCGGCTGCTCCTCTCGTCGCTCCCGATCGTTGCAGTAGTCGACGATCAGCTGCAGCTCCTCCATTTGGTTGTGTGCCGCAAAGATCTTTGCTATGCGCCTAGCATTGTAGCCCAGCTCATCCGTCCACAGACCCAGCTGCTCCACGAGGCATCTCAGCGTTGCGGCATCCTTGCCAGCCCCTTGCACCTGGCACTGCTCCAGGCTGTTCTGTATGTCCTGTGCCGTGGGCAGCTGCCAAGCAGCCGCTTCGCTCGACATCCAGTTAGCGATTAGAAGGCAGCAGATTAATCGCAGCTTGAGCAGAGTCATTTTAAGCCACTGTCAGCACGAGGGAAAATGGAGCACTTATATATACAGATTGCTGGATAGAAACCAGTTCCATTTAATGCGTCGGCATTGACATTAACCTAGAATTCGTGGAACTCTCGGACACGATTCTAATTGCTCGACGTCTCACGTAATGGGCATTTGTTTTAGTTAACTTTTGTTTTTGTTTGCTATAGCACATTTAAATTCATTCATTTTTGTTTTAAGGCAGCTGCGAATTGGACTCTATTATTACTATTTTTTTATTTTTTATATTTATGTTTTGTTAGTCAATAAAATAATTGTTTGTATTTGTTTGTCATTATTGAGATATAATCTACAAATATATACAGATGTGTATGTATTATCTGTGTGGGTTTTCTATGTAAGTATTCTTTAAAAATTCCATTGTACGTGCTCTCTGTTTTCAAATAATTCCATAAGAGTATGATGTCTGCTATATTAATTGCATAGGTATTTCCTAATGACTATCAGATCTCAAGCATTTTTTTATGAGAAAGGCTGCTAGCTTAGAGAAGCGAAAATATACAAAAAATCGTTAATATATTGACAAGTACATTAATGTATTTAAATTCAAACTAATATTCAATAAGTTTTCTAATCTTTCACTCTGACCATCGAATCTAAGTCTCAGCTAAACCGAATACATTTTTATACTCTTTTCGAAGAAGATAGTATATTAACTTTGTGCTGAAGTTTGTAACGCATAGAAGGAAGCGTCGGAGACCCCAAAAAGTTACTGCCAGTATCCTTAGAATGACAAAACTAATTGATCTAGCCATGTCCGTCCGTCTGTCTGTCTGTCTGTCTGTATGCAAACTAGTCCCTCAGTTTTAGAGCTATCGTGATAAAACTTTGCACAGAGACCTTTTATTCAAAGGGACAGCACATTGGTCGGAACCAGCCGGATCGGACCACTATATCTTATAGCTGCCATACAACTGGAAATAAATTTAGTATTTCAATGGAAAATTTAAATTCATATGATATCAATTTTTAAAGCAAATGAAAGTGCTGCAGTTGGCAGAGTGAAAATTGTGTAAAGGTTCGAAAAGTGTATAAAATCTTCTGTAGGCCGAAGATAATCCTTTCCCACTTGTTCTACATAAGCTTGTACACCATTTACTGAAATTGAGCAATTCAGAATAGCTCTGTAGTGAATGAATTTCTCAGTATTTGAATGAATTCAAATATTTTCTTGAGAAATCCAATCTAAAGCTAAGAACTACTTCTACGTATCTATATCGTATACGAACGACCCACACAAATGCGCACTCTCTATGCTAACAGACCCATCCCCGTTCCCGTACCCATGCCCATCTCCCAGCCCCAACTGCTGCACCCACACTTTACCAATCACATGGAGTAGTCTAAATTGCAACTGCAATTATAAGCTTGCAGCTCATTGCGCAATTTGAGTTTGCAATCAGACGTGATTTCCATACTTGTGTTTTATTCCTTTGACTGCAGCTCATGTGTGTATGTGCTTTTCTTTTTCCACTTCTTTTTTTTTATTTCTTTCCAATGTGGAAAGGTGAGGTGGTGACTTTCTCCGCTGACTGACTGTGACTACTTCATTAACAACTCGCTGTGTCGTTTTCACGCTGCAATAGCTCTTGCCGCACCATTCAACTTCAACCCGTGCATATGCATATGCATATGCATATGTCAGCCGCGTTTGACAAAGCTAATTTCATTGCGGCGGGCTTAGCGAACCGGGCGGTACGTAAGACCCGCTAACGCCAAACAAACACTTCACACGACCTATTCAATTATTTCTCAATTAAATGTCGTCTAAAGAAATCGTTCATCATCATCATCGTCATCGTCATCGTCATCGTCGTCATCGTCATCGTCATCGGCTCCTGCTGGCTGGCTTCGATTCAGCGCCTGCCTCCCATCGATAAACACTTGACACTTTTGGTGGGAAGTTAGGCAAGGGAATACTAGTCAAACGCAAAATTCAACTCAATAGGATTTTTCATTTGCATTTCAGCATTTACGCTATTGTTTGGCTTTGGTTTTTGGTTCAGCTTAGTTTTGGTTTTCCCTGCTGCAGACACGTAGTTTCAAAGACCGCAACGTATTGTTTGGATTTCTACATTGCTTAACACAATGTAGCTAGTTCGACTGACTTTCAGATTTTTTATGAATACGAGCTTTTGTGGAAAACTTGTAGTTTGAATTTTGTGTTTAAAATAATGCAAATAATTCTACATTTAACTATTGATGCAATTAGGCTTTTCGGGTTTTTCTGTTAAAGTTAATGAAAATTATAAAGTGCTTATGGTTTTTTGTGTCCTTGGCACTTGGAAACAATCTTACAAGTCCTAAAACTAAAATTGTAACTGCTATGCGAGCACTAGACCATTTTGATAGTATAGTTTCTACTTTGGACTATTTCTGCAGATTGTCTGTATAAGTTTCAACACAAGCATCGTAGCATACAAAATACTAGAAATTACCTTCCATAAGTTCAAAGTCTCTCTGCCAAAATCGTTTGTATTAGTAATTTGCTCTCTTTCCATCTGTTTATACGCGTCTCTCCGCGCATTCTTTCAGTTTATACTCATTTCGCATTTGATTGCACTGCATAATGTTGGCTTTCGAGTTAAATGGTCTGCGAGTTGTTTCTTTTGATGCGCATTGTTTCTGTGCAGGGTGCTCGTGGAGTCCAGTCTCGACTGTTTCCATTGTATGTGGGCTCCCGGCACGTCCATTGAAGCTGCTCTAATTGCAACTTTGAAACTCAATTGGGTGGGCCAGCGGGAGCTTGAGAAGCACTTTCACATAGAAACACACACCAATTAAATAAAAAATGTTTTTGCGCTTTTTTTCCAGTATTTTTGCACATTTGTGAAAATACACAGTTTACTGTATACAAAAATGTACAATTTGCCGAATCCACTCGAATTTCGCACACGCTGGTCAGGGGCCTTCCAAAAGGTCAGTTCTATTTTGAATAGAGCCAAGTGGGGGGCTGCGGTTGGGGGCTAACGGTGGTGGAACACGTGCGGTTTTTTGTTTAAAACAGCGGGAAATCTTTGCAAGGACCTGCCTGCCTGCCTGCCTAGCCGGATAACTCGTCCACTCGTCCATGTTCGTGTGCAGCAAAGCGTGTGTCTGCATTTTAGTGCGTCAAGTTGCCGGCAACAAATGCGACAGTAAAAACTTTTTCACAGCAACCCCCCCAACCCCGAACGCCCAACGCCCAATGCCCAAGGAGTGGGCGTGGCCAGCATGCAGCGGCGACACATTGTGCCAAAAGTTTGCTCCTGGCAAAGTTCGACAAACTTCTGCACGCAGCAACTGGCAGCAAAAGAAGTGCTGCAAAATGCTAGAAAATTGGAATACTTTCCAAAGTCGAAAGTTCGGCTTACATATTTATATATATACATATATAGGATATGTACCCTGTATCCATGCGTAGAAGGGGTATAATGAAGTGGAAAAAACATACGCAGATGGCTCCAAACTTAAACAAAATACACGGCAGTAGCGGAATGGATCTTGACATAACATCTACCTGTCCTAGGATCTTAGGGATACACAATTTGTTTAACATTTTTAAGATTATCGATAACTTTCACTATTCTCACAAATCATTACATTTTGATTTCCAACTATACACATTCTTGTACATTATACGAATAGAGATTTTAAATTTGTAATGTATTTATATCAACATTATTAAAGAATTTTAAATTAAAAATGGTTTACATTTTGGTTTGTTTCTTTGTTTTCTAAGTTTATTCGAAGTTTCTTTTTGTACCGTCTAAATAGATGCCACATAAAGATTTAGTTTATCTTCTACATATATCCAATTATATCCAATAAAATTATCGATAGGTTCCACTATTCTCACAAACTATACATATTTTGCACAGTCTTGTACATTATACGACCCAGGGACTTTAAATTTGGAATGTATTTGTAAAAACATTGTTAAAGATTGTTTTAATTAAAAATGTTTTGCATTTTGGTTTGTTTCTTTGTTTGCTAAGTTTATTCAAAGTTTCCTTATGTACCGTCTAAATAAACTGATCAATGAATTTGGCATGTAAGCTATCGAATACCACATACAGATTTAGTTTATCTTATATGTATATCCAAATATATCCTTCACTTAGGGCATCTTAGGGGTACAGAGCATCACCATTTGCAAGTACTCTCGACTTTAGCTCTCGTTCTTAGTTTGCACTCGACTTGTTGGCCGCCTTAAGAGCGTATTGTGGGCATGGCAATTTTTAAGCTTAATTAATTATTAATTAGCGAATCTTTCGAACAGGCACAAAGCCAAACAACTGCCAGCAGCTTTACGGGCAATGAGTAAAAGAAATAAAGAAATAAATGAGTATATCAAATAATTCATGTTAAAACATAGCACAAAAGGGAGCAGGACCTGGCCCACTGGTGTGCTGGGTGCTGGGTGCTGGGTGGTGGGTGGTGCACTGGGTGTTACGGTGGGGCAGTTCAGCGCGTGCGGCGGCTTTTGTTGACCACAGTCCGCGCATTAGCGTGGCTAAATTACTAAAGTCAGTGGTGCGGGTCTTGGCTGGGTCGAGTGTCCACTTGTCGGAGGCTGGCTTGGACTCTGGCTGCATGCAGCGGGCAGCGGGCAGCGAGCAGCGGACAGGCGGCAATGTAATTGGAATTAATTTAGCATTAAGCTGCATTTCTTTAGCCAACTCTCACTCGCTCTCTCTCTCTCTCTTTCTCTTGCTATCCCTTCCATGAAGTGCCTACATTTAATATAATTTTTTCCATTCTCATTTAGTTGTGGACAGGGCTGTTAATTAATTGCGCTTAGTTGCCGCAAATGGCAGTTGGCAATAGCCTGCGGCTTGGGGGCGTCATACAACTCCCACAGCTCATTAGCGTTCAGCAATTAGCAGGCGGATTAAGCGCTTATCTGCCGTGCAGCAAAAGTCTTGAAGATCAAAGCGCTTAGCTGCAGACACTGTTTATAAAGTTAACTAATCTGTCTATCTATCTATCTATCCATATCTACATACGTATCTCGATTGACAAAGGCAACAATTGCTGCTGGTTGCGCTCACACACGGCGTATGCGCAATGTCAAGTACACAGACTGGTGAGACAGGACTACAGCTTGGGCAGCCAGTTTAGTTGCTTTTGGGAGTGGCACAGAGCGAGATAGCTAAAACACTGTCTGCAACTTATTGACATTTTAGCAACACGTGGGTTGGCCGCAAAGTTTGTGCATGTTATGGCATTGAAAGCGCCTTCAAATTTCACGTATAATAAATAGATTCAAATATTATAAAAGTTCAACAACATTGTTTGAAACATTTGTCAATACTTTTGTACATATGCTTGGTTCGTTAAAGCAAAAATCTACTATACGGGTGAATGTGGCATAACTTGAAAGTTATAAGAGCTAGAGGCACAAAATTTGGCTTCTTTTGGAAAAAAGTTTAAAGAGAAGTATGTGTTTTGAATGTAAAATAAATTAAGAGGAAATATAAGGAACTAATTTGCCTCAAGCTTGAAATTTGGGTCAGTTTTTGCAAAGTCATGTGAGTGTGAAGTCCTCAAAAGGGCATATCTAGAGGTTCAAGATGCACTTTCAAGAAGATAAAGGCAGTAGAAGTATATATAGTTAAAAATAAGTGTATATGAATGTAATTCGCAGTGTTTATAGAACGGATTTCGATTAGGACGAAATGTTTGTAAGGAAAGTGCTGCCAGTTTTCCAAATCACTTTCATTTTTCCTTAGGTAAGACTAAACTCAAACATTAAGAGCTCTAAACAAGACTAAAGACTCCTTCTTGTGTGGCTTTTTAAACTTATATATGTTTACACAAATATAAACTGACTAATTTTTGATAAAGGGAATTATATATGATACAAGTGATTCATAATCAAACATTTAGCAATTTTTAAATTTTATAAAGTATAGATTTTCGCAAAAACTTACCCATGTAACAATAATTCATAAAATTGTATTTAAATTACTAACATTCGTATTACTAACATTACTAACATTCGTAATTAAGATTGCCTGCAGTGTGATTTTCTTATCGACTTAAGAACTCTATGAGCAGCCCATGCAGCTGGCAGTTAACTCACATATTTGCATGCTGTCTCCCGTCTGCTTCTTGTTACTTTTATCTGTTTTGCATGTACGCAATGTGGGGCCACCCAACCACCCAAGCACCCATGCACCCAAGCACCCAAGCACCCATGCACCCATCGCCCGCTTGGCATTGGCCCGACAGTTAGCAAGACACACACACACACACACACCACACACCATACGCTGCTCACATACGTGCTCCTGCCGCTCTCACACCCACTGACGCTGTTATCCGTAGAACTCATTAACCTGCGTGTGCTGCAAAATCCTTTTGTTTGCCAACTGACAATCGGCAGCTTTGCCCATGCCGCGACCTGGCCGCTGCCTGTTCGCCATTGTTATAAATATATTGTAGATATATTCATTGTACTATTTTACGCTTGATTACAGCCACAGGATTTTTGGCGCACACTCGCACACTCGCACACTCGCACACACTCACACTAACGCTAACACCCACACAGTTGAGCCCGTCCATTGTTCGTTTGCATTTGACCGCGTGTTTGGCACTCTATCCTGGCAACCGCTAAGTGGATACGCTTATTATCCTTCGTTGGCGTTGATATGTGCCGCGCCTTGCCCTCTCACCTTTGACCTGCCAGCCTGCCAGCCTGCCCGTAATTTTATTCATAAACTCGACTAAAACATATTGCTGGCGCTGCTTTCCAGCCAAATATTTTGGGCTGCACTGTTTTTCGGCCTCTGGCAGTTGGCAGGGCACCAGGATATAATAACACAGCGGGCGCTGTTTAGGATTTGGCTTTTGTCTCAATGAATACAATAACCAAATTAAATAACCAAGGCGATATGCAGCGCTGCTGCTCCAGGCTGCAACAGCTGCTCCGCCACCCCCAAAAGTTAAGTTAAGGGTTAAGATTGCAGCCAAGTATATCAGCAATTAGCCCACTCAATGCGCATAGAGATACTTATCGTCAATACAATGTGAGCCACTCGAACCGAGCGAGCATTTGGTCTATAGAAATTGTGAAATTGTCTCGCTGTGTTTATCATTTCGATTTTGATATGCATTTTTCATTTCCATTTCCATTTTCATTTCTATTTGGATTTATTTATTTGCGTTTATTCGTCTAGCACTAAATGCGGCCCCAGGACATTCTCATGCGTTGTTGGCTCTGAAATGGCAAACAAATAACGAGATAGACATAAACTCGTTTCTCAAGCAGCGTTTCGAGTGCAACCTGTGCAACCTACCCACAAAACAAACACACACACAAAAAAACACACACTCTCACGCACACAGACAGATGCACATGCGTATCCTTTGGATACATTAAACATTTCCCATACCTTTTCTTCCACTTGAGCGAACGGCCTGCGAAACAGCCAACAACCACTTGAGCCTCAGCATTTTTCCTTTTTATTATATCTTTATCTTTTTTTTTTATATTTTTTTTATTTTTGTATTTGATATTTCTCTTTATAATATGTGTGTTTATTTTTGCTGATTTTTGGCAAATTGCGAGCAATTTAACTGCAATTAAATTGCAATTTTTTTTTATGCCACACACATTGCGGGCTATAAGGCTGTAAGGCGCAATTCAAGGATCTCATTGTGTTAACTTTGTGTAGCCAGAGCGGAAAAAATACCTTTGGCGATTTTCCACAATTATTTTCGCACTAAAAACACGCCTCTCCGGCTCTTTGGGCTCTTTTGGCTCTTTGGGCTTTTGCCTCTTAGCGCCTCTTGACTTGCTGCCGCTTTCTATTGTTGTTGTTTGTTATTGCTGCTGTTGCTTTCCTTTGTGCGTGGCGCATAAACAAAATGGCTGACTTCTTGCCACGCCAGCCCGCCTACCCGCCTCCCTGCCGCCCTCTGTTTGTGTGCAGCGGCGTGTGCTTTGTAATTTGTATTTAAAAAAGATGTGCCCTATGCCAAATAAACCAAAATTCCTTTGTGCTACATAATTGCTGGGCACACTGAAACGCTTTGTGCCGCCTTCCCAGCTGCTCAGCTTCTCAGCTTGTGATTCGGCTCCAGCATTGGCATCTGCATCTCTGTGGCTTTGTGGCTATGTGGTTTCTTGACTGGCACAGCTGCTGCCACTTCTTCCACTTCTGCTAGGTGCTCTAATCGTGGCTCACAGGCGCTCAAGTTGTTCTAGTGCGAGCAGAGTGCGAGCTTTTTTTTATTTTACAAAGAAATCGCTCCGACTGCATTTTACTGCAAATTACTAAATTGTTGACTAGCAAAGTTTTTCCTAGACTTTCTCATACTCTGATACCGAAGGCATTCATAGTATATTGAGTTTGTGCAATGTCCGTCCGTCCGGATGAACACAGATGCTTCTGATAAAGTGTTAAGAGCTTTGTGCCACGCCCACTGGAAGGCTGGCGATTTGATAACATATCGAAACACCACAAAACTCAAATTGATAAAACGTGTATATTTACCACAATTTTACAGATATAGAATTTTAGATTTCTGGTGACCTCCCCCAGAGATTGCGAACTGGATTTGCCGGCCATGCCCACTAGAGCAAGCACCATCCTCCCCGGCCGCCCACTAATCGCGGAAGCCTATATCTTCACAGTTACAGTTTCGAAAGTTCAAGCCCCAAAAAAATCGTAATTTCCAACTGTTTTCAGCTGTTCTTACAATGTGATCAGAGTATTACGCAGTCGGCTACGTCCGACTGCAACGTTCTTACAGTTTTTCTCTCCACTTTGAGAAAACTGAAGAAATTCACAAGTTTGTTGTTATTTTATTTATGGTTTATGCAGAAGATTAAATCTGCATCAAAATGTGTATAAGTCGTATATTTATCTAATAGTATAAAACGCTAATTAAAACTAATGTTTGATTGTTAGTTGTTTCTATCATAGTGCAGGGCAAAAATAGTTCACATGTTATCTTTATTAGTCAAAGCTGAACGAATAAGTCGAATATTTTCAGTATAATGTTTTTAAAGAATTTTGTATTATTCGTTAAGCTTTGACTAATAAAGATAACATAAGATAAGCATATTTTTGGATTTATTTACAAAATATTATGTATTATCCACATACTAATGTTGAGAAAACATGTTTTCGAATATTCAAATATATATTAAATCAATGATAGGCATAAACATATAAAATATACATAATTCGAATTGAGTGCATGCAAACACAATTCTAATAATTATTTTAAACACAACATTAATTTCCTCATCGGATTTTAATTCATCTATAAAAATAAACGATAATTTGTTTTTAGAACAGTTTTTGTGACCTTGTCAAATTGTCAATTGTATATTGCTTGCTTAAGATCATATTTAATTAAGAGTTGGCTGGTTTAAAGAAAGACGTGTAGAACTGCAAGAGTTTTGTGCATACTCAAGTATTAATTAAAATGAAATAAAATCAGGCGCCCAAAGGTGCCAAAGTGTTAGCCATGTTTAGCGAGGCGAGAGGACGCTCTCCGCTGAAGCGTGTGCTGAATATTTAATTTAATTAAATTCACTTGGAAAATAACTTTGAATTAAACAAGACAGCAACAACAACACAATGCAGCCGGCGACAACGTAATGAGAAAAATTTGCATAAATATGTCATGGGCTCTTGGTTGTAGCCGAAACGCAAGTTGCTCCTGCCCGAGCGCAAGCTGAAGCTGAAGCTGAAGTTGAAGGTGACAACCAGGACGACGCTAATCCTTTGCAGCCAAAATGATGGCATATGCCAGCGGCAGAGCCAACACATCATCAAATGCCAAATTAAATTTCTGTCGAACAATCTTTTTCGTATGCGAATGACATGAATGAGTAGAGTAGAGTCCCAATGCTGCACCCGCCTCCCGCGGAGTGATAACAACATTTACAAATGTTTAAAAAAATTTGCTACTTATTAAAAAGTAAGCGAGAAATCAGCATCAAATGATGAGCACGTGCCGCACATAAAGCGGCTATTGGAGCGTGTCCTCTGTGGCCCAGTCCTGGACGTTATGTGTGCTCGCATCTGCATCTAATCCTGATACCGACGGCTTAGTGTCACCAAAACATATTTCACTTTCAAATTGAAAACAAATTTGGCTTCGCTTGGGGTTTTGCAAGTTACAAAAATATTTGAATGCTCTTCAATTGTTATCCCTTTATATGCTCAAGTGTGTTGTTGTTGTTGTCATTGTTGTTGTTGTTGTTGTGACTATTCTAGTTGTCATTGTGCTCGCATTGTGGTCACTGGCCAGTTGTCCCGTTGCCTGCTCTGCAATTTATTTCAAGTGTCCTTTCCCATTTAGGACTTGCCATGTTGCTGATGCATGAATATGCGTTTTTGCTGTTTTTGATCATTTTTGCCATTTTCCATTTGACTTTTCTCTTCGTTATTTTTTGTTCTCCTCTCGACCCGTCCAAACTTTTGAAACTTTATGCATATACTACAGTGGCACAAATTGCGTTTAGAGTAGACAAAAATTCGAAATGAATGGCAAACCAGTAGAGAAAACACAATTTGTAGTTTTTGAAGTCAACATTTTTGCCAACAGTGGAGCAAACAGCGTTTACAATATAAATAAATGATAAATTTAGTTATTGAAATGATAAATCGTAATTTTTCCTAACAAAGGAGTAAGGTTTTTTCATATACATGCATCGATCGTAGATTCGTATATTTTGTCTTGCTAGAAATGTATTTTGGTTTTATTTAATTTAATAGATTATATATATGTTGTTTTTAGTTTTAAAAAAGTTCAGTACATACAATACAGCGGAAATATTATAAGACCACTATATAGCTTACACGCATATATAAATTTGGAATTAAACTATGAATTAACTATGAAAGATGTATTTTAATAAACATTAATATTTTTAAAACAAATTCAAATATTTTAAAATTAGTCTGAAAGTGTATAGAATTTTTTGCATTTCTCCTCATTTTCACTTCTAGCTGAAGGAACTCACATATTTTATATATTTTCTTTCTACTTACTTTCCTCCACTTTTCGCTAATCCATCAAGAGTGACTTTCAAAACTCCAAAAACCAATTTGGAAATCGCCTTAAAATCACAAAGTTGGTTTCATGACATTCAAATTGCTTGGTGACCAGCTGTTAAGCGGATGACAACCACTGTGGCACCTTTATGGGCTGCTGTTGCTGGTCCGCTCTAATAAACTTAACAATAACGGCTTTTTTATCACCCCAAACCGCCCCGACGTTTGTCATAAATAATTCTAATAATAAATTAAATGCATCCGTTACAGCTCGAGCCAGTTGAGCGGGGTGTGGGTCAATGATGAGTGTATTTGTGGGACTGTGTGTGTGTGTGTGTGTGCGTGTGTGTGTGTGTGTGTGTGTGCGAGTGAGTTCTATAAACGATTTGCACCCCCATTTGTCTTGCCCAAAACGCAGGCAGACAGTTATCCTTGGCAGTCGTGCATAAGCACACAATATTCTTGATGCCCAAAAGGATGGCATTGTACAAAATTTGTGTCCGCTTGAGAAGCATTTGATTTGTGTTTGGCAAATCGCTTGAGCGTGCCAAAACCAATTGAATTCAACTCTTGTTACCTTTTAACATTTGTGCTGAACGATTTTAATTAACAATTGCACACCTGGGCCAGGGCCGGCAGGCGGGCACATTTTTGGGCGCTGCGTCCGCCACTCAATCAAAATTTGTTGTACATATAATGAACTTATTTACACACTTTGCGTGACGAAATTTGATGGGCGCCGTGCGACAGCAAATGAAATTTGTATTTGGTGTGCGGAATGTGTCAGCCGCAGACAACGCCCAGCCACCCAAACCAGCGCAACCACCCACGACCCACCAGTCAGCAGTCAGCAGCTAGCAGATGGCAGTCTCATCGCCAAGCACCAGTCGCCAGTCACCCCCATTTAGAGCTTGCCTTTTGACACGCGAGTTGTTGCCACAGATCCGACCTGCCACATCCCTCCCCCCAACCCAAGCACCACCCTGCGGCATCTCTTCACCTTGCCTAGCTAAATATGTATTACAAAGTGTTTTTGCACCCGCGGCGCTCGTCCCAAAGGGGCGTTCTGCTTGCGGGGTGGGGGCTTTGGGGCGCGACGTTTATTGGCAATACATATAACTGGCAACTGTGCGAGGCGGCAACAGCAACGGCAACGGCAACCGCAACCCCAAAGCGAGTCCTGGATTCTGGACTCTGGGCGACCCACAGACAATGTCAAAGTGTGATATTTCGCTGGGAAATACTTTCACACACACACACACACACACACAGTGCAAGGTTGGCCCCCTTTTCGACCCAACGAATATGTTTTGCTGGCATTTTGAATTATGCTGAAGTGGTGCAGAGTGTGGGTTGTATTGGTTATTGCTTGGCTGGTGCTGGGAGAATACTTGAGCTGTTGACATTTTATTGAAAATTGAAAAATTATCTTGTGATAGAAGAAATTGTGACAGTGCTTCAATATTTTGAGGGGGGACAAGTGAGCTGGAGAAATGTCTTTTATAAGGTCTTCGTTATAATTGATGGCGATAATGTTGACTGTTTATTGAGAGGAATTATGAATATGGAATTGAGGTTCTGGGTTATGTTTGCTATGGGTTTTCTGTGATGAGCTGTACTTATCAGAAGTGTTCATTGAATGTAGTTAATTAAAGGAATATTTATAAATGGTTTTTGCGTTGTGAATTTCTGGTTAATTTGTTACTGTACGATCCCAACTTCTGCAATGGTAATCGACATACAGAAAAACTTGATTCAAATGTAATATATTGCCAAGAATATTAAGTTTTAGTTTTAATTACAAAGGCAACAAAGCCTTTATATGCAAATACCTCAATGGCATTAAAGCAAAAAAGTCTGAAGTATCAAATGCATAAAAACAAACAATTATTATAAATTTATACCCCGAACCCATTCATAATTAGTAAAAACGGTATAATAACGTTGTGCAAGGAATACGTGTATGTAACTGGAATAAGAAAGCATCTAAAGTATATATATTCTGG
Organism: Drosophila flavopinicola; assembly: GCA_035042425.1. Taxonomy (NCBI): domain Eukaryota; kingdom Metazoa; phylum Arthropoda; class Insecta; order Diptera; family Drosophilidae; genus Drosophila; species Drosophila flavopinicola. The sequence goes on along the minus strand of JAWNLL010000242.1, from coordinate 1,113,873 downwards.
ATAAGTATCAACAGTCGAGTCGAACTAGCCATGTCCGTCTATATGTCCATCTGTCTGTCTGTATGAACACGCCGATATCAGAGACTATAAAAGCTATAGACCTCATATTTGGCACATAAGTTCTCCTAGCCCCTGGTCAAAGCAAGTATATTTAATTTCGATATAGCATATTATATCGATAGCTCATTCCGCTTAAGAACTATAAGTAAATTTAGATATCAGACCAGTGTTCTTTGGACCAAACTTGTGAGTTTTAAGATATAGAGGCACAAATTTTGATATGTACAAGCTCGAATAGTATGCACATGTAACAAATATTTCACTTTTTGGCTACTGGACTGGGTTGTGGGTATCTCCTATTCGGGCACTCCCGACTAGAGCACTCTTACTTGCACTCTCTGTGCAGTTCCTTTTCAGGTATTGGACTCAGAACACTAGGAACTACGGTATATCTTAAAGATTAGTTACTTTCAAATGGCACTTACTAATGTAGAAACAGTGTTGACAAAATAGTATGGATTTTACCTTAAGATATACATTTAATAGAATTAATATTTTAGATATAACATATGTAGCCGTTATATGCTTTATTTCTGCTTCCATGGAATTGTCATTTGGCAACATAAAACGTTTTTTCCTGTATGCCAGCATTTGGAGTCTCTTGACAATGCCAAGTGCCCACAACTGTCGAGGGTACAATTATGTGCAGCATTTAAAGACTAAATTTCCTGGAATTAAGTGGGCTTTGCTCAGCTTTGCAAAAGCTGCTTCGCTCCGCCATTGTGACGTCGACTGCGACTGCGACTGCGGCGTCGACTGCGACTGCGACTGCGACAGCGACTGCGGCAGCGTTTCAATCGAAATCAAAACGCGCACAATGGAAACCGACGCGAATCACTTGAATATATAAACTTATGTATTGTATATGTATACTTTACACATAACTTCCAATTGTTGGCATTATGTGCGCATTTCAATATTGCCAGCCTGGAGTCGGGGGCAGAATTCAGAGCTCCGGAGCAATGGATATTATAGGCGTATGTACAATGAACACGCGAGTGGCCCATTTGGGCGAGAGCACAAAGAAATTGCTCTCGCTCATTGTTCCCATTGTGCAATGTGTTAAAAAGTTGTAAGCGAGTTTCCCCCCTGGAGAGCGATCAACGCGAACCACTGTGCGCGCAGGCGCGGCGTCTAAAATTTCGTACAGCGCATCCTGCACCCAAGTTGAGGGCAGCAATTTGCAGCGTTTGGATGTTTCCAACGCATCTGAAATCTTTTATTGAATTTCTGAAATTGTAATTCAATTAAATGCGAAGTGGAACACTTGGTACTTGGTACTTGGGACTACTTCCTACTGCTGCCGCAGTCCTTTTGTCCACATAATTGCAGTTGTAATTGATATTTGCAGTGCGTAGGTAATTCAATTAAGTGCTCCCACAATAGATTAAGGATATGATATGCGGTCTCGAGGCTGCAACAGAATGACAAGCCAAAAAGAGAAAGCATTTGCCATGTTTCTGCGAACTAACTATTAATATGGCTCATACGCCACGGATGCCAGCACGTTTAGCCCGAACATGATATAGGATGTATGGACGTGTAGCTGGCAGTCGGGCAGTTCGGCATCTATGTATATCATGTGGCATGACGTCAGGCATCATCGAAGTATGTAATTTGTATAGCTTAATGTCCGCGTGGCACATGGCAAATCATGTTTGACAGCCGGAACAGAATAGTGCTGATATAAAAGACAAAATAACTTTGTTAACGAGGCTCTTAAGCACACGCACTCACACCACACACTCACACCACACACACACACACACACACACATGAAGACATGTAAGCAAGCGGGAGTGTATAAAAAGTACGTGAAAATGTCAGTAAAGAAATGCCAAACCATTTGGCTCTACTTTCTTTCTACATATCAGGCCGGGGTTCGAGGACGCTGCTTAGTCGCGCATTATCCTTTGCACAAATGCTAATGTCCTGGCGGCTGCCAGTCAACAGAATATAACCAAAAAATAAAAGAAATAAAATACATAAATATGCAAATGTGCTTGCGGCATAGTTGCCGTCTTGATATGAAGTCGTTAATGTGCTCGATGATGGCGGTTTCGTCTTTTTGCTTCTCTTTTTAAGATGTTCATATCGAAATAACGGGGTATAACGTTAGCGCAATACGGTTTGTTAGACTAATGAGACTCAAATTACACACTAATAATCTGAGATCTGAGCTAGCTACGCTATGGCTTATAGTTTCTGAGTTCACCTAAAGCACAGTTGAATAAACTATATAGTTCATTATAATATCATATTTATATTCACACTTGTGTTTTCAGGGTATGCAGGGTATTAACATTTCGGCAGAGCGCGATGAATGCATGCCAAATTCGTTGCATTCGAATCAGTTAGATTTCGACTGAAATATTTTTGTATTCCATTTTGGGGGACGATTGCTTTTTTGTTACAGCAATTTGTAGTCTGCACAAAATTTGAATAAAAATGTGCGTAAATTGCAGACATGCCAGCAAGGATTGAGCAGAGCTTGAACTGAATCGATGCCATTGTCTCAATTCGATGCGGAAAGTCCGTTTAGCAAATGTGAGTGCTGACAAATTGTTAACAATTCCAAGATCAACAGCTCTTGACACGCCAGGAGCGGTCGAGCAGCAGTTGCCAAAGAATTTCACAGCAGCGTTTCGATGGCAAAATTGGAAAATTTGCATGATTTAAATGCCGTTTTAATTGAGTTCTAGACGAGGGGTGGCTGTAGCCATAGGGCGGGCTAGAATCAAAACCCCCCGTTGGCATGCAATGCCAACAAGCGTTTAACCACATTTAAATGAAGTTTGCCACCAGAGCGAGAGAGAGAGTGAGAGAGAGGCAGAGGCAGAGGCAGAGCGTGAGGTAGAGGGAGATAGAAAGAGGCTGAGAGGGTCGCAAAAAACGGTACAAGTCGCATGCCGCACACCACGCGAACTTTCAATGCACATAAAACAAGTCTCAGTGTATGTATGTGTGTGTGTGTGTGTGTGTGTGTGGTATGTGTGTGTGCCGGGGGGCGTTGCGATACCAAGTGGTCAGAGGTCGGTGCGCAACTGGACTATCCTGCGCCATTGCGGCTTTGTAATCATGAAACTATGCAGCGAGCAACATGCACAGCGAAAAGCAGATTTCACAACTTTGTATGCTGAAAGTGAAAAATCAGCAAACAAGATCAATAATCTGAAATAAAGAACATGTTCTCCACAATGAGAATGAAGAATGTGGATCTTAAGTTTGTCCATAGTTATTTTATTTATTTATTGCCGACTAGCGACAGGCAGCATAGATTAAATTATAATTAAATTGAAATTAAAAAAAATGTAAATAGTATTTGAAATATTTAAATTAAAAATATAAAGCTAAAGTTACGTCAAGTTCTGGGGTTATTAATATATAAAAAGTTGGTCCAACATTTATGCCAGAATAGCCCAAACAACACACAAACAGCAGTTATGTTTACCACAAACAGAAAAACTAATATTAGACTTAAATAAAAACAAGTGGGAAGGATTATCTTCGGCGTGCCGAAGATTTTATACTCTTTTCGAACCTATAGGCAATTTTCACTCTGCCAACTGCACGCGTAAAATTTTTTTTTTTTTGTTCTAAGAATATTTATTTTATTGCGAGTTGTATAGCAGCTATAAGATATAGTGATCCGATCCGGCCGGCTCCAACCAATGTGATGTCTCTTTGAATGATAAGTATCAGTGCAAAGTTTCATTGCGATAGATTCAAAAACATGGAATATATGGCCAAAACCGACTTTGGGTTGTATGGCAGCTATAAGATATAGTGGTCCGATCCGGCCGGCTCCGACCAATGTGCTGTCCCCTGAAATAATAAGTGTCTGTGCAAAGTTTTATCGCGATAGCTCAAAAACTGAGGGACTAGTTTGCATACATACAGACAGACAGACAGACAGACAGACAGACAGACAGACAGACAGACGGACATGGCTAGATCAATTTGTATTGTCATTCTAAGCATACTGGCAGTAACTTTTGGGGGTCTTAGACGCTTCCTTCTATGCGTTACAAACTTCAGGACAAACTTAATATACTATTTTCTTCGAAAAGAGTATAATGATCAAAGTCAAAAAAATATATATGTAAGTTTTTCATGCTCTTCGAATAAAGTAAAACAAGTGGGGAAGGATTATTTTCGGCGTGCCGAAGATTTTATACTCTTTTCGAACCTATAGGCAATTTTCACTCTGCCAACTGCACCACTGAAATTTCATAAGCTGTACAAAATCGTTTTGTCGCGTAACATTTTCTTTCTTTATTCTAAGAATATTTAATTCATTGCCAGTTGTATAGCAGTTATAAGATATAGTGATCCGATCCAGCCGGCTCCAACCAATGTGAGATGTCTTTTTGAATAATAAGTATCAGTGCAAAGTTTCATCGACGATAGATTAAAAAACATGGGATATATGGCCAAAACCGACTTCGAGTTGTATGGCAGCTATAAGATATAGTGGTCCGATCCGGCCGGCTCCGACCAATGTGCTGTCCCCTGGAATAATAAGTGTCTGTGCAAAGTTTTATCGCGATAGCTCAAAAACTGAGGGACTAGTTTGCATACATACAGACAGACAGACAGACAGACAGACGGACATGGCTAGATCAATTTGTATTGTCATTCTAAGCATACTGGCAGTAACTTTTGGGGGTCTCCGACGCTTCCTTCTATGCGTTACAAACTTCAGGACAAACTTAATATACTATTTTCTTCGAAAAGAGTATAATTATCAAAGTCAACAAAATATATCTGTATGTTTTTCATGCTCTTGAATAAAGTAAAAATATAAATTGAGAAAAGTTGTTGCGCACTTCTTGAGCTGGGAAGACAACAAAGTTGAGTCAAAGTAACTAATTCAAAAATAAACAAACTGAACTTAAGAATATAGTCCATAATTCTTGATATTAGATCGTTTTTTTTTTTTGCAGTGTAGATGTTTTTCCTGTGCCTGCCATTTAAGCACACCACATGCGCTTTTATGTGCCTCTGTGTGTGTGTGTGTGTGTGTGTGTGTGTGTGTGTGCGGCACTCGTATCTTTGAAACTTTTCCCATTGGTTGTGGAACGCCTCGCCTCGCCCCTCTCAGGACTGTGTGCAGCCATTGTATTTTGCCGCAACTCGAAATCAATATCACGTTGTATCCTTCAGCGGCAACAAAAGGAGCGGCTGATTGACAGAAACAATTCATACACACACAAACACACACACACACACACACAGGCGCTTTGGAGGGCTGAATAACAACCCTTCAACACTCAACTACATTTTGATTAAAACTTTATTTGTAGCTGCGTTTCCAAAAAATACATATACATATGCATATATATGTATATATATATATATATATATATATACAATACGCTCACAACATGTATTTCCTTTGCAGCACGGACAAATAAAATAATATAAAAACAAAAACTACTCGATCAACAAAGCGCACAAAGGACAACTGACGGCGAGAATCCTTTTTTTTATATGTATATATATATATATATTTCGTTTAACTGCTTGTCAATGTGGCTGTGGGCAGGAGGGTGTGCGGTATGGTCACAAGGGCTGATCCAGCTCCTGATTCGTGTCCTGTTAAAAAAAGCCGCGAAATAAAATGTATTTCTTGCATTGTTTGGTATACCGTGTATGCATAAAAGTGACTAAATAGGGTAACATTTGGTCGAACGCATTTTCAAAATTGAGTCGAGGGAGTAAGCTTATTTATTTAAGAGGCATAGAGCATTTGATTGACTTTAAATGACAGTTATAAGAGCTTCACCTATTTAGTTTGCTTTAAGTTTTAATTACTTATAAATACTTGTTGTTATTACTTATTAAAATGCTTATTTACTGTGAATGTCCTTTTCGGTCTGCTTGTGTGGATTACTTTGTCGCAGTTTGGTGCCAACTCCATTTGCACAATTTTTTTGACTATTTTTATAGCCAGACTTGCAAATTGATTTTAATATTTCTTTATCAAATGTACTTTTTTCTTTATATCAATTTGTTTGCGCTCTCCACACCGCATTGTTATGCCTCGCTCCCTCCCATTATATCTTTCCCTCTCTCTCCTCTCTCTCTCTCTCTCTCTTTCTCTGTCTATCTCTCTCTCATTCGGTTTAAGCCTGTAGCCGACATTCCCTTGGCTGCTCCTTTGTTCTTTCGAGGAGTAGCTCTTGAGTTACGTTGCCATTTTTGTGTGCGTTCCGCTCTTTATTATTTGAGCATTTATTTTGCATATTGTATTTTGTATATTTCGTTTTCATACGCCTTTTGTTGCTCCCTTTGTTTGATCAAGTGTCCAATAGTGCGGACTTGTGTATTTATTTATTTTCTTTTTTCTCTTTAGTGTTAAACATTTTGTGATTCATTTATGTGTTATTGTGAGTGTTGATGGAAGTAGAGTGCATGGGATTTGGATATGTAAAGGCCTTGATATTATCTCTATTCATATTTCCTGCGGAAAACCAACTACTACTTAAGCAAAGACTAAAGGGATTTATTTAAAAAGATATATATATTTTTTTAATTTTGCTTTGCAGCTATTGAATAGAAAACTGATCTAATTTTGTAATAATCAATAATCGAAACCCATTGATACATTATATTTTTAAGACAAATATTCTTAAAAATGTAAATAAATGCAAAAAAAAACACAAATTGTAATAAAAACAACTGTGGAAAGAATCATCTTATATTTATATTTGTTTTGCATACTGGAGGTAACTTTTAGGGCTTTTCGACGCTTCCTTCCATGCACTACACACTTTTGGTACTCTAGAAATACCCATAGAAGACTTTCACTGCAATAACTGTGCCAAAACTGAATCGATTTTGACGTTCTTGGCCAATTTATTCATGGTTTATTCTACTTTCATTCTATATTTAAGTTGTATCCATTATTTAGCATTTAATTGCCTTTTTAAATGACTTTTTAATGACTTTTAAATGATTCTTTCCCCCATACTATTTTTAGAAAATTTTGTTTTGCCAAAAAATAGAATCGCGAAATTTCAAAACAAAACCGATATTGAAGTTCCAGGCCAATTTGTTCATGGTTTTTCCTCTATATTTGTTCAATATTCAAAATTAACTTGGTATACAATTAAAATGAGTGGAGTTACGGAAGAGCCACGGAATTCACCATAGTTATATACCATAACGCCACATGGGGGCAATAATTGAATTGTACATTGCCCTCTGGCAGCGTATTCGCAACTTGTTAGGTTTTGTATTGCTTAGAACATAATTAGCTGTAACTATCCCATTAATTTATAAGTATGCTTAGTTTTTCGTGCAAGGGTATCATCGAATAAAAGAATAATACTTCCGCAAAAATAAATACGATAGAATGAAACATGGCAATGTTTTACTCTGTATCTTGGGATTACTACATAAGTCCAATTTGTTTTAATATTTGACTTACTATGTGACTCGCATCTGATGGAAAATGTGCGTGTCCTTGCCAGCGTGTGCCAAAAAGCAGCACAATGCCAATCCGTCTCACGTGTCCTGCACAAAGCACTCGAGCCACGATTTGTTGTCAATTAACACACACACACATGCACACTAAAACAAACTGTTGGACAAACATGAACACGCTGCCAAGCGTTGCATTTAGATATTTATCGCACTTAGCTGCGCTAGTCACCCACCCCCCTTACCACCTACTATCCCTGTTCCCCACCCACCCCCTTCGGACGCTTATGCCATGTCAACCGCAGAGACAACACGTGACTTTTGTGCCGGGAGTTCAACAAATCACAAAACAACCAAGCACATTTCGAAGGACTTTGACGGGGCGACGTTGATGCGGCTGATGAGGCTGCTGATGGACAAACAATGAGCCAAGGAGTATACCAATACAACAACAATAAAAATCAACAACAATCCACCCCTACCCACGCATTTAGCATAAATTAAAAATATATAGAAATAATATGCAGTCAGGTACAGTTGCCTTCCGGATATTATTACTGAAATCAACATATTGATGCTAAAAAGCAAAATAATCAATGTGACGCGTCGGCTGTGATAAAAGAAGAAAGCAGCCTGCTTCTCTCTCTGTCTCCCCACGACCCCGCCCCAAAAAAGAAAGCAACACAAGCAAATGTAAGAAATCATTTGAAAGACAACACACACACACAAAATACCCAAAAAGTGAAAAAATAGACAAAAAACAATATGTAAATTATGAATTTTTGTGTAAACAAACGGCGAGTGAGGAGTGCATCAAAGAACATCAGCAGCATCAGCAGCAGAGCTGCCATTAGCCCAGCTACTGTATTAAATCATATAGGAGTAGTACTATGTCCATACATATGTATGGTTGGATGGATGGATGGATGGGACATATCATCTGTTGTGTCTGCTTGGGCGGCATCAAAATTGATTTCTCATCGCGTCAGTTGCTCAACAGGCAGCCAGTGTTTCTACTATGGACACTCTGCTTATTAGCTGACTAAACCAGCCTCATTGACTCCGCACAGTGGGCAGGCCACAACACCCCAAAATAAATATTTAAAAATGTGTTAATTGTTCATTTAAAAAAAAAAGCTGTTCAAATATTTTGACTCTAATTCTCTATCAGATTATAGTCTTCATATTAAATGAAAATATTAAAAACCTAAAAATGTTTATGTTGCAAAGGTCATCAATCAAATCTTTGCCCTTTTTAGTCCGAAAGTGCTTGTGTTTTGTTTTAACAAATATTAAAAATTCTTTGATATTTTTTGTAAGACTTGTATAAATTTTAATTTATTTATTTATTGTCGATACAGAAAATTTAATTTAAATTATAAAAACAAAGTTTTAATAATATTTCAAGTATTTAAATTAAAACTATAAAATTAACTTTAAGTTGAATTCCTGAGGGTATTTATAAAAAATAAATTGGATTTGGGAAAACCCAGTAAACCCATATCAAACCAAACAAACAATTCAAAGTATTAAAATACTTAACTTAATAGATATAGTGTAAACTAAATATATATATGATTGCCTTAACTATTATTCTTATTACTATTTCGCAGAAGCAACATTATTATTATATTTTACTATTAAAACAACACATACGTCAAATGGTATTTAATGTAATATTCACCTTAAAAGGCGATTAAATAAAATTATTTACCTTTTACATCTAAAAAAGTTATTCCTTAATGTTTTCTGATATTAGCACTTTAAATACGTGTTGGCTGTACAATCTTTAATTTTGGGTGACTGTCAAAAATATGGAAAAGAATGCTCAAGTAGCTGGCACCACTGTGCCTCAGTGGCGGTGTCTCTTGTTGTGGCAAAAGGTCTGGGCCCACCTACTTTACACGTTTGCTACTTGAAATGGCATTTGTTGTCTTTTCATGGTTTTTCTCTCTCTCTCTGTCGGTCTGTCTGTGTGTTGAAAAAACAAAAAGAAACCAAAACGGAGGTGGACTGGGGGAACCTGCCAAATTAGTTGCTATGTAGCCTTATGACCCGTTGCTTGACAAGCCACAGATTGGGTTACCCAATCCGAGCCGCCTGTGTCTTTAATGTTTGGCTTGTAAAAACAAGAAGGTGGGGGGAAAACAAAAACGAATGCATTTGAAATCTGGCAAAGAAAATAATAACAAATAAATGAAACTAATGCCAAAGAGAAGAGAGCGAGAAAAAACGGCTGCTTCTGCTGCTGCCGCGAGGACCACCCTCGTTTAAATCTTTCTTTTGGGTGAAAACATATGTCTGGGGCATTTAAGCTGTTAAGTAACCCTTTTGGCTAGCACGGCCCTCAAGGGGTGTAGTAACCATGTGCCATTTCTTTGAGGAGAGAGAGTGAGTCGTTGGAATGGGTTGCGTTGAGTTGAGTTGAGTTTTAATTGACGGCACTTATGGAAAGCCACAAGAGCCGTGTGGCATCTGCAGTCGCAGTGGCCCGAGGACAGTTATCCTGTGTATCTCGCTATCTATCGTATCTAAATATCTATTTGTTGGTTGCTTCGTTTGTTTGCTTGTTTGTTTGTTTGGCTTCCGTTGGCGTAATCGCCTGCTATTAATTCATTGTCCATTATCCAGCAGCTCCTTGCCTGACATTGTATGCATTTTGTGTGGCCCGACTGGAGCACATGCATGTTGCCTCGACTGCCTTTGCCTCCATTGTTGTTTGGCCAACATGGAACGCTACTCTAAGATATTATCGACAGCTCGTCCATTGACAATAACAAGCGCAAGCGGCAGGCCAACTGACTGACTGACTAAACGCTGGCCAGGCCCAGGCCCAGGCCCAGGCCCAGGCACCAGGACAATTGGTACACTCAACAAAATTATGGTATACATAGATTCTTGAAATCTAGTATTTGTGAGAAAATTTGTACATTTTTTTTTCGGTTTAATTGGCTTGTTCTGGTCTTTTTTCTTAACCTTACAAACAATACAGGTACAATTTGTATATATTAATAAACCCAGAACTTAATGTAGCTTCAACTTAATATTTGTAATTTAAAATATTATTTGTATTAAGTTAATGTTTTATAATTGAAATTTTATTTTATACAACTACGATTTCGACGTTATTAAACTTGATTTATACCTAAAAATACCTGGAGCTCAAATTGCTTGATTTAAAAATGGTTTTGAAATGCTTCTACAAACAATTTACATTAAAAAGTAAAAAAATTTAATAAAATTAATTATTATTATTGCTATTATTAATAATATTATTATTATTATATGCAAATTGGAATTGCGCTACTGCTAACGTTTGAAAGCGATTTGGTTACGAAATTGCTGATTTTTGTTTCAGTGTAGTTGCTGGTAGCTGCCTATTGTCCGGTTGGGTGGGTTGGTCTGTGGCTTGGGATTAGTCCACCCCGTCATTGTTAGGCACTGACAATGGTTTCCATAGAGCGATCGCATTGTATGCCCCTGAACACACACACACACTCACACACACACTCACACACACACACACACACATAGCATAAATATACAGACACTCGTGTGCTATGTCCTGTTTGCTGTTGCTGTTGTTGTTGCTGTTGTTGTTGACTTTTCGAGTTGCCGCACAATGCGACAGAACAACCTATTGGCCAAATTGATATCCAATAATTTAATTTTGTTATCCATTCGGCGCTCAGTTCCCATGTCCGCAAATAGTTTTGTAATTTGCACGACGGCATGCGTGTAACCGATATTATTATCCTCCCTGCTGCAGGTCCTTCAGCCATTGTAAAATAGCTCAAATGCTTTAGCGCACCGAGTTGAGAGCAGCCTCATCATGCTGGTCATTTTCACAGCAGTTAGCCCTGACTCCTGACCCCTGAGCCCCGCCTCATCACTAATCCCCCCGGGCCTGCCTGTGTGGGCATTAGTTTTATTATAATTTGTTTATGTGTCGTGTGTCCAGCAAAGCAAACAGGCCAAAAACAATTTTGAATTGTGTGAAAAAGGATTTCACACTTTTCCGTTTGCCGTTCACAGTGTGCGTCGTGTGCCGTTAGTTTTGATAAAAACCAACAACAACAACAACAACAACAATACAATAGTGGCGTATAGATAAATTTGATATGGCTTAACGCCTTCACATATCAACGCATCATTCCGCATTATAATCACATAATTGTCATTGGAAAATGTTCGGATATTAAATTGTTTTGCATTTTTGGCCAAGCTCTTCCCACAATTAATTCGTTAATCTCACAAGGGACTCAGTAATTCAATTACTAATGCCATTAAAACTATGGATTATGAACTGATTAATATTTAATTTTGCGCATTGGTCTTTATTAAAAATGGGTGAAAATGGTAGATTGAAGTTGTACAGTTGTAAATGTTTTATAATTATTAAAAATGGGTAAAAAGGGTATAATGAAGTTGTACAGTTGTATGTAACGTATATATATTCTTGATCGATGAGCACGCGGATATCAGAGACTATAAGAGCTAGATACATCATATTTAACTTATAAGTTTTTCTAGTCCCTGGTCACACCAAGTTTGTTTAATTTTATCGATAACGCGTCCCTCTTAAAATTTATCGATAATTTTGCATTTCAGACTAGGAGCTTTTGGCCATAGCTTAAAAGTTTTACGAGCTAGAGGCAGAAAACTTGGTATGTATAATCTCGAATAGCAACAGATGTAACAATTATTTCACTTTTTGTATATTTCAATGAGTTCGATCTCAATTAACACAGAAGTTGTTTCAGATTTAAGGTTGTATTTGTATGTATGCACACTGAAAAGTAAGTATGAATCCATGTTAGAGCTGGGTTTAAGGTACCAACTAGTCGGGCACGCCCGACTAGAGCATTCTTACTTGTTCGATTTACAATTGTATTCATTTTGTTTTCTTTATCTAATAGAACTTACATTAATGATAATGTCGACTTTTGACTGACCCGCCTCAATTAAACAATTAACATGTCTGCCACGTATAATTGATCTATTCTAAACATTGTTAAATTGTTGCAGCGATTTTGTATAGATAAAATGTTTAAGATATACAGTTTATATGGCATATGGCTTGAAAGTTGTCGTCATACTATTTACGCACTGCGACTTGAAATTTATTCCAAACTATATAAAACGAACTAAATTACTCATTAAAACAACCAAGAGAAGCCTCATTTTGAAATATAAGCTCTCTTTTATAGATCAATTTTGTATTACATGTCCTATGTGTTGTTAGAAGATCTTTGGTCAATAACTTGTGTTTACATGGAGGTGTAAGCATATGGAAGGTCCTTGGCTCGTATCTCCTAAAAAAAACCATTAAGAAATCGTTTGTTTTTCTGCTCATTTGCAAAACGTAATAATGTTATTTTATTCATGAAAACTGCCTGGGGCAGACAGCCGAAAAGATAAAGACACAAGGATGCAACTGTGCTCTATGGCTAAGCAATATCCTTGACATTAGCGTTGCTCCTTAAAGGATTAGCCTCGTCAGTCAACAGGAATTCCATGACATGATGCAAATCACCCCCAAAACGCTGAATCAGCTGCTCCACACTACTGCGTTGCCGATTGGGAAACACACGCATCAGGACATTGATGGGCGATCGTTGGGTCTGGGGATAAGGCAGGAAGCCCTGAACCGCTCCGTTGTCCCTCCTCTTGAGGCTGAGATTCTCCGGCATTACCTCATCCGTTGCAGAGTTCTCGTTAAGGACGGACTCTGGCGAACTGGTCAGATGGGTGTGTGTGGTTCCTCCGACTATATTGAATCTATTGCCCATATAGTACTGCGTCCAGTGAAAGTGCTGCTCCTGCTGGCAGTGGCTCGTTGTGGAGGTCACAATGCCAATGTTGCTTTTATTTTGGGTGTCAATGTCAGAAAAGGGCAGAGAACCGATGTTGTGGCCATACTGGTTAGCCGGCTTACGCTGCCAAGCCAGGTCCTGCGCCTGTCGACGGTGCAAGGCGACCTGGAAAGCACATTAACAAAATCAATATGCATTTTGCAAACGAGACATTTTCGCATCTCAAAATGGCAGATCTTAAATGCTTGAATTAAGACTATGCACAAGAACTTAGTCGCACTTTCTAATATACTAAATTTCTCAAATACTATGTGCACTCTATGTTCAGATGTCAGATAACACACCTGGGCGGCCATCACTCTCTGTCGCTCTGCAACCACGGTGCACTTCAGACAGACACAATTGCGCCAGCGACAATAGCGCTTGTGGCCCTTTAGTGGACTGATCTGAAACAGCAAGCGATTGAGGATTGAGGATTAGTTTGCTGGACAGGATTGGAGCTCGCACTGATTACCATGCAATGATTACGACAACGCGCACATTTCGGAGCACGCTGCGTCTGCTCCGGGGAGGAGCGCACAAAAACGCGGAGGACGGGGCGTTGAGCAGCGCTGGCTGCGCTTTGAGATCCCGCATATTCATGCCGGGCGACGATCTCATCCTGAAGGGATATCGCTTTATTCGAAACTATTTAGCCGGAGCCGCTGACCGTATCAGTGAAAGAACTCGATTGCAACTGCCTCGAAACTCGTGCAAACTTGTGAACTTTCCCATTCAAATGGCTTGTGCGAGTTGCATATGCAAACGATCTATTGTGAATACACCTGTTTATACAATATATATAGTATATGATCGTATATATTAAAACGCTGCAACTATTTGAATACATACTTGTTTTAAACTTAGAATTCGTTTCAAAGTAACGAATCGATGACGTAGTTCATATTCATCACTATTATTCATCAAAATGAAAAATTCAAACACTGAATATGCAAAATATTATAGTGTGTTCTATATATCAGTACCTTTATTATCGATCAAAATAAAAAACTCTATTAATTTGAAATTATTATTTATTTATTTAAAATATATTTAAATTAACAAGTAACACGAATTGGATTTGTAATCGATTTTATCTACGGGCTACGCTACACTGGTCGGCACATGTATTCTAACAATCTTTTATATTACTCTCCAGAGCCACTTTTGGGGTTTTCTCGCTGTAGCATTTATTCCAGAACAGATATATTCCGATTTCCATCATTATATAGCTTAAAAACTAAGAAACTAGTTGGAATATGAATAGAAAGGCCAGATCAAGAATATTTCATTCCCCTTCAGTACATTAAAAGATCGTTTTTATCGGTTAGCATTTTTTTTTGTTTGTTCTACGACATTAGTAATACTGAAATATTAAATTAACGCTATATTATAGTCGAAAAAAAGAATTAGAAAAAAGAGAAGATATATAATATTGCGACCGTGATTCGAACTGCGACCTCGCGTTTGTCACCGCAGCAGTTTACCCCTTACACTACCAAACTGTTTTGATGTTCAAAGGCAAACTCGCTTAAAGAGCAGTCTGCTATAAAAATACTTGCACTTGGCTTAGTTTGCTCGTATACACCTGATCTTGCAAAATATTTAATGACGCATATCTTCGCTATTCATAACTAAATCGATTTGATTTTAAACATTGATGAGTTATAATGATGTTTATGTGTACAAGGAAATAGCATTGAAAACATCGGATTTATGGCCAAAACCGACTTCCAGTTGTATGGCAGCTATAAGATATAGTAGTCCGATCCGGCTGGTTCCCACCAATGTGCTGTCCCTTTGAATAATAAGTCTATGTGCAAAGTTTTATCGCGATAGCTCAAAAACTGAGGCACTAGATTCCATACATACAGACAGACAGAATTGTTTTGTCATTCTAAGCATACTGAAGGTAACTTTTGGGGGTCTCCGAAGCTTCCTTCTATGCATTACGCACTTCAGCACAAAGTGAATAAACTATTTTCTTCGCAAAGAGTATAAACATATGAGTTAACCTTAAAAATTACATTGAATTTGTTTGGTTTTGTTTTGTTTTAATTTATTAAATACTTTAACACAGTGTTTGAAATGTATTATCTAATACATGGTACGATATAGTGTATATATGGTACATATCAATAGTTAAGTTATATGATTCTTTACACAATAATCTCAATAATGTTAATTTGATCTAAATGTATCTTAGAGCTCTTAACGTATGATACAATACTTTTGAGTGTGATAAACATGCCGCAGATACAATTTACAGTTATGCATAGCTGTCCTGGATATATTGGGAGATATATATGTGATTTATGGGATTCCTATAGGATACAAATATATATATATGTATATATATATATATAGCCAGAGTTACAATCGTATACGACGCTTACGAACTAAAGAAAAAACGGCGACTTTCCCTAAAACAATGTTTACACTGGAACAACAACTCGTCGGCACCGCATACCCCATGGCTATGTCTCAAAGGGCCGGAAGACGACTGGGCCTCAATCCTGGGAGTCTCCCGCATTGCTGCTGCGATCCATGGCGATGCCGCCGGCGCCATTCGACTCCGACTGATCGATATCGGCGCTGCTTAGTACACCCGGCAGATAGCCTGTGCCGGCATACGGGGCAGACAGGAAGCGCTTCGCATGCGCCTGCATGAACGGATGATAGCGATGCGGATGCGTGGGCGAGCCAAAGACCGCCGGCGGCACCAGCGGCGAGAAGGCGGACTTCATGGGGAATGGCGGCGATGGCGGCACCTGCGATGCCGGTGGCGGCGGCGTCTGCGTCAGATCCTCGCCAGCCAGCATGCACTCCATGGCCTGCAGGACATCGCCGCGAAAGCGCTGCATCAGCAGCTCCACATCGCTGCGCCGCCGATTGGGAAAGACACGCATCAGGACATCAATGGGCGAACGTTGCTGCTGATGTTGATGCTGGTGCTGAGCCTGGGAATGCTGTGATAAATGCTGCTGCTGCTGCTGCATCGGCGACTGCGCCGCCGGATGATGGGTGGGCAGCCCGGCGGCGGCCAGGAACTGCGTGTGATGATAGGGCATAAAGCCCTGGGCGTGTCCGTTGCCAAAGGAGCGCAACAGATGCAGATTCTCGGCGGGTGTGTTCGGCGGCGAGTTGCTGTCCTCCTTCTTGAGGCTGAGATTCTCCGGCGTGGCCTCATCCGGTGCGGAGTCGACATCCAGATCGGACTCGGGCGAGCTGGGCGGACCGGTGCGTGCGGGCGACAGACTGGAGGTCAGATTGAAGAGGCCAGCGACCTTGGGCCTGGGGCTGCTGGGTGAGCCGGACTCGGAGCCCGTGTCCTGATCGGTTTCGTTCGAGAGAGCGGCGCCGCGCTTGGAAACTGCACAGAGAGAATAAACAGAGGCGGAGAGATCTGTCAGGTAGCTGTGGGAAACACTGCGGTTTTCCACTCGACGAACGAGCCAAAACAAATAAAAGTATCGAATTGTGAAGCGAACAAAAACCAAAATGTAATCACGGCAATCTCAGTTGGAGTTCTTAGCGAGGGTTCGTTGACATGGCTACCCTCGGGAAAAAAAAAGGAACAGAAAAAATACAGATGACTCAGGCGGGGGTTGGGCGATTGCAGCAACCTGTACAGAAACGAAACAAGTTATACGATATTTTGTTCTATTTGATTTGCAGTTGACGAAGCCGCATTTTAAATTTAATTAAGTTGCACCCTGTCGATTCGTTTCCTCCCAGTTCTCGGCAGCTCTTTCAAAAAAAAACATTCCTTTGGGCAGCTGCTGTTGTTCATGCATGAAATCATGGATTGGATTTCAGTGCAAATAAACAGTCTAGTACTTAAATGGACAGGTTCGATTGATTCGCGTGAGAATCCTTGCGTGTTTTCCTTTCTCGAAACGCACACACACACACACAAAGGAACAAAAAAGGCAAAACATGTCAGCAGAAGGACTACAGACTACAGAAGGACTACAGATATATCGCATTACGCCCTCAGCTTGGAATTGTCTTACAACCTGACGTTGTAAGTAAGGTTCCAAATTGGCCCATTGAGTGCCTAAGTATCTCTATGCCAAAGACTTTGTAACTGTTGACGTGCCCCCAATTTTTGAGTGGGGGTGGTAAATCGCAGTTTTTGAGGTATTATATACTATAATGAGTCGATTGGGTCGGAGAATTTGGCTTCCATTAGATTTTATAGTTATGTATAACTAAGTTATTTATGCGATCAAATATTGTGTTTACTTTGAATGTTTTAGGGAGATTGTGTTGATAAAAGAAATATGATAAAGTGTTGTTAAATTAAAGATGAATAAAGTTAAGAACCCCGAGGAAAATCATATGAATGATAATAATTTGTATATTAAATACGAACAATAAATACAAATATGTGTACTCATAATTTAATGAGTTTACATTCTGCTTATACATTTTTTTCATCCCTATTAAGTTTAAAAACATAAAAATATACAAATCTTAAGTTTAATTCAGCAACTTAGCTAAATTAAGTAAATTTGTTTTGGAATAAATTTACAAAACAAACATACGTGTTTATCAAACCATAAAAGCATTTGGCTTAAATAAATAGCGTGTTAATTACAAATAAGCAAACATTTTATGACATTTGAGAATGGTTTT
Source organism: Drosophila flavopinicola (assembly GCA_035042425.1). NCBI lineage: Eukaryota > Metazoa > Arthropoda > Insecta > Diptera > Drosophilidae > Drosophila > Drosophila flavopinicola. The sequence continues at coordinate 1,095,889 of JAWNLL010000242.1, read as the reverse complement.
TGTGTATTGTTTGGCAGAGATTTAACAAAATGCTGTTTAAGTGCTATCCATTTACTATTTTCCCCCTAAATCAGTTATAAATTCATAGAATTATGATTAGCAAGCGTGAGCTTAGAATTTATAAAGTTGCTAACGAAACTTGGGCTAGAAACTGGAGTCTTTAAGGCTTCAGTTAAATTGTTGCAATTTTAGCCCTTTCACGTGAATTTTAAATGCAGCCGCATTTTCATTGGGCTGGGAAGTTGTTGTTTATGCGCCGTTTAACCGAGTGGCAAGCAACGCCTTCACTAGGAAGCCCTTGTGCTAACAACACCTAGAGCTCAAATCCAAACCCACATGTGTGTGCGTGTGTGTGTGTGTGTGTGTGCGTGTGTGTGGCTGGGAGTGTGGCACTTTCTGCGCCGCTGCGCTTTTGACAATTGAAAACGGAAATTCTTCGCAGACTTTGAAGCGCTCGGCAGGATGTGGCCAGAAAAGGGGCGGCAGCTGGGTTGGCTAAAATGTCACACATGGCCTGCACACTGAAGTGGTCGTTGTTTGCGATGGCGGGCACCAAAGCGTAAATATAATAATTTCATATTTATGCATTCTTACAAGAAAATCGTGAAACTTGATGCAAGAATTTTGCATTATAGCATGAAAAATTTTCAATTAAGAATTCAAATCTCAAATAAAGAATATTTTCTCGAAAATGAGAATAAACACGCTTATTATACATAAGTTTACGTATTTCCAAATCTGTCGAATTCCTTAAAATTCCATTTCAAATAAGTCAGTTAGAAAGCATTGATAAATTGTTAATCTTTTAAAGGCTTTGCAATCTGAATATAGAATAAAATATAAACATTTTCTTTTTATAATGGTTGCCAGCTCAAAGTAAGAAATACCGAAATTGATTCTTGAATTAGCAAACTTAATGCTAAGAATATATTCTTGGTTTCGCTTTCAAAACATTTTGGAATGTATTCTTGATTTAATTGAGTTTTTTTTTCTCTCTGTAAAGGACTTACCGGGACTCGCATCCAGCTCGGTGCGTGTGGGTGAGAAGCCAACGCTGAGGTGCTCGGAACGTGTGCGTCCTTCCGTATCGGATTCATTGCCATTGTAGTGCTGGCGCTGCTGCTGATGTTGATGCAAATGCTGCAGCTGTTGCTGCTGCTGCTGCTGCTGCTGCAGGCTGGGCGTGGAGCTGGCCTCGTAGCCATCGCTGGGCGGCGACGGTATGCCGCCATGGAAGACGCCATTTTGGGCGGGCGCCGAGTTGGCTCCCGCTGCTGTGGGACTGTGTGGGGTGGGCGTAACGCTATCGCTGCCGTTCTGCTGCTGCTGTCCCGCACCGGGCACCGAGGTGTACAGCAGTCCCAGCTCCCTGGCCTCGTTCTCCTCCTGCGCCTGCTGGCGCCGCAGTGCGACCTGGAAACCAACGGAAGCGGAAAACTGACAGATTAGATGACCATGCGCCTTGGCCAGGCCAGTGGCCGGAACACCCACCTGTGCGGCCATCACGCGCTGCCGTTCCGCTATCAAGGTGCACTTGGCGCACACACAATCCCGCCAGCGGCAGTAGCGCTTGTGACCCTTCAGTGCGCTGACCTGCAAAGGCAAAGGCAAAGGCAAACATTCGAGTTGAATTTGGGGATTGCTAGTGGGTTTGATGGGGATGCACACTGACCACGCCATGGTTGCGACACCGCGCACACTTGGGTGTGCGTTGGTAGCGCTCCGAGGCGGCGCGCAGAAAGAAAGCGGGCGGCAGGGCGCCCAGCACCGGATGCTGTGACATTAGATTCTGCATATCGACGCCCGACGGTAGACTCATTGCAGCACAACTACACTCAAATCACACACACTCGACGAGAGTTCGTTTCTATTGTTTGCTATAATTCGTTTGTATGTTTGCTATAATTGGATGTCGCTTGTTTTAATAATTTGTATATCACGCTTTGGTGAAACAGTCACTGCTTAACTAACACGACGCACGCATCGACGATCATCTCAGACGAAGCACTCGATTGCAACTGATTCAACTTGGGCTAAATTCAAAAGCGAACAGCAACAGCGACGACTACAACGACGACGACGTTGACGTCGACGTCGACGCCAGCGGCAGCGTTCAAGGCAAATGGCGGCAAGCGGCAACATTTACCAATACAAAAGCAGAGAGCGAGCAGGCGTGAGCGAGAGAGCGAGAGCGCGAGCGTAGCAAAGAGGGTTGCAAATATATACACATACAGCGAAGTGTGTGCGCTGCCTGCGTCGGCGTTGCCAGCAACAGAGCAACAGAGCAACAGCAACAGCAGCGGCAGCGGCAGCAATTAAGAAAAAAGTTTCAAAATCTAATTTGGTACTGTATACAAATTTGTGCACTCGAGGCGGCTGCGACGGCGACTGCGGCAGTCTGCACCGTGGAGCGAGTCTGGTTGGTTATGCCCGTAGAGATGGTGGTGGTGGCGGCAGCTGCCTGCTAACTGCTGCGGCTGGTGGTTGTTTGAGGTTTCTTTCATTTTCTTTGTTGCTTTTGTTTCACAATATATATATTTTTTTGCTGTGGTTGTTGTTGTTGTTTCTTTAGCTTCAACATTGTATGTGTGTGTGAGCTTCAATAGCGTAATAGCCAACCAAAAACGTTGCGGTCTTCCGACCTCGCCGCTGGTTGGCATGGAAGCGTAGGCGAAGCACACACACACACGCACACAGCTCGACACAACTGACACAGTTGGCATACACAGTGCTTGTTGTTGCTTTATGGCTTATGTATTAAATGGAGCAGGGGCTGGAAACTTAGGAGGTCAACTGTTAAGGCTGGCAGTTGCAGTTGCAGCTTGGGGTCGTCTGCAGCTGCAGCAGCTGGCTGCTCTAATGTTAAAGTTGCTTTCGTTTTTGGCATATGGCCACTTGCCTTTCATATTCAGCTCTGCTCTCAATAATTTAGGCATTCAAGTGAATGTTTATTATTTTTTGAATGTTTATTTTAATTTTTGTTGTATTTAAAATGCTGAGCATTATTGTCGGAAATATGTCATTTAATGAAAATGTTTTAAATTCGAATAATAGAAAATAGTAGCCGTTGAAAGTTTATAAATATTTCCTATACTTTAAATACGTACATAATACCAAATATATTGCTATGGTAAAATCCATCTTTCAGGAATACTTTAAAGGCTGTTCGGTTCATCAATTGAATCTTAAATTTTGAACCATTCCCAATTAAATTTAAAAAAGACTTTTTAACCAAATAAAACGAACCTAAGTTTTGCTCGAGCTATAAAAACAATCGAGCCACGAAGATATGGACTTTCAGTTATGGAAACAAAGGAATTAGAATATTTCCACTCAATTTGGTTTGAGCTATAGAATATTCGAATTAGGGATGTTCGCATTACAAAAGTTGTACTGTATTTGTGTTTTAGTTTATTTGCAATATTGAAATACATTTGTCAATCCGGTAAAAAATTTAAACAGAAGAATCGGCATTTTTAAAGATTATATTAGCTTATTTTTATAAAATCATTTTGATAATATATTTACAAAACTCCTTAAAATTTAATTTTAAATATACGAATGTAAAGAAAGTAATTTGTAGTGAAATTTGACTTAAAGAATATATGTATATACATATGTATATAATACAGTATTTGCAAATTAAATAGACCTTGGCGTTTCAATTTGTTTGTGTTTAAAAAGCCGAGCATTTCATCCGCAAGTTGTGCACATCGCCATTTTGTGCATTTCGATAACATATCGAGAATCGAGTCACGCTGACTATAGTAACAATAAACCGCAACTCTCTTGTACATAAGAGATGCGGATGGGAATGGGGGAAACGGCAACTGAGGCGTCTCAGTGAGTGGGCCGTATTGGCCTATTAGAATGTTACAATATTATTGCAATTGAAACAAACTGCGACGGCGGCGCCAGCAGCTGCAACAGCAGCAGCGGCAACAAACAATAGCCAAGCGAATAGTCACGTGTGCGACTGAAGCAGCGACATTTGAAGAGCTTTGCTCACTTGGCTCTCTCTCTCTCTGTCTCGCTCTCGCTCTCAGCTCCGCTGCGCGATGAACGCGCTCACTCTCTTTGTGTTGACTCCGCCTACGCGCAGAGGCGGAGCCAATGCTCTCACGCACACACTGATGCACACAATATGAACACAAAGCGGCTACAATGTTGTATTTGGCAGCTGGTCCAAAAGAAACAAGTTTCCAAAACTGAAGAGAGGAGCAGCAGATTTTGTTGCGTGTGAGAGCGGCACAAGGACAACTTACATATGCACATGCAATGCCACGCTATCTCTCTCTCTCTCACTCACTCTCTCTTTCGCACGCGGCCAGCTCACATTTAGCGTCGTTGGCAACTGTAAATGGCTTGAATTGGATGTTGTTGTTGCTTTTGCTGCTGCTACTGGTTTTTGCGCAGTTTGACAGTTTCTCGCATGTTAACGCTAACTCTGTTTAAAGTGCACACGCTTACGCACACACACACACACACACACACACACGCACACACACAGCGCATTCACATGTGTGTGTGTGTATGTGTTGCGTTGCTGGGTGGCCACTTGAAAAGTGTTTTTACTGCGGGCCAAATATGCAAATTAGTTTGTACCGCGCACTGACAACTTCTTCAGCCAACAAAAGCTGAAACATGTCCATTATGTCGTCGCCGCTCTTCATGCATGAGCTGGACTCCGAAACATTGCCCCCCACGGCAAGGGGTGAGGAGTAGGAGCAGTGGTGGGTAAAGCAATGCGGCGGCATAGCCCAATACAAACAAAATATGTACTCGTAATAATCATGAACAAGCAGAGTCAAGGCATCAATCGGTAACCAGTAGCTAATACAAACGCAACAACAACAACAAAGCAAACTGAACAACAATGAAAACAAGTCGAATCATCATAATAAGAAATGAAAGACATCCACAATCGCAATACGGATGAATCTGATATGCCCTAAGTGCTTTGTCCAAATATAGCTAGTTATTTCATTAACATGTATACATTAATAATATTTACAATTTAGTAAGCTGCGGAACATCGATTGATCTTAAAGCAGTGTGTGTTTGAAAACACCACTGGTCGAAAGTCTGATTTCGCCTTAAACAACCAAATATTGAAACATCTATGGCAATAATATGTTATTCTATGTGAGAAGAAGCTTACAATGTTGTTAATCTAGAGTATTAAGGTATAATACGTATCTGTGCACTGTTCACTGTACTCCATAAGTCTAACTTATGTATATATATAAATGTGTGTTTTTTGGTCTACCAGCTTCATTATAAAACAAGTAAGAGTGCTCTAGTCGGAAGTGCCCGACTACGAGATACCCTGAACCCAGTCCTTACAATCATTCATACTAATCTAAACACACACATGCTGCAGTACAAGCATTGCAAGCGGTGCAAGCGGTTTAAGCAGTTAGCTTGCTTTTTCGCTGAGCCCCACACAATGGAAAGTTAAATCTTAAATAACTTCTATAATTATTGTCCGATCTTATTAAAACTTTTGGGGCAAACAATTGTCAATAATATGTGTGACCAAACCAAATTTCAAGGTCGTACCTTCAAAAATGCGTTTTTTGAACTTTTGGGGGTTTGGGGGGTGGTATCCAAAAAGTGAAATTTTTGTTACATGTGTATGCTATTCGAGATTATACATGCCAAATTTGGGGCCTCTAGCTTTTATAACTTTGAAGTTATGTCCCAAAAACGCAAGTCTGAAATCAAAATTTATCGATAACTCTTAAACGGTACGAGTTATCGATAAAATTTAATAAACTTGATCTGTCCCGGGATTAGGAGAACTTATGTTCCAAATATGAAGTCTCTAGCTCTTGTAGTCTCTGATATCTGTGTGTTCATACAGACAGACAGACGGACAGACGGACAGACGGACAGACGGACAGACGGTCAGACGGACAGACGGACAGACGGACAGACGGACAGACGGACAGACAGACGGACATGGCTAGATCGACTCGACTGTTGATACTGATCAATAATATATATACTTTATATGGTCGGAGATGCTTCCTTATGCCTGTTACATACTTTTGCACAACTTCATTATACCCTTTTTACCCATTTTTAATGGGTTCAGGGTATAACAAGTAAGAGTGCTCTAGTCGGGAGTGCCCGACTACGAGATACCCTGAACCCAGTCCTTACAATCATTCATACTAATCTAAGCACACACATGCTGCAGTATAAGCAGTACAAGCAGTGCAAGCGGTTTAAGCAGTTAGCTTGCTTTTACGCTGAGCCCCACACAATGGAAAGTTAAATCTTAAGTAACTTCTATGTTTATTGTCCGATCTTATTGAAACTTTTGGGGCAAACAATTGTCAATAATATGTGTGACCAAACCAAATTGCAAGGTCGTACCTTCAAAACTGCGTTTTTTGAACTTTTGGGGGGTGGTATCCAAAAAGTGAAATATTTGTTACATGTGTATGCTATTCGAGATTATACATGCCAAATTTGGGGCCTCTAGCTTTTATACCTTTGAAGTTATGTCCCAAAAACGCAAGTCTGAAATCGAAATTTATCGATAACTTTTAAACGGTACGAGTTATCGATAAAATGAAATAAACTTGATCTGTCCCGGGATTAGGAGAACTTATGTTCCAAATATGAAGTCTCTAGTTCTTGTAGTCTCTGATATCCGCGTGTTCATACAGACAGATAGACGGACAGACAGACGGACAGACAGACAGACGGACATGGCTAGATCGACTCGGCTGTTGATACTGATTAAGAATATATATACTTTATATGGTCGGAGATGCTTCCTTATGCCTGTTACATACTTTTGCACAACTTCATTATACCCTTTTTACCCATTTTTAATGGGTTCAGGGTATAATCATTCCTCACAAACTATAGGGTATTTCAAGTGCTGCCTCCAAAAGGCGACTTCAATACAAGCTGCACTTATAGAAATACAGTTCTATGTACAATATCAAATGTGTAGCTATAGTTGAACATAACTCCAGTTTCTTTGGCAGGGCTGTCAGAGAGAATACAAATAGTAGGTGGCCGTTAGCTTGGCTCGAATGCAAAGTGCCTGTTGGTTGTTGAAGTTACCAAGATCATTGCTACTTTACTTGCCGTTGCCGGCTGCTGTTGTTGGAGATGTTTCTTTGCTTTTGATGAGTCCGACGACTCAAGTGGTCAAGTGATCGGAGGCTGCTGCCAGTTACGACGAACTGCTTCTGATTCAGCAGCCGAGACAGTGACAAATGCGGCTGCATGGAGAGAAGGCCAGGGGGAACAGGTTTTTTTTTGGGGGGCACTTTGAGAGGCAGACAAAAGAAAAGTGCCTTAAAATGTTGACAAATATTTGCCGTGCATTGGCCGCAAAATTATTTGATCAAGACCACCGAAATATAAGTTTGTATACAAAGATCTTTTTTTGAGTGTGTGTGTGTGTGTGTGTGTTTACTGTAGGTAGAGAGAGAGAGAGAGAGAGAGAGAGCGATCACAAAATTGTACAAAATTAAAAATGAAACTTGAAGACACGCGGTTAATGAGATTTCCTTGCGTCATTGCCTCATTCATTCATTCCAATTGCGATTTGTTTGTTTTATGTTTTTGTTGTTGTGGTTGTTGTTGTTGTCTTGTATTATTGTTGTTGTGCGTTGCGCAGTTGAACTTGTGTTTTATGTTTTGGCGTCTTGCGGCGCGTCCAAAGACAATATTTGAGCAATCATTGAAGACGCGCCGAGAGGAACATTGTCTCTATTTTGAAAGGTCTTTCGTAGGTACAGCCACCCAGAGACTAGCTCCCCACTGACCCCCCCGAAATCCACAACGCCCCTGGCAGCAAAACGCTTTCCATTTGGAACTGTCAGCGGCAGGCATTGAACAAAGCGACGTGGCAGCCACTCGAAGTGGACAGGGGGCGAGAAAAAAGTTAATTTAATTTCAAGTGTGTGCAACAATTGTCGGTCTGCGCTTATCCTTTTCAGCCACAAGCCACAGCAGCAAGCCCGATTCTCTGGGCCTGTGTCTATCGTCTGTTTTATATATTGTTCGCTTCGCTTCGTTTTTTTTTTTGTTTTTGTTTTTGTTTTGTGGCCTTTTGCATATTGTTTTTACAAGCAACTAAGAAATTGCCGACTGTGAACAATCTTCGACTTATCTTTGACATCAAGAAATCTCATTAAATAACTTCCGGCGCTTTCAAGTCCTGCCAGCCAGCATATATCCAGGAGACTAGCGAGCTGCTTCGCTACAAGCTGAAACTTTCAACTCTCCCTCCCTCTCCCTCTCCCTCTCCCTCTCCCTCCCTCTCCCTCTCTCTCTCTGTCGTGTATTTCGTGTCATTCAGCGAGCCATGAAATTACATTTTGCTTCTCTTGTGATATACGAGTAGAGTACGGGGGCAGCAGAGGAACAGGACACGGTCGTGGGAGTCGGAAGCCATTTTCGTATTCCACGTGCCCAGGAATGGAACAAATACGTTTTACTTTGGACTCAAGGAAACGTTGTTAAAAGTTCACAGAAACTTTTTGCGTTTGTTTGTTTCGCTGCTATATTGTTATCAGTGCACAGAGTTTCGTTGTTAGTTGTATGCTTTTTCTGGTGTCATATGCAGATCGGGTGTGAGCCAAAAGTACACTCGAACAAATATAATACAAAGTGCTAATACATAAGACCAGCGAATGGCCTGAAATTCGAACTACCAGAAATTATCAACTTATGTGCTGTTCATATTGCAAAACTTAATTTTAGCTTACAAATATACTTTACTCGTTTTTTTTTGTGGTTTAAATTTACCAACAAATAAATTTTAAGTTGTGCACAAATGTTCAGCATTTATTTGCAGCTTACAATCAATTCTTGTTCATTAATATTATAAATATATGATAGTAGCAACTTATAGCCAATTAGAATCGGAGTTGTAATAGAATAGTTCTAATCTCCAAAAGACACTGACGATATGAATTTTCACGGAAACTAGTTTTGTGTTTTCAATTTGCTGGCATATTGTTATGAGTTCACAGTGTTTGTTGGTGTCAAATGCGAATCTGATAAGACAACACAAAAAACCATTGAAACACACTTCTCACATATTTGCAATTGTAATCGAATTATTGCCAAAGAGTCGGCCATAGTATCAATATCCCCTGTTATTTGACACACGCCAAAAGCATTCCTTGGAAATTGGCACTACAAAGCAAGCAGAATAATCAATTGCAAGCCGGAAGCTCTGATTTCAAACATTGCCGTGACACACAAAATGGCTCATGGAACACACACACAAACACACACACACACACAAACACACACACAGACACACTCGCATTTATACAATATTGCGAATTCCGGCACAAAATCATTTGACACCCTAGCGTAAACGAGGAACTGTTTACAGGATCGTTAGCTGGGGCAAGACGATGAGATTATAATGGCCGTAATTTGAGCTGGCCACATTTGCCCAAAACAAGGTCGCAGGCTCTACAGGCTGACTTCGGATGTGACACGCTCAGGTCCTATAGCTATTAATTCACATAATAACATAATATTGTGCATGGTTTGTATAATTTTTCGTCATAACAATAAGGCATCTGAAGAGGCAACGCCCTGTGCCACTGTTTCCGATTTCGATGAGCCGCTTACTACCCCCAATCAGCTGAACAGAACTGAACTGAACTGCTCTTAACCCGCCCAAGCCCGTTATCTAACCCTTAGTTAGGGGCAGCAAATTGAACGCCCCTTTGACAGCAGCAGCAGCAGTGCTGAGGCAACTGTTATTAGTTCGAATCTGAACATATGCCTGGAACAAGGCGCGTGATTCCCAGCCAAGTACCGGGTTTAAATTCCACTCTCTCTCTCTCTCTCTCTGTCTCTCTTGAGTTATGGTAATGACAACTCTCAACACGGCCGCGGGCCGTATTTAAGTTTTTTTTTTTTCTTTGAGCTGCCAGCTGTGAATTTTATTTGATTTAATTAAAAAACTACATATATGGCTTTACACAATGGCCGACAATTTGACAGCCATTTATTTTCGTTGAAAATGCGTCCTATTTTTTTGTGTTGTCCACTTATGAATATGATTGGGGTGAGTGCATGTGAGCTGATAAGACAATGGTTGAGTGCTTAAATAGTTTTGTCCAGTGATCAAATCAGTAGAAGCTCGCATTGATGGGGCTGTAAATAAAGTCATTAGTATCTTTATGGATATTCTAATAAGAAAATACGAATGACATGTAAGAGAAACTAGCTTAGTAGTTGATTAAGAACTTGTACACTCTAACATTATCACAGACATTTTTATATCTAAATCCAAAAAAGGTGTAGCTTTTGAAAGGCTGTGCAAAATTTAAGCCTCACGCGATTTCGCAGCATAGAATCAGTTATCTTCAGTAAACAAAAACTTAATTGAAATTGTGTGCCATAATTATGGCACATTATTATTATAAACAAAATATACTATTTACCATAATATTTTCAAACAATTCAATATTGCCGCCAAACTGTAGGGCTGCATTTCAACCAATACCAGAAATCTACCGATAGGCAATACTACACAAAAAATACCAGAAAAATGTAAGTGCGCTAGGTGGTCACCCAATATCTGTTAAGTTAACAGATACATTCCGTTAACAGTTGCTAGGACTAAAAGAATGTTGCAATTTAAATAAGGACACCAAAAAGCCGAAAAATATATAAAAATATTGGTATTGGCTGATATTTTTTAATAGTTGTATCAAAATTGGACAGCAATATTACAATACATGATATAATATATTAAACATTTATTATGAGGAATATAAAAATACGTGTAGTATAAACACACGCCTTGTCGATTAACAGAATCCGTGGGCGCGGCTAACTGTCATAAAATGTATATGGTATATGTCACTGAACAATATTTATTTATAACAATCAATTCACAAATAACTACAAGTGTACCATAGATGTATGATCATTGCTGATCATTTGCCAGTGGAAGCGTAGCACGCATTGCACACACGCACCGGTCGTCCTGGCTGGCCCTGGGCATTGAGCAGCGGCAGGCTATTCTCGGAGCATGCCTTGCAGAAGATTTCGCCACAGCTGCGACAGTGGTGCTTGCGACGCGTCAAATTGAACTCGCGCGAGCAGGCGGTGCAGTGGGTCGTTATCGAATCGGGCGCCCAGATGCCGGGACTGCTGACCGTCTCGGGCATTGTCTGCAGCGATTGCGATGAGCCGGAGAGCAGCTGCTGGTGACGCCGCTCGTTGTCCTGGAACTCGGCTATCTTCAGCTTGCTCACGCTCAGCTGTATGCCCAGCTCCTCCAGCGTCGTCTGCGCCTCCGACCACTGTGTGCGCACCTTTTCCAGATCCAGTTTGAGCTTGCCGCTCTTCTGCCTCTCCTCGTTGAGCTCCTTCACGCACGCCTGCATCGTCGCTATCTTCTCCTTCAGCCTGAGCTCCTTTTCCTGCAAGGATGCGCGCCATTCGCGTTCAATGCGCGTCTCAGCCTCTGCTCGGGCAGCTCGCTCCTCGCTGGCGCTCACTTGGGTCGACAGTGTTTGTGACGTGTTCTTCAGAATCTCGCCCAGGTTGCTCTTATCGTTAGTCCATCTGTGTAGAGGCACAACAATTGTTTTATTAAGGGGCGTTCGTCAAATCGAAATTATGTATGCTTATTATATATGCATGTGTTAAACAACAATGTATATTATCTCACTAGTTTAATCACATGAACATACTTGACTTTATTATAATATTATTTAACTGAATAACTATAAATATTTTGGGTTCCATTATACACACAGCTTCATCTTATATTATACGTCCTTTTCTTATCAATGTTAACAAAATATGTTAAATACTGAAAGTATTGTCAGAATAGATATTTACTAAATCGAAATGATTGGAAATATTAAGTCTACTATTGCATTAGTAAGAAGTTGTTTAAGCAAGACGTACTCCATATATAGATAATATATATTAAGAGTCTAAAAAAACTTTAAATTAATTCTAAGCTGTTCATTTTGTTAGATATCTTAACAATTCTCGTAACTATTGCTCAAATTTCTATTTATGTAGACGGTAAAGTTTTTTAGTTACTCAAGTTTAAGGTTTAAGCAAACTCTCTGAATAAATTGCAAAATGGTCTATCTATTTTATAAATCTACATATTCTAAAGCTGCAAATTTCTTGGAAAACTGACTAATCAATATAACGGACATAGCATTAAAAAGTCCAAGTTTTACATACTTGTTCTCTAATTGTTCAATTGTGCTGGCCATATCTTCCTTTTGGCACTCTAATTTGCTCATTAGCTCCGTTTTGTGTGTCAGCGAGGCTTTGCAATCCTGTCAATAAGATAAAAATACAACAGTCTTTTGTACGAGATGTTTGAACAAACAATCAAAGATCACAATTGAGTACTGTATGGGTTAGTTACAAATGAAAGACTAGAGTTAAGATAAGTTTTATTTCTTTGGTTTAGTTGATTATATTAGTTTGTATATTAGTGTTTGTGTGTGTGTGTGTATATAACATGTATAGATACATACATAGATACATATTTATATAATTACATTGTTAGCATTTAACTAGTGTTAAGTACACATTGCATAAATTAGTTGTGATACCAATAAAGCAAGTTGAGAGTACATACGAGTATCGAGTAGAATATATCTTTAATATAATATAATTTATCAGCTCTATAAATACAAACGTACATACATCATGATGTAATACATTATTTTTGTTTTGGGATAGGGGCAAATTCAGCTAATTGCTTATAATTCCGAGAATCTTCAACAACTTGTGATAGCTTTTATCTGAAGCTATTACGAGTACTACTATATATATATATATATATATATATATATAAATATATATATGTAAATATTTCTATAACATATGACTATGGTTCTCTATATAGTATCGAAGGCAAAATATAGACACATCGTTAAGCAGTTGCATTTTGAGTTATATTTAGGCTAACATCTCTTCAGTTGATCCCAATTGGAACATATATTTAAGTACAGTGGTCGAGGGAATTTCAATTTTCAGATATAAGAATTGTCGAAAAATAAGAAACGTACATTTCTTGAATTTCAATTTGTATCGTTCAAAACATAAACGGTTTGATTTTTATAATATAAATGCTATTTTGAAAAAGAATTAATTATTTTTATTCTCTTCTAATTTTAATAATTTTAAAATATATAATGCCTTTTGAAAAACCTTTGAAATTGATCTAAAGAAATCGTGATATTTGAAATATGTTATATTATAATGATTATTATTACTTTTCTTTCTTTTTAAAGCATTATATGATTTTCCAAATTAAAATATTTCCGAATTGGAATCGGCTCTGAAAAGCCAAGAGTTGTATTTAGAGAGCGACCACTCTACTTTAAGGTGCTGCCATAGGTCAACCGTGTTCAGCAATAATAAATTAATAACTTATGTAAATGCCTTCTTAACAATTGAATACAACTAAAGCTTAAAGTTTTTTTTATTCAACGCCAAGTCCTGGCGCATCCTGTTCACTGGACAGTGCGTAGTCGCTCCGGGAACCATCGCCACCGCCCTTGAAATGCTGCGTCACGTCTGCCGCAGCCTCGGCCAGCTCATCGTTTAGTGATTTGGCGGATGTGGGCGTCTTGAGGATACTGGCTGCTGTCTCCTCCGCGGGCGGCAGCAGGAGCGGATTGGCTGTGCTCGCCGGCGACTTGCGATAGTTGTTGGGATTGAAGGGCGGTATGCCCTCCATTTTAAGATGCAGCCGCTTCATTGGCGGTCCAGTGTCCTGCTTGTGCTTCTTGGTGAGCGCCTCGAATCTCTGCAGATTGTGTTGGCGTCGCGAATTGGGCGAACGATCACCGCCGCTTAGCTGCTGGTGATCCTGCAGCTTGGAGTCGTATTTCTTTTCTAGCGATTGTAAAATGTTACCAATTTGTGAGGCTTTCGTTTGCAAACGAGAGACCATCTCGCCCTTCTGTGTGAGTTCATCTTCACATTCCTAATTGAATTTCAAACGGAGGGAGTAGCAGGAGTTATCTCTTTTTAAGAGCCATATTACAATTGGGGTTGAGGTGAATTTGAATTGAAAGAGTACTTAAACCAAATATAACGAAATAAACCAATGACTAATGACCAAATGCGTTAGTTGATGAATGTGAGCAGATGAATTGTTGAGTGTGGGTGTTGTTAAGTGTAGAGATGGACACGAGTCAAGACATCGAAGTACCAACCAGCTGTACTTAAAGGCTAAACTACTGAGGGCAGTTCTGAATATAAATTGAAGAGATATCTTTGTCTTGAATACTTTACAATTCACCGATTTAAAGTCATTTAAGAGTCACTAAATTTGATATGTGGGATTTCTGTTCTTGTTGTGCATTGTTTGCAGATAGCTTAAGTCCGTATAGCCCATAGCTCTAAAGTTACAGTCGTAAAGTCACAGCTTTAGAGTCGCTTCTTAAAAGATCTAAACAGAAAACCGTACACAGAGTATATACTAACTGCAACAATTTCAATTGTGAAAAGGATTTTCCAAGCCGCGCCCATCTCCACTTGGGTGTGCTTTGTGTCTGTTATTGTCTTGTGTTGTGGGGCAATACGCACCTGCAGCTTGCGATACATTTCCAGATTGATTTGCTTGATATCGTCGAGCTGTCGGCGCAGCGAGATAATCGTGTCCTGCTTCTCGTGTATGTCCTTCTCGAGCAGTTTCATGGCCATGTCGGATTCCGCCTTGAGGGACACCTGCAGCTTGAGCTCCTTGTCCAGCTCGGCACTGCGCTTGCGCTCCTCTGTCAGCTCTGAGCTTAAGCTTTCTGCGTGCTGTGATTTGTCCTTGTCCTTATCTTTGTCACTGCCACTGCCCGTGGAGCTGTTGTCGGAGTGAATCTGTTGACTGGCGGACTGCCGCATGGCCTGATTCTCCGCTTGGAGGGCCAGCAAACTGTTGCGCGCTATAGCTAGATCCTCCTTCATCAGGGCATTGGTGGTGGTCAGAGATTCGACCTTGGCCTGAAGATTACCCACAGTGGCGCTGTGGAAAAGATTGAAGCTTGAGTCAAGGCAGCAAATGGGACCTTTTTATTGCCGGCTGTAACGCACTTTAAATGCCGATTGAGCTCCTCAATGTAGTTCTTCTGATCCAGCACAGCAATCATGTTGCCCTGTCCAGTGGCATCGATCGGAGCTGATGAAGCACTGGACTCCTCGTTGGCCTCAGCATTGCGTGAGCTGGAGCGTAGGTAGAGCGAGAAATCGATGACGCCCTGCTGCGAGTCCAGATCCTCCTCCTTGACGCACAGATTGCAATCGATGACATTGAGGCCCACCAGTATGCCCATAATAACAACGATCTGCAAGGCAAAGATGTGGACTTAGAGGGTTTCAGCTGTCGAGTGGGCAGAGTCAGCAGGACACACACCTCATCGCTCATCATGAGAGCATGCGGCTCGTAGTAGTCGTACAGCGAGTCCTCGCGATGCTCGATCAGCGCCTGCAGGTAATCGGATAGCTTCTTTTGCATCAGGGCAATCCTCAGCCAGGCTCGAGCCCGTCCAATATGCGTGCGCACCGTGGGCAAGTCTCGGACACTGGCCGTTATGTCCTGCGCCTCGGGGCAATAGGACTCGACGCTCTGCAGCAGATCCCACAGCTCCTTGCGCGGCCCGAGCAGTCCTTTCTTGGGCCGCAGTCCATGTCCCAGCACATGCTCAATGACGATAAAGAAATGCTGCAGCGGCAGATGATCCGAGTCGAGCATGCGTCCATAGCGCAAGGACTGTTCCAGCAGCTCCTTGACGACCAGCTTGCATATGTTGACCAAATTGCTTCGCTCGATCTCCGCCGTGTCGCGTGCTGCAAGGGAAGCGAGTGGAGACCAAGCGGGGGCTTAATTTTGACGTTTCTCTAGCGGATTGAGGATGCAACTACATAACGCAATAGTAGTTGTTGTGGTTTATGGCTTGCTTAGCTGCAGACGGTGCACACAATTCTAAAATATCTACCGGAACATAGGAAGTTCCCTTAACGCGCTACAGATCCTACTGAAAGCTTGGGTCTTATAACACTGTAATCAACATCGTAGAGTCTGTTCCTTTTGTTTGCAACAGTAAAATATTGATTGGACAAGTAAAATTAGTTCTGCAAAGTGCAAGAGGATGAAAGTGCTTAACCTACCAGAATATTTGTATAAAAAGTTTGAAATTCAGAAAGCTGTGCAGAAGATATAACCGAAACAAGTTGGATAGGATAAATCAAGGAATTAGCTAGTTTGAGTGAATTGAGAAGATGTATGTAGCTAGACCGTAGCATTTAGCTTCAAAAAACGATGAAGTAACTCAATAAAATAGATGTATTATGAACATTTATGTCCTGTTCTCGTTGCTGTTGTTCCTGGCGCCTGGCGGCTGTCCCATCTACAGCATCGATCTGTCCACGCTGGAGGTGCCCAATGACTTTCAGAACGAGTTAACGCTGCAATCGATGCTCAGCTCCGAAATGCATCAGTATCGCAACAAGCTAAACTCCAATAGCGATTCCAATAGGCTCTCCTCTGTGCAACACTTTGAGCAGGCGCGCGATCTGGACGAGGACCGGGACCGCCACCAGCAGGACGATCTCTTCGACCGATCTGAGCTATTGCGCAGCATTGAGGATCGGATCAAGGCGACTTACTATGCGGCTGCCTCGCCGGAGGAGGCACAGGGCGAGCTCTCGGATGAAGTGAAGCAGGGCAAGCCAGCGGAGACAGCGAAACTCGAACGTTGTCCCAACGAGGAGGCAACCTTTCTGGGCACCAATCTCTTTGGCAGCTACCCCAAGCGTTGCTTCTCCGCGGAGGACATAGCTTTGTTGTCTGCCCGCAAGGACTTTGAGCTGCTCGTTCCCAAATCGTATCCGCACAATCTGTTGCACGATAGCGTCGTCTACACACTGATGAAGTACTTCAATAGCGTTAACCATCTGGTGAAGCGCATGTCGGACATTGATGCACGTCGCCTGCTGCAGCGTGCCTTCTATGATGCACTGGGTGGTTATCTGCGATACTATCTGGTGCCAGTGGCTCAAGTCTCCTACTACGCCGGTCGCTTGAAGCTGTGCACAGTGCAGCGCTTGGTGGCACTCTATCGCCAGTGTCAGCTGGTGCTGAATACCAACGGCAATGGCTGGAAGCTGCCCGAAGCGGACATCCTGGCACAGCTGCACAATGTGCACATTCAGCCCATTCAGCTGAATGGATCTTTGAGTACGGAGAGCGATGCCGCCAGCTGTGCCCTGCTAGATCATGGCTGTGCAAATGACGATGCGGACACTGAGCGGATGATTGTGCCGCTGCCGCATCTGGAGCTGGAGGATGGCTTCGGCTTTCTGAGCAACATATTTTTGCCGTTTAAGAGTCGTCGTATTTACAATCTGCGCTCGCCGGACTCCGCTTTTATCGTTGTCAAGTTCTTCAGGACTCTGAACAGTTGCTATCGCTTTCAGGGCTTGAGTCAGACGACCTACAACCGAAAGCTGCGCACCTGGATCAGAGAGAATCTGCAGATGCACTACAGGGACGAGATGTTCTATCCGGGCCTGGGCGGTGTCCTGCAGATCTACGAGGCGCTCAGCTGCAAAACAAAATTATCGGAACAATCACAGGAGGAGGAGCAGGCTGCCGAACAGGAGAGAGCGATGTGCGATGCGGAAGGCAGTGATTATGATATCGCACCCGAGGAGATGAGTCTGGGCGGGAACAAGGATCCAAGCAAGAAGAGCAAAAATAAACCCAAAAGAGTTGAGGGCAAGAATAAGGAAAAAGCAGCCGCGCCAGGACGCAAGCAAAGTCGTTCGGCCCGGCTAAATGAGACACATGAAGATGTCGAGCAAGACCAATTGAAAGAGGATGCCAATGAGGACGAATGCGTCAATTGCGACGATGAAAGCTATGTGACCTATGCAGCGGCCATTCTGGCGATAATCCTTGTACTGCTCGTGGTGATCATCTGCTGCTGTCTGCACAGCCACAAAACGGACAAATCGAAGAAACCCCCTAAGACAAACATCGAGAAATTACCGCCACAAACCGAGGAGGTGATTGTCAAAGCCCCAAATATACCGGTGGCACCACTTACACCCGACAAGGAGCCAGAAAAAAGCTGCTGGAGCACGCTGTTTCAGAGCCGCAAAAAAAATCGGCAGATTCCAAATGACGAGCGGGCAATGCTCCCGTCAAAAGGCTTCAAGACGAGTCCTGGCATGAGCCTAGTGGACAGCCATCGAGACGACCTCTTCAGCTACCATGATGTGGAGAGGCTAATGCCACGCAGAAAAGCTGGTAAGTGAGACAGATCAAATTTATAGTTACTGCTATTTCTATACTCGTATATTTTGATGTATTTATTGGCGACTGACTGAGAGACCAAGTAATGTAATCTCAATTTCAAACTTCTTTAATATCTTCACTCCAGAGCAAAGTTATGAGGACAACTCTGACGACACATTTACATCCACTTCATCGCTGGGCTATCAATTCAAAAGGAAATTCATACCCATACGAATGGGTCGTGAGAAGCGCGAGGAATACTATAGCAAGTTGGACAGAAAACGCTCGAAACCCGTTAGCAAACAGTCGAGCCGTCAGTGGCGAGGTAGGCATAGAGATACAGAACGAGACAGAGATGTGGAGCATAAGCCTGCCAAGCACGAAGAAGACATCTCAGATGATAGGCAGCGCGTTAGGGAACGGAAGTCGGAAGCCAAATTACTGTATGCAGAAGAGTGTACACCAAAACTAGTTAAAAAGGCTACACATAGAAGACAAGAAGGTGGAGTGTCCCATGGTGAAATGTGGGAAAGGGAGGGCCAGATGGACTTGGAAGTTGACACAATCAAGCAAAATTCACATTCCATCATCCCAAGCCAAGAACAGATGAGACCCAGCGAGAGTGAGACAAATCGAAATAGTGATGGCAGAAAAAAAGGAACGTCACTTCACAAAGAACTGGATAGGGAAATGAAAAGTTCAGGTGTGTAGCGTGCGTTCTCTGAACTTAAATTGTTCTCAAGTAGAATCTCATTTACAGCGAATATCAATAGCAATAACACAGACTCAAGCATTATAATTTGCCAAACACCCGAGACGCCTTTAGACAATCAGGAAGTTAATAGCCAGCCCATACCCTCGACTCCAAATTTAGGCAGCGGCTGTGGGGTGAGTTCACAAAATATCCTATGTTTCAGTGGGTTCTAATAAAATGATTTTCATTGAATTCAAAGACTTCGGGATCCAGTTGGGTAACGACCTTCGATAGAGACATCAAGTGAAAAAGCTTTCGGCACTCTCTTGTCTTTTCCGTTCATATTGTTATTTTATACATATATATTTCGTTAATAAAGTTGAATGCACGTTCGAGTCGACAGCCTGCCCATGTGAGATCTAAGATTGGGACAAGCCCACTCGACACAAGACGCAGCCCCAGGCAAAAGTGAGTGCAAGCAAGAGTGTAATAACGCAATAACATGCCAAACTAAGATTATCTAAGTATCACGCTTATGGTTTTCACTTATTTCATAGTACTGAGGCGAAAGCATGTTCGAAACACACAATTATTTGAGCTCTGGTTAAGTACAAAGGTTGACTTTAAAATAACATTATGAAACAACACATTAACAAATAAATATACAATAAATTATTGTTGTCAAAATATTGGAAATATAGGAAACCAAAAATATTTTTTTAGCAGGTTCGGTATTTCAATTCATCAATCCATTTAATAATATTTTAAAACGCTGCCAACTTAAAGAACACACAACATGACCACTTGAGTAAAAATTAAATATAAATATATAAAAAACGATTAAAAAGAGTTTTGTACAATTCAAAAAAATTAAAATCCTATATAAATTTGATCACGTTTCTCAATAAATTTTTAGAAACAAAACCGTAACGAGCTGCATAACTGTTGTTGCCTGATCTCATGAACAGGCATAACAAGTGTCCTTCATAGCATAAGCGTGATTGAGGTGCATTCCAGCTGCGAATATAGGGACAACTGGATAACGAATGCTAAACATAACACAAAATAAGTGGGGAAGTATTATCTTCGGCGTGCCGAAGATTTTATACTCTTTTCGAACCTTTAGGCAATTTTCACTCTGCCTCACTCTGCACCACTGAAGTTTCATATGCTGAACAAAATCGTTTTGTCGCGTAAAATTTTTTTTTGTTTGTTTTAAGAATATTTAATTCATTGCCAGTTGTATGGCAGCTATAAGATATAGTGGTCTGATCCGGCTGTCTGCGACCAATGTGATGTATCTTTGAATAATAAGTATCTGTGAAAAGTTTCATCGCGATAGTTTCAAAAACATGGGAAATATGGCCAAAACCGACTTCGAGTTGTATGGCATCTATAAGATATAGTGGTCCGATCCGGCCGGTTCCGACAAATGTACTGTCCCGTTAAATAATAAGTGTCTGTGCAAAGTTTTATCGCGATAGCTCAAAAACTGAGGGACTAGTTTGCAAACATACAGACAGTCAGACAGACGGACATGGCTAGATTAATTTGTATTGTCATTCTAAACATACTGGCAGTAACTTTTGGGGGTCTCCGACGCTTCCTTCTATGCGTTACAAACTTCAGCACAACCTGAATATAATATTTTCTTCGAAAAGAGTATAAGAAAGAACAACTACTACAGCTACTGTAAGAATAACGCTTGCAAATGATGAAAGATAGAGTGTGAGAGAGAGAGAGAGAGATAGAGCGAAAGAGGGCAAGAAGCAACCTACAGAGATGCGACCACTCAGCAAGCGTGCCACCGATGAGGCCGACATTTTTGTGCTGCTGCTGCTGTGCCGCTAGTGCATTTGAGCCGACGACGTCGCACAGACGACGCCCGATAAGATTTTCAATTGCCATAATACCGTTATCCTCGAGTGTGCTGCCGGCCGTCGAGAGTCCCGAATAGCGCTTGTTGCGCTGCCCAAACTGATGATTCGCCTGCGAACGTGACGGCGCATAGCCAGTGGCAGCATTAGTGGCACCACCGTCCACCAGCACCACCGCTGCCAGCTGCCACATTTATCAGTGCCGCACCGCCGCCCACCGTCTTCTGGCCGTTGGCCACATCAATGTCCTGCAGCTCCTTGAGGCACAGCCACTCGCCGTCGACGGACACACGAAAATTGCACAGATAAATGGTGTCCTGGACGCCACCGGCCAGCTCCTCGTTGGTATTGGCATGCGCTGCTTTTGGCAGAGCGATTGTGTTGCTGCTGTTGTTGTTGTATGGCTGCAATTGTTGTTGCTGTTGTTGCGGTTGCTGTTGTTGTGGGGAGGGTGGCGCGGGTGGCGTTGCTGTCACGTTTGTCACCGCTTGCTGGGGTGGATTTTGACCCTTTTGTGCTTTTGCAGTCGCTGTGGTTGCTTTTGCATTTGCTGTGCTGGTTGCTGTTGTTGTTGTTGTTGTTGTTGTTGCCGTTGCTACTGCTGCCACTGCCACTGGTGCTGCTGCTGCAGCTGCTGCAGTTGATGACGTAGTCTTGGCCTTTGCGCCGACTTGTTGTGGCGTCTTTTTGGCAGCCAACGAAGCTGCCGTTGTTGTTGGTGTTTTGATGACGCCTCTAATTGGCCTGGATGTGCTAGCGCTAACCAGCGGCTTGGCCCGACTAGCCATTGTGCTGCTGCTGCTGCTGTTGTTGTTGTTGTGGTTATTATTAGTAGTAGATGTGCTCAGCTTGGTTTTCTTAGCATCCTCCACTAAGCCACGCATCCTTTGTGAACGTAAAAATAGATATCCAAAAAAAGAAAATGAGCGCACATTTAAAAGCTGCGGGGGCGCAGTGCAACATACTTGAGAAAAAAACGCTATGCGTCTCTGTGCGATATTTAGCTGTTGTTGTTGCAGTGCCTTTGGCACAGTTGTTGTTGTTGTTGAAAACACTTAATATTTGATACAAATGCAAGCTGGATAATAATAACAATAAGTGCCGAATATGTTGTAGACTTAAACGTTGCGACGCGTTATCCTGTTGGTAGCGTTGAGTAAGACTGACGCAAAAGCTTCTATTGATTTGTCAAGCGCGCTTTTGTGGGGCAGCTTTGCGAGAGCTTTTAAGCAGGGGTATTCAGGGTGAACTTTTTGCACATTTTGCTTTTACAACACAGCATACTTTGTTTTTGCATTTGTATAAAGTGTTAGTAAGTAAATATGTTAAATAGTAAAATGAAGTATATGTAATAGTAAAAAGAAGGGACCGTAATCATTATAAGTGATATTAATAAAATATTCACGTAAGTATGGATCTATGTAAGTAATCGCACTTTGTGGTTTTATTTCTGAGCAACAGGAGTAATCATTATTTATGAATATTATTTTGTTTGCTTAACCTTCATGATTATCATTAAGCAAACCCTTAAAAACTAAAAAAAACTAAAACTATGGTGGGTATGGGCAGAATATCCTGTAAGGATCACATATTTTGATTTTAAAAAATCAGAATAATCCGTATTTACGGTCCCTGGTAAAAATCAGTATATTTGCAAACTGCACTCACCGGGCTTTTTATGCTTGGAATTAGAAGCGCCAATTGGTTTGCTGGAGCCTGTTGCCACTGTCTGCTGCACTTCGGGGTAGCCAGTGGTGCCATCGATAACCTCGGAGGCGGCCGCTGCGGCAGCGGCATTCGAGAACTGCGTTGAAATGTGGTTGAAAATATGCGACGAGATGCTTTCGGTGCGGCGGAATGTGTCGCGCAGTCGATTCAATGAGGAACTGGGCGCAGGCGTTGACGTTGGCGTTGCTGGCGACGTTGACACTGACATCGAATCGTCGCTTCTGTCATGGCACACCAACAAATCGTCCGTACTCATAGCGACTAGCACCAATGCACATGCACACACACGATACACTCTATATTGACAACTGCACTAATTGTTACTTATTGCACAAGACAAAAACATAAACAAAGGCCCGTGACCAAATATTGAAAACAACTGAAACAGCTGTTGCATACGACACAACTAGTGTGACCGTTTTTAGAGAGAGACAGTATCGGCTTGTCTTATCGATATATCGTGCCTGACGATGCCAGCTGTTCATTCAGCCATGTTTGTTTTTCGCACGGCACAAAACAAAACAAAAAGTGCGCATATTACGCGTACCTGTTTCATTTCAGCTGTAACAGCTCCCGGCGCAGCAAGTGCTTGATAACATACTCAAACGCTTGAACACAACAGAGTCACACAATCCTAATAAATATAACAAAAAGTGTAACACACATATTCAAACGTTAACCTTGTAAGCATCTCGAATAAACGTCCCGTTGTTACTCAGTCTCAGTGCAGATTAGTGGCCGGGTGTAAACAGCGTCTTCGGAATTGATCGATACTGCGCATTAAGCATATTTTTGCATATTTAAATAGCAAAACAACAACAAAGAAGTTACGTCGCCTGTGCTCCAAAACCAAACAAGTTAAATTACAAATGTAATGCAGAAGAGGAAGACAGCTAACAAACTGCAATCAGCTAGCAACAACTAACGGTAAGGTGGAATGTAACTAACCTACACCCACAATTAATAGACATTTCCGCACACGCACACACAGGCATAAGCCAGTTTTGAGTAGTAAACCTACGTCATAGACAGCGGCCATATTTCCTCTTTTTGCAAGCAGCACTAAAGATATTCATAATAATCTGTTCTCTGAACACCGCTCGAGTACGGCCGTATAGCTCGTTGACCATAATCATGGCGATAACGCGACACAACAATAATAACAATTGCTGCTCTGGGTATGATAAACTGGTTTTTTTGGGACCAGAGCGCAATTGCGCCGTTATGGCGAGACTCAGAAGCCACCTCGATGGCCAGGTCGAGGAACGATTTATAAACCTTGTCATCATAATCGAGACGCTTTTCAATTTCACAATCCTTTGTTGTGTCTATGAACTTGTGCATAAGTATGGGACTGCTTGTGTGAATGTGTGTGTGCATTCACATATGGCATATATGCATTGAGAGCGAAAGACGCCATGTTTCCACTTTTGCTATCTATGACGCCAATTCGCTGTCGCTCTCTTTGACTCTCCCGTATACGCTTCAAACACAGCTGATCGACTCACGCGGTCTGCTGTTATCATTTGCTCACTGCAGCGACTGTTGTTGTTTTCTTAAAAAGTACTTTTAATTTGAAATTGCGTTTGTGAAATCGACTGCATGATTAAATCAGCTGCGTCTGATCACTATGCACTTTTACCATACGACTGCAATATTTTGCAGAAATGTTTATTTTTGGATATAGTAATAAGTAGTTTATAGCAAAAATTACCTTAAAATATCCCGTTTTGTGACAACAAAAAAATGTAGCTTTGGTAGGCTTAAATGCTGTCACAGATACAATATCGAACACGCTCTTCGATTAATTGCCCAAGTCTCTCCTCTCTCTCTCTAACTCACTCTCGTGCGCAGCCACACTCTTTGTGTTTAGCATTTACAAGTTAGTGCAGCGCGCAAAATCATCGACGCCATTTAAAAAATTAAGTAGAGAACAATAGCAACTGATACAATGACTGAGACAAGTGTGTGTAATAGTGTGATTGGACTGCATGTATTTGTATGGCTAGCAACGGCGCTGACATCAATATTGCAACGCTGCTGGAAGCCCCCGAAAATAGAACTTGCAGATGCGAAACGACTCAGCTGAGTCGAGTCGGTGGCATATTTAAAGACCGCAACAAAGCAGCGCTCGCATCAGAACGAGCCCAGTGGCTGGCGTGATAAGACGCGCGACTTGTGTGTGTGTACAGATGTATGTACATGTGTGTAAAAGGCGGCGAGCATAAATTTCCGCATTAGCAGTGAGTGGCAGTGAATTGTATTGTATTTTAACTTGCAGATAAACAAATACAACAACAAATACACGGATGCCACAAATCAAGTTCAAAGCGCCGGCAGCCGAAGCACTTGTCAATTTTTCGAGAGGCACAGAAATCGCGCGCTATATCTCAACCTTTTGTCCTCCATATCTATGTGTGTGCGTGTGTGCGTGTGTGTGTGTGTGTGTGTATATGTGTTTAGTGTCAATTTCTATAATTGAAATGTGTTATTGCTGTTGTAGTATCTGCGTAACGTAGTCGTATATAAAGTTGCTGCTCTGATACCCCGCCCCCCAATCCCAGATACACGCGTAGTTCTCTTTTCTTCATTTGCGCTTTTTGCTTTAGTGTTTCAGCTATAGCCCAAAGCAACAAATAAATAAAAACAACAACAAGCCCAATATACAAAATACTGGTCTTAACCATGTTCACCTTGTTCTTCAGCCAGGCTTGTTTATTCAAGTGGCTTGCCGGCTTCTAAGCATTGCTGTTCTACTATCGTATTCGATTCTCATAAATAAGATAGAATACGCAGATAATGGTATTTTCTACAATTTGTTCTACTTCAGATAAGCTTAGGTGCAAAAATAACATAAACGTACCAACTTAAGTCTATTTGAGGTGACGAAAACTAAACTAAACTAAAATGTTAACAAATTGTTTCTATGATAGCTACATTGTATAAAACGCACTGATCCTAGTTAGAAAAGTGTTGAATCTCTTTTATCGTCAATAAATGAAGCTAAGAGAGTCTAAGAAGATTTCACAATAAAATAAAATAAAACCCAATGGCAAGTGGCATAAAAACCAACATAAATCTACATCTGCTTAATGTGAAACCAAACATTAATACTAAAATTAATTAGTATAGTATGGTGTAATGATCGCTGACTGTTGATAAGCGAGCCGCAGCTGATTGCAGCTTGCTATTCAAAACCAGTGCATTTATTTACAAAACAAACAAAGCGCGTATACGCTGATTATCTTCGTAATCATGAGCACAACTATTAGCAGAGCTGTTAACTTTTTAGTTTTTCCTGATAAGCAACAGACACTGTTTAGACTGTGACATTGATAGCGAACTAGCGTCGAACTGAAACAGTTTTGCAAGCGTGCGTGAGTCGAAAACCGTTTAAACGCCATTTGCTATGCCGATTTCGGCATTGGTCAACGTATACGTGATATTCGGAGCCACAGGCCACGAAGCGGGTGATCAATCACAATCGGGGGGTGTACGCGAGTCAGTTGCTCACGTTTCTCGATATTTATCCATTGCTGACACTCGGAGGCTCTCCGACTTAGGCCGTCCCCCCCGCCAAAGGATTTTGGGCGAGCTCACATAAGTAGCTATATCTGCAACACGCTCGGCGTCTATTTCTATGTATCTTATCAAACAACAAAACAAAAAAAACTGAACAATTTAAGCTGCATTGTGCACAGCAAGCCCGTCAGCAATCAAAAAACCAAAATGTGTCATAAATCACAGGTGCAGGCTTTTCACAAGAAACGCTTCCACACATTTACCATCGTTCAGTCTTCTTCTGCCCGCCAACGACAACGGATTTCGCTCTGGATTGTGTGTGCTTTAAAACTGTTGTTCCAGCTTTTCCGCAAAAGTTCGATTTAATACTCGATTATCATAATTGTGTGTATGAATTTGTGCTGTTGTTTGCAAGCTCGTTTTCCTTGAGTGGTACACGCTTTTTGCCATTGGAGCATCGTATTACCAAACTCAGGGCTTGCCTTCGTGTCACAAGTTTAAATTTCAAACTCGCAAATTGATCACAAAAAATAAATAATACTTTACATTATATTAGTGAAACTTAAATGTATTATTTTGGACTTGATGTAGTTTTGACACAAATGAACTTTACATAAACTCATTAATACTCGTGCTTGAACTCGAAGAATCAGTGTTTACATCTATAATTAGGAAGCACCCGATAAGCGCATTAAATTGATATATTTCAAATATGTTCATTGTATCTAATAAACAAGTTTCGACAAAAATTAAATTAGTGTAATCGAAATTTGTAGAATCAATGAGTCCAAAACTTTTAATTTTCGGAGGGACCACTGTAAATTAAGATTCATCATAATATTTTTAATAGTCCTTTAGTATTAAAGATAATTAAAAAGCCACATTTTTAAAATGAGTCGGTAAAACACGCGTTTATAGATCGTTCACATGTGAACCCCTTTCGAAGTTTTCAAAAATCTCTAAAGAGCCCTCTGACTTAGTGGGACTGTCACTTTTTACCCAGCTATCTAGTCATATTTAAGTCTCGATACTTGAGTCTTACACTAGACCCCTTATCGATGGTGGCCACCAGTGATTCTCTATCGGCCCGATGTGACGTCCATTGTCTGATTTCTTGAGGATTTAGACATCAATCGAGTATCAGAAAAGCTATAACCCTAGACAGTTGCTAGGCGACTGGGCTGAAATACATTTGTTGTTCGACTAAATCAACTTGACGTATGCCTACTATCAAAATAACACTTTAAAAATTCCTTTGGGAATACCAAAATCGAATAAAAAAAATGTTTCTAAAATTTCTACATCATTTATTATAATTCGCAGTTAAGACAAAGCAAGCACAAATAAATTGGTTTAAGCGTTGCAGTTGGAGGACATGACAAGGCACTGAACGAGCCAAAGCCAAATACCAAAGACAGTAAACACCCCCTAAGTAAGATACAAGATAATCCAAGCAGAGCAAGCGGCAACTGGAAAATCTGATCAAAATGAATGTCAGCAGCAACTTCTTCGATGAGCACTTCGGCCTGATCTACTCCAATCTGGTGAATCAGTATGTGCCTGAATATATCAAAAACCTCGAGTACACACCCTGGGTATTCTCACTGCTCGGCTCCGTTGTGATTGGACTCAGCGGTATCTTTCCACTGCTCATAATACCCACAGCCGATAAACTGGCCAAAGAGGGGTATAAAGATCGTAAGTGTACAACAAAGAAAGCCTTTTTCACACCAACAATGTGATTAAGTCAACAAGTAAGAGTGCTCTAGTCGGGACTGCCCGACTAGGAGATACCCTGAACCCAGTTCTGACATTCATTCATACTTGCCTAATAGTGTGCATACATACAAACACACACATACTGCAAGCAGTGCCTGCGGTTTAAGCAGTTATCTTGCTTTTTCACTGAGCCCCACACAATGGAAAGTAAAATCTTAAATAACTTCTGTGTTTATTGTCCGATCTTTAAAATTTGTAGGACATAACATTGGCTATAAAATGTGTGACCAAACCAAATTGCAAGGTCATACCTTCAAAAATGAGTTTTTTGAATTTTGGGGGGATTGGGGGGTGGTATCCAAAAAGTGAAAATTTGTTACATGTGTATGCTATTCGAGATTATACATGCCAAATTAGGGGCCTCTAGCTCCTATAACTTGTAAGTTATAGCCCAAAACGCTAGTCTGAAATCGAAATTTATCGATAACTTTTGAATGCGACGAGTTATCGATCAAATGAAATAAACTTGATCTGTCCCGGGATTAGGAGAACTTATGTTCCAAATATGAAGTCTCTAGCTCTTGTAGTCTCTGATATCCGCGTGTTCATACAGACAGACGGACGGACGGACGGACAGACAGACAGACGGACATGGCTAGATCGACTCGGCTGTTGATACTGATCAATAATATATACTTTATATGGTCGGAGATGCTTCCTTATGCCTGTTACATACTTTGCACAAAACCATAATACCCTTTTTACCCATTTTTAATGGGTTCAGGGTATAATAAAATAATGACCATCTGAATAAGATATGTTTTTACACTTTATACTCACAATTATCAATTCGGACTAAACTTATCAAACTACGATCCATTTTGTGCGTATATAAGATGTAATACATTTCATCTGTTTTTCTTATATATCTAAAACTTTGCTATGTGCTCTATTTATAGCCGCTGAATCCAAGTTTTTGCGCGTACTGCTCAGCTTTGCGGTAGGTGGACTGCTGGGTGATGTTTTCTTGCATTTGCTGCCAGAGGCCTGGGAGGGCGATAATCAGAGTGAGTAATCCACAGATATAGAAAAAAAAATCACGTTCAATAAAATATCCCCTGTCGTAGACGCCGACAGTCATCCGTCGCTGCGTTCCGGCCTGTGGGTGCTGTCCGGAATACTCATCTTTACGATTGTAGAAGATCTTCTCGGGCTATGCGAGCGCCGACGAGGAGAATCCACAGCCTAAGTGCGTGGAGATTGCCAACTGCCTGCTGCGGCGGCATGGAGGCAAGCTGCCCGAGGGACAGACAGCGGAAAGCTGTGGCGGCGCCTGTGACATTGAAGATGTGGACAAGGTGTGCTTTTTGCGCGAACGCGAACAGAAAGGCAAGGCGCACAAGGAGCAGCCCAGGAAGGTGGCTGGCTATTTGAATCTACTGGCCAATTCCATAGACAACTTCACACATGGCCTGGCGGTCGCCGGATCCTTTCTGGTATCCTTCAGGCACGGCGTGCTGGCTACCTTTGCCATTTTGCGTAAGTGCTTGCCTACTGGCACTTTAGATTGAGTATGCATATTCAATTGATCTTCTCTTTGCAGTGCATGAGATTCCACATGAAGTGGGCGACTTTGCCATATTGCTACGCTCCGGCTTCAGCCGCTGGGATGCGGCGCGTGCACAGCTGCTGACGGCTGGCGCTGGTCTGTTAGGCGCACTGGTGGCCATTGGCGGGTCGGGCGTTACATCAGCAATGGGTAGGCATTGCTAACAGAAGGGAAAACTTGAATTGCTTGTCATAACTTGTGGTTCTTTTGCAGAGGCGCGCACATCGTGGATCATGCCGTTTACCGCTGGCGGTTTTCTACACATTTCGCTGGTCACAGTATTACCAGATCTCTTGAAGGAGGAAGAGCGCATGGAGTCTGTCAAACAGCTGCTGGCGCTAGTCTTTGGCATTGCCTTAATGGCCGTCATGACGATGCTATTCGAGCACTGAGCAACGTCCAGCGCCTCCAATCAGCATCAGCAGCAACATTATGTTGTTTCAAAATTTTCGTTTTCTTTCGGCCACTGCAAATCCAAAATTGTCATTGGCAGTACAAAATTGCTAGGAATTTGTTGTATTATACAATAATGTACATGGCGCATTACGACATTATGACTCGCCCTCTTTGTGTTATGTAATTATAGCCAACTAATACGAATGATATTTGAACTATTGTTATTAATTACGTATGCATATATTTTATACCATGCTGTATGAAGTCAAGTTTGCATAGAAACATGTGAAAATATAAAACATATACATATAAATATATTTCTCATTTAAGCATGTATCGAAACTGGTTTTATTTTTCACTATTAATTGTATTTACTTTGCCGAAGTCCGATGTATAACAGAACACATACTCTATGTTGAATAGAAATATCTAACAGGTTTGTGAAAAACAAAACCTCACAAATTTTCCAAAATCACTTCCATTTTCAAACAGTACATAAACTGCCTTCAACCTATATGCGAGACTGTTGTCATCATTATCAAAAACTGATATGATATAGAGCATATTAAATGCGATTCTTGATCTTCAAATTGTAAGTTACAGCCCAACCCTTTGATTTGTATCATTTAAGATAAGCCCCGTCAGCTTTAACGTATTCTAAAAGAATTCTAAGCGCCATTTTTACCTATTCCACTTTAGTTTTTAATGCCAATTATAGGTCAATTACAAACATCAACTATTTTACATAGTTATTTGCACACACAATCGATTGAAGTAAAATGTGTAAATGGTCTTCTTATTAAAAAACCAAGCCGTTTTATTTGTTTTTTGCAAGTCAGTTGTTGGTTTGCATTCTTATCTAGTGCCTTTATTTCTTAGACTTGATCTTCTTAAGGTAGAATTCCAATTCCTTGCCCTCCAAAATGTAGCCATCGGAGCGACCGCACTGGCCGGGGCGGGATGAAATGCAAGCTGCAGAAGGAAAATATAATCCATTAATACTCGGCAAGAAATTGTGATAATAATAGAATTTAGGAAAAGAGCTCAGAGTAACTATGACAAGCCAAATTCACGCCCAACTGGCTTGCATCTCTCTTAAAACAAGATTGATGCAATAAATTAGTTGGATCGCTAAAATTTTTACATCAGCGCAACAATTTAACAGATTTGAATTGGTTTAAAACGTACCCAAGATGCGACCGGATGTGAACTGATCCTCAAGAGCCTGCTCAACCTTGCCGAACTTTTGGCGCTCAAGGTACTTCTTCATGACCTTGTCGCTGCGCTTCTTCGTCAGCACATCGTTCTCATCCTCCTTCTGCGCGTGCTTGGGATTACGCTTGCGTCCCAGTGGCAGCACATAATGCGCCTCGTACCACTGACGGAATGGCGTCGCATCGATAACCACAATGCTGTTCTTCACCAGCGTCTTGGTGCGCACCAGCTCGTTGTTGGAAGCATTGTAGACGACATCGGCGATACGCGTCTTGCGTGCAACGCCCTCCGAAGCCCACGCGAAATTGCCGGTCTCCAAGCGCAGAGCGCGTAATTTGGAGTTGCCACCACGGGTGCGCACGGAGTGCACTCGGGAACCACCAAGCTGTAACGATAGAGTTGCCAGACATTAGCAAGAGCATACTACAAGATACAAATACTATATTCAGTTATTTCAAAACGTAATCAGTAGTCCGAACATAATGCTTTTTGATCATCAAAGATTTTTGCTCACGAACAAGTCGCTTGCAGTTTGCAGTTGACACGCGTTAACATCATTTTGTATTTATAATAGAGATGGAATCAGGACGCAATACTTAGGGATCGGTTCAGATTTAAGCTTGGCCATAAACAAACACGCCTTTTAAATGAAGATATTTAAAAGTTCTCAAAAAAACAGAATTCTTATCCTGATTCCATGTCTAGTTCTTAAAAAAAAAAACAACAATGGCCGCAACGGGCAGGCGGGGATCAGCAGGTAGCACTCACCTTGGTGTTGGCAGCAGGACGGCCCAACTCGAACTTGCGCTTCTTGCGGAGCGACTTGCGCTTGCCACCAGTGGAGCGACGCTTATGTGAACTATCACGGCTAATACCTTTAAAATAGCGCAGAAAACGAATAAATCACTCAAATCAAACTCAAGCCAAGTAGGAAATATCAAGAAAATCGAACAGCACGCGGTGCTCGTCTTACACTCGCACTTTAAAATGCACAAATATTAGCTAAATTTCATAGTTTTTCTTAATGCTGCGTTTGCATTGAACGCGCGCTTGTTTGGTGCACACTTTTATTGTATTTTTTGGCATTATACAGTCGATTTTCTTGATATTTTAACACAATTTGCACTAGCCGACGACTCACCCATGTTCGAGTAAAAAGCGAGAAAGAAAGGAAAAGACACGCACAACCTCGTGTCAAAAACTTTTAGGTTACCATTTGACAGCGATGGGCAGCACTTTTGCAGAGTTGCATTTACCTCGAATATTGTCTCCTGACATAAATTCACCAAATACTAATAAATTTAACTCACATCAACGTAATCTATCCATGTATTTATTA
This sequence comes from Drosophila flavopinicola, assembly GCA_035042425.1. NCBI lineage: Eukaryota > Metazoa > Arthropoda > Insecta > Diptera > Drosophilidae > Drosophila > Drosophila flavopinicola. The sequence goes on along the minus strand of JAWNLL010000242.1, from coordinate 1,063,504 downwards.
CAATTATACTGTAAGTAAACTGGAAGTTATTAGGTAGAAATATTTCCCATTTTTAAACATTGGATTTTGCGTTCGATTACTCGATACTTCGATGACTACACAAGAACTATAAGTTCGTGACCCAATAATAACAATACTTCGAACATTTTGCAAATATCTCATAATATAAAATATATTATTCAATATCCGATTTGTTTACTGTTCATGAAAATATAAATATATACAAAATATAGCTCTAGGTTGTGATATTTACTCGATATTGGCAATTAATCGACATATCGATGAACTTATGACTCCCTACTGTACATGAACTAGAAAAATTGACCCAAGCCAGCTCGGAGCAGTATAATTCGTTGATTTCAATAACAAAACGCCAAATGCTACCATGGTTGGCCGAAATGCCAAAGCGCTGTCACATTTCCACCGCCTCACTGAATATATTGTTCAATGTAAGCACTGTGACAAGACGTTGTCATCGAAACACACTTCGTCGAATCTGACGCGCCACTTAATCCGGAATCACAAGTTACTAGCGCGAGCGATATTCGCCGGGGACGAGGGCAAAATGCTAGCCGAGCTGCGAGAGGAGCTAAATGCCCCGGATCCAGAGCCGGACGTACACATCGAAGCGAACATGGGTGAGCGAGAAATTAAATCGGCGGTACGTAACATCATTGACAACCAGACCCAGGTGCGCCATGAGCAGCAGCACAATCAGGCCGAACGCAATAAAGTTATTGGCAAGAACAACAAACTGTGGGCACATTTTGTGCGCATCTCCGAATTCATGGCCAAATGCAAGCACTGTAGCAAAACGTTGTCCTCCAAGCACTCATCGTCCAATCTGATGCGGCACATTATTCGGCGGCATCATAATTTGTCGAAAAACCTGAGCTACTCCCAGCATAGCCTAATTACACCTAAGAAGGAACTGATGCATGGTGACGACCGCAGGCAGGTGGATCCACTGGAGAAGGTGGACTTTGACGATGTCGATAGCATCATTGAGAAGGTCACCGATCATATGGAGGATGAGGTAAGCACATGCAGCATGCATTGATCTCGCAGCGTATGCACGTTGATTTAAGTATTGTTCGGTTTCAATGCAGGGACCCTTCTACGAATACGTCGTGGACAATTCGGATATGATGGTCTCCGAAATTGTGATGACGATCCATCGAATATCGCCCATTCCTTGGATCATACGGGCGACACCAACTCCATTGGGGAGACGACCACCCAACTGGATGAGAAGCTCAAGGCGGAAACAATATATTATAATGAGATGGCCGAATTGGCCAGAGCCAAGCGGCGACTAATCGATCTGCAAACGAAGAAGCTTTTACTTGACATGAATGTTGTGGAAAGCAACTGATGCCGCGCACAATTCATTTTGTTATTTATGATTACACAATTATGATAGATGGTCTATGTAACAGTTTTTAATTAAAATTACAATACACTTAAAACTACGAGCAATGTGCCGAAAAATTGTATACACATTAGATTTCGGCTTGTCATTAGCTGACTGGATGTCGTTCCTCTCCAGCTTTCAGTTTTTCAATTTCTAGACGCTCTTTTCGAACCTGTTGCGCCACCAAAAACTTTTGCATACGATAGAAACCGGCCTTTTCACTGAAATACATTGCCTGCTGGCGCAACAGATCCTCCTTCAGCTCGCGCATTACGGGCGTATCTTCCGCCTGGATGGTTGTCGTCACCAGCTGGGCATCTGTGCTGCTGTCATTGCTGTATTCGGAGATAACATTTTCGGCCGAAAGCGCAGACAGTGAATTGGCAAAGCTGCCGCTTTCGACTAACTGTTCGCCACAATCTTCCAAGTCGTTGAGATCCTCTTCGATTTCGATGAGATCATCATAGAGAATATCATCATTGACAACGGGCTGTGCAACTTCTGCTTGATGCGCTACTTGCTCAATAGTTGTACTGCTATCCTCGGCAACAACTTCGGTATAGAGCGCCGCAAGGTCCTCGTCCTCATCCTCTGCTGTTGTTGTGAAATCCTAGAACAATAATTAAATATATTATAAATAAATGTTTATGTATATATTGCGTTTTATGCTGATGGGCCACTTTAAGATTATTTGTTAATTATTCAAGCTTTTAATACACTGCCTTTGGTCAAATACTAAACAGAAATGATAAACACAGTATTAGTTTTTTTCCAAATTAAAAGCTTAGATAAATCATAACTATTGCAGTATACAATTGCCTGTTTAATAACGATTTTAAGATGTGCCATCATTATAAAATACACCTTTTCTTTACATACATCTCCGCGCATCGCAGCACCGTGTATCGTTATCATATGCCTACTGATAGAGTCCTCCAAGCTTTCGTCGTGGTGTTCAAAGTGTTGCTCACACATCTGGCACTTCCACACCGCAGGATCGCTGGTGGTTTCGCAGAAATCGAAAAATGAATTCGAATCGGGTTGGTACGAGTCGGCTTTAGGTGTCGCACTCAACTCCCGCCCGTTCCACATGATGTTGTGCATGCGATGCAAATGTCGCTGCAGATTGCTGGTGCCCTGATACGACAGATTCTTCAGGCACACGCGACAGCGCACCGTTTCGTCAGAAATGCGCTCGATGTAACGCCACACCTGGCTGCCGCTGAGGCTGCCGCGGCGGCTGGAGCGCGGCGTGGGATTCTCATTCGTGCTAGAAGTCGCTGCCTCCTGTACTTTATCTGGGCTTTCAACTTTCGCAGGTGTCGTCTCGTCCATAATGTCGTGCCGGCGCTGCAGGTGAGTTATTACATTAGCCGTGCCATGAAACCGCATCCGTCTATTGCACAGCCGGCAGAGCACCGTGTTTTTGGTCAACTTATCGCAGTAATTCCAAACATAACTAGTGCCGCGGCGCTCCTTCTTAAAGAACAGCATTTCACTGCCCCAGCGCGAGCCACGTGGCATTTGTTTGGCCTATATTTGTAGATGATTAGTAAGAGTCCTTGCATATGCTTGAGAACACTCACCACCTCCTCTAATTTCTCGGCATGCATGCGCCGCAAATGCTTTGTAATGTTGGACGTGTTACCGCCGCCAAAATACAGCACTTTTTTACAGACATGGCAAAGTGCTCGCTTCTCGTCCAGTTTGGTGCAGAAGTTCCACACAAGGCTGCGATTTGGTCGACCTCTTTTCACTGCATCATCTGGATGCGGCTGTAGAAAATATATTCACACAAATACAACACATATTGTCATCTAAATTGAAGGTCTGCTTACCAAATCCGTGATGCCATGCGCCGATTGTAGATGCCGGCCCAGATTGGTAGTCTTATTGCCAAATGTTTCACTGCACACCTTGCATTGATATACATCCAAGTGGTCGGGCACTGGGCTGAAGTATCTCCAAACATAGCTGCGACGCTTATCTGTTGGTTGTGGTATTGTGTTTTGGTTCTCTAAGGGCTCATCGATTTCATTATCGGTATTGGAATCACTGTCTTCGGACATCTCATCTAGTGCGCTTTTTATAAACGAATGTTTTTAATATTTTTCAAATAACTCACATTTCTGTTTCAGTTTTCCCTCGTTCATGATCTGACCGTGGCGATGCAGAAGTTATTATCGGCTTGTTTCTCGGCCGAATTCGATAACTGGTTCGCTCACCAGCAGGCTTAGTTCCAACAAACTATTTGTTTCATATAAACAAATGATAAATATATATCGCATATAAACATATTTTTAATGAAATATAAGGCTTTGTCTGTTAATTTGTATATTATATAGGATTCATTTCAAAGCATATATATGTTGCATTACCATAAAAATAAACCATTGCGAATGTGTTTATTGGTATTTAAAATTAAATTGTTTTAAATGTTTTAACTAAACGATTTTTGCCATACAAATAAAATTATTTTTTCCCGTCGGAAATGAACGATATATGTACAAGAAAATTTAAATTGCACATCTTTGGCTCCAGCAGAATGTTACTCAAAATGGATAGCTGAGATCAGGCGTTGCCATCTTAAGAAAATTTAAATAATTAAATGCGAATTTCTTAATAATTGCTCTAGAGTTTTTCGAAATTGTAATGGCAAAATAACTATTTTTGGGATCCCAATTCAATAAATTACAGTGCAATTACGTAAATTGCCTTATCTTTGGCGCCAGCAGAATATTACGAATGGATAGTTGGGATCAGGCGCTGAAATCTTAATGAAAACATTAAAATGCTAATTTAACTGAAATATACATAAAATATTAATTATATGATACTTTAATTCCAAATCTGAGCTTATTTCTTAAATATTTATTGTGTCGTATTCATGTCGCAAAATTGTTCAACACTGAATCCAAGCAGTAGTTCAGTTCACGTGCGAGCCAGCAGCTCGATATTCTCATGTAAGTGGCTTACAAAAAATTCGTTTTCTCTTAAACTAACCAAAAAAAATTTACAAACACATTTGAAGTATGCATAAAACAATTATCTTCAATTTGGTATAGCGTGCATTTTCAGGTGTGCATTGTAAGATGAGATATTTGCGCGCAAATTCAAGACAGATTTTTGCAATCGATTTGGTTTGGGGCTTTGTACGATGTTAGTGCATATTTTTGTGAATATCTCCGAAAGTAACCCAAAGATTTTGACCAAATTTACATCTACTTTAAGATGAAAAAATATGATTTAATCGTGTGTACTAGGTTTAGCCAGGTGCGATCTGTAAATTGGGAGAATTGTAAGAATTGTAAACACCCAATTTTTCAAAGCCATAATTTTGATACAGTAAAAGCTCAAATTTTAAAACAGAAGCATTTAAATGAAAGACAATTTAATTCTTAACAATTTTGCATTTAAGTTTGTTTCATTTCGTCTTTTTAAACGTAAAATATATGAAAAACAAAATCCTTGTTGGGAAACCGATAAGAGTATCGATATTCGACGCTAAGTGGCCGTGGGTAACTTGACGCACATTAAATGTGCAAAGTTACTTATATGTTACGATTGCAGACCATATTATATTATCCCTCCTAGAGTCATATTTATATTTGTAGCCATTTCGTTTGACATTTTGGTTTGACTGTAACATACTCTGTTAAATCAGGTCCAAACACCTACATATGTCCCTAACATCAGCAATTTGAGTGTACATCAGAGTTTGAATGCAGTGATGGCATATTCGAGTATATTTCGATTGCACGATTCGGTCACACGGTCCATGCAGTTGAGAGGGAAAACAACGAATAGGTGTCGTTAAAAACGTAAAGAAACCCCAAAAAAGCAAACAGATTCAACACATAAAAACGATGAAACCACAAGGAGCAAGCTATTGTGTATTTCCAAAAATTGCAAAATGAATTTGTGAATAACAAGGGGATACGGTTTCCAATTGAAACAGAGTCGCTCCGTCCATCTGTCAGGATGACTCTAAATCTGGGAGGCTGGATACACAGCTTCACGGTAACAGACACACAACAGCACAAGGGGGGCTACACAATTTACAAAATTACATCGATTGTGAGTACACTTGCTACTGTAGGAAATAGCTTAACTGAGATGTGCATTTATTATTAGGTATTCCCCCGCTCGGTGCCACAGGCATTGACCTGCCTGGTTGTATGGAAGCGGTTTCACGAGATCAAACGACTGCATCGGGAACTCAGTCGCCGGCACAAAAGCATGCAGCTGCCGGGTAAGCTGCCCGAGCCGACAGACAGCAGCTACTTTAAACGCTTCGATGCGGATGTAATACAGCGTCGCAAGGACTACATACTGCAGCTGCTGGACTTTGCGGCCCAGCATCCGGCACTGTACAAGTGCAACATGTTCACGCAGTTCTTCAGCGAGGCGCAATCGCCAAATGCATCGCCGCTGCGCAAATTGTATGTGGAGCGCTCGCTGAAGCCGCCCGGCAGTGGGGCCATAGCTGAAATTTGCGATAAACTCGACCTGCCCTATGATCCGCACAATGCAAATGGCATTACGCCGCTGGATCCGCGATGCGACAATGCAAACAGCGATAGTGAGCAGCAGCTTGACAAAGATAAGCCTACCGATGAGGCCAAGCAGTCTAAGCACGACTACACACGGGTGCTCACGCCCATGGCGTCAGTGGAGAGCGAGGACAGCGATTACATCTATGAGGCGGCCCTGGAGTTCAGCTATGCCGTGCAGGCGGAGGTCAATCTAGAGTACGAGGACGCCCACAAGCGGTACAAGCATGGCGTGGAGCTGCTGCTCGTGGGCGCCAAGCACGATGCCAACGAAGATCGCAAGTTCATAGCCAAGGCCAAGATAACCAAGTATTTGGCGCGTGCCGATGAGATCCATGCTAATTTCCTGCGCTCCGACGCCGTCCACAAGCGCGGCGGCAGCTGCAGTTTCAGCTGTCGCTTGATGAGGTGGACAACGTCGCGCGGCTGGAGGGCGCCTGGAATCAGTTGGCTAAGTACAAGGTGCTGCAAGTGCTGGGGCAGCGTGTCATGCAGGTGCAGTGCATCACACAGCCGCAATCGCAGCCGACGGCTATCATGAAGGGCATCGAGAAGCCGGCCAGCAATTCGCCCACACAAAGCATCTTTCTGCCGCAGCGCGTGCCCTACATGGCCCAACTGCTGGCCTATTACCAGTCGGACCAGAAGATATTTCTGCTGCTCAAGCAGGCGGAGGGTGGCCGCCTCTACGACTACATACAAAGCTATACGCCCACGGCCATCAAGTGTGACGACTACGACGCATTATTTCCAGTGGATCAGCCACTGACAACGGATAGCGATGTGACCGATTTGCTGCGCAGCTCACAGCAGCTTCTCAAGTCCGTCTCGCATACGCTGAGCAGCTTTCAGGCGGGTGCTTTGACACCACGGAGACGACCTAAGGCAACTGCTCGCCGTCTGCCGGAGGCCTGTTTGCGTCAATGGGCCTGCGAGCTGGCCGTGTCTATACACAGTCTGCATGGCAAGGGTGTTATCCTGCGCGATCTGCACATGGAGAACATTTTGCTGGGCAGTTCCGGCCAATTAATGCTCACATATTTCTATCAGAACGAGGGTCTCAGCTCCGATGACAATTACGTGCACAAAGCTTTAAATCTGTTGGCTCTGAACGATCATTTTGTGGCGCCGGAACGACCGCTTAGCTTCCGCTCCGATTGGTGGAGCTATGGGGTGGTGCTCTACCAGCTGCTTTTGGGTGTTGTAAGCTACTGAGCTACTTTACAGCCAATATCTTGCTAATTGCCTTCTCCTTGCAGTCATACAAAGCCATACATCCTGGCCAGCTGGAGCTCTATGGCTGTGTGCAGTATCCATCGGATGCCTTGGACATTTCGGAGAACGCACGCAATCTTCTGGATCAACTGCTTCAACTGACGCCGGAGCTGCGCTTGGACTATGAACAGCTGCAGGCGCATCCTTTCTTCGAGGGTATCGACTGGCTGGCAGTTATAAAACAAGGCAGCGTGTCCTTTAAGTAGTATGCTGCTGTATCGATTTGTGCTTTAATTTAATTATTACTTTCAATTAAGAGGCTTCAGTAATCAAGATTATTAGTTAAGGCACAGAACAAGAACAAAAAATCGAATTTTTGAGTCTCAATATTGTTATTTGTTTTTTGTTAATATTTTTCGTTTTCACTTGGCCTCTTGTGTGGTACAAAATATGTTACTTTATTCTTTATTATGTGTATATATATATATATATGTATTATTATGTGTATGTGTATGTACATTGCATATAACTATTATTATAATTAGTATTGAGAAAACAAACTTGAGCTTAGATCTAAACGAAAAACTGGAGCAGCTAAGGACTCGTAATTATAAACAAATAAGTATTAATATATTTGTATAGCCAATTATACAATCATACAAACATTTTATTGTCTATCTACACAACAGATTTTGATACATACATATACTACTACTCTAGGGGCATTTATATTAGGCATATTTAGTGCCAGAATCGAAACAAAGCGAAATTCTTTGCCCACGCTTCTGGTCACCGATAGTAAGGCACATTTGGAATGCATTCCGTATGCGTTGGCCCATTGAGATAGCCAACAGCATTCTAAACTAAGACTAATAAAAAAGAGCATTAAGTTTTGGCAAGACTGGTCGATTTTGTTGTTGTCGGTCAACTAAACCTATGCTTAACATTTACAAGGAACCAATGGCAATACACTTGCTCCACATTTTCTATACATTTTGGCGTTTTCTAACACTTGAAATGCTGCACACACACGCACACAGAGACATTTGATCGTAGAAGGTTAATTTACATGTGCGGTGACTTTTTTTTAACGTAGTTACCAAACCGGATTATGTCACCTTAAACAGTCGAATTTTTCTCACCCGAACTGTCATACAAAAAGTTCGATCTAGAGAAATTTAATAAAGGTATGAACAAATTATTGATTTGCCAAAACATAATGAACAATCTAGAGTTTTTGCAATGGAATAATCGTGCAAAATTTTTGTACGACTTATATACACAAAAAGTTGAGATTACGAAGATAAACTTGTATTTGACAGCTCTAAACAAAATGCTTATGCTTATGAATAATGTTCAAGTTCGAGAATATTCACTGTGTATAAATTCACCTCAACTACTCAAAATGGCCGCTTGAAACGAACTGATGCGTTGACAGAGGCAGAGCGTCGGTGCTGCTGCTGCTGATGTCGTCGGTGTGTGAGCATTTCCCTTAGTTCAAAAAAGGCGGCAGGACATAGCTTTGCGCCTGCTGTTGTTGCTGCTGCTGCTGCACAGCAACTCCTGCATCCTCACTCTTGATCACAGTATGCAGGCCGCTATCGTTGTCATCGCTGCCGGATGCTGCTGCTGCTGCTGCTGCTGCCGCCGCCGCCGCTGCAGCGCTGACGTAATGATGCGCGTCCATGTGACAGGCAGCGGTACTGTTTTCCAGCCCCGATGGCGGCTGGCACTGCACCTGAACGTACTTAGCCTCCTCGGCACTGAGATACTTGCCATTCAGCTGCTGATGCACAGTAACTAGTGTGCCATCCGCCAGCTGCTGCTGACTGCTGCTCGTGCCGTCCAGATGCTGCTGCTGTTGCTGCAGATCCGTCGACTGGTAGCCATTTACCGTTTCGCCGGCGTCCGCCGTGCCGTTGGCTGCACCGGCACCGTTCATCTCAATACGCGGCGGGCTGCCGTAGTCGAAGTGGCGCATGGGAAAGAGCTGGGACTCGTGCACGTAGGTGCCGTACTGGCCGGAGTAGGTGCCATAGGGACTGGCCGCCGGCGAGAGCAGGCTGAACTGGGGGCTCAGCTCGTAGGGCGTCTGGTAGCTGGTCCAGCTGTCCATGCTGCCCGGCGGAGTCACCGTTGTCGTCTGCGGAAAGCTGGCAAACGGCGGCGCCAGCGAGCTGTTCATGGCCGCCGTCGGCGGTGTGTTCGTCTTGATGTAGCCCGTCTTGCGGGGAGGCTCGTGCTTGCGCCACTTGGCGCGTCGGTTCTGGAACCAGACCTGCACCCGGGACTCGCTCAGGCTCAGCTTGATGGCCAGCTCCTCACGTGCGAAAACATCGGGATAAGGGGCACGCTCGAATGCGCGCTCCAATTCCTCCAGCTGATACGCAGTGAAGGTGGTTCTGGAATAGCATAACAACCGTTAGAAACATTGAGGTTATGCAGACTATGTTTTCAAACTAATATTTGAATTTGCTTTCCTAATATTTTATCTCTTATTATATGCATTCTTAAATGAAATTTGAGGACTCATGCTATCCAGAAGTGGATCGAGGAGGGACAAAGAAGCAGATACAAACACAAATCACTATTTTTCCATTGAGAGAGAACTGAGTGTGATGATATGAAAAATGAAGATTCTAATGTGGTAAACCGAATTTGTCCTTAAGAGTAGTTTGTCATTTTACAAATGACATATGCATATAAAGTAAATATCTCGAAAATATTGAAGCGAAAAAAGTTCACTTTCCGAATGAAATATTCCATGCTTTTTAAGCTAGTGAAGTGAAACTTTAAAAATAGATACTTATTGTATATATAGAATAAATTGAATGCATGTGTTTCTTTTTGCTTTCTTGATCTTTTTTTTAAGGTGCATGGTAACTTGATGCCTTGAGCCATCATTTTGTTTAGCCGCCTGCTGTTTTATATGCGGACAAACGACAAAGGCAAAATTAAGTATACGCCCCATTGGGCATCAATAAATTGTCACATAATTTCATTGATTTCCCGTCGTTAAGTTAATTGCGAATTGTCTCACTTACCTCGTTTTCTTCTTTTTGATGCCATTGGGATCGCCTTTCTTTTTGTTGTTGTTGTTGTCCTTTTTGACAACTGTGGCAGCGCCACCAGCCGCAACAGGACCCACCGCACCCACTCCACTGGTGGCAGGAGAGCTGGAATTGTTGTTAGCATTGCTAATGCTGCTGTTGCTGTTGTTGTTGTTGTTGTTGTTGCTGTTGCTGCTGTTGTTACTGCTGGTGGCATTACCATTGGCAATGCCATTAGGCGTTGCCGACGCATTCTCCATTTGTGCGCACATATCCTCCGGTTTTTTATGCTTGCCGTTGCTTGTGCCATTGCTGAGCAGTAGCGGCGACGGCTCGAGCAGCCCATTGCCATTGCTGCCATCCTCATGGACATGGGCGTGGCTATGTCCGTGACTATGATGCGGACTGCCGCCGTACAGATGCTGCTGCTGATGCTGCTGCTGCAGCTGGACATGCTGCGGCTGCGGCTCGTACGGATCCTTGGGCGAGTAGTCCAGCTTGCCATTTAGCGCATGATAATCACTCATAATGCCCACCAGTTGCTGCTGCTGCTGTTGCTGCTGGTGTGGCGGCTTGTGATGCAGCATACCATTGTGGTTGAGAGGATGCGAATGTGGCGGCGGTGGAGTTATTGCATAGTGCTGATGATGCTGCTGCTGCTGCTGCTGTTGCTGCTCCACAAGCTTCTGTGGCGTCGTTATATACTCGTATTTTTGGCTGGGCGAAAAGCAACCCATCTTGTTGCCAAAGTCCATTTTCTGTGCGTAGTTGGGCGATCCAGAGCCGCCGCCGCCGCCGCCATTTGGCAGAATGGTGTTGCAGTCGGGCAGTCGCTGCTGCTGCTGACTGCAGAGTTCGTGGACAACGCTGCCCAGCATGACGGGATGCAGGCTGCTGTGGGTGACCGCCGCCGTGGAAGTGGGCAATAGCGGTTTGCTGGCGCCCAGCGGACTCAGTGGCCCGCTGCTGAAATCGCCAAAGATTTGATCATCGAAGCCGGCGTGCTCCATTTTAAAAGCGCACACACACACACACACAAACACACACGAACACAAATCACTATATAGCTGTTGTTTTAGTGTTAATCCATTTAGTTGTTAATCAAAGTGCGCGCAAAGCCAAAAAATCAAAATCAATTGTGGCTGCTCACTAATTGTTCTAAATGAATTAATTGCGTTGAGTTTTTTGTGTTTTTGACGCACGCGCAAAAGCAAATGCCGTTGTTCCTGCTGAATATGCCGCTGCTGCAACAACACCACTCACTCGCTCACTGATCGGACACTGTGAACCGTTCGAGTCTGTGCCTGTGGCCTTAATTGAGCCCACAAGTCGCGATGATTGCCCTTTTATACCAATTTGCCGGCAGCGACGCAGCGTCGCCCGTTTCGACCAATCAGCGACAAGCAATGGCTGCGGCCACAACAGCGCAGCGGCAGAGCGAGAGCGAGAGAGAGCGAGAGCGAGTGCGAGCATCGTATGAGACATGGCCTGTGTGTATGCTTGTGCGTTTGTGTATTATGCTGGCGCGTGTGACTTTTTGCTTTTGCCTTTGAATTTGGCTTTGGCTTTGGCTTTGCCTTTGGCTTTGCCTCTACAACAGCGGGGTGTGGTTTTGTGTTTTTGTTTGATCGGAGAATCTGCTCGCCGCCAGTTTGCAACGCTTGCGGCGGGTTCTCGAGTGCCAGCAGATCTGCAGACAGGAGCGCGTGTCCTGGGAAAGTTCGTGCTCAATATAGTTTGGGTGTCTCAGATGTAACGTAATATGTTTGCTTAGAAACTTCGCAGGAGTACAATTGATGGTTCTCAGTTGAATGACAATATATACAGTTTTAGTCTGACAAATAATATAGTTTTATATTTTAGCTTAAACTTAGTTATAATTGCAATTCAATGCTCTGATTCGACTGTTACTAGTCAATATTAAACCAAAAAACATAAATAACAAATCTCTATTTTATATCCGTTCGGAATAATCATCGCTGTTTCTGTGTTCGAAGTGAATGTTTTTGTAAATTCCTCGCCTCGTTTGTGCATCTATTATGATAGTGAATTATCCATCACCTGCCTGCATGCTCACAAATGTTTCGCGTCCGATTAGCCTTGGTCAGAACGAATCCCCATACATCCGCACACACTCCAATTGGAATTGTCTCACGCCATACGATCGCATGAGGGCCTCATTGTTGTTGTATTGCTGTTGTTGTTTCCCACCACCAAAAACCTCAAGGATTGCGCGACCTTCTTCGCTCCGCCGCTGCGCGTGTCGCCCTCGTCCTCAAACTCGTCCTCTCGCCCCGTAGCCGAAGCTGAACCGCACCCTCTGAAGATTGGCTCGCGCTCAGTTGAGTGCGCGACCTTTTGGCCAAATGCTGGTATTGCACAGGGCACTTATGAGCATAGTATAGCATTAGTAAAGTTATGGGTCGTTTGGTCAGATTCGAAGATTTCACATAAAGAATTTGGATACGGAAAGTGAAAGGTGCGGGGAGGTGGTGAATAACTGCAGGCACGGGTCATGTGGGTAGTTCAAAAAGGAACTATAAACAAGCGAATTTATTGATATGAAGTTTGCCTATTGATATTTGATTGGAAAGTACTTTGTGTGAAACATTTTAAACTAAATAATATAAGCAAAGCTTTAACGTGAAACATTTTAGTTAATAATTTTTTTGTTTTCACTAAAAAAATACTTGATTTGTGTTTGAAATCATATAATTTTTATTTACACGTTAAACCAATTAAATATTTGTACATTCCTAATTTAAATATATTTCATTTTGAATCCAGCAAACAAGATTTTTCTGTGGTTACAAATTTTCTCAATATAATGGATATAGTTTAATTGAGTTAAGACAAAACTTAAGTGAATCTGTAAATTTTATTATATAATGTAAAATGTTTATACAATGATGATCGCAGTGTGATTTTTATGTTTATTTCATTATACCAATACTGGGATCCATCATTTAACCACATAAGCTGAAAATTTATCAAGCTCCATGCCAGTCCCCATAAAAAACATTCTCAGCATTTACAATATGTTGAAATCACACAGAGCATACCACCCAAAATCGATGCCCGCATTGACCTTGCAAGGGAAAGCAAGACTTTAACCTGAATTTCCCAGGATGCGAAAGGATCAACCAACTATTTCCCATCGAGCTGCGTCAAAAAGAAATACATGAAAATACAGAAACAATTTGATACTTTTGGGCGCGCTATGTGGCAATGCCGACGGATTTGGCTTTGCAGGTTTTCAAATGCGGGCAGCGGAAACGGAATCGGAATCGGAATGGTAATGGGAACTGTGCACGCGATCGGCGCAGAGCAAAAGAAAGAACTCACCCCCCATATGGCGAGATGATGCGACTCAGCAAAACGGAATAAGCAGACAATATTTTGCATTGCGATTGCGCCAATTATGTGGGCACGATTAACACTGTGGTGCGGGACTATCCTCGAGCAGGGGATCGGCATCGAAAGTGGTTTGTCCTGCGCTGACTTAAGCCTTGGAGGGTTAAGAAAAGTCAACGATGATTTCATCTGATCTGAGATCAGAAGTTAATTGCCGTTGAGATGCTTGGCAACTTTTTCAACCCAGGAGGTTAAAGGACACGGACAAGGGTAAATGATGCTACTCTAACATCGCTGATATAATCTAAGTAAAGTTACAGCACTAATGATGATTTGTAGGCATGGGTCCAACTTTTCGATTGTCATACATAACTTGGTCAACATTAAACCTATTTTCAAAAGCAATAATTTATATATATATATATATATATTTATATACATACATTTTCGGTAAAATATCATGTTCAATTTCTAGCCAATAAAATCGTAAGTGTGCACATTTTCCATGCTAAACTTTTTATAATCTTTTCGAAGAAATAGAAAAGTGTCTAATACATAGAAGGAAGCATCGGCGACCCTCAAAATTTACATCCAGTGTGCTTAGCATGACAAAACAAATTGATCTAGCCATGTCCGTCTGTCTGTCTGTATGTATGTATGGAAACCAGTCCCACAGTTTTTGAGCTATCGCAATTAAATTTCGCAAAGAGACTTAATATTCAAAGGGACAAGGAAAAATTCAAATTTTCAAAATGGAACAAAACTTAAATGTAGAATAAAAGTAGTAGTAGTAGGAAAAACCATGAACAAACTGGACTGCAGCTTTAAAATGGGTTCAGTTTTGGCAAAGTTACGGCAGTGTATATAACAACAACAGTTTTGGCTTCGAAAGTGATTTTTAGTACCCTAGAAATGCACATTCTTCAAAGTGTTGTTGTTATTATACTCCTGACGAAGAAAATAGTATATTCATTTTGTGCTGTCTAGTGCAGAGAAGGAAGCGTCGAACCAAACAAACATAAGTTAGTGAAATCTATCCATAGAGTATCAAATCTTCGGCACCCTGAAAATAATCCTTCCCCACTGGTTTCAAAAATACTAGATGTTATATTCTGATAAGCATTTGTTTGTCGTACTAAACAACGAAATAATCGAATAATACTCAAACTTAGTTCGAAGCTCGTTTCAATATTATATAGTGTTTTGGATTGGAATACAGATTTGTCGAGCTGCTTTCTTCGTCAAGTACAGTTTGTCACACAAAGCAAAGTGCGCTTCCTAAGCTTTTGTTGTTCGAGAAATTTTCATATTTTTTCCATAACCATTAGGATACACACACACACACACACACACACACAGACAGACATTCACAGTGCACACATTTGTTTTGAACTCAGTGACAGTCACTCAGCAGCATCAGCATCATCACTCAGCATTCTCATCCTCCAGCGCAATATTATCACATTGTATTACGATATATATTTATACATATACATATGTATGTACATGCAGACGTTGACTGTTTGCTTTTTGTTATGTATATACATATGAACATATATATATGTTTGTATGTCTGTATGATCGTTTTTGATGCCAGTCGCTCGGCGATTGTGATCTGCGGCAACGAAATTCCAATATGGCGTGCACACATAAACATGCATAAGCATTTATGCATACATATATGTGTATGTGTGTGTATGTGCGTGTGTGTGTATGCATATGGTGAACATGGTGTCAGAGTCCAGAATCGGGCAAAGCAGTTCACCAATACAGTTGCATTCAATTAAGCTTCGTTAAGATCAATTTAAAATCCCGCATAAAATAACAAATAGTTTTTGTACTTTAGTTCCATTTCTGCTGTCGCTATTTGTTGTCGACTGTCGGGCAGCCGCTGAGCCAGCCAGCCAGCCAGCAACAACCAACACACACACACACACACACACCAACACACACACACACACACGCCAAACAGAAAGAAAGAAAAACATTTCGAAATTCACAGCCCACGGAACGGAGACAATGTCTCCAAGTCGGTCGGAGCAGGCCCCGTCATGACAAAGATGTATAGTTTTTCATATTTTGTTAATTCTCTATGGCACTTTGGGGCTCCAGTCGCTGCCCATTGCCCACTTGTTACCCCCTTTAGCACTTAATGCATGATGAGACACTAGGCACATAACGGATGTGCCGACGTCTCTGACAACTGACCCAGGCGATCACGAGCTATACGATCTACGAGTGTACTTACAGCTATCAGTCACGACAACTGCCTTTGACACGAACTTTTCGCATATGCTGTTGCAAATCTTTCACCCCTCTTAACAAACGATTTTAAATGGGCCTATAAAGTGAGATGTAATTAATTATTTCACTTAGATTGTGTACAAACCTTACTTTCCACCTTAGTTGGTTACAATTTGTATTGCAATGTAAAGCTTTCAAATTAGCCTTCATTCTTGGAACACAACTTTTTATCAAAGAGAGTGGATGTTCTGGAAACGGAGATAAACCTTCACATAAGCTTTTCCCTAAGTTGCTTACCACTTTTCTGTATAAAATATGTGGAAATGGCATATGAGGAAAAATACTATTTCATAAAACTACTATATGCACATTAATACTTCAAATTCATTATATTAATATTATGATTTCCAAATAATACAAGAGGGTATTTAAATGTTGTCGATATATGTACATATTACTAATTATATATCAGAAAACGTGTTGATTAGATTAAGCTGAAGGTTAGATTTTTATAATTAGACGATTTTATTGATAGTAGAAATTTGGTTTTTTAATTTATTAACGTTCATTGTTCTTTTTATTTTTATCAAAACTACATTTGAACTGTCCAAAAATTCCAGCACATTACAATGGTCAAAGTTATGCTAATAGTATAACAATTATAAAACATCTATCTAAACTGTTACCTCCAGAATGACTGTTAGTCAGCTCTAGGACGCACAAAATTAGATTCAATATTCTTTTAAGGAACTAAGAGCCGGGGCTTAGAAAATACGACCGTATAAGAAACACAAAATTACACTTAACGATTTTCTTAGCTTAAGAACTGGAGGACCACTCACAAATCCCTCCCCTTCAATCAGCCATAAATAATGATCAGTAAATATAATTTAGCTAATTGTGTTTGGGAGGTGTCAAACAATTTAAATAAATTTGATTGGTGGATCCAGCATTAATAGTTTCTAGTCAGATGAATTTAACAATTCTTTCCGATTGATCGGCCGCCAAACGCATTTGAATAAGTTGAAAATACCCGTTATTTGGATCTAATTGGCACAGGGCATACAAATGAAACAGATACAACTTAATGCAATCAAAGTGAAAGTGAGAACACGCCAATAAATTAAACCCAATCAGAATAACTACCATATAGCGTACATACAGCCCATATAGACGACTCCGTTTGGCTTGGCCCTTGTAATTGGCTCTGGGTCGGAGTCTTGTCGATTCGCAAAAATCCCAACACAGCGCGCGTAATTCAAATTAATTGCCGACAATTGTGACTTATTTAAGCCAAAGGCGCCATTTAATGCGTCCCCAACGTGGACATGGATGCAGCATGTGTCCGCCACTGATAACTTAAACGGTGCGATCATCATCAAGTCACCACATCCCAAAGTTGTGAAGCTGTGTGTAGCTTATTGCGTTATTGATATCGATATTAAACCAATCAATTAAGGTATTGTGTAAATGTTAACGAAAATGCCAAGTGTCAGTTGCTAAAATCAATATCGATAACATGCATATATGCAATCTGTTAACAATCTGTTACAAATCTGTTATCTGTGCTACACTTGTGCAAAGCATTTTAAAGATTTTCCAATGAATGCAATCTACAAATTATGTTGTTTATCTTAATTTATAATTGGATTTATATTTGGTCTTTGTTGGTGTCGTTGTGGGCGTCACTTATCGTTTTTGGCTGGCCGGCAGATGTGTGGCTTAATTGTTTGTAATTAAATAATATTGCACAAGGTCGCTTACAAACTCACACTCTGACATTGGCCATTGGGCGTTGCGCTGGAAATCCATGGCTATCAATTTGTTATAATATATTTAATATACATATAACAGTAATGGAAACGCCGGCCGGCCGGCGAAATGTTATTTGTTTTTGTATAGTCCGCGTCGGAAAATTGATTCCTGCTCATTATTTCATTTAGTGCATTCCGAGCACTTGGTCAGTCGGCCCATTGCCGCATTGCCGGGACTGATATGGATGGAGGAGACATGACATCGTCATCGTTGTCGTCATCATGCTCTGTGATTTTTGCTTGCATTTTGATCTGATTTTATGAATGAAATTGTATCAATTGATTGTTTTGGTACTGTTATCGTTGCCTTTTGATCGTCGATAATTAAGTCGGGGGTGTGTTTCTTTGTGTGTGCATGTGTGTGTGTGTGTGTGTGTGTTTTTTGTTTTTGTTTTTGTCAGTTTGTATCTATGTTCATTTGCTGGCTAAATAGATTTGAGTTATTGGGAGTGGGTCAATCACTGTTAGTGGTTTAATTAACAAATGAAATTGTCTAATATGAAAATTGGATTGATTGAAGGAGGTGCCAGACAATTGAATTCAAACCACGTCAAATAATGTATTTGCTAGTCAATCAATTAAAAACTATACATTTGATCTGTTACACAAATGTCCTTAAAAGCAAACTATAACATCTTATTATTTTAAAGGGAACCTTGTCTTCATAGTTGGGAAACAGTTGCTAAAACACATTTTAAGAGTGTTCGAAGATGATTGTAGTTTGGCGATATTAAAAACAAGTAAATCAGTTTCAGGTTTTTAACTTCCAAATTGCAAACTCAAATATCTTCACGGCTTTTATTTAGCCATTTTATAAAAGATAACGAAAATTACCATTATTTTTGTTCACTATCGTAAATGCATTTCCAAGGAGAAGCGCTTTCTTATCCTCCAGGTGAAAGGTTGCTTGATCGCTTCGAATTGTAACGAGAGTGAAAACTG
Organism: Drosophila flavopinicola; assembly: GCA_035042425.1. Classification (NCBI taxonomy): domain Eukaryota; kingdom Metazoa; phylum Arthropoda; class Insecta; order Diptera; family Drosophilidae; genus Drosophila; species Drosophila flavopinicola. The sequence goes on along the minus strand of JAWNLL010000242.1, from coordinate 1,044,918 downwards.
ATATATCCGGTAGGACTTTCAAAATCGCATACAAAAAAAACCTCATTCAAAATTGTAAATAAAAACATCAAATATAATGAAATTGGTCGATCTACTTTTAGATAAATCAAAACATATACAACAATATATATATTTATTCATAAGCTATACCCAAATAATACACAGAATCCTAATAGAGTACAATAGACAAGGTTCAAGAATTTTGTACTTAGATGACTTTTGCGCCTATCGCTTCTAAAACAAATGGCTATATAACATATATGTATATGTAAATTACATACACATAGATATATATACTCATAAATATGTATATGCGACTCGACAAGAAATTCCAAAAAAAAAGTGTACGCACTGGGCACAGACTATCCACATGTGCAAACGTAGAAAAAACGCGGCGAAGGTGGGGAAAGAGACGCTCATGACATGCGGGCAAGTTTTTCAATTGATCTTAACGAAGCTTAATTGCTTGCGCATGTATTGGTGTGTGTGTGTGAGTCGGGAAAAACACTAGGGATGTTCATGTGAAAAAACATCGATAGTTTTTGTGATGGGATGTATAGTCGTATGGCATCGAGATCTCGAGCAAATACACTGATTTTTCGATATATCGTACATTATTTGAATATTTTAACTTGGTTGGCAGGTAATTACTAAATATAAGCTATAGTGTATAGGTTTTGGAATTTCACCCACACTTCTATAGTGTTTCTATTTCACCGACTTTCATCAGTCATATAAGTGCGTGTGTATATACCAAACTTATCAGTTCCGTGTGTTATTGTGCCCCTAACAATATGCTACACAAAATTCAGATCGGACAACTTTTTACTTTACGATAGTTTTAAGCTATAAACATTTTGCAAAATTGTATGAACACTATCTGACTGATATGGTTAAGATTGAAACAAACTTCCAGATTTGAAAATAAATAATTAACATTAAACTACGGTCTGTAATTTTGGGATAGCTGTTCAATTTTTTTAAGCTCTGTGTTTATTGTCCGATGGATTTGAATTTCAGGGTATATGTTATACGTTCTTACACACAGACGTGTGTCTCCTTTGTAAACCTTTTATTTCACCCCTTTTTAATTTGTATAGGTTGTTAAAGGGAAAAAAGCATATTTTTTACAGCATATGAAAGAAGCCATGATCTTTAATATCAATTGGTTCCATTGTTTATGTGGATTTAGAGCGCATAGCTGTTTAATCTTTGGACATACGAATGTTTTACACTTTTCAACTTAAAACGATCGAATTTTCTAAGTAAATAACCAATGCATTAATGAAAACTAAATGATAACTAATGATGGAAACATTTAAGGGGTTGATTGATAGACGATGGCTAGTGAATAGCTGCGATCTCGTCCAACTTAGGCGTTGGCAAAGTCAATGCCTTTCTGGATGTTCTTCTTAAGCTCGGGAATGGCGGCTTCCAGCAGCTTCTTCTCGTAGTCGTTGAGCTTGGGCAGTCCCAGGTTCTCCTGCAGACCATTCTTGCCCAACACCAACGGCGTGGAGAAGAACGTCGCCTCAGTGATGTTCGACTGAACGTAGGAGCACTCGATGACGTTCTTCTCGCCATTCAGACCCTTGAGCAGGGAGCCAGCAAAGCGGGCGCCAGCATAGGCCATCGACAAGGTGGCAGATCCTGCGCCAGCCTTAGCCTTAACGACCTCCGTGCCGGCCTCCTGAATGCGCACGGTCAGCTTCTCAATGGTGTCCTGGTTGCCCTTGAACAGAGGCTGGCTCTGCGACAGCACTGGCAGAATGGTAACGCCGGAGTGGCCACCAATAACGGGTATCTGCACGCTCTGGGGATCAACGCCAAGGGCATGTCCAATAAACGCGCGAGCACGCACCACATCCAAGGTGGAGACGCCAAACAGACGCTTGGGATCGTATACGCCGGCCTTCACAAGGATAAATTAGCGCTTGAATCGCTTGAATTCGTTAGACGAAAACATACCTTCTTCAGAATTTCGGCAGCAATGGGCACACAGGTGTTGACCGGATTCGTGATGATGGCCACCAGAGCCTTGGGGCAGTTCTTGGCAATAGCGTTGGAAATGTCCTTAATGATGCCGGCATTCACATTGAAGAGGTCATCGCGGGTCATGCCCGGCTTGCGGGGCACACCAGCGGGGATGACAACGACATCGGAACCTATTCAAAATAGATAAAATTAAGTATTAATAATTAATAGTATAATTCAAGAAAATAGATTATATCGCCAACATGAAAAATGAAGACAATACAGATCTAATACAACTGCTACTGGATTCTAAAAAAAGTTAATCAAGAGTATTCCACTGTTTATTCTAATTAAATTTCTATGCTTATTTCCCTTACTGCAATATAACTTATGCACGATCGGATTCTTTTTATAGAACTGCAACTGTAAAGCAGTCGACAATTCGTGATTTTTATAATCTCAATATAATATGTAGTTGTAAACATCAATAATCGTTTATTACTAAAATAGTACAAACGAATATGCTTATATATACATATGTATGTATGTATAATACATGCTTAAGTTAAAGCACTTTGATCTTTTGTATTAGTCCAAACGGTGGCTACTAAGCTAAGAAGTGATAAAAAGCTGCACTGATTAAATATGCCACATAAAACAGTAAAGCTCTTATCGCATGAATTAATTACTGTTATCAGCGTATATTGTACTCAAATACATATGTATTTATGTATGTACATACGAATACTGTATAACAGACTCTTACATTTGCTTCTTCTTGATTATCCACATCACAAAGAGCGCATCATCCAGTGCCCCCAAGTGCTTCACAACAAAAGTATGTCAGTGTGGTAATTTTCCACTTGGAGTAATATTCACCTAACCTCACATTCCGCCCTCCACTTACCCTTCAGCGAAGCGCCCATTTGATCGGCGCCCATGAAACCGGCCGTCTTGCTCTTGGTATCGATGTGCGACAAATCGGCGGCAACTCCGGGCGTGTGCACGATGTCATATAGAGCCAGATCCGTAACCAGGGGATTCTGCTTCAGCAACAGCGACAGCGGCTGGCCAATTCCGCCGGAAGCGCCGCATACGGTCACCTTGTAGTTGTTCTGGCCAAAAAAAAAAGATAATACAAATTTTAGTCTGCTATTTAAGCTTGTAGTCAGGTGCAGTAATGCCTTGTGTTTTTAACTGGCTTTTAGAATGGTGTTCAGAATTTCTGTCTATTTTTCTCATTACGTAAACATCTGAAGTCAGTCGGTAGGCATAAATGAAAATTCTGCGGTTTTATGTTTGCGTTTGTTCCTTACCTGCTGGCTGACCGAAAAGTTGCGCACGCCTTGCAGTGCCAATTGTTTGGTTACTTGCTTCAACATTTTGATTTGTTTTTAATAATTTGTTTAAAAAATCCACTCGCTAAACAATAGGCAGCTGCGCAGCTTGCAAAATCCCAATAGCTATTCGCGAAAAGCTTTCGGCCAACCTGGCGCAAGGTTAAATGTTAAGTATTGTTGTTGGTGCTCAAACAGCTGCTGCCAACGCAATGGTGCTGCCAACTCGTTTGCAGCAAAGCGCGCGCAATCTTTTATTTAAATTTAAGCTTTTTCTTATACATATTTGGATTTGTTCCTCATTGTGTTTTGTTCGATAAGACATAGATAGTAAAATGTTAATAAATTAAAACTGTTGCATACGTAGTTCAACTTGAAGCGCAATGCAGGCCCGCCGCTCCTCCTTCAGCTCCATGCCGAGCATTTGTTTTTTGTGCTCGAGCAGCGCATTCTCTCGCGTATAGTGTTCAATGACACGTTCGTAGTCAGCGTCCGCAGGCTGCTGCTCCTGGTTGCTGGTTGCCGTAGCCTGTGGCTTCACCGCTTCCTGCTCGTACAATTGTTTCAAGCGAAAGATCTCATTGCGCTCGGCCAGTATGCGAGTTTTGAGCTCGTTCTGCCAGTTCATTAGCTCGTCGTATTCAATTTGCAGCCGTAGCAACTCATCCCGCTGTGGATTTGCTTTGGGCAGCAGCAAATATCCCGTCTCCTTGTCTATGGTGTAGTCGAGCGGGGTTGGAGATGGAGACGCAGCAACACTGGGCTCATCCAGCCGATGCACTGAGGCTGAGACGGAAATTTGCAGCGGCGCCGACTTTGAGTCGGTGGTATCCTCACTGATCGAATTGGCTGTTGGCACTGCTGCTGTCTGGACTACTGATTGTGCCGAGGGCACCGTTGTGATGCTCTCCATATCGTCCATGGACTTCTCCTGCTTCTTCTCGAAACTGCGCAGTTTGCGCTTAAGCTGTGTGATAATACGCTGAACCTCCCATAGCTGCTCCTCTCGTTTCTTGCTTATGAAGCCCGCATTCATTTCGCTATGTATTTGAGTGAGCAGACTATCCTGTTTGCGCAGCTCCGTTTGTATGTCCTCCGGTATGTCCGGCAGTCCTGGACTTGCGGACGTCAACGGCGGCACATATCTGCAAGAAGCAATATTATTTAGTTGGATATCAATAGAGTTATGGTTTGCTTGATCGCTGCCTGAATAATAGATTGACAAATTTCTGCAAACGATTGCGTTTATGCGGCACTAGACTCATGTTCTTCTCAAAGTGCTGCATTGTTCTATCAGTTTGTCACTTGAGAGCGGGAGCGAGATCACATAACCCGCTGCTCTAATCTAATCTGGTCAATGTTTACTCACTTTATCAGCTTGACGTCCGGAAAGAGATTCGCGCAGTGGCACAGCAGCGCGACCATCAGACGGTGTGACATCTGCAGCGTTGGACTCAGCAGCATGGCCAGCGATTGAGCATTCAGTTTGTTGTAGCGCTCCTGCTGGATGACTGCGTCAAAGTGCAGCACTATCCAGGACAGGAGTGTGCGATTACATTTGGGCAGCTGATCGAGCAGCTGCTGCAGCTCCGCCTGCTGCTCGGTCACATTCGGGTGCGAGGCGACCTCCTCGAAGCGTGCCACCAGATCTGTGGTCAGCACCGGCTCCGGCAGCTCGCGCACAAACAGCTTGAGCAGACTGCAGGCGGTGGGTATGTTGAGCTCGTCGACGGACGCATCGTATTCGCGATTGTTATACAGTCGCTTATAGTGCTGCAGACGTGTTTTGATTGGTTCCACTTTGTAGATCTGTTCGCACTTGAGCGATTGCTCCTGCTGCAGATAGTCGATGCAATCGCGCACCACTAGCGGGAGATCGATGCCGTCGTGGCAGCGGGAGCGCTCGGTGGCCAGACTGATGGAGACGCCAAAGATTGGGTACCCCAGCGCTAGAACTTCATCGACATCGCAGCTGTCCTCCAGTTGGCTTTGCTTGCTCTTTTTATCCTTTTTGTCTTTCTTTTCGGTTTTGTCCTTTTTGTCCTTGCGCTCTTTATCCTTCTTTTTGTGCTCCTTTTCATCGTGATGGCGCTCTCTGTCCTTATCCTTTTCCTTCTCCTTTGCTTTGTGTGTGGGCTCCTCGTCTACTCCTTTCGGTTCCTTTTCCTTGTCACGTGATTTTTCACGCTTTTCCTTGCTCTTGGAGCTCACAAACTTGAACGTCTTGGACTTCTTGGACTTGGAAGGACTTCTGTGTGTATTGGAAATCAGCTTATGTACGCAATTTGTGGTTGGATTCCATTGTGCTTACTTGGTGTCTAGTTCCTCTTCCGGTGAACTTTCACCTTCTAGTGCCGCATAGCCGCGATCTTTGCCCTTCTCTTTCTTGTCCTTTCTTCGCCCAATGAGCAGATCCTTCTTGCTGTGCTTGTCATGATCGCCGTCGCTAACTGTGCATGCAATGAAAATGGATTTTCCTGTAGCGCGTTTTCTTTTTATTCTATGTTTAGATCTACTCACAATCACTTTCCTCTTTGCTCTTCTTGGATTTGGTATCGACAGCTTCAGCTGCATATAATCCGGGAAACTCTTTTTCCTCAGGACTGTCAAATTCCATACTGTTGTGACAACTTCCCTAAATAAATAATTAATTGTAATCAATTTGTTTACGCCCCCGCAATCAATAAACAAAGCAGAAGTGCTGCAAATAATCGATGCTTGAGTCGTTACTATCGAATAGCGCTACCAACTTGTTTTAGTTTCCAACCCCGTATGCACATCATTTACTTTGAGCAAAATATCAATAAACGTTACCAATATTTTTTTTTAACATAAAATGCTGATTTCTTTGGAATATTATTGATCAGACTATCTTTTTCATGTATTACTTACTTGTATTTAATATACTTCTTTTTAATATACGTGTAAGATTGTGAGGTGCGTACCATTAAGCAAAATCTTCAAAAAGAAAACAATTTGTTTACATTGTGCATACAAATATTGTGTTTCATACATCGTACAGCGTATGCAGTTTAATTTGCTTTCAAAAGCATAATGTCTTCATTACGTTTGAGCCAAGTGGAGCGCGACCATTTAGCACTGCTTCAACGTCCTGCCAGCGATGTCCTGGAACTTTGCAAATCGGCATTCGAATACCTTGTCAACGGTCCCAACTTGGATCGCTATGACCTACTGGCTAAGAAGTATGCTGGTGATGTGAACAGCGAGACAGTGCAGCGGGCAGTGGAAGCACTGATATCCTTGCTAATTAACGTAACCACCAAGACGGGAGCGAACAGGACAGGCGAGTCAGTAAACATGCGCCAGATCTTTCCCGACATCAGCGACGATGTGCTCGAGGTGCTCGAACAGTTCGTGAGCAGCAAACATGGATTCGTGGAGGGCTCCATCAAGTCGGCCAACATACGCGCCTATCGACTGGTCAATCTGGACTGGCGCCTCGAGGTACGCACGGCGTCTCGCTGCCTGCTACAGCAGTCGAATGTTGTGATAACGATGAAGCTGTACCTGCACACAGAGCCGAAGAACGAGAACCGCGAGTTGCTTCTAATTGATACGTCAGAGCGTAGCGCACAGGAGCTGAGTGCCATGCAGGAGGACGAGCGGCGGCATCGAAAGGACTTGCTGGTGCAGACGGATGTCAGCAGTCTGGTGCATCTGATCAAAACGCTCGAGGATGCGTTGGCCGAGTCGAAGACGCGTCGCATTAAAAACATTGTAGATGCCATACACTAGTGGCAATAACTTAATAGTATATAAGTCAAAATATTAGGTGTATTTTAAGCTGGACCAATTTATTGCAACTACAACTAACTTAAAACTAAAGCCAGTTTTTGCGACTCATTCATATGGCCGTGGCCAGAGCCTCCTTTGCGGCCGCTTTCAGGGCCACCTTCTTCTTCTGCCGGGTGGCGCGCTTCTCCTCGGGCGACTTTTTCAGCGCTTTCACGCGACGCGTTTGTATGGAGCCCGTTTGCTGCTTGCCCAAATGGACGCGTCCCTTTGTATTTCCGAGGGCATCGCTGGTGATGTTCTTCTTCTTTGTCACCCTCAGCTGCTTGGGCTGTTTCCTGGACAGCTTATACAGATCCTCTGAAGCAATTTTGGTGCGACGCACTGAAAAATCGGCCGAAGGTCCGATCTCTTCCAACTCAATGCGTGGCGTCTTTTGGCCAGACTTCTTAAGCAAGATTTTATAGGAGCGCATCAGGACGCTCATATCGTTTGTGACCGTAAAGCTGAGCACATGCTCCACACCCTGTAGGCGTATGGACTCGACCTTTTCCCGCTGAAACATGTCGATAAACAAATTACGCAAGCGACGCAGTTCCTCCGTTTGGGCCCACTTAGGGCCATTGAACACTAAACAGGGCTTCACACAGGCGCCAATTTTCTCGTTTTTGAACTCGGCAATAGCCTGATAACGCTTAATGCCCAGCTCAAACATGTCAAGCACCTCGTTCTCGAAGATGCGACCAATGAGTATGTTGTCGGGGCGCTTCTTTGATGTCGATCCGAACGAAAAGAGCGCCGTATCGTTTTTCATTGTCAAACTAAGAGGTAAAAGTTTAAATCGATTTGCTTTGCATGCAATGCTTTCACTTACAACTCCAAGGAGGAAGGATCATCAAACGGCGTTATGTCGTTATTGCGATGCAGCACTTTCACCAGCGGCTTTTTCAGCTGTTGTAGGTCCTTCATGCAAAGTTTCACATTGCCGCCGCATTTGCGTCCGTCCACAAACAACATGCTGCGTGCCGACTCAATTAGTTGCGGTTCGCGGGCCAGCAGCACTTTCTTGCCTTTGCGTGTTTTGGGTTTCCTGCCAGCGAAGTGTAAGTTAGCGGCACAGCAGTCAACAATAAAACAAAACATACCTGATTCTTAACAGCGACATCGTTAATTAATTATTTTCGTCAAATTAAATATATTTCTCCAAGATGCATAAAACGCACGTGTAGCGACGCACAAATGATGCCAACTGTTTGCGATTAAACACACAGGTTGGCAGTACTGCGCCAGCTGTTTGTATGAAATCAATCGATAGTCGATTGTTACGATACTCATGTGTTGCATACTGCGCCCTGATTTTCGCCGAATGGGAATTAAAATGTTATAAATATGCTGCGAAATAGTCAGCACCAAGTGCAATCGCTAACGCGAAGCTGTTTTTATATAGCGCGAGGCTTGGCGGCGTCAAAGAAGACTGTCGACAAACAGGGAAAATTGAAGACAAAAGTTTTAAGCGGTTTAGAGCTTCCCAGCACGGATGAGTCTTTGAATCCCAACTATTTAGTGCGAACGCTGGGTGAGAAACTAATACAAAACAAACAATAAAACATAGCTAATATATAATCGTTCAGGCAGTAGCTATCGCACCTGGGCCGCAGCTCTAGAGAAACACCCGGAGCTGAAAACGATCAAGCGCAAGGACTTACTCAATTCATACGACACATTGAAATCATTAAAGTACAGCGTCGATGACATTGTGAAGAAGCCCATGATCATTTACTACGGCGCTTCAACGTTATCCAATCGCCACAGTGTCCTGGTCGAGTGTGGTTTCCAGAATGTCACCATTCAAACGCTGTTCAAATACGTAACCGTTATCAACAAGCCAATAGGTATGCTCAAGGCACACAGCTATATACCATACGATATAAATGTACCACAGCGTCTGATTGAATGCTTCCCGAACGTCCAGCTGCCCAAGGATGAGAACTTCGACGAAGCCGTCTCCCTGAAGATGCTGCGGCAATTGTTGCTCAATGCGTATCTGCGTCAACGTCTGCAAATGGACGACGCAGAGCTGCAGAAGCTGTGGCGCGTCTATTCGCGCGTACGTCATAAAAGCTTCCGCTCCGTGCAGGATATTATCGAGCTGCTGAGCAGAGAGTTCAAGTTTCCGGACGAGCGGCTGCGAAAGAACTGTTTTCTGCTTCACGCAGATGCGGACAATGTACGCCGCATTCTGCAGGAGATACCCACAATTAATGGCCACGACATACGCGACATTGGCTATCGCCGTCCAAAGATCTTAATGTCCACCTGCGACGGTCTGAAGCAGACACTTGAGCATGTGCGCTCCTTCGGTATCAGCGAGGATGCGATATTGCGCTGTCTCGAAGTGCTTACACTGGGACCAGATACGGTACTGGAGCGCCTTCGCGACCTAAACGTAATCGAACAGTTTCAGGTGCTAGGCAGCAATCCTCGCGTACTCCGCCTCGTGCACTATCAGAACAAAGCTCGGCTGCGTTTGGACTATTTGAATCAGCTTAAAGTGCGCTGCGCCTCTTTGCATATACTCTCCTGCGGCTCAGAAGCATTTGCCAAGTGGGTGTTGCTAAATTATGAATTATGAAATTATGTGCTCAATTTGGCTTTTATAGATTTGCACGCGACGGCTCGGATCGTACTAAGGGTCGTGACATTGTTGTGTATTTAGGCAACATTCTGCTAAAGGATGAGCAGGTATTGCGCAATCTCCTATCGCGTCATCCTAACTGGTGTCACATACCCGTGCTGCATGTCAAGCAATGTCTTGAATATTTGGTTAGCAAGAAATTTAAGCTGGACGAGATTTTTCATAACATCCACCTGTTGCTGTATCCAATGTGAGTATAATGGTGGTGGAATTTTTGGGGCAACTCGTTTTGAGCTTTTGTTTTCCGCATCATAGCAAACGCATTGAGGAGAAATTGCTGGTGCTGCAGGCGACAGAGGCTATGGAAGAGCTCCAGCTGCCCGTCACCGATGTGCACGCGTTGAGTAACAATGAGATCTTAACGCTTATTTTGTACCTCATCGAGTCTGAGTTTCATTTTACGGGCGATGGCATTTGGACGGAGCAGCACGCACATCATGTAGAGAATTTTAATAATCTTTTGCCCGACTTTCCAGAGAGTCTCAACAAAGTGTACAAATATGGCGTCAAGCCATCAGAAAAGTTGTCTATGCAGCATTTATGAATTAATAATTGGAATGAATTGTAAATAAATTGGAAATAATCAAGCTTGAAATATCTGCATAAATGTATGTATATACATATTCATATAAACATTCATATGTATACTACTGTTAACATTGAAAGCTGTACCGAATTTTATAACATGTTCTCTTTTGAGTGCAAACGGGCATGGAAAAGTATATATTTTTTATACGTGTCCCCCTTTTCGAGCAATAGTGTTCGCACTCGCTAACAATGGCGAATTTGATTAAATACGTGTTTTAAGCATATGCCATAAAAAACGGTCACTGTATTGCTTATAATATATATACATATATGCTACTGCAATGGAAATAAGGTCTATGCTTCCTCTTTTCGCTCTTTTCGGTCACTTGTACCACTTGTGCTACTTTCTTCCGACAGTGTATCTTTGCCAGTTTCTTGCGACGATGGCGTCTCCTCATCGTGACGTACAAGGAACGAGCCGTATTTAAGGGATACTTTTTTGGTTTTCTCAACAATATCCATGTAGGCGGCGGTCAGTGGCTTTTGCACAGGCTCATGATATTCATATTTATCATCCTAGAAACAAGTTAGTCATGAATGATTATACATTATTGAAGTAACTATTGTTCATACCAATGGATAGCTGAGATCCGAATCATATTCACATTCATGTGCCACAAAAGGCAATCGGACGACATTATCACGTTCTTTGCCGGAGAGGTTTCTTAACGCTTCCTCGGGCTTATTAAGCCATTCCATAGTTAGATTGCATGGCACATGTCCTTCAGGCATCGTAAACCGGCGGCACACAACAAACGCTTCGATACTGGAGTTGCGCGATGCAGATGGTTTAAAAACGCAGACGTCCTTAAAAAAGCGCTGTAGCTGTAGGTAGACCTTGCTGGTGTTGGCTGCTCTATACACTTTGCCCATAAAGGAGCCGCCCTCCTCGAGGATGTAGGTCGCAATGCTCAGAGCTGACAATAACAGCTCCGCCTGCATATAGGCATCCCAGTCATGCATGCCAAGAACATCGGGAGCGCCATCGCTCACTACTAGCTGCCCTTCTTGCCTCCAAAAATTCAATGATCGCCTCCGAGGTTGACTCCTTGGTAATGTCAGCACGGAGCTGTGTAACGCCATCAATGGGAGCCATGCCCTGCATATCCACTGCGATGATTTTCACGTGTTCCCGCTCCTCGGGCGTTAGCGGCTCATACATACGTTTGGATAGAACCTGAGACCAGCCACCAGGTGCAGCACATAAGTCAACAGCTCGCTGGACACCTGCGTACAAAAAAATATATAAATATGTATTTATATTTTGGGGTATCACTAGGTATCACAATCCTCACCTTGCAGCAAATTGAACGTTTCATCAGCTTGTAGCAATTTAAAGGCGCTTCTAGCGCGCCATCCCTGTTCCTTCGCTAGTCGATAAAATATATCACGCTTGTCCTTTGAAGATCTGCCCATTTTACAATGCTATCTTTTAAAATATTGGTAATTCAAGCGTGTCAAGTTAGCAAGTACCCGATAGTTAAAGTATTGTTCTTTCCATGAAGTATGTACACACTGATGTATTTGGAACAGCCAACAACAATTCATAAATTTGTGTAGTGTATACACACTGCACCAAATGTTATCACGATTTTTACCGCGTTTTTTGCCAAAAATCTCAGGACCGTTCATCGTATACAACCAGACTAATCTGAATAGAAAAATGAGTGCATCTAATGGAGCACCATCGCCGGCGAAGCGCACCGCACCCCTCACCATCGGTACCCACAATGGAACATTTCACTGTGACGAGGTGGTTGCCTGTTATATGCTTAAACAACTTCCCGAATATGAAAACGCGGAAATCTTTCGCAGCCGCGACGATCAAAAATTGCGTGAGAAATGCGACATAATTGTTGATGTGGGTGGCGTTTTCGATCACGATAAGAAATGGTATGATCATCATCAGTTGACTTTCAAGGATACGATCAATACGCTCTGCCCCAAGATAAGCGACGATTTTGACATAAGGTGAGCGAATATTTTGTGACTAGATAAAAAACTAAAATCGTATCTATTGCAGACTGAGTAGCGCCGGTCTAGTTTACTGTTTCTATGGCGAGCGTGTCATCCAAAGTATTTTGCAACGTGAACGTAATATACAATTGTCGGAACAGAATCTAAAACTGGCATTTGTGCAAATCTATCGTAACTTCATCAGCGAACTCGACGCCATCGACAACGGTGTACCGATGTTCGAGGGCGGCGAGCCACGCTACAAGATATCTACTCATTTGTCGGCACGCATAGGCAAGCTGAATCCTTCTTGGCAGGACACAGATTCCGACGTGGAGCAGCGCTTCCACCAAGCCATGGAAACGGCGGGTAAAGAGTTTGTCGAAAATGTGCTCGAAGTCAGCTGTTCGTGGATTGCGGCCCGAGATCATGTGCGACAGGCATTGGAGCAGGCCAAATCCGTACACCAGAGTGGTGAAATTCTATTGCTGGCCACGTTTTGCCCCTGGAAGGCTCACTTAGCCGATTTGGAAAAGGAATACCAACTGGAAGGAGTGCCCAAGTTGATTATATTTAATGACGGCAGTAGCTGGCGTGTTGGTGGCGTCCCCGTAACGCCCAGCAGCTTCCTAGGACGCAAGTTTCTGCCAACTGCCTGGCGTGGTCTGCGCGATGAAGAACTGTGCCAAATGGCTGGGGTCAAAGATTTAATATTTGTGCATCATACGGGCTTCATTGGTGGTGCTAAAACCAAAGAGGCCGCTCTGGAAATGGCTAAAAAGAGCATTGAGCATGCCGACTAAAAAAATATACAATAAATACTAGGACTCTTAGGGAACCTAACAAATTTTATTTGTGTTTGTTTCGTTTTACAAAAAAATGCCTTAATCCATGCGCGTCTTCAGCGAGCGCTCCGTAATCTTGTCCTTCTCGATAATGTAGACGGTGGCACCCCAACCGCTCATGGCATCACGATCAAAGGCATTCACCATCGACTGTGCAATGACCTCAAACAGCTGATCCGGTTCCAAGTCCGGACGCCACAGCGTCTCGCACATGCCGTACAATTGTTCGGCACAGGTACCAGCGACCACAAAGTCATCCGGCTCGTTGGGGCAACCGATCAAGTCCATGTTGCAGATGAAGGGTTTCATCGTCTTGGGATCCAGACCCGCCACCACAGGCTCAATGAAGTACGGCCCAAAGCGATGCTCGTAGAGAAAACTGGACAACATGGCCGAAAATGGTTTGGGTGACATCTCGCGATTCTCTTTCGTTTCATATATGTTTTTGCGGAACATCAAGCGATCGCGCACAGTCAATATGTCCGTCTGCAGACCAGTCAGTCCGAGGAACATGCGAGGAGCAATGTGGAACACCTTCTTGAAATCTGTGGAAATGGTTTGTGCCTGCACGCCAAAGCGATGATCCGTGGCAATGGCCACACAGTCCTTTCCACGCATGGCCACCACGCAACCACCGTTATACGCCAAAATGGACATTTTTACTTAGCTTTTACTACTTTTTACTAAGTTTTAACGTAAATAAGACTTGCTAAATGCTAAACGCCGCTTTGAAGATGACTTTTTGTTTCTGCCAGGGGTCAGCGTTGCCAGACTGCTTTTGAAAGCAAATGTACTAAATAAAACAGAAAATTTCGGTCCAGGCTGGCAGCTCTCTTTGATGTGAGAGTGTTATCGAAATGAGACTGATAGTTTCAAAATAAATAAATAAATTCAGGGGATTCCTGCAAGTGATTTTGATAACAAACTGGCAATTTGTGTGAGTGAATGGTGAAAAGTTGTTGCTGTATACTTGCTTTGAGCTGAAAACTATAGCTAAATATAATGCAAGCCGCTTAAAAGAATATTTTCTTTAAATTTCAAAAGCAATGGAAATTACATTAAGTTTTAAAGTTTAGCGACATTAAATGGCATTAAAAAGTAACATGGAAATAGGTAAACAAAACCAAATTTGTTTAGGTTAGAATAATATATGGGTAGGTGACAGCTGCGAAGACGTGGCCGTGAATAGCCTGTTAATACGCCGAGATATCGAATATATTTATTTTACTTGGGTTGCCCTTGGCACTTTTTGAGCACCTGTCTATCGTTATCGAGAGCTGCCTATCGACGGCTGGCACAACAATCGTAACAATCGAGTAGCAACAGCATAAAACAGCACGATGTCCCATTAAAATTTTTATAAAATTTTACCTAGAAAAACAATATTAAATGTTTGAAGTGGAGACTGTTATACACACGTTGTTCCATTGTTCGCGACAAGTTCGACAACTGCAACAGAATCACTACAGGCAATAGCAAAAAAAGGCGATAGGTGTGCCGACTGCAGCTTGCACAACAACACAAATAAGCATTGGCGGAAAGAAATTTGCAAATAGTAACAACAGCCGCACACAAAATGGCCGAGGCAATGGTCGTGGAAGAGCGCCCCACGGTGCCGAAACGTTTCTTCTGTCACATGTGCAATGTGGAGATCAACATTCCGAACACCGACTTCACTTGCCCCCTCTGCTCCAACGGTTTTGTCGAGGAGCTGCCCGCAAATGCACCCGAACTGTCCGCATCCAGCAGCGCCAGCAGCAGCAGCAGCGCTACTAATCACGACACGGCCAATGCCGGCACCAGCGCCGGCAGCGGCCTCATCAACGTGGAGTCGCTGCGGAACGACATTGTGTCGCTGCTAAGTATGCGAAATGTGCCCAACTTGGAGATTACCATCGAACCGAATCGCCGACATGCCAGCGTCATGCATCTGGGCGGTAGCGGCGCTGCCGTCAGCGGTATACCCAGCATCGCCGGCGGACGCGTCCGACCTGCGAATCTGGATCGTTTGGACAATGTGCTGTATGACTTTCTTCAGAGTTTGCCGTTGGCCGGCGCTACGGCCGAAATTGTCACTGGGCCTGGCACTGGCGTCGGCCTTGGCGGCACCGGTAACTCGCACATGTTCTTCATGGGCAATCCGGGCGACTATGCATGGGGACGCGAGGGTCTCGACACGATTGTTACACAGATGCTGAACCAAATGGAGACTTCTGGTCCGCCGCCGTTGTCTACGCAGCGCATCAACGATATACCCAATGTGAAAATCAGCGCCGACGAGGTGGAACGCAAAATGCAGTGCTCCGTATGCTGGGATGACTTCAAGCTGGACGAGTCCGTGCGAAAGCTGCCCTGTTCGCATCTGTATCATGAGAACTGTATTGTGCCATGGCTTAATCTGCACAGCACCTGTCCCATCTGTCGCAAGTCGCTGGCCAACGATGACGACAACGACGACGATGCCGACATCGATGAGGACTTTGTGCTGCTCAACAGTCTGATTGATGACAATGGCGGCGGGGGAGGTGGGCGCGTGGGTCGCGGGGGCGTCGTTCGAGCTGCTGCGTCCAGTGCGAATGCATCTAGTCAAACTTCAACAACGCAGTTGGAGCCAACAACAACAACAACAACACCGGCAGGAGCGGCATCAGGCGCAGGAGGAGCCAACACACAGCTCAACAACGTGTTCACCTTTGACGATGACAATATGTTTTTGGACTAACTCAGTGGGAATTACATACACATGCAGACGATGGAATGGTAACAAGATGATATTCAAAATTAAACAAGGCCACGCGAATCAAGCGTTTGCCACACAAAATCTAAACAGTTGCATAAATTTATAACAATTTTCTTAAAACAAAACGAAAAAAAACAACAAAAACCAATTACACATACGCTTTACTTTTGTTGTTGTTCTAATAAGGGTTGGTAAAGAATATTAGTAATTTCTTTCTCTTCGTTTTTGGATGCTACAGCGAAAACTGTGTATTGCACTGTGAGACGATTTACGATTTTGTATGATATAATATACGAAAGGATTATAAATAAATTAACTTCAATTATATTTATTGTACTAAAAATTTCTGAAATAGAAAACATAATGTATTTGCGCTTAATTCGAAAAACAATTGTTTTTAATTGCTTTTTCAATATATACAATACTGTAACTAGGAACTAGTTGTAAAACAAAGAGCTAATTGTGAGCTTAATAAATCACAATAATTATTTAATAAAAACGAAACCAGAATTAAGTTTTTTTTTGGCAGTTGCGCAGTAAAAACAATAGCTACATATGTACATAAAAATAAATTCAGTCAGCTGTCATCAAACGCAAAAAGGTGGCAACGCCGGGTGCAAAGTTTAATTTGTTTGTTGTTGCACAAAGGCGCAACTTTTAAGAAAACTAATTTGTTTACAGCACCAACGAAAATGTTCTACTAGCTGCCGCACAAATTGATTCAACCATGACAACTGCAAATGAAATTATTGTGCTCACTGAAGTGGTAAGACAAAAAAAAAACTGATATTTAGTGATAAGCTTTCAATAATATGCATATAATTGTGCAGGTGCGAGAGCAATATGTGCGCTATTTGGAGCGTCAGCTGCAGGAGAACGTTTGCGTCTGGGCCTCCACATCCCGGAATCATCACAAGCCCACAGCCTGGGCGTGCATAGATGACAGCGTCCAGTCTTTGGAGACGCGTGCCATCAAGGCCAGCCAGGCGGCACAGCTGTATCAGCGTGCCATGGTCAAGATGGTATCGAATATAACACTTCAACTGCATACATACACTATGCTAAGCTTATTGTTTTCTTTTTCAGATAGCTGCTGTGCGACGCAATACACAGGAATGCCGCCTAGCTGATGCGCTGTTCGACCACATGCAGCGGCAGCAAGGAGTCGAGGATGGGGAGCCAGCGCAGGCATCCGTTGCCAGTCGCAACGTGGCACAAATGCTGGTGGACAAGTCAACACAAACTGCGCCGCTTAACGAGCACAACGACAATTATACAAGCTACACGCTGTGCCAGAAAATCGATTTGTTTCAGTCGCAGCTTGCGGAGATCGAATGTGAACAGCGAACGCAGCCAACTGAAGCTCATGCTGATGAGCAGCCAACAACACCCATGTCCAGCACAGAGGATGAGGTTGGCCAGGAGCTGGCCAAGCTCTTTGACGATGAGCCAACCGATTTGAATGCCATATTTGGCATTGAAATTGAAGCCACTGCTGCAATTGAGGAGCGACAGGTGCCGGTAGCTGGGACAAGTGAGACAACAGAGCAGCTGAAGCCAGTGGTTTCTCCGGCAACGCCGCCGTCATCTGTACCGCACAGCAAGAACCTTCCAGATCTGCGCAACAGTCGCTGGCCCTGCGAGCTATATGCCCAAAGGCGTCGTCTGGGCGCTTGTTTGGTGCGTCTGCTGGATACGGATTGGCGCTGCGAGGATACGCTGCGATACAAATTCCATATGCTCTTTGGCGAGGACAGTGACGATGAGTTTGCCACGCATATAACCAGTCCCAGCATCGATCTGGTCGATGAGGTGCTGTTGGCCAGCTGCATATTACGCATACGCCCCTGGATTGTGCGCCATTTGATGCGTCCGCTGCAGGAGGGCCTAATTGCGAATCGTTTTCTGTTCAAGAAGCTGGCTAAAATGCTGGCCAACAACATTGTGCTGGTCAATCCATATGCCAGCGAGCAGCAGGTGAAGCATGTCGTCGAGTATATGTTTTGCGTTCAACCCAAAGGCATTCAAAATGCATTCGATCTGGAATCGTTGCCACCAGTCTTTGTGGAAAGATTTGAAACTGAGCTTTGAGCTGCTTGCACGTTGTAACAATTGAAATTGGGCAAATATTGATTTGAGAACGAATTTATAACAATATCTTTGTGGTGCGAATTGCGACCTCAAGTTCTACACCATCGCTGTTGTGTTCCTATTGAAATTGGATTCTGTATAGAATCCTATAAAATCAAAGTTTTAAATGCATAGGTCGTACGAATTGCTGGATTTAAACAACTTATTTAATTGATAGGTGTGTCGCAGTCAGCTAGCTTAAAAACAAAACTAAAAGAATCTCAATAATTATTTAGATTTGTAGAGTTTACCCAAAACAGCTATTAGAATCCTAAGTTTTGCCTTTATAGTCGTATAATTAAAGTATGGTTAACGCACCATAAACCAAAAGCAACTGAAAATTAGATCGAATAAATATGTATTCCAAAGCAAAATAACACTAGGAATAAGTTATGATTTTGTTTGTTTAAATTATAATTAATTAAATGATTACAATAATTTTTCTTTCTGCACATCTCTGTTCAATTGTTTTTGTTTTTGTTTTTTTTTTTATAATTATATAAATTTTAATATATTTAATAAACGATACATATAATATAGTTTTTTGACGAAATTGCGGCTGCTGCTGCAACGGCGGCTGCGGTTGCTCCTGTTGTTGTTACTCTTACGGCTGTGTTTGTTGTTGTTGTTGTTGCTGCTGCTGTGGTGTTGGTTGATATTGTGGTTTTGCTGCTGCTGTTGTTGTTGTTGTGGTTGGTATTGTGTTGCAGTTGTTGGCATATTGCTGTTTTTACTTAATCTGCAGCAACTACATGTTGTTGTTGTTCTGGCTGTTGTTGTGGTTGTTGCTATGGTTGTTGCCTTTGGATAGCAACTGAGACACTACCTAGTATCGGGTATTTGATTTGTGTTTGCCGCCGCATTCGCATTTTGCTGTTTGTATTTTTGCTGCTGCTGCTGCAACTGCTGCTGTGAGCCCGTGGCAGTCTCTACTGGCTGTGGCCGGCCACGTCTCTCGATGCCACCTCGTTCAGCCGCTGTTGGCCTGCCGCCAGCAACGGCTGCACTAACTGCTGCTGCTCCACCTGCACCCACAACGCCGCCGGGTCCACCGCCACCACCCACACCACCTCCGCCGCCCGCTGTTGCTGCTATGCCGCTCGTTTGTGTTGTTGCTGTTGTGTTGTTGGCTTTTTTATTTTTGTAGCGATATTCATCGCATACGAAATCCTCCGGCGAGGTCTGTTGCATTTGATTCACCTGTCGTACCACAGCACGTTGCTGTTGCTGCTGCTGTTGTTGTTGCCCCTGCTGCTGCTGCTGTTGCGGCTGCGGCTGCTGCTCATCAGCATTGTTGTTGAGCAGCGTTTCCTGTTCCTCCTGCTCTTGTTGCTGCTGATGCTGCTGCTGCTGGCTGTCGCTGCCATTCTGCTCCTTATTTACATTATCACTCTTGGCCAAACTATCCTCCTCATCATTGGCCGCATTCAAGTCCAATTCCTCCGTGCAGAGCAGCGATAGCAAAAGCGACTGCACAAACATGGAGCTGTCAATAACAAACATTTAAATTAATATCATAATATATATGTTTATTTAAATATATATGTATATGAAGAAAACTAACGAAAATGCAAATTTCATTCGTCTTCATTCGATTAATTAGTTTTTATTAGTATCACAATTTCTATCGAAGTGGAGAGTAAAATTTCTTAGCTATCGAAAGATTGGCTCTACGATTTGAACCTACAATGAAGAAGGCTACCAAGTCTCTAGAAATGTCTCAAGCATCTAAAACTTCCAAGCCTTTGTCAAAACTGATTCGATTCAGGACCCCGAGGCAGTTTTGAACCTAGTTTGGGCTCTATATTAGATATGCATTTACAATTTAGGCAATTTAGAATTTTAGATTTTCAATGAAGCACAATCCAAGATAAAACTCGATAACTCAGTCAAAACTGATCCGACAAATGTGATTTATTTTTGAATAATCAGTCTCTGTGTCATCGTGGTAGCTCAAAAACTGAGGGACTAATTTGCATACATATCGACAGACAGACAGACACAGACAGACGGACATGGCTAGATCAATTTGTTTTATCATTCTAAGTAAGCCTTTACCCCGTTAAATTAACAAGATGTAGGCATATGACTCAGCATGACGCTGCTGGGAAAACGACCGTATATATTTATGGTATATAGCTTCAGTTTAGACGCTTACCGATCGGCGCGTTTGCGCTCAACATCCGCCCACTCGGCATCCGTTAGCGTGGGCTGCATAAATTTGGCCAGCAAGTACTGTGACTGCGACGACTCGCCAGCTGCAGTTTGGCCGCCAGCTGGGCCAGAGATGAGGCCACCGTTGTTGCCGCTGCCATTGGCCGCTTGTGCACAGCCAGTGCCGACGCTGATGCCCAGGGCATTGCTGGTGCCGCTGCTAATGCAACTGTTGCCCACCGCCTGCAAGGACGAGTACAAAGTGGAGGAAATGATTTGTGTGCATAATGTGAATGGTTTAAGCGTGTTTACTTCTCTGGCGTTGAGTGTATTGGCGGCCAGGCTGCTCGACTGCGTTTGCTGATGGCTGCTGGTCGATGAGAAGCTCGCGCCCACCGGCCATTCGGTGGTGCGCAGATTGGGCGGTGCATTCACACCACTGCCACTCATGCCACCGCTGCCAACTGCACCGCTGCTGCCGCCGCCGCCGCCGCTGATCACCTCGGCCATGGTGGCATTCGAATTCGATGTTGAGACTATGGGATGCGTGCGTCTTGGCAACCGATCAATTTGGCGCGATGCCTAAAATAATGAAAGCGTTACGTGAAAAAGCAAAAAAACGAAACGAAACGAAAAAAAGAACATTCGCATATATATACACACAGATTTTGCCATATATACACAAAGATCATAAAATCACAACAAACCGTCGCCTGCTGCCGATCCATCTGCATTTGCATCTGCAATTGTTGCAATTGCGATGTTGGTGGAACGCCCCGTCTAACGCCGGACAGCTGTGAGAGCAGCTCCGCAATGGGATCGACCGATTCACGGCCCGATGGCGACAATGCCGACAGTCCGCTCGATGAGCTAAAGTGCATATTGGAGCGACGCGTCCGCGGCCCGCCCAAGGTGCGTCCAGGTATGCGACGCACACCACCGCCATGACGTATTGCCGATGGCTCGTCGTATTGTCTAAAGGTTAAGGTAACCAATCGAATTATAATCTGTTTGAAATTGTATAATCCCTAAAGTCCCATACTACAGCAAAGTCATTGCCTTATAATGCATTTCAAAGTTAACCGGACTATTGCCAATTTGTAAACGTGCCAAGTTTTCACATGAGAAAAGAGAACATCAACTCTTTGTATAAATAAATTATAAGATTAAATGAATGTCACAAACAATTTATGAATGCAGTGCTTTAAGTAGTAGTTTACTATGCACTAAAATCGAATGCGCATTCTATATATTTTGTTAAATGCATTTAAGACACATTTAACAATTGTATAAAATATAAAATCCACTGGCACCAGCTATTTAACTAAATAAAAAATGATATGCCCGTGTTTGAAAATACCTGCTACTATATCGAAATTTATATTAATCTAAACGGGATTCATAGTCGATTTATACTTCTTGCTTGTCCATTCGCTTTTTTTCAAAATTAGTAAAATATTTGAAATTATAAGATGCTGTATTAACCCATTATTAAATTTTTAGAATTCTTGTCTCATTTCTCTTGTCACTTATTGCATATGGATTATAATTAATTATATTGCTGTTGTAAAAGGATATCAAAAAGGATATTAACTCTCGTGGTCCTTGCCGATGCTCCAATGTTAGATGACCAGCAAAGTCATCTGTGACTAGATTCGGCTCACCGCCCGGCAATCCGGCACAAACGGGACAAACGACCTCCAAGCTCGTCTCCGTATGCTCAGCGGAGACATGCTCCAACAAGGTAGCATCACTGAAGCCCATCTTTTTGCAATAAGGACACGTAAATGATTGCGGCTGATCCGTTGTTAGCATCTCGCCGCCAAAATACAATTCGATATCGGAACGGGTAAGTATGCATTGCATTGGATGCTCGACCAAATGGCGAGTGGAGGTGACGCCATCCTCATAGCAATCGGCGCACAGATCATAGTCGTAACAGATCAAACACTTATAGCGACGACCACTGAAGTTACTTTTTAGACATGAATCGCAGCTCACACCTGCGTAGAAAGTCAAGAAATAATCGGAATGTGTAATATATGTACATACATATGTAAATATATAACGACATGAATGATTAAGAGTGAGTGAATTTACCTTCATGACGACTCATTATTTAGCAGCAGCAGCGGCAGAGACGGCAGCAGCAGCGACGTCTTCACGTCCACTCGATAGGCGCCGTTCCCTTTTAGGTGCACTCTACCGTTGACGAGGCTGCCGGAGATTTCGTTCTTGATGTGATTTCAATGAACTTTCGTTTGAGCTTTCAGTATCTTTTCGTTTTTGTGTGTTGGAGATTTTTATGTACACATGTGTAGAATTGAAAGGAGCTGCAAGGCGAAATGAACAAACAACAACAATAAGAAAAGATTGACAATCACCGAATGTAAACAGACGACTAGAAAGGAAAAACGGCAAAATTAAGTAACAAGCCTGACACGCACACGCTTATACACACCAACACACACACACACACACACACACGGTCGCGAACGCAGCCCGCCCTCGCAGATGCAATTTTTTTTTCGTTTCCTTTTGGGTTTTCTTTTTGCTTTTCTTTGCACAGCTCACAGAATACGATTACGGTTCTTTCGCTTTGGTGTTACCTTTCGCGTTTGTCGTCCGAAAATGAAATGAAATAGAAACAGGCAAAAGGTATAAATTGCACACTTCTCTCCCCACCTCTTACGTCTTGCATTGACAGCACGCACTACCACAAGCTTGAGAGCAATGAAATTTGTACACTACAATAGCGAAAACGAAGGCAAATGGGCAGTGTAGGAGGGAAAAGCATAAGCACTGTGCACAATAATATTTAAGTACTATATATATTATGTATTTAAACCATGCACAGTAAACATTTATTTTTAACTTTTTCGTTTCGCGAAAATTTTCAACTCATTCGACCCGTCCGTCGCCGTCGTGTGCTTTTGTGTCGCTGCGCTGCTCACTGCCCCCCTTTTCTGACTCCTGCTGTGTGCCAAGTGCTGCCACATTTGCGAAAAAGTTGCTGCAATGGCAAAACGTAAATGTATCTACACACAGGCGGCTGTTGACTCGGTGAACACTGAACAAATTGTTTATAAACAATTATCACACCTTTAAGTTCTTTATTTAATTCCAGCAATATGTATTGTTCAATCAGCTTTTCACATTGGCGTTGCCATACTGCGCAAAAAGGTGGCAGCACTAAATCAAAATGCATGAGCTTTCCGCAATTGCTCGTCACACCATACAATGCGCGACATTAAATTAGGAACGGTGAACTAAAAGCGCATGACCCAGCAAGCTGATTGGCAGCTGATAAACACACTTCAGCTATTTAGATGACTTGCAGTGTACGCTTTTTATGACATTTTGCTGTTGTGGTGGGGGAGGCGAGATTCGTTGATTGTTCTGTGCATGTGCAATTGTAGTTATCCAGATGTCAAGGAATTGTTTTAAATTTTTCTGTCAGGGTGCGATGCAGCTTGTTAAATAACCATGACATTTACACGCTGTCTGCTGTGCAAATTCATATTTAATTATACATGACACTATTTTTAAACTTTTTGCGTTTTCCTGAATTCTTCGGCGCGTAATTATGGTACATTCATCTTTATATATATATGCATGTAAGCTTGTGTGCGTGTGTTTGCATGGTATATACAATCTACGCAATTGAAAATGATTTCAGCTGAGATCTTTGTTCTCCGCAAATTTTCATTGTGCCCAAAAAAAAATTTGTTGCTTTGTCGGTGCAGACTTTTTTGTTGTTCCTATTGCACTGTGTGGCAAATTCGCCTTACATACTGACGCATGCAAGTATATATGCATGCATGTATGTATGTATGTAATTTTTACACGTTCCCTTTTCTTTTCATTGGTTATTGCGCTGACACATTCTTAAGCACTGATTTGATGGCACACATACATGTAATTTATTATGCTGCAACATTGACTAATTTATCATTATTTACTATTTAAATAAAGCACTAGCACTCAAATTAATATATAATTGAAACGAAAATAAGTTATATCGAGTTAAAAGCTTTCCCCGACTACAGCTGCAGTAAGACCAAGTCTCGACCAACGAAAAATACCGAAAATTGCCCCTTTGGCTTTCTTCCATCCCTAATGCATTGAATATACTACGCTTGTTGTTTTTCTTACATTTATTTTTCTTTTACAATTATTATTCAATCTTCTAGTTTTTCCGGCGGCGGTCCACAGGGCTGCAACATGCGCTCCATTAGATTAAAGCGTACACGGGCCTTCGATTCATTCTCGGCGATGGCAAAATAGTTGAGCATATCATAATGTCCCATATAGCTAGCCAGCGAGTCGCGATGTTGATTGGTCAGCCACTCAAATTTAGTAGTGTCGGCATGTCCCGTGCCAATATACTTGCTCTGCAGATGCTCCAACTGGCTGTGTATGTTATAACGCTCGCCCATTTTGAGGAATTTCTATTACAATTTAAAGACTTAAGAAACAGCGTTTGTTGGTGGCTGTACAGCGTGACCGTTTGTTACATTTCTTGGTATATTTCGACCCAAATCGATTATAGTAGTGTGGACACACTGTTCTTTATTCCGCACTGAGCAATTCCTATGGAAACTGTCGTTGATTATGGCAAAAGAAATAAAAATACGAATAAAATTGATATATGATGTTTTTAAAATAAACGTTTAAGTACATGTTAGAAATAGCACACAACTTTAGCAGTAGAATTACCTTTTTAGAGTATTTCGTTAAGAAAATAAGTATATTTTTATTTGTCAAGATTCGGTCACACTAGTTTACGGTTCAACCAAGCAAAATGTGCGGGCGAACTTGTTTGTAAGTATTTTTGTGTTTATTTTAGATACTAGTAGCAATTATGATTTAAATTTTGCACAGAACACTTGATCCTGATCAGGTTTTATGCGCTTGCAAATATCCCAACGATAAGAATGTAAAAAAGGAGGATATCAAACAGGAATATGACACGCCCGAATGGCGCGCTGAGTTCAATTTGGGACGTCGCTATCAGGCCTCCTATAACATAGCGCCCACAGATATAACGCCCGTTATGTAGGTGAATTCTGGGCTGATGTAACAGTGAATATTTATTTAGACTAAAAATTCGCTTTCTATTCTGTCAGTGTCTCTGCGGCGCATTTCTCTGAGGCTGAGAATCAGCAATCCGCACGCGTTGTCGTACCCATGATGTGGGGCATGATTCCGGTTTGGCACCGCGGCGACTATCGCAAGCACGGACTCACAACTAACAACTGTCGCCTAGAGCGTATGATGGACTCCAAACTCTACAGTGGGCCCTTCAAGCGCGGCCAACGCTGTGTGGTCATATGTGAGGGTTTCTACGAATGGCAAACCACAAAGCAGGCAAAATCATCGGAGCGGGAGGCCTATTTGGTTTATGTGCCGCAGGAGTCGGATGTAAAGATCTATGACAAAGGCACCTGGATGCCACAGAATGTGAAGCTACTGCGAATGGCTGGCCTGTTCGATGTGTGGGAGGATGAAAGCGGCGACAAAATGTACAGCTATAGCATCATTACTTTCGAGTCCAGCAAAATCATGTCCTGGATGCATTATCGCATGCCAGCGATACTCGAAACGGAGCAGCAAATGAATGTGCGTGATATATCTTATATGTATAAATATATTAGTAAAAGAAAAAAACCTCTTCAGGCATGCTGCTATTTCCGAATTTTATGTTTTCGGATTGAAACTATTTGGTAAAACTATAATGAAATGCCAACTCTTTTATATAAAGTTATCTTGAATATGGTATGTAATGTTTTCAAATATTTATGCCGTACTTAATTTTACAAATTAGTTTTACTTAACAAAAACGAATCCACATGACATTTTCAACAGAAATTGGAGCATGTAAGAGTTAAAGTGATAGATAAATTTGTTATTTTTCAGGATTGGTTGGACTATAAGCACGTGAGTGACTCACAAGCTTTGACTGCACTACGTCCGGCAACGGCCCTGGAGTGGCATCGTGTTACCAAATTGGTGAACAACTCACGGAACAAAAGTGAGGAATGCAACAAGCCACTTGAATTAGCTGCCAAGCCCGAAAAGCCCAAAGGCATGCTTGCCTGGCTAACTGGCCGCAAATCCAAGTGCAGCATGGAAGACCACAAGCAGGAAATGGCAAATGGAGCTTCCGTTAAACGAAGTCCAACTTCACCGACTACTGAAAGCACCGCCAAACGGCCACGTTGTGAGTTAAACGAATCAGAAGCTGCCGGCGATATCAAAGTCAAGTCGGAGATCACAGAGGGTTAGCTCTACTACAATGTCAAGTTAATCGATGTAAAGCGTTCACCCTAAGCTGGGCTTTTGGGCATCGCTGTCAGTTAAAAATGAATGTAAGACACCATGACATATATTTGCAAGTCCATTTTGTTTGTATAGTATTTAAAATTTATTTGCATTAAAAACCAAAAGATTTTGTTCTCATTACCCAATTCTATGATATAAGTATAGAAGTATATATGTATATAGCGTTGAATTTGCTTAATTACAAAGGCTTAGCATATTAAAATTGATTTAAATTTGTTTCTTTCTGTTCTTGTTTGCTGTACGCATTACTTACTAATTTAATGTTAAAACTATGAATGTTATATGGAAATATGCATGTAATACGTTAAATGTGTAGCTGTCAACGTTATTTGAGCCTCGACTGTGGGCAACCCCGTTAACGAAACAGCTTGCAGTTTTTCACATTTCTTGAAAACCGAAAATTAAGCAATAATTGTTTTCAGTATTTGCACTTGAACTGTTTTTTCCTCGTGCAACAAAAAATAAAGCACTAACTGAGCAACAATAACAACAAATTGGTGTCAATGTTGCAGTGCCGAGAGCGAATTGTAGTGGGAGGCGAGCGAGAAAATGGTTTTTGTATGTGTGCGCGTGTGTGTGTGTGTGAGTGCAAGTGCTTACAATTAGAATTGTTGTTTAGTAGTCTAGGAATTACACATGTAAGTATTTAATTATGTATACATATATAAATGTTGTTTTCTTTTGTTCGTTCATGAACTTTGAAATTTGCATTAATGGGTGTGAGTGTGATTTACAGATATATTCAAATACTTTTACACTGCTTGGCAGAATGCAGAGACACAGGTGTTGTCTCCATATGTATGCAAGTGTGTGTATGTGTATGTGTATGTGTGTGTGCGGATTAGCGGCTTTTTCATGTGGAAGCGAGCAATGATATCGATATCGAGAACGTGTACGGTACGTGACTACCGTTATGTACTTAAGTGCCTATTTACGAGATTACAAATGTTTCGCTTTATATCTGACTTTGCACACATACTAGAATGTATATTGGCTAAAATATGCCAACAATTTTATAGAAAATGTTATTTTTCCGTTTTTATAGATTGCACTTGAAAGAAAAAATTAAAAACTGATCAGTGTGTAGAGTAGAGATGAGCGAGTGTCACGATGGTGATTTCAAATGCATATAAAATGCATGATCTAATACCAATTACGTAAATTATCACAATATTCATTAAAGTTGATGCACAAAGATTTAAATGTTGCTATGCGAATGGACAACTAGTTTTTTCTATGATGCTGAATGCTCAGAAATAAGAAGTTCTATAAAATGTGATTTTATATATATAATAGTAAAATAAGACTTGCATTGCTCAAAATTATTCACAAATGTAGCATCATTAATTAAGAAGAACTGCATCATACTTTACAAAACTCTATAAAAACGTAACGGAAGATATACTTTTGAGATTTTGAATAAGAAAATTAATATAAATTAATTGCAAATTAAAATGAACTATGTTAGTTATAGAAATATACATCATCTTATAGTGCTTCAGTATTATTCCAAACAGCTCAAGAATAACGTGTTTTTGTTCGAATCTCGTTTTTGACACGCGCTCATCTCGAACAGAGTCAAGAGTAAGTGGGGAAGAGGGAGAGCAAATCTGCAAACTTGCACAATTACTCAAATTGTGTGCTAAACATGTTAATATTCAGATCCTCGAATGTGGTTGTTGCGCTATGATCGAGCATTTGCAGCATATCGTTGAGCTCCTGACCCTGCGGCTGCTGAGCGCCGCCGGCGACCACCGGATGCGGATGCGAATGATGTGCATGCGGATGCGGATGTGGATGAGCATGTGGGTGCGGATGCGGGGGATGTGTGGCGCCGGCATTCTGCCAATCCCAAGGCGTGCCCGCTGGCGCCGCCTGATAAGCGGCAGCCTGCTGACGTTGTTGCTGCTGCTGCTGTTGTTGCTGCTGTTGTTGTTGGTTGTTGCCGGCGCTGAGCTGCGTGTAAGTGGGTCCGCTGGGGGAGCGCGCCGGACTGCTTTGCTGATAGGCTGGATACGCCTCTGCTGCCGTGGGCTGCGCCACCTGCTGCGGCGCCGGACGAAGTGCAGCCCAAGCGTTGGGCGTCGGCGAACCGCCCGATTTAGGTATCTTGGCCAGCGGCGATGGAGCCGCAGCGCCATACGGCGAGTGGGTGGCATCGTAGCTGTAGGCCACCGGCGAGGCCGGTCTTGGCGGCGGCGGCGCCTGCATGTGCAGCTGATAGAGGCCGCCATCGCCGCCCGTCGGCGTTATCTCGTGCCGCGGTGGCTGCAGCGTATAATCGACGCCAGGCGCCTGGACATAGACATGTTGCTGGTCCGCCTGCTGTTGTTGTTGCTGCTGCTGCTGTTCGGGCGTGGCGCCATGCAGCGTCTTGCCCGAGCTATTTGTGCAGACAATGTACTCCACCTCGTCTGTGTACGGATTGAGGAAGGCATAGGCCTGCGTGCGCAGCCAAACATATTCGGCATTCTTGGCCCTGGTGCGATACAGCAGCGAGAACATTTGTCCCTTCTGCTTGAGCACCTGGTCGAAGCTCTCCTTCATGTGGCTCTGATCCTCCGGATGGAAGAAATCGTAGCAGATCTTGCCCAGCAGCTCCGTCGGCGTATAGCCTAGAATGTGCAGGACACGCTGATCCACGAACGTGAACTTGCCATCGAGAGCGTGACGCGTGATGAACTCGCTCTGATTGTTGCTACCCGTCATATCGTTGGCCGCCGTCGAAGTGACCTGCAGTCGCCCAATCGCCACCAGGCAGCAATGCGAGGCCATGTCGTCGACATCCCGGTCCATGTGCACATTGGGAAACATATCGGTGGGCGGCCAGTTCTTGATGTAGCCCGTGCAATGCACTACAGCATAGTTGGAGCCATCGCGCGACGGACCGAGCGAGTTGCGCTGTTTGAGCCGATTCAGATGGCCGGATACCATCGCATCCGGATTCACATTGCCGATGCGCATGCGACAGATAAAGCCGCGACGTGCGCCCATGCTTAGGCGCATGCTCGACTGGTGTCCCTCCTTTTTGACAGTGCCCGACTTCAGGTCCAGGATGCGACCCGCATTCTGTGACTCCTGCGTGGACAGCTGCTCCCGTATCTTGTCCCTGTCATCCGGATGGATGTGCTCGTACAAACTGGTGCCGTACCAATCGCTCTGTGTGTAGTTCAGCACGGGCGTGACCGAATCGGACACGTAAATCACACGTCCCGAATCGCAGGAGACGACAAACAGAAAACCATCGGCAGCCTCTAGTATCAGGTGCTTGAGTTCCTGGTCCGTGAGAAAGGAGGGTTTGTAGGTGCCGTCACTGCTGGTGTTTCCCGTGCCGCGCAGCGCCTTCATGTGCGCCACTGCCATGCGAAGAATGGTCAGTTTGTCCGGTTTGCGGGCCAGGGCGCTGCAGGTGGGCACCATGTCCGATAGTTCCGTTATGTAGGCGGTCATTTTGTTGCGACGACGTCGTTCGATTTCACAGTGATTCTCGCGGCTGGCAAAGCGCTCCTTGTCCTGTATGTTGGCATCGTCCATGTTTGGAATACTCAATTAGCAACTCTTTCACTCGCAGTACGTGTACTATGTGTGTGTGTGTGTCTGTGTGTGTGAGTACTTTTATATTTTGCTTTGCTTGGCTGTTCGCTTTCTTTATTTGGGTCGCTTTGCCGCGACTACGGCAGCAGCGCACAGTGTTCTGAAAAATGGAATTCGTGTGTGAGGGAGGGTTTTTTCTCTGCTTTTTTTTAGTATTTTGTCTACGTGTGTGGGTGTGTGTGTGTGTTTGTGTATACACTGTATACAAGTGTTGTTGGCCAATCACACTTGCTATATATTTTTACATTGTTATTCAATTTCACAACATTCGCTTTGATTTCACGACATTTATGCTGTTTTTTCTAAATTTTTGTTGAGAGTTTTTTATTTTTTGTATGGTAATTTACCAAAAATTTTCTTCCACGAATTGCACACACACGATAAAATCTGAAACTGTTTACTGTGCACAGTGTGACAGTGGTAGATGTAAAATACCAAAGATCCCTCTATGCAGTTCTTGATGCTTAAGGTATCGATATAAGTGAATGCGGTAACTCTGTGGCGCTGCCAGATAGTCAATTTTGATACTTTTGTGCAATATATCGATTCTAATTTTATCGATACCACTTAGCCGTTACATAAATATAAATACACTCCAAGTAATAACTATTGCTTTTTTGTATACTTTTCTAAAAAAACAAAGTGATATCAAATAAAAATGCTTGTGAATTAATATGTTCTTGTTTAGTGTTTAATGGTATTACAGCATTGCGTTGTCTTACATATATCATATATAATTTCATAAATACATTTACATTATAATTCATAACTAGGCATTGTTCCATTTCATTTGAAATTAGAACTAGTAATCGTTTTAAAAAAATTAAAAATTAATTATCAGTAGTGGTAACATATGTATGTATTTCTTTCCCTCTGAAATTATACGTTAATTTTTAATTCTTATAACAAAAATAGTAAGCAGTTTTGCGCTTCATATAGCATATTCCTTTGTTTTTCACTATTACGTTGTATATTTTTTGTTTTGTAATACAATCTTAGGTAAAGTTTATATTTGTTCTGTTGTTTTTGTATGTCTGTTTGCTATGTATTAATTAATTATTGGCAATTCTCTAACTGCATGTTTTCTTTTTCATTAAAATGATTATGGTTCACATCCATTTCTTTTCAATATTTCAATATTTGTTTTCAAGCAAAGTCTTTCGTTCTATGTAGGCTTTTCTTGTTTAAAACGGTGCACTACTTAGTTGTAGGTATTATAAAATGCGTCTCTTTAAAATTGCATAGCGTGCGTGATTTATTTGACATTCTTTTCGAGTGAAATCGTCTTCTATACTAAACTTCAGCATAATTCGTTGACTAGAAATTAACTTAAGTACTTAAAATTAGTATGGTTTTTTTTTTGTGTCTATTTTGGTGTAAAATTAATTATCTGAACAACATTTTGTCTTAACATTTTGTGCTTAAAATATTTTTTTCTTTTTCTTTTGGTGTTTTTTTTTGTGTGTGTTGCTTTTTTTATTCTTTTGTGAAGAGTTAAGCAATTTGCTTAGTATTTAGTTGACGGCAGAGTTTTGGTTTATCTATATACTATGTGATCATTCAACTTATATTCATTGTGCATTTTAAATAGTTGCTGCAAGCTTAAACAAAATTTTTCATATACACCCTAACGATTTCATATTACAATCCAAAAACGTTTTAGCACCAAAATGATTTAAATACGCCAAAATAAAAAATATAATATAATATTGAGTTCAGTTTTTGTTTCTTTTTTTTTGCACAAGGATTTTGAAATTTTGACATTATAGAAAAACTACGAAAATTTGCAACAACTTTTTCAATAATGTTAAATGAAATACATAATAGCTATACAAAAATACTTTGGTTTTTAAATATATGTATATAGTATAACATGCTAATACATCGCAATTGAATTCATTAAAAAAAACTAAATATAATTATATCAATCATTGAATTAAATTGAACAAATCTTTTGGCATGTCGCCGCAGCACTTAGCAATAAAATCACAAAAAAATTAAAAATATTTTATACTATTTATATGTTAGAGCTAAATTTAAGTATATAAATAAAGTCATACAATTGTTGTTTTAGATAATTGTTTAGGTTCGCTTTCATAATAGTTCTTTGCAAAAATATTGATATCAGCTATCAGTTAAGTGTTTCAGGTTGGTTTTTGTCTATACACTATCAAAACTAGTCGCTAATTCTAAGCAGTTGTCTATAAAAATGCATTGTGATGAATTTGTGATGATAGTTACAAATCTCATTCGAAATGTTAATATATATTATGTTTTTGTTATTTGCTTAATTCGATTGCGAGTTAAGAGTTAGGAAACGGCTGCCTGTCATTTAGGAGCAGTGTGTGTGTAGACGGGATCTAGTATCTGCTCTAGGGATCTGCTCTTTTTTTGGTTGCCTACGTCGTGTAGGTGCGTATAACATCGCGTATAACCGCCCGGCACAGTGGACACTGACCGCCGCCAACGCCGCGCCACTGTTCGATGGCGCAATCGTAGCACATGCACATATGCCCGCACATGTAGAGCACGGAGTCAATGGGATTCTCATAGCAGATGGTGCACTCGGCACTCGAATCGGTGCTCTGCTGATCGCTGAGGCTGTCCTTCCACTTGCTGCCATTCAGCGTGCTCGTACTTTGCGCAATCGGCTGCAAAAGCCACAAGACAAAAGGATACAAATTAGTTTTGAGCTGCGATTACGTTTCAATCAAATGCGACATGTTTGATTGGACCTTGAACTCACCTCAATATATTGCTGACTGCTGGTGGTGCTGATCAGCGTGCCGCTGGAGCAGGCGCCAGCCAGGATGCCGCTGCTGCTGACTGTGGTTGCTGTCGCTGCACCGATCGCCGACTGTCGCTGAGCCGTCAGCTGGCCGTTGAGATCATGCGAGCTGGTGGCCGGCGGCAGATTGACGACGAGAACAGTGCCGCCGCCATTTGGCTGAATCTGCAGGATGTCACCGTTGGAGGGCATGCTGATCATGCGACTGCCATTGCCGACGCTGGCGGAGGCCAGCGTGCTGTTCGATTGGGTGACATTCAGCTGCATTTTGGTGCCAGCCAGTAGCTGGCCGGCATTCAGGCTGCTCAGC
Source organism: Drosophila flavopinicola (assembly GCA_035042425.1). Classification (NCBI taxonomy): domain Eukaryota; kingdom Metazoa; phylum Arthropoda; class Insecta; order Diptera; family Drosophilidae; genus Drosophila; species Drosophila flavopinicola. The sequence continues at coordinate 1,011,709 of JAWNLL010000242.1, read as the reverse complement.
GATTCGGCCAGCAGGCGTGAGCCGCCGGAGGCCGCTGAGGAGGCGGCGGCGGCGGCGGCGGTGGCGCCCGCACTAATCTGCGGCTGGGAGGGATAGGCCACCATGTTGGGCAGCTGCTGGCGGAACATGCGCAACGATTGCGTCGAGCCGTAGACATCGAGGAAGGCCCACAGCTGGAGCGACTGATCCACGTGCATGACGACGACGGCAGGACCATTATTCTTGCTGATGCTCACCTCACCGTTGGGCGCCACAAAGAAGGCGATCTCGTCGCCGCGCTGCGGCGCAGCGGCAATGTCCTTGCTGACCACCCAGTACTCGGGACGATCGAGCAGAAAGTCCGAATCGTTGGGCAGATCATTGGGCTGCAACAGAGCCGGATTGCAGGAGGTCAGGCCCAAGGCCAAGGCGCCCACATACATCTGCTCCGTTTTGAGCACCTGCACGATTAGCTTCTCGCCAATGCGTATGGGCCGGGCGGTGAACACGTATCCCTGACAGAAGTCCGACTCGGTGCGCGAGGCGACGAAGCGATCGTGCGACAGCCGAACATTGCGTCCCTTCGTTATGTGGAAGGGCACGGGTATGAGGCGACCATTGCAATTGTAGCGCAGCGGTGGCAGACCATTGGCCAGATCGTGCTCCATGATATGCGTGGGCGTTGAGCTGCCGGCGGCTAAATGCAGTGATTGCAGCGATGGCATGACGTGACGTTCCAGCTCATGATCTGGCAACGAGCGGCGAGATTGCTGTGCCGAAAGCTGCTGTTGTTGCTGCTGCAGCGGCAACTGTTGCTGCTGCTGCTGCTGCTGTTGTTGCTGCAGTTGTTGCTGCTGCTGCTGCTGTTGCTGCTGCTGCTGCTGCTGCTGATACATATAAATGCGTGCATCCAGAAACTCAATGCCCGTGCAATTGCCATAGATATCAATGACGGTCCAGAGCAATCCACGCGTATCTATGCCAGATAGAATGACGCCCTTCTCCTCATTGTTGATGCCATAGATGACATCGCCGGCATTGTTCACATAGTAGTAAAGTATATTGTCCTTCTCGCAGTACTGCTCGTGCAGCGCCTTGGCCCAAAAGCCGGGACGATTGGTCAGATCGGGGCAGGCGTACTTGGGCAGACTGCCCTCGAGCGTGGCCGGATCGTTGCTGGTGAAACCGAAGCGTATGCCGCCATTCCAATTGTTCGATATCTCTGCGAACTTCACGCAAATCCGCTCGTTGATGCGCACCGGACGTGCCGAGAACGTGATCGCACGGCAGAAGCTCTCGAAGCGACGGGCCAGGGTGCCATCCCGGGAGATGCGTATATTGTCGCCATGGACTGTGTGAAATTGCAGCGGTGGCAGATTGTTTGGTCCCGGACACGAGGAGGGAGAACGGCGAACTGTAAGCACAAGAAATGGACAAGAATTGTAAATGACAATGAGTAAAAGCATATTGAAATCACAAATTGAGCTAAGCTTTAAGCTGCCGAATCGATACAACTTATTAGAGTAAAGCTTTAAGATGATCAGCTCAAAGCTTTAATGTGCTTTTTAAGATTTCACACTTGGTTATAATGTCGACTGAAAAAACTGGAACATTAATGAACATTATAAATGTAATTTATCTAAATGTTGATCCAACATGTGTGCCAAGGATTGGATCAATGGAAAATAAGTCTACAAAGTCCATAAAATCCAAAACACCCAACTTCAACAGAATTTTATTGAAACTCTTATTAAAACTCAGAAAACGTAGGCAACCAACACTTGAGGTCAATTCTACAGCATATTGTCACAGTTCAATATACTTTTCGGCTATTAGGCATTTGGTCACATATCGTTCTCTGAAACACGCTTACACTTGAATTCTTCTGAGAATTGTGTATGGCAGCAGCTGCAATACATTTAGTCTGTTGATCAAAATGATATTTCGAAATGAGTTCAATAATCTGCCCCCACAACATCAAAGTCACGTGCTGTGATATTTGACTTTTAGGGGTACAAAAAAGCAACCGAAAACGGGGTTAATGCCTTCTAGGGCAACTGTATTGTAATATGATAACTAGCGCATGGCTTAGGAATCCATACGCTTCGCTGGATCTCTCGAGTGTGCAGTCAAATGTGAATGCTTGCAGTGGCTACCTGCGTGAAAAACCATTTTCCTCAACTATGTGTAACTCAAAACTGAGCCACCGTTTGCTATAGATACTTAGTTGGAAACTGTAGCTGAGCAAGCAGTTGCTAGATCTTATTTGGACTGTGAATTTACGAACTTGCAGTTTCATTATAACAATTTAACTATGTGTCATTAAAGATTTGAGTCGTAAATGCATTATAATAGTTCGACAAAGGTTGATATTTCGTCCCAACATAAACTTGTAATACTTTTAGACTTTTCAAATGTTAAATTGAAAAACTTATTAAGGTCTATTTTGAAAGTATCCAAATTGCATCAGCTTTCATCTTGGCATTCAATCGCGTGAATAACTATAAATTAGTTACAACAATTAACTTAGTTGTACAATAAACGTTCAAGTTAAATGTTAAATCGACTTATTATAACAATTATTTGCACCTTGAGAGCCATTTGGAAGCAACAGCAGCAGCAGCTGCCGAACAATTACGAAAAGGGTGCACAAGTTGTTGGTAATGATGATAATTACGCATAGGTCTGGATCTGGATCTGGGCCTGGCTCTTCTGGCGACAGGTTTGCGGCTATTGGGGGCATATGGAATGCGGCGGCAAGTTGCCAGTGGTGGATCAAAGAAGCCAAATGCGACAGCCGGACAGGACAGAAGAGGACACCAAGGCAGACAGCAGCTTGATTACCATGTTGATATGCGGCGCGTGGCAGCGTTTTGAGGAATGGGACAGACAGACAGACATACAGACAGACAGACACAACAGGCGGTCGGATCGGGGCAGCGTCTTAAAGATCTTTGTGCTCATTATCTGATCAGGCGGCAGGCGGCATGTGGCATGTGGCAGCTGCTCGTGCGCCAAGAAGGCAGCTGCAGCAGCCAGCCCCGAGAGCGAAACAGGTAAAACAACCCTGTGCAGGCAGTGTAAGGCTGCTAAGGGTAGCAAAGCGATCAACAGGGGTTGTTGCTGCCGAACTGCACACAAAATGGAAATATAGAAGACGAAGAAGAAAAAAGCAGAAAAAAAGCAGCAGCTGTTCAAATTTTTCGAAAAGACAACAATTTGAAAGTGAACTACAGCATGATAAGTAGGTATCCTGCGAGGGGTTGAAATTCAATGCGTGCATTGAACTACACTCAGAAAAATAGATGCCAAATATTTGATTTGATTTCATAATCAAGTTGAATATAAATATCTCTGATTTAGATTCATATGATTCTATGCTAATCCATCTGCTTGTCCACTTTCAAAAAAAACTATAGATTCTAAATACATTTTAGCTCTATTGGAATATTTTATACATTATTTGGCATTATTAGTTTGAAACTAATGAAATACAACTTGAAAATGTATTTTATTTCATTTAAATATATATTTTTAATATATTTCTTATAATAAATAAAAATGAAAGAAGTTTAATAAATAAATACAAACATTGTTGACCATTTTTAGATTGAAGTGTACATTTTAAGATTGGCAATAGGGGTTGAGTGAGTGAGTGAAAGAGAGAGCAAGATATACAAGAGGGAGACAGAGAGGCAGACTGCATATGAGTATGAGTGAACACAAAGAATCTGGTGACTGCAATTCAAGTAGAGCCTGAAAAGCAGAACCTCGGCTGTGCTAAGTGCGCTTCCTGCCCATCCAGGAAGTAGTCTGGGGCCAAAAGGAAGCAGCAGCCGCACAGCTTCCGGTTAGCTGACATTAGACGCAGCAGCAGAAGGTGAAGCCAAACGGCGACCAGTTAAAAGAAAGATCTGTAGCGTTTTTTGTGCGAAGAATGCAGCAAACGCATCAATATTTATGAAATGGCCGCAACGAGGAAATCGGAAATCACGTTTTCGCGGCTCCACTTCTTGTTTACGTTTGCTACGTGTATTGGGGCTTATTAGCTAGCTGCAGGATGTCGCCTGGCGGCATTGGTGACGCCTACTTTTTGTCCAGACTGCGACTGCAACAACCAAACAACAAACAACAAAACGGACACAGACCTCAATTGTCCAGACGTCGTCAATGAATTACATACTACATGAATGAAATACTCGTAATAATTCAGGCGCGTGTTTTTTCTTCTTCTTCGCCGCCGCTTCTTCTCTCTTCTCTTCTCTTCTCTTCTCTGCTCTTCTCGCTGCCTGCCCAACGCTTAAATCAAACGGTTAACGCAACTACGCGACGATCATTTCAATTAGTAGCTGGCGACTCTGCGGCCAATTAATTAGACGGGGCGCACAAATTGGAAAATGGGCTTTGGGTGCCATCATCGGTGGCTTGGCTTAATTGTATTATTGATCGTGAGGGTGGGGATTAAAGAAGGAAGCTATCATATATTTCTAAATGATCAATTAGCAATTGAGCTGCGCAAAATGCGAGCTAATGAGTTCTTTTGCTGTTAACGATAAACAGTAGGGTTACAGTTCCTTTCGAGTTGTAAACAGTTGTAAAACAGAATATACAATATAATATAATATATATATAATATAATATATAATATACAATATAAATATAGAATATATATGTACATCATCTCTTTCATGTATTAAAGCTTTAAGGTTTTATTAACAGAACTCAAATTTAGAGCTGCTATGTTAACTATTTACAGCTGTCAGGCACTCACTGTTATAGTTAACATAAACATTATCAGTTTAACAAGCGGGCAATTTTCGATATTTCTGTTAATTTCAATTAGCTTGTTATTCTCATGATCAGCTATTAACTGAGCCAAACACACACTTACACACACACACACACACACAACAAATTGGCCAATCTAGGCGCATTACATTACAATCAATTCAGCTAAAGCTGCACAAGTTCAGCCTGTGGAGTTGTGGATGTGAGGAGTTCATGCTTTTTGGAGTTTTGCCGACAACGTATGTATGTATGTACATATATACATACATACATACATATATTCGACATCTTCCAACTGCCAAACGTGTCCGAGCTGAGCCGAACTAAAAACGAAGCGAACGATCTGCCAAACGATCGCAGGCAAATTTTCGTGTATATACATATGTACATATATATTTCTTTTTTGTTTAAAGGAAAAACCTGATTTACCGTTCGTTGCAGACGCGTCTCAAACATTTCCCACGCCGGCCGTGAGCAAAAATCAAAAACGAACAAAAAAAAACAAATTCCCACGACTCCAAATTTGTATATATAGGAGATATATGTGTATATATATAGTGGATGCTTGCCTATTTTCGGCTGAAAAACCTGTAACAAGCTACAATAATTGCAACTGCAGCAAGCAACAACAACAACGATGAGCAAACTTACCGAAGCTCGAGGCTTTTGTCGCTTGCGGGTGGAAACATAAAACAGCTAACGAAACAAAACCAAAACCAAAACAAAAAAAACGTTTTCAAATCATGCAGGTGTCATAAAAATAGCTGAAGTAGCAATCAAATTGGGCAGTTGGGGGCACCCATTGCTGAGAAGTAACACAAATCCATGATGAAGATCACAAAGCTCGAGACAACGACTGTAAATTGATCGTTAGAAATCATTTGGAATCACATTCGAGTGATCGTTAGATGGAAATTTGAAGAACACAAGCATTAAGTGAAGTGCTTTTCAATGAGTTAAAAAAAGTGTGGCGTAAGATAAAGTTGCCTGGGAGAGCTTAAATGGAGTTGTTGATATGATGGAAACAAAGTTTATTGATACTCTTCGTTTTGGCATCAACACATGTTACAAATTCCAGATAACTCAAAGCGTGAAACTTTTATGTACACAAAGTGAACGAGTATTCAAGTTTCTTTTGTTTCTTATCAACAATTTCTTTCTTTATTATTACACTACACATACATATTTATTTATTATTTGTTGATTAGCTGTCGCTCATAAATGCCGCCTTTGTGAGCAATTAATTAACATACATTAGCGCTGATTTGTCGCGTACACAAGAATTTCGCATCGAGTGTGTTTCTTGTTGTTGTTTGTTTTCATTGTGCAAGTTTTTTATGGGTGTGAGAATGGCCATACAAGTGCCTGACAAGTGGCAACACTGGCAACAGACAACTCGGCCGCCCACAACTTGAGTTATGCGCTGCCCACGCAATGTTTGTTTTTGTATTTGGTATTTTCTAGCTAATTTCCCCTTGTGATAAATTTGTATGTGTAGGCCGGGCGGCGTTTGAAATGAGAGTCAATATGTGGGCTTTGAGCTTGGACAAGCCTACAAGTGGAAGCTTAAGCTCAAGAGAGAGCACCCACTCGCAACTGAGCGCTCATTTGCGTCTGCTCTTTGTCGATTGACCGCAACGCAACGCAAACACACAGTTGCAACCGTGGGCTGACCAATTGATACACTTTGTAATCGATATCGCTTCTCTTTAATTGTCAAGCACATCCGGCATAATTAAAGAGGCCTTCGCGTTAATTGTTGCCACACGTTCCGTATATCGTGTACGCACGTGGGCATAACAATGACAAAACATAGGCGCAGCACGTGACCTATAACCCCGGACAAAAAACGACAAAACCGGTGCGTAGGCCAGCAGCGCTAACAAATTGTGTGTTAAGAGAGAGAGAGAGAGAGGTGGAGAGAGCGCATTACATGCCTGTTTGCTGCCTACAACTTGTTGCTGTTTGCTTCTTGTGCATGCAAAAACCGCTTCCGCTCTGCAGCAGCGGAAACCGCAAAAACGCATCAGCCAATTACGCATTGCATACTCACACTCTCTCACGCACTCTCGCCCTTTCCCTCACTGCCGCCCGCTCTACCACACAATGCAGTAAAAGCACAAATGAGTGAAAAGTGCGAGCAAATACAATATAATAAAAGAAGAACAAATAATTGCGACGATAGCCGAGGGCCGACGAGAGGTCAAAGCTATTGAATGTTGTTGCTGTCTGCTGCTGCGCTTGACAAATCCAAAGACTTCTGGCCCGCGTCCCCCTCCCTTTCTTCTAAGGGGTATACCAAACATGAAACGGCTCATTGCCCTGATCAGTACTGCGACCATTGACTTCCGTCTGAAGATCACCGGCCAGTCTTCTTGCAGGATAACCTGTTCAGAAGGTGTATCCTATAGAAGTATTCAAAAGATTTTTACCGAAAATAGAATCCCATTTAGCTCCTTCCAACTGAAGGAGAACCGTGCTTTTAGGGTTGTTGCCAGGGGATTGCATGCGTCAACCGACATTGAGGATATAAAGGCTGAGCTAAGGGCTCAAGGACACAATCCTCGAAATATTTACAACCCACCAGGTGAGAATGGTGTACAAAATCGAAACACGTTCTACATAGAGCTTGAACCGGCTGCAAATAATACGAAGATGTACGACATAAAAGCTTTGGCATATCAGGTCGTGAAAATCGAGGCCCCCCGTCCGCGATCTGGGGCTCTGAGATGTTTCAGATGTCAAGAGTTTGGTCATTCCAAGAATTTCTGTTCCTTCCCCGCTAAATGTGCCAGGTGTTCGGGTGATCATGAAACACGTGATAAAGACAAGTGTATGGCTACCACTGAAGAACAATACAAGTGCATCAACTGTGGGTCCAATCACAGCGCGGCTTTCAGGCGCTGTCCCGCCTATCTGGAGGCGGTTGCAAAGCGCAATGGTAACAACACTGGACGAAGTCTACAGCAAAGGAAGTCTGTCACTCCTGTCTCAGTTCGGAATGCTTGGTCGGCAACCCAGTTGCCCCCAAAGACCTCGAGTCTGCCTGTCCCACCCCCGATGGTGTTAAATTCAAGCCACTGGCCTACACCGGGCTATAGTAGGAAGCCTAATGTCCCTGGTTCTAGCATCCCTGGACATTTGCCCTCGGTTTCCACAACTCAGCCTGCTCAGGACAGACTACATAGCTTCATTGACGAACTACGTAGACAGCAGGAAGCTAGTGCTTCAACACAAGCGGCTGCGATTGACAAGCTGCTATCGCGTTTTGACCAGATGATGTCGATAATGACATCTACTTTAGAGATGATGCGATCCCTACTGACGAATGGTGCACATATTTCAACGTCTTTGCATCGCGATGTCTAATTAGAAATATATATTATAGCATACCCGTGCTGACAACAGCGTTATCTCCCCACTGAGATGGGGTCTTAAAGTTCAAAGTTATACCGGCCTGGAAATAGGATAAACACCCTATGTAGCTTGCCAAATAAAAAAAAAAAAAAAAAAAAAATAATAATAAAAAAAAAAAAAACTACAGTGCACTTTTTATGCGATTAAGCGAAATCTGATGACACTGTCATGGGATGCATGACAAAGTTGAGTTGATGGGTGCGTTTGTAAGTGTGTGTGGGTGTGTGTGTGTGTGTGTTAAAGAAATGACAAATTGCAAATTACACTGGACGCTCGCAAATTAGAACGTTTCATACGCAGAGTTATAAATAAAATACTGAAAATTATATTTTTATAAACCACAATTTAGGAATGTAATAGAAATATGTCTATAAAGAAATATTTCAAATAAATAAATTTGATTTTCTAGTTTCATTTCGGAAAGCATTTGCTTTCGCCCACTGTTCTTAAGCTGAAACAGTTAGGCTCCCCCAGCAATGTGAGACACAGTTTAAAAAGCACTGACTGCAAGCCCTTGCAGTGCTTAACTAATAATATTGATCGCACCTCTTGGGTTCAATGACTGCAGAGTCACAATATATGTAGTCTCATCTATCATTCACATATACAAAATTGTCCTCATATAATTAGCTGCCGCGAGGGTGGCCAAAATCAAATTTACATGGGTTATTTTTATGTTAGGGAGCAACGGGAGTTTTCCATATGCGCACTGAAGCATGCGACCCCAGCCAAGTAGAAGAGGAAGAAGCAGCCGCAGCAGTTGCGCTCAAAATAGCAAGTGAAGCCAAAGGTATACACAGAAACATAAAACGTTTCAGTTGAAGAATGTGTTGTATATGAAAATAACATAAAACTCTGTATACATTTGTATGTATAAATAAAGATAAGATGGCGGACTTGGCTTTCTTCCGTTTTGTTTTGTTTTGTTATAGACAAAGTTGTTTATCGAAGCGTTGCAATTGTTGCTATGCATACACAGACACATATTGCATATTACCTCTCTCACACACACACATAGACACATGTGAGAGGCGAGTGAGAAGCCGGCGCACTTGACTGCACAGCGCCGCCTCAACCCCATCTCTTTCTCTTGTGCCTCCTCTTCAGCTTCTTCATCCTCTTTTGTGTAATTAAATCACTCAAGCGTTGAGCGGTGCGCTTGAGTTGAATTATAGTCGTATAGGCAACATTAAGTGCGCTTGTGAGAGGAAGAGCCATAAGACATATGTATGTATGTATGTATGTACATAGGACAGCTGAAGAGCTTGCACATCATTATAAAATTATAACAATGCATTTCGAGTTGATAATCATTCAAGTGGCATGTTATTGTTTAATCACGTATTTATTACTTGGAAAAAGCTTAATAACTGTACGTGCCTGCCGCCATTCTCTCACATCTTTATACATTGGCTCTCTTAAAGCTGAGCTTACGCCTTCTGCTCTTAATTGTCCTATTAATTCAAATTAGTTCAGCTCGTTATTTAAATACATACTACTTCTTACAAGCGTTTGATATTTATACACTTTTCGAAGAAAATAGTATATTAAGTTTGTAACGCATAGAAGGAAGCGTCGCAGACCCCCAAAAGTTACTGCCAGTATGCTTCGAATGACAATACAAATTGATCTAGCCATGTCCGTCTGTCTGTGTCTGTCTGTATGTATGCAAACTAGTCCCTCAGTTTTGGAGCTATCGCGATTAAACTTTGCACAGAGACTTATTACTTAAAGGGACAGCACATTGGTCGGAACCGGCCGGATCGGACCATTATATCTTATAGCTGCCATACAACTGTAAGTCGGTTTTGACCATAAATCCCATTTTTTCAAAGCTATCGAGATGAAACTTGGCACAGTTACTTATTCTTCAAACATACATCACATTGATTGGAGCCGGCCGGATCGGACCACTATATCTTATAGCTGCCATACAACTGGATATAAATTTAATATTTCAATAGAAAATTTAAATTCATTTATCAATTTTTACAGTTAATGAAAGTGCTGCAGTTGGCAGAGTGAAAATTGTCTAAAGGTTCGAAAAGAGTATAGAATCTTCGGCACGCCGAAGATAATCCTTTTCCACTTGTTTCTTTATAATTTATGCACAGCTGCAAATCTAGTTTATGCCAAAAAAAAAGTTGGTGCAGATAGATATGTATTATATAGATATTAATGAATAGCGAAGCTTTATTTTAATGCTAGCTCAGCGTCAAGAGGCCTCAAAGAACAACAACAACAAAAACATGACAGCGAAACAAGAACACGAGACCGAAATAAAAACCGATCGATGAACAGCTGAACATTTTCGTAGGTAGGCCAGAATAGTACATACATATGTACATACATACATATGTATTTGTATGTATGTATATATAGAGTTGATTTAACAGCTCAGCTCAGGGCGTGTATAATTGCCGTGAGTTGCCTGTTGAGCCCACGGGCAGCTGGCTAAGACCCGCATTTTACCTGTGGCTTTTTACCTGCCTTGTGTCTTACAGCTGTTCTTGTTCTTCTTGCTATTGCGACACCCAAGACGCAGTTTTATCGGGTGTACAACTATTATCTATTCGCCTAGCAAACTCTGTAACCAATTATTCTTCTTCTTTCGGCTGGTTCATTAACTGATAAAGTTTGGAGAAGAAAACATGCAAGCAATGTAGGTCACTATGATAAATATGATAGAAACAAAGATAGTTGTCTGCTTTTGCATTTCAAGAAGTGTTTAAAGCTTCATGTGATTAGTGAGCTTTTGAACTTTTACTCATGCATCAAGTTCAGTATGCATTTGCACTCCTGTTGCTTTTTATACTCAAGCTATTGAGTGATTTATGAGATGAAACCTAGACACTCTCGAATTTCTGCTGCTTATTAATGTTTTCTCTAGTTCTGAGCGCTCTCTGCAAATTGTGATCGCTATTCGCATAACGTTCTTATCTGTATTAAAAACTTCATAAACGCTATCAGCTTGACCACAACTAGAGAATAAATAGAAATTATCTATATACACACATACATAATTGTACGTATGTATGTATGTGTGTATGAACTTATATTGCAGCATGCTAGAAGGATGACGCATAACGAAATGAGCTCATTGGCCAAATAAACCAAAATAAAGAGAAGCAAAAGTGACAATTGGAAGTTTTGCGGTTTTATATGCAAACATATGTGTACATGTACTTATATAGGTGTGTGTGTGTGTGTGTGAGAGAGTTTGCTTGGGGGAGTTGGAGACGCTCTGTTTGTGCTGAGCAAATATTTGTGTGTTGCGCGTAGGAAACAAAAGAGCAGCAAATGAAGCCCGCACAATGCATTTGAAATTTGAGTGAAGTTGGCAGCGCCGGGCGGCAGCAATCGACGCGGCTAGCTCAAAAAGTAAACCGTGAGAAGCTCAAGTAAAAGCAGATAAACTTCAGCCAAAGCCAAAGCCAAAAGCAATAGTCTGCTGTGCCTCGCATGCCAACAGGCGAGCTGGCAAGAAGCAGCAGACACGACAAACAACAACAATAACTGCTAACACAAAATGTAATAGCAGAAAGAAAAGAAAAAAACAAAAGCCAACAACAAGCAGCTGATTCCAGGCAGCAAACAACAAAAACAAAGTAATTTCATTGATTACCGATACGCAGCAAGCAGCGCAAATGCCGCACGTTCAAAACGAAATGGAATGAAATGCACTGGGAATGGGTAGGGGGAGGCAAACACACAAACGGAGTTACCAACCACTTTGAAGCTTGTCTTCTGCCCACTTTTTGTTGTTGTTGCTTTGCTTTAGCTTTTGCTTTGCTTTCCGTTGCTTGCTTTGCCGACGGCGGCAACGGCGCTTCGAGTACAACTACAACTACAACAAACAATAACAACAACAGCAGTAAGCAACTGCTGAATGGAGCATTTGGCCAGACTTGATGGGCATGCCAAGGGGAGCGGAATGAGGTAGGCGCGCTTAGCTTAGCGCAGTAATGTATGCGTCATTGGGATTGGTAAGGTTTTTTTGTTCGTCTTCTTACCTACCAGAACGAGAGCTTGCAAGAGCTTGAGTGCGAGAGCGAGAGCAAGAGCGGAAGAGCGCGCTTAAGCGCACATGCCAAGAGAGGCTTTTACCAGCTGCATATGCAGCAATCAAAACAAAAAAGGCCAAACCAAAATTGAGCGCAGTAATCGTTATGATAAAAACATAATCGGCCGTGTGTGTTATGTCTGCCAGATTATGGTGTGTTGTGTTTGGTATGTATGTACATATGTGTGTGTGTGTGTGTGTGTATATAAACACAAATATCTTGAGGTTTTGCCCTAAAATTGACGCTTATGGACTTTGCAATTTGTATTTTGCAGTGAGAGTTCAAGTGAAGATCAACAGGCACTTCCGGCAAGCTTTGTTATTCTTTGGGAATGCTCTTACATTCTTGGAAATATTAGACCCAAAAAACACTACAGCTGGTTTCATGAAAGTTGAAGTTCTAAGAGGTCGTTTAGCTATAAGAGTATTCTTAATATAAGTTTATTTTACTTTAAATATGTTTTAGCTGGTTTTCATGACTGAAAAGTGATAGACGAAAACTTTATAAGCCAAAATCCAGTTAATCTTTATATTGTAACTTACAATTTAACGTTATATGATATCTATAGAATCATGTTCAATGAACCAATTTAATTACAATATAAAATGGCTTGGGAAATATTTGATTTCCCAAAGTGGCAAAACGTAGTTAAAAACACTCACACAAAGTCTTCTACCCTTTGTTAAAACAATTCTAGACTCTAATTTGGACACACGCGAATGGCTTTTGTTTAAACAAAATCTCAAGAGGTTTTTCTTGCTTTGCTGATCTTTCATATTAAGGCAAATGTAAAAACAACAAATACTAAAATGCTAATGTATTCATAAACTCGCAGCTGTTTGTTGTTGCCGTTTTTTTTTTTTTTGCTGTCGTTTCTGTTGTTTTATGCTTTAATGTATTTATTTATCTTTGCCGCATTCATTAACTGAGTGAACTGAATGAACGAGATACGAGCGTAATATAATGTGGGAATTATTTTCAAAGATATGCAAAAATTAATTCAAGTAGCTTGTACATGAATTATTTATATAGTTCAAGTGGAATATTCGCACGCAAATGCATTCAAAGTGATTGGGCCTTTAAACTAATTGTGTTTTGACTGTTAAATTTAATTTTTTTTAGGATCTGCAGATACCGTTGTAAACAATAATAAATAAGTGTAGGTTTTCTAAAAGTTATTACTAACCGAGTCCGAATCGCTTCTTGATTTTCTTTAGTAGATGCATTTTCTTTTTGCTGGACATTTTGTCCTTGGGACTCATCATCATCAGCTCGCTGTTTTCCATGGCCAAAACATGAGCGGCGGCAGCTGCAGCATTATAATGATTGTGATGATGATGCTGCTGATTATGTTGTTGTTGCTGCAGCACATGGCTGGATTGTTGCATATAGTTGGCTGGAATATCCGATAGACCCATATTTGCGGTTTTGGAATTCGACGAGAGAAAACTAACTGACAAAATGCAAACTTGCTGAACTAAAAACCGTGCAAGCAATTTATAACAAAATTTGTTTGGCTTAAATTGAGTTTGTAATACATTGGATGTTAAAACATTTTGGTATTTTAGGTAGGTTTTTTTTTTTTTTTGGTTTTTTGTTTGCAACGGTACAAACAGAACACGAAACGAACAACTAGCCACGGACAAAACGACGCAGACGAAAAACGAAGTACGTGCGAAACAGCGGAGCTGCGTACCAAACACTTCGACGTTTATTTTATAACTAAAACTTCTTTGCGGCAGCCGCAGCGGGCAAAAGTAAAATGCTGCCGCTGCCGACGCCAGCGCCAGTGACAGCGCCAGCAGCTGAGCAGCGATGAGCGCGTGAGCACGATGTTACTCAGTGCATGCATGGCGTGAGAAGCATGCCGTCTCGTGTGCACTCGCATTGAGTGGGCGTGAGTTGTATGCTGCTTATGACAAGCATAGCGCTTTTAAGCTATGTGTGCTCTTGCTTGTTTGAGTCTTTTAAGCTTATTATCATTGATTGGCACTGCACTCGTAAGATCTCTTTACTCAAGCATTATCCAGTATATTTGAATTTTTGTCAGTCGCTGTTCATATATTACATATTTTTGCCAGCGCGTGAGTCAAGTGCCCATCTTTAAGCGTGAGAATGTCCAAAAGGAAGAGAAAGAGACAGAGAGCGAAAGAGAGTTGAGCGCCAAGTCGGGCATCGGGCATCGGGCAACGCCGACGCAGCGCTGCTTGCAGCTGTTTCTTATTTACTATGGTTTCGCTTTTGTGCCTGCTTTTCGCGTGTAGTGAACCTCCCTTATAATTTCCTCGATGCTGTTGCTGTTGTTGTTGTTGTTGTTGTAGCTGTTGCTGTTGCTTGATCGCTGTGCACCTTGATCGCCGCTGCTGGCGGCTGTTCTAGGCCAGGTTTGTTAGCCGCCTGCATTTTGAGCCAAACTGCTGCTCTTTGCTAACTGTTTTGCGGCACATTTGGCCAAAGTTCAGCTAAGTTCAAGACACTCTTTTTGTTGGCTTGCTGGGCACTTTGCGGCGATATAAACTCTGTTAGCTGCCCAAAGTTGATTGTTAATACGCGAAAATTAACAGGAAAGCCGCATGTAAATTGTTTCTATTCTTTAATTTCTTTTTGTTTTTTTTTTTTGCTTATGAGCTTTGAGCTGGCCAGAGTTCATATGGGGCAACTTAGGTTGCCAAACGCTAAGACATATTCTATAAATTCTATATTCTTAAAATAATAGGATTGGCAGGAAAAAAATAGAATTTTAATTTAAGTCTATCTAATTTGTAGAAGAATATCTTCAATTGAAATTTTTTATCTATCCTATTTAATTAGTTAATTTTCTTGATTATACTTTAAATGTTTTCTATAAAATTATTCTTTTTGTCTACACCTCAAAATCTCCAATATAGAATATGATATGATTGTACTTTAGATCCAAATCAATTTCGCAACATTTCGCAATTTCTTAATGTTTCAGGGGAACTTTTTGCCCCGCGTCGTATGGGAAATCCCTCAATAGCTGCATTTTAGAGCACTGTAATTACAATCTTTGTAAAGTGTTCTTATCGATTGTTATTGAATGGGCAATAAATCAGTATTTGATAAAAGTACTCATGTATGATTCATTCAACTTTAAAGCTACGTAAAAATTAGTACCAATATATATAATTTTCGTTTGGCATTTACATTAAATGCTGGCTTAAGACAATTCTCTACAGCTATTGATTTAAATAGCCATGGCATGGGTACGGTTAGGGCAATTGTAGACGAACTGGTAAGAAAACCATGTGACATCTGAAGACAATAGAGCCTTGAACTGAAAAGGCCATAGAACGAAACAGCGACAATTGTCCAGGCAAAGACAAATGGCAATAGAAGGAGCAGGCCGAGATCGGAAGAGAAGGTAAGCAACCTTATATACAGCAGATGTTTCCAACTGTTCGTGGGAGAGACTCGAGCAAACGACCAAAACTCTATACAGGGCATTTTTGCAATGGGGACAAACATACACACACACACACACACACACACACACACACACACATACACATGTTTGGCAAAAATTCTAAATTTAAACATAAACTACTTTGAATACTGCAAGAATTATCTCCCCAGGCAGAGCAGCTGCCTTTGGGGGCGCCTCCCTTCAGGCAAATTATGAATATATATATATATGTATATCTCATACAGTGCTCACTCAATAAAAAGAACCAACAGAAAGTATTAGGGCAATATGTAATGCATTCATCTTAAGAAGCCATGTTTGGGAACATGGATTTGGATTAACTCTTGTTTTCGAATCATTTGAAAAACCTTGAATATATTGCATAACTAATATTTATACTCTTTTCGAAGAAAATATTATATTAAGTTTGTGCTGAAGTTTGTAACGCATAGAAGGAAGCGTCGGAGACCCCCAAAAGTTACTGCCAGTATGCTTAGAATGACAATACAAATTGATCTAGCCATGTCCGTCTGTCTGTCTGTCTGTCTGTCTGTCTGTATGTATGCAAACTAGTCCCTCAGTTTTTGAGCTATCGCGATGCAACTTTGCACAGACACTTATTATTCCAGGGGACAGCACATTGGTCGGAGCCGGTCGGATCGTATCACTATATCTTATATCTGCCATACAACTCGAAGTCGGTTTTAGCCATATATCCCATGTTTTTGAATCTATCGCGATGAAACTTTGCACGGATACTTGTTATTTAAAGAGACATCACATTGGTTGGAGCCGGCCGGATCGGATCACTATATCTTATAGCTGCTATACAACTGGCAATGAATTAAATATTCTTAGAACAAAAAAAAATAAAATGTTACGCGACAAAACGATTTATACAGCTTATGAAATTTCAGTGGTGCAGTTGGCAGAGTGAAAAATGAATATAGGTTCGAAAAGAGTATAAAATCTTCGGCACGCCGAAGATAATCCTTCCCCACTTGTTTGTATTGACTTTGTGTTTGGAAAACTTAAGGTTGTACAAATTTAAAATTGTAAGAGTTTATTTTCTAGAATATAGAATTTGCAAAGTAAGAAAAATACTTTAAAAAAATCATTTTAGCTTATCATTTTATGCAATAAATTTTAAATTTCATATAATTTAGCTCGAAAAATTGTTTAAAATTGAGATATTTTGATATGCAAGAAACGTTAGTTGCTTTAATATATTTATAGCATTTTCTATCTAAAATAGCCAATCACTTGGCTGATAATAGATGTAATATAATATATATTATAATTTGCGAAAGATCACTGTACGTTGAGTGTATTTATGAAGTATGGAGGAGTCTTATCAAAGACCCCGCTAAATGCAGACAACTGGCGCACGTCCACCACGTGTTTTTTTTTGTAAAGTAAGCAAAAGGATCCAGTCACAACTCTGCGCTATGCATACATATGATAAAGGATAAATGAGAGTGGGACTGACGAAAATTTACACCTGGAATTGGCAAGCAAACAAAGAAAAACCCTTTCAGTGCGAAATGCAACCACAGATGCGAGAGATCTGCACGTTTCTGTTATTGGGGGTAGGTTTTTGGACGATTTTTGCACTAGTGCGTCTTGCATTGGTTCCTGTTTCGCCAGCGTCCTTTTTATGTGTGTGTGTGTGTGTGTACTTTTGCGCAGGATCAGCAGCGCGACAGCAGCTGTATTTCCTTGCGCGCGCCTGCTGCCAGGATGCTGAATATGCATTTCCACTTTAATATCACAAAATTTAAATGCTTTCGCTGTCTGGCTGCTGTCCTGTTGCCTGATCCCTTCCGATCTGGCAAATTGCATCTGCTGACATCGGTCTGGCCAGCAAAAACCAATTATTATCGAGTCGTCCTCGCCTCGCTGACAACAACTGTTGTCCACATCATAAAAAAAGCCACAAGATCACGTGTCCTGCGCTTATGGCTGGCCCATGCAAATGTCCTTAAAGTGGAGTCTTCTACTTTTAATATGTTTGGAGTGCAGCTTTTAAAGTACTTGAAATCTATAAAAGCTTTTAGATTGAAGCTTTATTTCAATATCGCTTACATAAGTCCTTCGATTAACATATGTGAACTTAACAGCATAGTTTCTTTAACATCTTTAGAATCCATGAACTGGAATTCTTCTTAACGGTCTCAAAGGTTTGACAGAAGTGCAATTGAATTCGTTTTCAATTTATGAAACCAATCACATTTTTATTTTAAAAATTCAATCAAGCTATCTAAAATTGAACAATAATTGCTTTTTATATGTTAAACCATAGTTAAACAAATTTATGCTATTTCATATCATATCATTATCGTATTTGAATTGACATCAAAAACTAGATATTATTTCTTATCGAAAATGTTTATATTTACTTAATTTCAGTACAATCAGGAAATTGTAAATGCTCTAACCTTGATAGACAAGTTGGAAATAGTTGAAAAATGTTATAAAATTGTTAATTAAATTGCTGCAAATCTAAATTAAACCCATACAAGAAAAGACGACCAGTAAATGAAATCTATTTTAATTGAATAGGGTTCAATTAGTTTATAGATAGTAAGCGCCAGCAATAGATATGACATTGGGCTTTGCAAATAAACTTATAATGAGAACTTAAATGATAAACGAGTGAAATATATTTATGAATGTTATCAAATCTAATGAGCAGGGAAAAATGTGAATGGGAAAAAAAATATAATGTTATCACAAGTTAAGCGAGTTTTGACATTTACAATAACCACTCAGTAAAGATAGAGAAAAGCGTGACGAGAAGTCAAAGAAATAGGTAAGCAATTTAAATATTTGATATTCTTATCGCAAGAGCACCTGGATAACGATTTACCAGAGCAGCTGTAAGTTAGAAGAAAACCCTCATTGGTTTTTATCTATAAAGCTGAATCGATAAAATTCGGAAACGAAAAGTGTAACAAATATGCCAGAACGTTGTACCTAAGGCATGTTTAATTAGAAAACGCCATATGCAAAGGATCCTGTGGAACACATATGAGAGAGATGGCGAAGGACGAGCGAGCCCAACAACAGTTGTAGTTTCGTATATAAACATAGAGAACTAATCCCGCAGGACTTAAGCAAAGGAATGAAAAGAAAGAAATTACGCAAGCACTTGAGAACGACAGCAGCAGCAGGCAGGACTAAATACGTATGTGTGCACTGAGAGAAAAATGGTAGACCGTGTCTTTTCAAAAACACCAAAATATTGCGGGGATACAAACAGAAAGCGAAAGGAATTAAAATTAACAAGGAATCGATTAACAATATATAAAGTTTATCAAATTTATTTTCAAAAGTAGAAAGAAATATTTTTTTAAGAATAAAAATACGTATTTCAACAGTGAAAAGACACATAAGTAAAAAATATTAATAGTTTTGTGAAATTCTAATTCAAGCTTAATACAAAGTCACACAAATATTTGTAGCTTATACAAATTCTACAAATATTAAAAAGTAAGTAAGTAAGGCAAACAAATAAAATCTGGTTTTCCCAGTGTATGTTTATGTATAGACAGTCTAGAGAGTCTATATATAGGCGATCCTTTGGGTACCTGCGAGACGACGGCTGGCAGTTGTGCAGGGACGAAACAGGACGAGAGATGAGGTGAGGTGAGGAGAGGAGAGGAGACGCGGTGAGCAGAGGTGAGGGTGCAACCGATTGAAATCTAGCGTTTTTGGGCTGCAGCGGCGTCAACTTCCTTTTTCCATCCAGCGCATCCGCATACGCTAATCAAATATCAGGCGCGTCCTGCCCCGTAAAAATACCCGCCAAAAATCAACATATGTATGCGCGGAGGGAGATTCAGCGAATGTATCTTATGGACCCGTTAGAAGTGTCTGTTGCCAATGTTTGCATTCCGGTGTTTTTCACATTTGTGAGCCGTTTTTTTCCCCGCCCTTCAATATTTTGGAAAAACTCGCGCAGTTTGGCCAGTCATATTGTGAGAGAGTCCTTGCACATTGTTTTGCGCCTTGTTTCGATCATGGTCAACGTTTTCACTACCTGGCAAAACAGCTACACTTATTGGGTTTCTCCATTATCTATTATCTATCGTTGTCCTTTCGTGCGTTTGATTTTCTTGAATTCATTTTTAAAGAAATCATTGCCATAAATTCTATAATTTATTGTCTACCAGCTGCATAGAAATCAGAGCCATCCTGATTTTCTAGTAGGGGCGAAGAGAAGAGAACTGTAATGGGGCAACTGGACAGGTAACAGCACAGGATTGTAGCACCTGTAATGCACAGCAATCCTTGCTTGCTTGCTCGCTTGCATTACGTCAAAGTTCGCGCCCATCTATTGATTAAATCCCACACCTAAACTGTTTGCATGGCCGTGAGAGGTTTCCTCACTTCAGTTTCTTGACTTTCTCTAGATCTAAGCTGCTTAAGGATTTGATGTCCTTATTGCGCAGATTGTAAGAAAGGATACCTTTGCTGCATTGTGCAGGTGTTTCGTGAGACGATTGTGGGAAAGTGTTTATGTACCTCTCCAAGCAATTTAATTCAGATCATTTTTGATGGTCATTCTTATGTAGTAGTTATTCAAGGTATTCCCCTTTTTGATAAAAACCAAAGCTGTCTTTTTGTAAGTGTATAAAGTAATAATACCTTAATAAGTATGTAATTTAATTCAGATTAGCTTGGATTTTTTTTTTTTTGATTGAACTCTTTTAAAAGATCCTTTGAGGGGTTTCTAATAGCTGTCAGTCCTTTTGTAGAGCAGCTACGTGATTTCTCAGCTTTAATACGACTTAAAAAGCTGGAAAGTAATAATCCGTATGTTGAGTCCAGGCACTTACGTATTTTTCGTAATATCTTGAGAAGGACACGGAAAAAACACCCTAATATTTCATAATTACATACAACTGACTACATTTAAAACGTTTTCTTTAGATATAAAAAATGTGAGAGAAATTTGAATCTAAACGATTTGCGCTGGGTTAACGAATTCCCTATAAAAACTTTATTTGTATGTTAATTTTGAAGGATTTTAATAAATTTGTGTATCCTTTTTAAAATAAAATAATATTTTGTGCTTATCTTCCAATCTTCCTTTTTAGATTATGTTTCAAATTGTAACGACCTTCAAACGAGTACTTTTGAAAACTATCGACAACACAGGCGCTGTGCCCAAGTGTCATCGCTAAGCAAACAGCTGTTTTGCTGCGCGTGTATATAGGCTGTGGGAGGGGAGGGGAGGTCACAAACCCCATTGGAATGCGGCAGGCAGCCTTAAATTGCAGCCAAATGTGCAATTGAACTATCACAAATATTTTACAGAAATGTCACTTGCATTTAAACACATTCAGCCGGCTACATTCAGCTGCTCACATGGCGGCAAATAGGCCAACAACTGGGGCTTTCAATTAATAATGCAGAACGCAATCATTAAAATTATGTTATGACTTACCGATTTTACCCGCCGACTGACCCATGCTTACTGCATTTAATGCACTTAATACATTAGTAACTAGCGATTAGATTATTTTGGTACAATTGCATTGAAGTTTTCACCAACATTAGAATTTTTCTTTGCTTAGCCAAAGACATGCATCTGAATTGACGCAACTACTACGTATACAAATTGACCATGCATTGAGCTGTTATGCTGCACATTTTATGAAAATATTATAACACAACTTCTTAAAACGATTCCTTTTTTAGGCCACATTTTTTTATATTTTGTTTGGCTGCCGGCAGGCCAATTCGATATTACTCATCTGGCCAGAGTTCACAATAGTCGAATGTGCATATCGATGCCTGTGACAGCTGCATGCAAACAGTCTGGCAGCCTTCAGGTATTTGGGTATCGAGTACTTCGTGTCTGACAGCTTCGTGGTTGAAGAAGAAGCGGCAGCAAACATAATACGCGATGTGGGAAATGAAAAATATGCTATAAAAAGCTGATTTCAATTGTGTTACTATAGTTTTTAAGCATTTTTATGTGACCTAACCCATTGATACAATAATAACGTACATACGCAAAAGGGAAGCAACACCACGACAACAACACAAAACACAACGCAAAAATGGCGGATCCTCTGAGTTTGTTGCGGCAATACAACATAAACAAAAAGGAAATCCTCGAGCGTGATAATCAAATCATATTCGGCGAATTCTCCTGGCCCAAAAATGTCAAAACCAACTATCTCAAATATGGGTAAGGGCAGTTAACAAAAAAGTGTAAAATTGGCAACGTCTACTAGTCTCCAACTACCGACTGCGCAATACTCTGTTTTATATTAACTTGATAAAGTAAATATTGAATGTACAGTGTTCCCAGCCAAAAAATTACCTTTTGCGAATTTATTTTTATTTATGATGTACATATTTTATATTTGTACAGCTCTGGCAAAAAGGGTGCTCCCCGTGAATACTATACCCTGGAGTGTTTGCTGTATTTGCTCAAGAATGTTATGCTGCAGCATTCGGTATACGTGCGGCAGTGTGCCGCCGAGGATATACCCGCCGTTAATCGACCCGATCGTAAGGAGCTGCTCGCCTATCTCAATGGCGAGACGCCGACATGCGCCAGCATTGATAAGAGCGCACCGCTCGAGATACCCACACAGGTGAAGCGCACGGCCGATGGAGATGCCGCCACCAGTGGCGAAACGGCGGCCAAGAAGGCTCGCTTCGAGGAGACGCAAGTGCAGAAGGTGCGTGAACAGCTCGCGGCGCGCTGGGATGTCAATCAAAAGGAGACGGCCGTCAACATGGACAACATTAAATCGCTGTCCGAGACGATGTCGGTGGAGAAGATAGCAGCGATAAAAGCCAAGCGTTTGGCTAACAAGCGTACGACAATCAAGCGCACGGACAACGAGGAGGCCATGGGCACTGATCTGCGCGCCATACTCGACTACGATGTGGACTCCACCAAGGATATCATTAGTCGGGAGCGGCAATGGCGCACACGCACCTCGGTGCTGCAGAGCACGGGCAAACTGTTTGCCAAGAACATTTTCGCCATGCTGCAGGGCATCAAGGCGCGCGAAGAGGGACGAAATCGTCCCCAGCTGCCCAATCCAATCAAGATGCCGGAACCCACGCGCATTGCAAAGCCACAGCCGCAGCTCTCTCAGTACAATCGTTACGATCAGGAGCGATTCAATCGCCAGAAGGAGGAGACCGAAGGCTTCAAAATCGATACGCTGGGTACATATCACGGCATGTCCTTAAAGTCCGTCACGGAAGGCTCGCTGGCACAGCGAAAAGCGCAGGGAAATATGCCACATGCGGCAACGGCGCCGACATCTGGCGCACGTTCTGCTCCGAAGGACCTGCTGCCGACAGCTCAGGCCAGACAGCTGCCAGCGAATGGATCCCAGAAGCGTCCGTCGCGTACGCCCATCATAATTATACCTTCAGCCAATACGAGCCTTATAACCATGCTTAATGTTAAAGACATACTGCAGGAGTTGCGCTTCCTGTCCACGTCGGACAAGAAGCTACAGGGCTGTCAGCGCGAAAGCGAGGTCCTGTTGCAAGTAAGCCTCTCACTTACTCATTACTGAATCCGAATTAATTTCTGATTTCTCTATGATAGCGCAAGCGAAATAATCAGACCGTCTCGTATCGCGTTGTGGACAATCCCATCAAGCTCAGTCAGCAGGATTGGCAGCGAGTGGTCGCCGTTTTCGTCATGGGACCACAATGGCAATTCAAAGGCTGGCCCTGGGATGGAAATCCCGTTGAAATTTTCTCAAAGAGTACGTGTGTCTGTCTGTTTGGCAAACTAATTTCTGTTTTTCATTAAGATATCTTACCATGACAAATTTGTTGTATCTATAGCTCTATATATATATCTGCAAACTTTTACATATTTCTCATATACTCATGCCCGCTCTCTTCTTTTGCAGTTTGCGCTTTTCACTTATGCTTCAGCGAGTTGAAATTGGATGCGAATGTGGAGCGCTGGTCGGTGACACTTTTGCGTCTATCGCAAAACAAACGGCATTTGGATCGCGCTGTGCTTAGCAAATTTTGGGAGACACTGGACAAGTAAATATCCTTCGAAGTGCACCAAATTATCGTACATTTTAATAATGCTCTATTTTCTTGCAGATATATGCTTAAACATAAGCCCGACTTAAGGTTTTAACGTTTAACGCGCAATTGTTAGCATTAAACAAATAAAACAAAAGGAATACAAACCAATGTTCATAAATAATCCCGCAAGTTCGCTATTTTTTACTAGCTGACAGAATGCCCAGCACGGCAACCTTTGCATGCACCTTTGAAATATGCAACAGGCCCATCTAAGTAAGTTAAAAGTTTGTTTAAAATGTACAATGTAAACTATGAAACAGAGCTAAGAAATAAATAATTTGTAGAATTAGTTGTAATAAAAAGTTATAAGACAAGCATAACATTGCAGTGTAAATTTCTATTGGATGAAATCAAATTTGTTGCTAAAATTGAACATTAAACTTAAATCGAGAAAAACAAAAATAAAATTGGAAAGTTTGGAATAGTATTTATCACATATCGCGTAGAATTCATTATATATTTATCAAAACAACATTTATATCGAGCAAAACAGAAGCGGAATAAACCAATCAATTATAATTACAATAATGATACAACTAGTGGAGACTGGAGATGAGTAAATTAAACAGCACCCATTTGCAAAATGGGCGTAAAGAGTTTGTATGCCTGTTCGATGTACTTAACGGCGGACAACATTTCGTTAAAGTACGTGTTGACTCTCGCCTTGCACTCTTCCTGCTGAGCAGCATCATTAGCATCGCTCTTGCTGGTCAGTAGCGCCGCATAGCGTTGCGTTAATCCCTGGAGATGTCCATTGAATTGCTTGCACAGATGCACAATGCCATCCACCTCATTGGCGGTGCTGTGATGCGGCTTCACTAGCATCAGTTCGGCAATCTTATGCAGCTTGCACATTTCCAGGGCGCAGGCCTCACTAAGAGCGTTAATGCTCTTCGCATAGGCCTGTTCCAGATCTGCTGTGGTCGCCTCTTCGGAGATTAGCCAGCTGAGCGACTTCGTCCAGTGACTGCAATGTGTTAGAATACGATTTTATAATGATAACAAGCCATATTTTGTTTTGCTTAGTTTGAATAACTAGTTCAAGTATTTGGAAGACATTTCTAGGATCTTGGGAGCCTTATCAGTCCATTCAGTTATTCTGTCAGCCAATCCGTCAGCACGAAAAGGAGTTTAAAGTGAAGGGCAACAACAAGGGCCAACTCATTCCTCACCTCGCCACATCATCAAATTGAATGCCCAATTCCGCATCGGCAATGGTGGCCAGCAAACGTTCGCTGAGCTCCACAGATGCATAGTCGCCATCACTGTCGCACTCTAAATCCTCGAGCTCGAGCAGCTCCTTGACCTCGCCAATGGTTTCCTGCAAATGCGAATATTGTTCAACTAAAGTGAAATATTATTTGGGATTGATACTCACATGTAATTCGGCTAGAGCCTGCCCACTGACCGCATCCAGGAGCGTGTCCAGTTTCAGGCGCGACTCCTTGGACAGTATTTCAAGCGCTTCGTAATGCACCAGGCCGCAGTAGTTCTCGAAGAGCACATCAAAGCGGAGCTGCGCCTTCTGCTTCTCCAGCTGCAGCTGCTGCAGGGATTGCTCCATCTGATCCGCATCCTTTTTGGCCTCTAACAGAATAGCACTTAGATTGGGCCCGTTCGAGGCATCCAGTCCGAGTAATTTACGTTTGTTCATTAACTTTGGATCATTGTCCTGCAATATGGTCATGGTCTTCTTGCCAATACCTTCCAGCGTGTCCAGTCCAGTATTTAGAACCTTGGACCCCAGTGTTGTCACAATGCCCAGATTGAAGGCGGCACCGCCAGCTCCGGCTGCTTCCTGCTTGACGTCCTCTACCTCTTCCGTGGGTTGGGCTGCCACTTTGGCTGCCTGTTCGGCTGCATTTTGGCGCGCCAGCTCCTCGGGATCGGGCACGCCTATGATTTGATTCAGGCCCTGATTCACGTGAGTTGTTATGTTTCCCAAGCCCTCGCTGGCGGTGCTGAGCACAGAGCTCAGTTTACCGCCCCATAGGCCCCAACTGGAGGAGGAGGTGGCGGATGCGGAAGCAGGCAGAGCAGCTGCTTCAGCTTTCATTTCCTTCTCCTCCATCGTTTTTGCGTTGTTGCTATTGTTGTCTGGTGGCTGCTTCTCGACATGTACAAACTTGTCGTCGTCCTCAGCGCCATCGCCCCAGTCGTCCCAGTTGTCGTCCTCATCGCTCTGATTCCAATCATTTGTGCTTTCATTTTGTTTATCCTGTTTATTTGCCATCGTTCTGTGCGTTTTCCACGTAGTTTCATTTACTTTTGTTGGCTGAGACTTATCGTCAGGTATCGATAATTTTAGTGCATATTTAGCACATTTTTTGCTTATAGAAATACTTCTGTTAGTTAGCAGTGCCTTTTTGAGTCTCACATTGGCGCGCGACAGTCAAACTGTACAACATTCTTTTAAATTTGTTTTTATAACTAACTTGTAAGTTTTTCGAAAGTGCTTAGCTAATATTTGTCAAGTGCAAGTTCCTTAACAATCATTTTTATAATTTAGCCAAAAACAAAATAACCGAACTTGTTTAATATACAAAACAAATATTTACGCTCACTGATGCTATTTTCATTGTGCGTGTAATTACAATTGCCCTGAAACCATAAGAATCAACTATGAAATCAGACCAACTAAAAACTTCTACACTTGTGCTTCTCTTGCCTGTCTTATACTCATGTTATTTAGTCTTGGCCACATTCTTTATTGATAGCATAGTTGTATAAAGAAACCTGACCGCACACACAGTGCCCACATACATAACCTCAAATTGTGTTGTCATCCAACAACAACAACAACAACAGCAACAACAATTGACTGTTGCTCTTATTAGAAATACATAAATTATTGGAGAAACTTGTGTCACCTGTGCCGTTGGAATGCCCAAGTTGGGCTTCTACTCCGATGCCTTGGTATTCACTCACACGCACACACGCACACATACACACTTGCACACACACACACTTGCACACACACACACACACACTTGCACATGTGCACAGACAATTTGATGCTCAATGCATACAAATTGAATTGATATTAGTTTGTAAAATATTTAGGCATTAAAATAGCATATGTGTGTGTATGTGTGTGTGTGTGTGTGCGTGTGCGTGTGTGTGTGCGGGTATTGGTATTTGCGTTCGTGTTGTTTTGTTCTAGTTTATTTTGTGCAAATGTTTTCTATGCAAATCTTTATTTTTGGCATGCGTGTGCGAAAGAGATGGCAACTGTTTTCCAATTTATTTGAATTGGGAATAAAGTTACCGTTGCAATTTTTTCTAGTTTTTTTTTTGGTTTTTTTTATCTGTTTGTGGTTTTGTTGGTAAATTAACAGTTTTTGCTTTGACAATTTCATTCAATGAATCCAGAAAGCATTTCTGTTTTTGTACGTTTGAAATTGATTACGCAAGGTTTTTCGAGTGTGTCTTGACTACTGACAACAATAATTACTTATATAAATATTTTGAAATAAAGAGAAGCTTTTTAGCTTAACATTTTCACTCATTAACTAAGAGTTCCAACAATTCTTTGATCTGTGCAGCACATTTTGGGAGTTATTGCATTTGCATTGAATCACAAAGCTTAAGCGTCAGAGTTATCTGCCTAAGAGCTGAGTGCTTTTGAATAAGAGAAATATGCTTTCTCCTAAGGCAGTTAAGCAACAAAATTCGTAGCTAGCAAAAACCTTTCAATTGCTCTTAAGCCCATACAATGTTCGCATAAGTTTAAACTGTTTCTGCACATTGTGCCACACATATCTAATTGTGCTCATAAATAAGAAACGAACACAAACAAAATTCGGTTGTCAGATGAAAGTTTGCTCGCTGCTAACCAGCATATAAATTTGACAGGAGCACAAAATTAACAAACCAAGACAATTTACCTAGCACACACACACACACACACACACACACACACACACATATATAGAGCGAGCAAGACAACCACACGCATATTTCGTCAAGGAGGCTGCCATAAAATGCGCACAGCCAAAAATTTATCTTCTAGCTGGCAAAATGAGAGCCAACGAGCACAGCAACGTTAGAAAATAAAAGCAGCAAAGCGCAACTAGTGAAACAGTTGTTGTTGTTGTTGCTGCTGCCGCTACTCAACCTTCCACCTTTCACCTCTCACTTCACTACTTCCTTTAGCGTTTTCCCTTGCCGTATGATTAATTTTTATACTCTTTTCGAAGAAAATAGTATATTAAGTTTGTCCTGAAGTTTGTAACGCATAGAAGGAAGCGTCGGAGACCCCCAAAAGTTACTGCCAGTATGCTTAGAATGACAATATAAATTGATCTAGCCATGTCCGTCTGTCTGTCTGTCTGTCTGTCTGTCTGTCTGTATGTATGCAAACTAGTCCCTCAGTTTTTGAGCTATCGCGATAAAACTTTGCACAGACACTTATTATTTAAGGGGACAGCACATTGGTCGGAGCCGGCCGGATCGGACCACTATATCTTATAGCTGCCATACAACTCGAAGTCGGTTTTGGCCATATATCCCACGTTTTTCAATCTATTGCGATGAAACTTTGCGATGATATTTATTATTCAAAGAGACATCACATTGGTTTGAAGCCGGCTGGATCGGATCACTATATCTTATAGCTGCCATACAACTCGAAGTCAATTTTGGCCATATATCCCATGTTTTTAAAGCTATCGCGATACAAGTTTGCACAGATACTTATTATTCAAAGAGACATCACATTGGTTGGAGCCGGCCGGATCGGATCACTATATCTTATAGCTGCTATACAGCTGGCAATGAATTAAATATTCTTAGAACAAAAAAAAAAAAAATGTTACGCGACAAAACGATTTTGTACAGCTTATGAAATTTCAGTGGTGCAGTTGGCAGAGTGAAAATTGCCTATAGGTTCGAAAAGAGTATAAAATCTTCGGCACGCCGAAGATAATCCTTCCCCACTTGTTTAATTAAAAATTGTAAGCATAGCATTGAATGACAGCATCAGTGCTGAAACATTTGCATTATTGCGTTTACCTCAACCGCTAATATGTTGGCGACCCAAAAGCAAAAACAGCAACATCATTGAAAATCATTTCCACTTTTTTTTTATCAAGAATACGATAGGTGTGTGGGGCTATTCATGCTTGTGGCATGTGGTTATACTGTACAGTAGAACAAATTACACATTTCCATCATTGTTGTGAAAATGTGCGATTTTAATTACGATTACATGTCAAACTTTAAGTTAAAATACGAAAAATGTTAGCAAATGTAGCTGCTGTTAAGTTGGTAGTTGGTGCTGTTAAGTTGGCCCATGTTATTGAAATGATTAACAGAGCTGATATAATCGGACAGAATTGGCTCAAGTTATGGAAAAATCAAAACAGTTTTTAATATAATTTGTTTTGTATAGTAACAAGTAGAAAAGTAGTAGTAGGCAATTGCAAAATCTGGAGCTATTTATTTATTACAGAAATGGTTTAATCTTGCCCATAGTACAGTGGCATGCAATGCTTCTGACCGCAACAATGTCAATTTCAGGCACTTGACGCAATTTTCTTAAATATAAATTTAAACTACAGAGAGTCAGAGAGGAATAGAGAGAGATGGAGAGATGCCACGCCCACTTGCCGAAATAATTGCATGTTCGTTGTCTTGTACAAGTTCTAGTGCCCAAAATTAAATGTAATATTGGCAGGAGTCAAACAGCAATATTAACACACACTAACACACACTATGCAAAGCTGCATGAAAAGCTCACTTAATGACGGTAAATTCAGAATATATATTAATTATAATGAAACTTGAGAAATACATATATATATTTTAACATGATTCAATTACACATTTTAATTAATGCTTATACAAATATGCATACGTGTGTGTTTACAACCAAATTCCTTCTGAAATCGTTATCGAATCGTTTCTACTATCGTTGGTCTGCTCTTATTTGAAATGAAACAAAATTCTTTAAAGCAATTGAGTTTTGTTTTGTAAATCTAGTTTCAAGCAAATATGCGAAAATAATCGTAGCTTGATTTTCAGCGCACCATATTAAAGAGAATATGTATTGTATATTTACTCAAATTGCATTTTATTCAGTTACTGCTGTGATTTAGGGAAACAGCTACGATATTGTTAAGAGAAAATACTTGTAGCTTAATTTGAACTAACTTTTATTAAGCTATTGCTACCCTACGATATTGTCTTACAGCATTGAGTCTTATTAACTCGTCGCGTTCATTCAATGTGAGTGTTTCTTGAATTGATTCACAGCATGTGTCGCAAGCACTCGCGCCTAACTCAAGTTATTCACAATCAAAATTGTTTTAACTGTGCACAAATAGACGAGACCACAAAAATCCCGCTAGGGGTCAAAGGCAGTCTTATAAATAGCACAATATACACTCACTTTAGAGGTGGCGAGGGTCTACATTGGCCCAAATACATATGAACACACATGTGTTTTTTTTTTTAATTCTGTTTATTACTTAGTGTATGTATATGTATTTATCGCTTAGTTTGAGGAAATTTGGTTGTGATTAAGTAGTTTTGTGGGGGCTATTAAGCATTGCTTCACAAAACTACTTGTTCACCTAAACTACTCCTCCCCTCCTATCGCGTTCAGCAAGACGCAGCTCGGTCGTGATCACCGATGCAAATTCGCAGACCAATTCCCAGCTTTCGCTGGACTCGAGCATCCATGGGACCAGGTTGTCCACTGAGATAGCGCCGCCCAGTAGCGCTTCCAAGCGCTGTCTCTGCAGCGTAAACTTGCTGCATTCAAAGATGGCGTGCTCTGCGTCTTCCTCGTTGCCATGTCTGCAGTGCGGGCACTCCGCTGTCGCCTCGTGGCCGAACCGGTGTAGATAGCTGCGGAAACAGCCGTGACCGCTTAGAAGCTGAGTCAGGTGGAAGTTGACCTGGCCGTGCTTACGCTGGATCCACGCCTCCAGATTCGGGATGAGCCTATGGGTCCAGCGGCCTTTGATGGACTCATCCCACCGCTGCTGCCACCTCCGGATGCACTGCTGCTTGGCTGCCTCGCGGATAGCCAACTTCTCCTGCTGGGTCAGGCCTCTGCCATGCGTCTCCCGATATATTTTTACCCGTTCTGCTACCAGCTCCTCCAGTGGCGCCACGCCTGCCAAAACATGCGCTGCCTCGTCCGAAATGGTTCTAAAGGCGCTGATGATCCGGATTGCTCCTAGGCGATGGGTAGAGGCCAACGCCCGGACGTAGCTTCTTGTATGAAGAGCTTTGTCCCAGATTGGAGCTGCGTACAGCATGATTGACCTAGTCACGCTAGTCAACAGGATTCGTCTGCCCTGCCTTGGGCCCCGACTGTTCAGCATAATTCGCGAGAGCGCCGTGTTGTTAGCAGCAGCCCTGGAGTTTATGTAGGCTAGGTGCTCGCGGAAGCACAGCCTGGCATCCAGCATAACACCTAGGTACTTAATTGCCCTTTTTGACGTAACTGAAGCATTTCCAACTGTGATGGTGGCCGTTTCCACCTTTTTTCTGCTGCTCACCAAAACGGCTTCTGTCTTGTGGGGCGCCAGTTCGAGGCCCACTGACGCGAGCCACTGCTGGATGGTGAGAATGGCAGCATTGCCTATCACCTCTGCTTGCCTCAGTCCCTTTGCGACCACCAGGACCGCCACATCGTCTGCGAATCCCACAACATGGACTTTGTGTGGAAGGCTTAGTCGCAGGATCCCATCATACATTGCGTTCCACAGTTGCGGACCCAGTACTGAGCCCTGTGGCACGCCTCCTGTAATATGGTACTCATCTGTCGCCTCGCTAGTGTCGAACTTCAGCACCCTGTTATTGAAGTAGCTGGCGATGATGCGTAGGAGGTATGGTGGTACCTCAAAAGCCGCCAATGCTCGGAGAATACTACCCCATTCTGCCGTGTTGAACGCATTCTTTATGTCCAGCGTGACAATCAGGCAGTACTCCTTTTGTCCGCCTTTCCATCTGGTGCCTGCGATCGCGTCTGAGGCTATGCCTACCACTTTGTCGATGGCATCGATAGTGGATCTGGCCTTTCGAAAACCATACTGGAGTGGCGAGAGGTCACCAGCTGCTCTAATCGCTCGTTCCAGCCGCGTGCTCACCAGCTTCTCCAGAATTTTTCCCGCCGAGTCGATAAGGCATATTGGCCTGTATGACGATGCCAACCCAGTTGGCTTGCCCGGCTTTGGGATGAGGACAAGTTTCTGGGTCTTCCACCTTTCCGGAAATACTCCTTCCCGTAAGCACTGGTTGAAGATTGAAGCGAAGACCTCCGGGCGAGTCGACAGAGCCAGTTTTAGCGCCACGTTAGGAATGGAGTCCGGCCCTGGCGCCTTGTGTGTCTTCAGGCTTCGAGAAGCTGTAGTGATCTCATCCAGAGTTATCTCCTCAATAGCAACGTTGGCCTCTAGCTCAGGGATTTGGAAATGTGGGTCGCTCTTGTGCGGAAACAGCTCAGCTACTATGGCGCCCACTAGGGCAGGGTCCGATGGTACGGACTGCTTGCGCGCCCTTAGCTTCATTGTCACCATTTTGTACGCTCGGCCCCAGGGATCATGGTCTGCGGAGTCGCAGAGCTTGAGGAAACAATTACGCTTGCTCTCCTTGATGGCAGCCTTGAGAGCGTTTCTGCGCAGCCGGTATGTGGATTGACAGAGGGCGTGAGTCGGTCTGCCCACAGATCGCTGGTAGAGGCGCCTTGCATGGATACAGGCCCGCCTGGCATCAGCAATCTGCTCGTTCCACCAGAACACTGGTTCGTGATGCCGTCTGTAGCTCCTCCTTTGTGCCATGGTTTCGTCGCACGCGGTCTCCAGTTGTGCCATGATCTGGTTCGCCATGCCCTCTGCGTTCCCAGAAGCAGAGAGATCGCTCATCCTGGATGAGAACCCTTGTGAGTCAAGGCTCTCAGCCCGATAGCATTTCCAACGTTGGGGGATTGGGTCGTTTCTTGCCAACCTCCCACCAACGGTGCAGAGGATCGACAGATGATCGCTCGCTGTGTACATGTTGCTGAGGCACCAGCTTGCAGCGTTGTGTAGCGAGCAACTTACAAAAGTGAGGTCAACTATCGAGCCGACTCCACCTCTGCAGAACGTGTGCTGGCTGCCCTGGTTTAGCAACGCGATGTTCAGTGGCGCAAAGGCCTCCAGCAGGGGTCGCCCTCTTGCGTTTGTGTGAGCGCTTCCCCAGTCCTCAGCCCACGCGTTGAAGTCTCCAGCAATGATCACTGGATGTCTGCCTCCTGCGTCGGCTGCAAGCGCATCCAGGGCGGCTGAAAAGTCGACCAAGCCGAGGCTTGGGGCGAGATAGACACTGTACGTCCAAATGCCGCCAACTTTAGCCCTCACAAATCCGTCCGATGAGTGTATGCTCGTTAATTGAGCGCCCGTGGATCCACAGATCCAGATTGCTGCCTTCCCAGTAGTGTCCACTGCCCATTTGTCGTCGTCCCCAATTCTATATGGCTCGCTCAGCAACGCCATGTCAATGGGTCGCTCCCTTACTGTTTGCGCCAACAGATCCTGCGCCGCTATGCAGTGGTTCAGATTTAACTGAACGACTAGCATTACTTGTGTCTCTGAGGGCCCCTTCTGACAGCGTGTGGGCACATCCGGCTGCCGGCCTGGTGATTAGCGTCTTTATCTCCGCAACTGCTGCAGATGAAGCACCTCGGAGGGTTTTTGCACGCTGCTGCCTTGTGTCCCGCGCCGCCGCATTTTATGCAACAGTTGCTCCTGTCGATTGGATTCCGACATCTGTTGGCCATGTGACCGATCTCCAGGCATCTGAAGCATCTGGTTTGGACTTCTCTCTGGGTGATACGGCAGCGTGACCACCCAATGCGCACCTTGCCCAACTCCAGCACTTTGTTTGCCCATTGGAACGGCACCATGACGTCGGCCATCTGGTTCCCCTCGTGGGCAGTCCGCAGGCTTTTGACAAAGCACACCTCCGAGGGGATGCCCGCCTGGGCAGAGAGCGCTTGGACTATCTCCTCCTTAGTCACCAGCTCATCCAGGTCTCTGATGAGAAGCTGCGTCTCTTGGGTCAGTGAGCGTACGCCCGCAGAGTCACCCAACACCATTTGAATTTCGTCCTTGAGTTTTGCTGTGCAGTCCAGCCCGGGTCCGCTCAGCTCTAGCAGCAGGTCTCCCTTGGCAGTCCGGCGTGCTTTGGTGACGTTGTCGCTCACGACCTTTAGTCTCCCGTCCGTGCGTCGCGTGACCATGGTCAGGACCTGGCTGAAGCTAAGCTGCCCATTGGCGCTTATTATCAGCGCATCCGGTTTGGCTCTAGCTGCCTGTACGCGTCTCTTCGGCTTGCCTCGTACCGTGTGCCACTGGTTGGAGGACTCTATCCTTTCAGCCGCGATTGATCCTGAGCTTGGCTGATCGGGCTTGTTCTTCTTGGGCGGAGTGCTTCGCTGGCCCACCTCGCGCTCCCTACGCCTCTTTGGACTGCCGACCTGTGCTGCATGTACACTAGCAACTTTACTGTGTGCAGCTTTGGTCGTCCCGGCCCACGTAGTTGCGCTGGAACTTGGCGACGTCTGCGTCGCGCTATCCTCCACGGCAGTGGCGGGGGAGCCACTTCTTTCTGCCTTTGCACCGCAAAACTTGGCAGCAGCCTGCTGCAGCCTAGCTAGCTTGGCCAGCTTGTCCCTCGACAGCTGGTTTATGTGCCGCTTCCCTTCGAATAGCACAGTCAGGTCGCCGATGGTGACTCCCATCTGCTCCACCGCGCTATGCAGCGTAAACGGCTCTTTGTCCGGCGAGGATAGCGATTCATCCATCGCTTCCATCGAAGGAGCTCCTGTGATCGGCGTCTCTCCCGCGATCCGCTTGTTTGCTGCGATCGGCGTGGCTCCTCCATACGTCGATGTTGCGCTCAGGGGCAGGGTGGGCTCATTCGTCTTAGGTGCGCTAACAGGGGGGGATCTCGGCAAGGCCGAGCGTCGCACGAACGCCTCCAGGCTGTATGTTTTAAATACAGTCCCTAGTATTTATTTTAGCACCAGTAACTGAAAGTAGGCAATATGGATTATTTCCCCCGAAAGTAGGCACTGCTCGTGCTGGTGGCTTAGTAGCCGGCCTAATGGGGGTGGGGGCTTGGCTAAGCTAAGCTTAAAGCTTTAAAGCTTTGCCTTAGAAAATTAAGAAGAAGTGCGGTGCAACCCTAGAAACCGCAGAGTCCGCAGCTGTTGAGTTTGCAGCCCTGGGCCCTGCAAGTTGCGTGGTCCACGAAAAGCCGCGAAAAACGCTGAGTGGAAATGGAAAACACTCAATCTGCAGCGTTCCTTCCCCCTCGCCCTGGTGGCAGCGGCCTTCAGCCTGGAGCAGTGTCAGATTTGGATTGGCACGCGACGACTGGTGTGGGGTATGGTGTGCCGGGTAAGGACGTCAGCTGATCGATGCTTTGCGCTCACGACTTTGTTTATAAAACAGGTAGCACGGAAAACTTGGAAAGAAACTTTAAAACTGCCGGAGCGATTTTTGGACGCGACCGACTTCAGTAAGTTCAATTTCGACATATCGAACATACATGTGTGTGTGTGTGTGTGTGTGTTTTCCAGGCAAAGGACATCTCTGTCATTTTTGCCACAAACAACTAATAAAGGAGCTCATCATTGTTGTTGCCTGCGCTTGCTGCTGCCTGCTGTCTGTTGTACAATGTTATTGATACCTCAGCTTCCGCTTAAACACAGACACACACACACACACACACACACACACACACACACACACACACATACACACACACACACCGACATACACTGTCATATACAAGTGCACCCTTTTTGGGCAATTCCCTCAAGTCTTCAGCATTACTTCAGCTTCCCTTTTGCGAACTGCTGCTGTGAGCTGTTGACAATAAAGCAAACTTCCAGCTGTTTATTAACATGTTTCTTTGTCAATATATATATATCTATACATACATTCATCTTATATAACTACACACACACACACACACACATGTGCTTAACTGACGTTGATAGGCAAGTGGCGGCTGTTTTGTTTGTGTATGCGTGTCTCTCTTTACAAGTGAAAAATTCCTTTAGGCCAAAGTGTGCATTAAGAAGATTGTTTTACTATTGTTGTAATACACCCATCCCATATCGAGCCCAAAAATACCTTAACTACATAACATCGCATTGGCAGACAAGACAACTTGCCTGCAGCTTCGTCTGTTTCCATCTCTTTTGCAACACTCGCTGTCGCCCCCCTTGCCCAACACTGTTTCGTATACCCTGTGCCCATTTGAATACGTAAATTGGTATTATGCAATTGCGCAACAGTGTATGCAATATGAAGAAGAAATAAATTTGTAATATGCACCAGCTCTTTAGAATTTTCGATTATTTTCCCGATTTCCCAAAATCGATTAATATACATTTTCTGCCTTTTTTCCGGTTGTAGCTTTTCTTATCGGATATCTGCCCGTGTTCTCCCCTATAAATAAACAAATAGAAGCATTACAGTAACAAATTAGTTCATGAAATCAAAAAGGAAAATTATGATTTATTTAGTATTTTCTTAATTTTGTTTTATATACATATATATAAGAAAAGTTTTGTCTTTAGCTATTTCGTGGCTCACTCACGCCCTATGTGAGCCAAGGAATAACCTAAACTACAGGGTATGTCGCAGTTGATCTTACTTGCTCTTCTCATTCGCTTTCTGTCATTCCACTCAACAAAAGGATTCAAATTTCATTAAATCTCATACAAAAGTATCAAAATGCCATTGTTGTCATGACGGTCTACACCCACACGAATACACATATTGCACTTACGGCCCCCCCCCCCCACCCCAAAGCCCCCACAATCTGGCGCTCTTTCAGTTTCGCTGGGTCCTTGTCGACACCCAAAGTAGCAGCATCAGCTGGCTGCTTTGCTCTGTAGGCGTCTCTGGGATACACATATTGGTAACTGCTTTTACTTTGGGCCTTTTATTCGATTTACAAATTTGCTTAGTGTGTGTGTGTGCTATGAGTTTTCTTGAGCTTAGTGCCAGAGCATTGATCGCTATCACCTATAATGGAAAACTTAATAGAGTAGACAACACTTTGTTGCAACATGAATCCAACATCAAATTTCCTACAAGTGCTTCGTGATAATCGCAAACAACTTGTAAAGCAGTTGACTATGTTCTTCTTTTAGCCTTATATACATATTTAAGAAGCTGCATCAAATTGTTGTTTAATCCTTGCATATTGCATAATTTGATTTTATTAGAAATTTGTGGTAGAAAAATTAATTGTATACGTATAAATAGTAAACATTTTTAAGTTATGTAGTCAATTGCAATTTTGTATTCCTTTACTGCTGATATGTAAGAAAATTGAATTTTTAATAATAATAATAATTTTAATAATAATAATATTTTAAGCTTCTTGTTTCTATTTAGGACAGCCTGTTAAAAGTTCATAGTGTAAATTTCAGCATAAGTTAGCAATATTTAATTAACACTGAACATTAACATGCATTTTTGTGGTTTTTTCAGAACTGCTGTTATTCCGTTACTTAATTAAATGTGCTTCTCAAACAGCTGCTTTACCTTTTGGTTAACTCTTTAGTTAACAGCTGTAAAACTGTTATTTAAAAGTATATTTCTGTTAATACTTACAATTTTACTAAACCCATTAACAGCACATGGCCCCATTAACATTAAGAGCATTACTTTAACATGTACTTAAGGCAATGTCATACTGCCATTTCTTACTTACTTACTTACTTTTCTTTCTGCAATTAGCTGTCGTTGCTGTCATTATTACCTCCTACCTGTCAGCAACTTGTGCGTACTCATTACTTTATTCACTAATTTACACATTTGGTAATTTACAAGTCTTCTTACGTAGAGAAACCTACAACGACTCTCAATTATTTCAATCAACTGTGTCGCGGCTGTCGCACACAGCCTCAAAAATGTCTGTGTGTGTGTGTGTGTGTGTGTGTTAGTGTGTGTGCAGTGTACATGTCTAATCAAGCACCCACAAGCTCGAGCTGCCACCCAACAACAACAACAACAGCAACTAAATAGCACCCTGAGCATGTCTCTATCATTTCAACTTTTGGCAAACAAACTTTTCAAATTGCTTTCGCATTAAAAATCACTAAAATACGTTTCTCGCATCGCTGCTTACAGAAATTGTGTGTGTGTGTGTGTGTGTATCTTAGTATATATTTGTATGTGTGTATGTGTGTGTGTTGCCTCTTTGCTTACGTTAAGTGTCATGAAGCTTTTGTCAACTCATCAGCGTCTCTTGCTGCGTCGTTTTGTTGTTTCGTAAAGTTAAGCATATCAAAAACATAAATTCAACCACTAAGATGGCAGTAATATTATTAAATATGCACTACTTACAGACACCCTGTGCACAATTTGAATTATATGCATAAGTAATACAATAAATTAAACAACTTGATTCGCATTTTTATTCCGAATTTTTTATATTTTGTGTTTACTCTTTTGATCTCTTTCAAGGTATATCGATTTTTATCATAGTACATGTACTCCAATGTCCATTTTTATAGGGTACATAAATTGGACTAATCAACTGATGGAACTTAAGCATGGTTGGTTTAATGTTCAATCGGTTATTTTAATACTGCTTTCAAGTCACTTCAAATATATTCTACTCATTACAAACATACACAAAAGGCAAGTAAGCACCTTATTTCCAAGCATTTTCTGGGATACATATATAGCGTACATCTGCTAAGCAGCTGATTGGATTGAAGTCCCTGCCCGATCCAATGGCTTAGCAAAAAGCCGGCAAAGCCACAAACGAGTATCGAACATTTCAAACAAAGTTGACCACTGTAAAATTGCTGTAAACAATTCGAAAACTCAGCATCACTTCTATAAGCCAGCTGCAAGCTGAAAAGAAAACCACAAATCATTGCCTTAACTCGTCTGCTGTGCTGTTGGCCAAATAAAGGGGCAAATCCACAAAATTATTATTACACATACGCCATGTGGAACAAAACACTTGTTGTTTGCTGCTTGCCATGTTTGTTGCATTTGATTGAAACTTGATTTTAACAAACTGGCATAATTGTCCAGTTTTGCATTTATCTACATTTTAGAGATGTTAAATGGTTTAAATTGGTTTCTATATATTGCAATACATAAATTAGATTTTACGAAATTTAAATGCGAAATCAAATTAAAGATATGCTTTAAATGAATGCAAATATTATTAAAAATAAATTTTACATAACATATCTTGTGGTATTTATAGTATTGATAGTATTTATACACTTAACAGCTGAACATTTAATTTCGTTGAGTAAGCCTTTTACTTTTATAGCATTAGAAAGTAAACTAAAAAAATTATTGAAAAATTATAAAATGTGAAATGGTATTCTTACTATTTTAAACATAATCCATAACCAAGTATTACAATATTCCAAATCAATTCAAACAGTGCCCTTAAACAAACGCATACATATTATTCAAGTACCTCCACCAGCTATGCTGTCATATTGTAGACAAATGCACTTACTGCTCATAATTGCCCACAAATGGTGACCAGCTCTCTCGTCCGAGGACAACATAGTCGTTTGCTACATCGGCTATATCAATAACCGGACAAGCGGACGGAAGGACAGACGAAAAATGCAATTTTAATTAGCGAAACGTGTGACAAACGCACGTAGAACGCATAACCGCAAGATGGTGCTGCAATTAGGCAACTGAGCGAAGTTCAGCAATCCGTACTGCTGTCAATCCAGACAGTCAGTCAGTCAGTCAACCAGTGTCAGTTCGTCAATCGGACAGTCTGTCAATGTGCTGCTACTGCTGTTGCTGCTGCTATACGTGCTGCTGCCTCAGCCAAACAAAATTATGTGGCCAACATTTGCTGGTGGCACATTTCGCGGGCCGCTGTTGCAGCTGCAGCAATTGGGGGCAGGGGCTGGGGCAGGGGCAGGGGCAGGGGCAGGTTGGGGGCAACTGCTGGCAGTCGTTTGTTTTGCAATGGCCAAATTACTTTATCGATTTGCCCAGTACGTTTGTACAATTTGGCGTATTGCATACATTACGAGGGGCAGCTCCAACAGATCCAAAAGCTCCACAGCATCCTCACTGGACAAACCGACCACGCTAACGAGCCTCATTAGTGGCATGCGTGGCAATGTGGCGATGTGGGATAATGGGATGGGATATGGTGAAAGGGGTGCACTCCTGTCCTCGTCCTCGTCCTCGTCCTGTTGACATGTGAGCGCCACGAACGTGATTCCTTATTCGGATTCGCCAAATGATGATTACCACAGCAAAGGGATTCATTCGCATCAGCTTTTACACGCTGGCTTAAGATAGAAGAAAACAAATCCATTTTGCTACTAATCTGATATTTTATTTATTTGTTTTTATCAATATAATCAATATGACCACTCATCAACCTTGCTGGCCATTCATTAATATTAGTATAACAAAAACATGGAACTAAACATGATTTTATTTTTATGATAATTTCAAAACTGTGCCAATATTCAAAATGGCTTTTCATCGAATAAAAACATGTAAATTCTTAAAAAACTTTGAATTTGGTGCATCGTTTTTAAGAAGTGCCTTTAAGTATCGATTTTGGTATTTTTAAAGTGTATAAAAAAAATCTAGACAAAATTCTCATATTAATAATATTAAATGCCAAATGACGCGAGCTTTCAACAGTTTTTTATTAAAATGCATTTAATTAAGGTTACTACTTAAAGTTATATCATATTTAAATTTAAATCATGCGAGTTATTCTAATCTCAAAAAATATTAACTGAGCGGATTAATAAGCAATGGCCATGAAATTTACCCGACTGGGCATTAAATATTCTGCATTATACTTTCCATCTAGACGGCTATTTAATATGCGAAACACAAACCCAACCAATGTGACAGCAATTAGTGAATGCCTGGGGCAATGTGGGGAAGTGGGGACTGTGGGCGGTAGTTGCTCGAGTGGGGGTAAGTGGTTTCATTAAAACTGAAATCAATATTCGAATGCGTAGAACTGTCTGAGACGGAAAGTGCAGCAAATGCAAAACGGATGCTGTCTGTCAATGGAATTGCATTAATATGTCGTGCGAGTCTTAACACCATTAATTACATGGCCAATGAGTCAATATTATGACAGTTTGCACGCTGAATACCATTGACCACGTTGGCGACAACAACGAAGAGGACGAAGTTGTTGTTGGCCAAAAGCAACAATAGCAACAATAGCCACGACAACATGCTCAATCAATTAATTAGGCACATTGGTTATTTAGGGCTATTCGGCAAATTGATTCATTGAATGCAGATCAAATGCACAAATAAGCAGATAAGATAATCCTAGTCTTAAATGGAAAAAGGGCAATGCGATTTCATAGATAGATTCTTATAACTTGGCTGTTTGTTCAGAGATCATAGATTTTGCCAAACTGTAACTGGTATATTTTTCAAACTTTTCCTTCGATTTTAAAATCAAAATTTTGCTTAAAATGTTGCCTTAAAAATACTTTTTTTGTAGAATGGGTAGCAAAAAACAATGTTAATGAAGCACTTTTACTTACTTAATGGATAGTTTCTTAACATAATGGATAACATTTCATTGTGCATTTTATTTTTATA
Organism: Drosophila flavopinicola; assembly: GCA_035042425.1. Lineage (NCBI taxonomy): Eukaryota > Metazoa > Arthropoda > Insecta > Diptera > Drosophilidae > Drosophila > Drosophila flavopinicola. The sequence continues at coordinate 970,334 of JAWNLL010000242.1, read as the reverse complement.
ATTTGTCATATTTGATCTTTAAAATGTTCACCAAAACAGAGTTAGACAACCACATGAATTTCAAAATAAATTTTGGTTGATCCCTCGGCTCATATATATTCATCGCTATCCTCATCGCTGTCCCCCGAGCTCTCCAGTGATATGTTGCTAATCATGGTTTCGGGACATTTGGGCCTGCTAACTGGCATATCCAGTTCATCATCGGAACGACTCGGATGCTTGCGCGACTGGGACAGGAACTTGTTGCGTTTTGATGGGCTTTGAGCCACAGTTTTGCTATCCCTGGACGTCGTGGGCTTCAGATTGGCGCTGCTGTTGCGTTGCGGCTTCTTCTTGTCATTGGTCTCCATTTCGAAGATTTGCAAGGGCTTGCGTTTCGGAATGGGTCGTGCTTTCGAGTGGTGCGGTCGCTCGTAAGGACCCTCTTCGCCAAAGCCTTGTGGATAGTGGGTCTCGGGTGGTTCCCGCTCGCGATAGTAGTATCTATTGGGTATATCGTCAAAGGCATCGCTATTCTCGGATGCCTCATCATCACCCGAAGACGTACTAGTTAAATGCATGGATGCATTGTCGGTACTATTTTGATTTTGGCTCAACTCTGTCCTTGATTTAGATTCTCGCGTTGCTTTCTCTGCACCGATCATGCTTTGGCGAACATTCACTTTGATGTGCGACTTGCGGCTAAACCTTTTTGCTGGATTGGGTGCACTTAACCTCAAGACTTTGCGTGGATTGAACTCAGGTGGAGTCGATTTCACAACAGGATTGGGCACATGGAATCTCTGCGTTTTAATTGGATTGCCCTCGGGAGGAGTGTTTTTAGCCACTGAACTGCTCAATTGCCCCTGTGCCGCTTTTGCGTTCCGATTATGCATTTTGCTGTCAGTTTTTACGTGCTTCAACAGCATTTGCAAGAGAAGGGGCAAATCCTCGCGGTCAAAGTTACCACGAAGATCGCGCTGCAGTTGCTCACGCGGCTTCAGCAGTGACTTGTCGCCCGTTTCGAGTGCAAGTGTTTCCAGGGTATGCTTGTAGCCATACCAATCGAAATAGTCGACAACCAGATGATTGAGCAGCTGCAGCAATTCACGCTGTTCCACATCGCCACCACAGAGCGGTCCATCCTTGTTGCCATTCATCTCTCCCCGCATCATGTTTAGCACCTTCACATACAATCCGCTGCGCAGCTCATCTAATGTTCCATTCCGTTCGAGTTGCAGCCGGATGCTATCCTCATTTAGATTTGGTTCCATTTTGTAAATAATTTAAATGCAATAGAAATTTTTTAAGACGACTACGAATTTGAGTTGTTTGTTTTGGACGAATCGGTTTTGTACTGTATCGTTCAACTGTTAGACCTTCTACTGTTAGGAATCTTGCCAAAGGCTTACTTAGTTTTTTTCATAGTCTACAAAGTTTTTTGTCAAGTCAATGGCCAACTGCCTCAGCTCGTTAATCATGCAGATAACCTTGAGTTGCAGATTGCATACATTAGCGATTAGTTAAACTTTTAGCATCGCTGCCAAGTTTTAAAATCTGTGAGGTTGAACAGCTTTTGGAGCAAAGTCCATTGAACGACAATTCGAAGTGCTTTTTAAGTGGCTTGCAGACGTCCATGATGATTTAAAGTAAACCAAAATATTTGTTTTTGGGAAGTACATCCTTTTTTTCGGAAAAAGGGAAAGATATGAAATGTTCAAAAATAGATAAAACGTAAATGTAGAATAAAAGTAGGGGAAAAACCACTAACAAATTGGCCTCAAACCTAAAAATCGATTCAGTTTTTTGGAGAAATGTGCTTAAAGTCTTGAAAGGGCATTTTTAGTGTTCCAAAAATCACTTTAGAAGGTAAATTCGTTGCTATTATACTCTTTTCGAAGAAAATAGTATATTCATTACACCCTGAACCCTTTAAAATGGGTAAAAAGCTTATTATGGTTTTGTGCAAAAGTATGTAAAAGGCATAAGGAAGCATCTCCGACCATACAAAGTATATATATTATTGATCAGTATCAACAGCCGAGTCGATCTAGCCGTGTCCGTCTGTCCGACTGTCTGTCCGTCTGTATGAACAGATAACAGAGACTATAAGAGCTAGAGACTTCATATTCGGAATATCAGTTATCGTAGTCCTGGGACAGTGCAAGTTTATTTCATTTTAGCGATAACTCGTCCCGTTCAAAAGTTATCGATAAATTTCGATTGCAGACCGGTGTTTTTTGGCCATAACTTGAAAGTTATAAGAGCTAGAGCACCAAATTTGGGATGTATAATCTCGAATATCATACACATATTTTACTTTTTGGATACCAGCCCCCAATCCCCCCAAAAGTTTAAAAAACGCATTTTTGAAGGTATGACCTTGCAAATTCGTTTGGTCACACATCTTATCGCCAATATTATGTCCTAAAAATTATTAATTCATTTCAGAAAGATCGGACAATAAACACAGACTTTTTAAGATTTTACTTTCCATTACATATATACACACTGATAGATTAGTATGAATGTAAGGCCTAGGTTCAGGGTATCCCCTAGTCGGGCACTCCCGACTAGAGCACTCTTACTTGTTTTATGCTGAAGTGTGTAATAATTAGAAGGAAACGTCGGGATCCCCAAAACAAACTGTCTTTTCAAAATTTTGCATTGGTTTCAAAATACCAAGCAATTTTTAATACAGCAAAATCTCAAAGAGATAATCTCGTTCTTTGCATCGTTTTATAAAATTGACAACAATATATCCGAAAAATAAACTCCAAGCCAATTTCCACTGCGGAAAATGCGCGTTCACATTTTGGACTGGGAAAATACACTTAATGAGCTGCAGCGACTAATTAAAGTTTGTAAAAGGTGCAGCCAAGATGATGTTTATCCCAAAAAAAGACGGGCTGCTAACGGGCTCTATAACCTTTTCTTTGCGTATCCGCCTCCGCCATACTTTGCAGCACATTCACCTTTAGCGGCCTTCTGAGATCGCTTACAGCTGAGCTGGCTTTACGCAAGATCTTCGCTTTGTTGGGATCTTCCTTGGCTCGCAAATCCTTAACAGCGATTCTGGCTTCAGGTGATTTCACCTTCTTGTTTGATACTGGAATACTTTTAGTCACAGCGAAGGCTTCTCTCTTCTTTTGCTTTTGGTTTGACCTTCCCTTCGGTGAAATTTCTTTGCGTCCATTTGATTTTTTAAATTTTTTACTTTTTTTTGTCGAGTTTCTTGGAATGTGCTCCCACTTGGCCTTGTCCAGCAGCTTGTCAGTGTCTTTGTTAGTTTCCTTTAGCAGCATTTGCAGCAGAAGGGGCAACTCTTTGAGACCATAGTTGCCGCCGAGCTCCCGCTGCAGTTTTTCACGTGGTTTCGGACGCGAACTGTCGCCCGTTTCGATAGCGAATGTCTGTAGGGTATTTGTGTAGCCATACCAATCGAAATAGTCCACAACCAGATAGTTGAGCAGCTGCAGCAGGCCACGCTGCTCCAAATTGCCGCCACAGGTCGGTTCGTCCTTCTCCAGCCGCATCAGCTCCTGCAAAAACTTAAGTGCCTGCACATGGAGTCCACTGCGCATTTTGTCGAGCTTCTCATTGCGGATGCTCTGTTCAATGAGTTCCGAATACGTGCTATCTTCCATTTCAATTTAAATTTGTAATATAACTTTGAATTTGTATTGTTTCTGATCTGAATTCGAATCGGGCTTAGACTGCGTAGAAGCAATGGAATATTTTGATTATGAGACGTACGTATGTTGAAAAGTTAACTGTGTTGAAACCATACAGAGATGTATGTGTTTATTACATTATTTCGGTACATGTATTATTTGTTATGTATTTTCTATCTTTGCTTAGTTATTACTGATGAAGGAGGCCTTCAATCCAATTCCATTGTACGACTTAAGAAGCTGTCTTAATAGTGACCCTAAATTTCTGATGTACCTGCAATAGAGTCTTCCAGCCACATAAAGTAGGAATAATTTAATAATATTGAGGTTTACAGTTGTCTGTCATTAGTATTTATGTATTTTTATACTCTCTGATACCGAAGGTACTCATAGTATATTGGTTTTGTCGAATGTCCGTCAGGCCGTCCGTCTGTCCGTCTGTCCGTCTGTCCGTCTGTCCGTCTGGCCGTCTGTCCGTCTGTCCGTCTGTCTGTCTGGATGAACGCACGTATTTCCGAAACGATATTAGATAGACTCTTGAAATCTTTTGCGTTATGATTATAGCTATCTGCTTCAGATCAAGTTTATTCCAAATATATGCCACGCCCACTGGGAGGCTGGCAAATCGATAACATGTCGATACACCTCAAATCACAAATCGATTAAACGCGAATAACTCCCACAATTTTGAAGCTAGAGTAATCAAATTTGGTAGGTATATTGCTGGTGACCTCCCGAAAAATTGGATCCTAGGTTAATCGGCCACGCCCATTATTACGCCCACCAGCCCCCCTCCAAAATTAATTTGAAATGCTTATATCTCCCGCAGTTTTAGAGCTAAAGCCACCATATTTGGAATATATATTACTGGTGACGTCCTCTACAGATTACAGAAACAAAATTTCGACCACGCCCACTCCCGCCCCCGTAATCGCGAAAAAATCGATATACATGAATGCACAATTCGATAACACGTGTATATTACCCGCAATTTTGAAGCTAGAGTCCCCAAATTTGGAATTTAGACTAGGGCTGACCAGCCCAAAAGATTGCGTCCTGGATTTTCCGGCCACGCCCACTAGAACGCCCCCCAGCCACCCCGCCCCCACGAAACATGGAAGCCTATATCTCGCACAGTTTAAGAGCTAGGGCCACCAAACTTTGAGGGTAGACTTCTGGCCAAGTCCTCTAAAGATCGGACAAAAATTTGGGGCCACGCCCCCGCCCGCCCCCAAAAATCGCGAAAATGTATATCTTCCACAGTTTTAGAGCTAGAGTCACCAAAATTGGAGGATAGACTTATTGTCAGCCCCCCTAAAGATCGGCAAAAAATTTTGGGGCCCCGCCCCCTCCCGCCCCCAAAAATCGCAAACATTTATATCTTCCACAGTTTCAGAGCTAGAGACATTAAACTTGGAAGATAGACTTCTGGTCAGCCTCTCTAAATATCGGTAAAAAAAAATTTGGGGCCACGCCCCCTCCCTCCCCCAAAAATCGCGAAAATGTATATTCTTCCACAGTTTTAGAGCTAGAGTCAAGAAATTTGTAAGATAAACTTCTTGGGAGTGCCTCTAAAGATCGGCCAAAATTTTGGGGCCACGCCCCTCCCGCCCCAAAGATCGACCATGCCCCTCCCGTTCCCAAAAACTTGGAATGCCGATTTCGGGTCACCCAAACACCAGCAAAAATTTTCTGTTCACTTGCTTTCAGCTGTTCTTAAAATGGTATCAGAGTATTACGCAGTCGGCTCCGCCCGACTGCAACGTTCTCACTTGTTCTCATTCCAATGTTCTTAGCTATAACTTATTTTATATATTTTTTTTATATGCTAAAAAGCGATAAATTTCGTTTTTGTTTATTCTTCAAAAGTATCTTAAAGTTAAGTATACTTAACTTTGAGGTAATCTGGATGAATATTCTCACCGCATGGATAACATTTCTGTCCCCTGCAGATGCTTTGCAGTTTTAAGAAAATGGGCATTTAGACGCAGCCTAATGAGATGCTGTGCCCAATTAAACTTTGTACACACAACGGTTAAAGGTGCTCCAAGCTGCTGGCAGGACCAACAAAAAAGAAGTTGCGCCGATAATGGCCGACAGAGTGCGCTGCTAACTGGCTTTTACAGAGTTGCCTTTTGCCTTGTATCAGTTGCAAAATTTATTGCACTTAATGGAATTTGAAAGTTTGTTTACTTGCAGCAACTTGGACGCCAAGGCAAATGTGCGAGTGTGTATATATAAGGTGCTGTCTGCTAACGACAGTATCGTTTTAATGAATGAATGCTTAAGCGATAATCATGCAAATTAATAGTTTCACTAGAACTTCGAAAAAGCAGCATTTGACTTTTCCACACGCATCGCGTAGGAAAAAAATCAAATATACAAAAGTTTTGCACACAAAAAAATAAATAAAGCGAATGGAAAATTACGTAAAACAGACTGTGGGCAAAAAGCATTTGGAAAACTTTGTGTCTGTGTTGGTGTTCGGTTTTGTAGGTGCGGCCAAAGAGTTTTCTCAGCAATTGAGCCAAGGAATTATTTAATAACTATTTTCTTTTTCCTTGCTGAAAGTTCTCGTTGCTTTTAATTCTGTAATGGAATTGTTAAGAGCTATAGCTGCCTGATTTATGGCCAAGCCAAAGTTTTTTGAGCGCATGGATTAAAAAAAGAGCACAAAACTAAACAGAAGAACAGTTGCCGCATCTGAATTTAAGTTTAATGGAACTGCTGTTTAAATATTTGTTCAACTAATTAGCAAAAGTGTTGGCAAAAAAACAAAAATCGAGCAGCAAGTGATACTCACAGAATGCTGCGCCATTTCCGGTTTATCTCTACTTTTGTACCAAAGCCAATTAGACAAAATGGCTGCGACAGATTTCCGCTGGTTGGAGCCCTACACTGAGTCTCATGCGTTTGCTTTAAGTGCGTGCTCTCTAATAGGGTATTACAATTGTGCTGCTAAGGTTGTAACGCATTGAGAATATATTCTGATTCTTCTTTTTGCTGTTTTCGTAAACGTTTGAGCGTTGGTTTTGAATGCTGAAATCTACTTCGAATATGAACCAAGTTCTGATTTATTATTTTCCGCTTCCTTTTTGGAAAACTATCTTCGAGTATTGTTTGTATTGCATTCGTGTAGAAAAAGACTGTGACATAATATCTTGTATTCTTCTTTGTTTGGCATTCGTAAACGTTTAACTGTGCTTAACCTATGGCTGCAGAGCTTGCAATGCATTTGAAATCGGAGCTCAATTTCGGAATAACACATGTATTCTATTCTGTATTCTTCGATTGCACTGAATCTATAAAAATGACCAATCAGCACAAGAAAGTGTATTTAAACAACGCCATATAATTGACTCGGTTTTTCTTGTTGTTGCCTATTGAGCAGTGTCCTTGCTGTTATTACCGACACACTTTCGCATTTGCTAATCGCATTAATTATGCGTTGCTTTTCGTTGCTGCTGGGCCTTTCGTGCTGCAGGCAAATGGCCAACAAATTGAACAAAGGCAAACTGCAGGCGAAGATAAGGACAGAGACATAGCTACAGTGGTGAACTGAACAGAGAGGGGGTAAGTGGGGATAGTAAAGTGTACATTTCAGGCATAATTGCCTCACCAGGGAATCGAATTGAAAGCAGCAGCAGCAAAAAGGAAATTAACAGAAGATGGCATTTTATTTCATTAATTATCAATTAGTTTTTGAAAATAATTATGAGAGATTTATTATGTGGCAGTGGCTGCCAAATTGTACTAACTTTTGACAAATTTCTATTGAATTAATTAACAGCTGCACTTAATCAAATTGTGCGGCATGCCGCTCGATGAATTTGTGTAAGACTATTTAAATATGGATGGCGAAATGCTTTGAGAAAATATTTACGTAGTCAATATACAAAATATGCAATAAATACATTTAGAGTGTTGTTAAAGACAAAATGGATGAATTAAAGATTCATTTGCTCAACAAATTTGGCTGCATATTTTACATATGTATAACATTATAAAACACCAGTAGTGTATATTAACATTTGCATGTAAGGCTTAACAGCTGCGACGGAATAACATTTGTTTAGTTGTACATAAGTCAGCTGTTGTGTTAACATTGCTAATCAGCTGTAATGCTATTTTGTTACATGTTATATCGAAATTCGATACGCTGTTACTAACACTAATGCAATATGTTAAGCTTCTGTTAATACATCCGTAGTAAGGTAAACATTTAAAAAATATGAATTTCAAAATTTGTTTTTAGCATTTTAATTTGAATGCCGTTTCTTATCATTAAATACATTTTCTATTGCTTTTACTTAAAGCTGCCTATATGTTTTCGAATTGTCTTAATCATGGACTCTGCTTGCGAATTTGATGATTCACGCAGTAGACCAATGACATCAGAGATGCCACTTCCGGGACGTCCACGATGTGCTTTGGTCACCATGGCAAAAAGAACTCCTGCACAAGCGCCACGTTTTCCCTCCCAGTTTTCCGGACTGGGATCGAGTCTGTAGAGCAAACATAGGATTATATTTATCTATATAAAAACTTCGCTATACTCACTTCTCGAGCATATCAAAAGCTTTGGCAGCAACCCAAAATTCCTCGCATTTGTAGCACTCATTCGCAATCAGTTGCAGTAAAAGAAAAGCCTCCGCATTTGTGTCCCTTGTGATGAACACGTTCCATGCCAACTCTGGATGCCCACAATGTATGTGACACTTGGCCAGGATCATGCAGTAGGTATGCTGATTCTTAATATCCATATCGCTGATCTGTATCAGCAGCTCCTCGGCTTCCTTGTAGTAGCCTGTTGCGCACTTGGCCTGAGCGAAATTATAGTTGAAGACATCATCGTTCACAAAGTAGCTGCGTATCGAGTTCATATAGACGAGCACCTCCTCGAACTGCTCGTAGAGGAAAAAGGACGAGGCCATGCTTTGTCTACCCGGTATTGTATCGCATTCGGTGGCTGAGCTGCCCACAAGGTGAAGATTTTGCTGTGCCGTCTTGATGTGCTCCTTCTGCAAAGGTAACAAATCAAAAGCTTTAGCAGGGTCTACTTTCGGATGTTAATCATTAGTTGCGTATACTTTAATGCTATGGCTTTGTTAGGTCTTTCAGTTTTCCCAAACGTCCTAGACTTTTGTAGTAGATAGGTCTTTAATAGTTCCTAGACATTTGTAACATAGAAGCATGTGTTTGTGTACGTCACTACTGTAACCCAAACTTGACTGTACCGAGCTTAATACTTCAACTAAAGCGGTGCCAACTCTTTACCTACCGAACCCAGTTGCTGCCCCAATGCGGCATGCACCACACCCTTGAGTATATACTCGTGCGGCGATGTTGGCAGCAGTTCCTTCATCAAGGCATGCGCCTCCTGAACATCGCCCTGCTTCAGATAGTAGATGGCCAGATTGAGGCGCGCCTCGGGCACTATATTGAGCAGAGCCGGCAGTACCCTCAGGGCACCCTCACCATTGCGAAACACGACCAAATTGTGTCGTATTAGGTCCGCACCGAATGTGCCATTGTCGGCAATATTTTTGATCTCCTGTTCGGCGACGCGTCCACTGAAGAGGCGAAAGCGATTGCAGGCCTTCAGATTGATGGCAATGGTGCTATCGCCGTGCTGGCTGAGATACACATCGAGCACCTCCTGCGACATGTCGTAGTAGTCCAGTTTGTAAAAGCACAAGGCCAAATAAACATTGATGGCCAGAAAGTCCTTGTTGTCGACCAGCACGCGCTTATACACATCAATGGCCTCCTGATAATGAGCACGCATATAATGCATCGAGGCCAAGCTCAGCTGCTGCTCCACGCTGGGCGTGCTGAGCAGCATGTCCAGCAGGTCCGCCCACTGCTGATCATCGCCCAGCTTGTGGGCCAGATGGAACAACAGACGCTGCTTCAGCGGTGTATCTGCAGTGCCCTCCATCAGCTGCTGGGCCTCCTCGTAGAGACCCAAGTAGAACATGCAGACGGCCACGTTGACTGCCAGCTGGGGATCCTTGATGGCCTGGTATTGATTCAGCGCCTGCTGATAGTCACCCAAATGAAAATTGCAATATGCAATCCATTGATCGATAAGTTGCTGCTGCTGTTCCCGCTTCTGGGCAGCCTCATCGCCCTCATCCTGATCATCGTTGGCGTACTGTGTAAGTAGAGACAGCGATTGAGAACTATGTAGTTAGACAAGTGTTCTAATCGATAAGTAAGAAATATGTAATCAGCATTGATTGTTCCTGTGTGATATAGTAGTCTGGTGTTAATAACTTGTCGTCCAGGAGCATAATAAGCCAGCTTACAGGAAATTTTGATCGGACTATTTCGGTAAGCATAAAAGTTGCGATAGTTAGTTACTATGCAGAACAAAAACATAACATGGTACACTTTTAATAGTACATAATAAAATCATTGAGGTGGTTTATTGGTTGTCTACACTGTTATCGATTTTTCGGACATCATCGTGTGTACATCATTAAAACAGACAGAAGACTTGTTGTATACATGTTGTAAGAAAACCAACATTGTCAAATTTGAAGTTACTAACTTCTTTAGTCTCCTAGACATATATATATAGATCTAGTATATCTATAACAACTTAGATCGCCGTCACAACTTAGAATTAGGAGTATTTTGAATTCATTTGCACAACTTTAAATACATTTTCGATGGGTACGAGGTATAAGGGAGTTTTAATTACCTCCAAATAGGCTCTGGCGCCCGTATAATCCCGCTTGATGATGAAATCCTCGAGTGTTGCCGGCGCTGGCGCTTTGCGTTGCTGTTGCATGCCACCGCCACTGGCCACATGCCGCGAGCTGGCCGAGTCCGTTTTGCCACGCGAAAGTATCTGTGGGGAAGTCAAGTGACTCAAGTATCTCAAGCATTTCAAGTATCTTTGCTGCTGCATTTCTTACCATATTCACTCCGAGCTTTGCTGTCGTTTTGCGTTTTCTACCGCCACTGCTTCTTGTTACATTTTTCGTTTTTCTGTTGTGTGCCGTACCCGGGCGCTTGGTTACCGTTACGATTACGGTTATGGTTGCTTGGCAACCAACATAGCGTCGATAAAGCAGTTCCCATGCTTGACTGCACCCAATGCCAACTGTTGCTGTTACCCAACACCCAACACCCAAACACCCACATGCAAAATTCTGTAGTCAGCTCATGGTCTTGTTTTCAGTGCTTACTTTGGTTTTCTTTTCGATCTTTTCCATCGTTTTTTTCTTGTTTCTCGGATATGTTTTTGCTGAAGCGTCAAATGCGTTATATGCCCACTCTATTGCGAAAATGTTCAGCTCAAGTTTTGCATGTGTTTTGTGACGCAATGGATTTTAAGCGCTTCATTGCGTTTTTTCACGTACTCATGGATATATATATATATATATATATATATATATATAAAGCCATATTTTTAAAGATATTTTCATTAGTTACATTTATAAACGTTAGTAATTTATACACTACATACACTTATAAGTTACATACTTACAAAAATGTTTCAATTAACAGTATATTAACATAACTAAACTAACATATGTTGCGCAAATGTTAAATATGAAGACTTAATAAAGCTGAATTCGTTATTTAAAATTTAAAGTCCAAACTCTTAATGTTAATGTTAATGGTAATGTTAATTTAAATGTCTTAAATTTGCCAGCAAAATGTTTGCCGCAGCTGTTTCAAGCTTAATTGTTGAAGTAAACAGTGCTATAAAAAACACAAATTTATGTTAATAGCACTGTTAATGTTAATGCTCTCACCGTCAATTGTATCTGTAGGTGCTTAACAGGAAACACTACAGCCAAATTTCCTCTTACATCTGTTAAACTACTAATAGTAAACATTTATGTATATTTACTGTATCATTAGTGTAAAAACTTAGTAGTGCTAGGACAAACATAAATACTTTTCGTATTTTGAAGTGTATGCACATGGTATGTGTTATTTGTTGTTTTCGTATTCCATTGCGAGATTTCACTTGCATACCACTTAAGGTGAGTTGAGCCATCTACGATACAGCTATAGTAATGTCTATGGAATGCATTGTTGACACACTTGCTTTATTTGTGGGGTGTGCAAGCTCATAAATATGCAGTCAGCCTGAAGAAAAATGCGTGCGTCACTCACAACTTTTCTTCCTTGCTGAATGCAATGCTTTTAAAATTTTCACATTTTCTTTTTATTTTGCTGTGTTTGTTTGCTGACATTGCAGAATGCTAAATGTGTTTCACGTTTCATGATAGACGCCTGTGTGTCAGCTCTTCACGATATTATTGCTATCAGCTGCAAAGTGCAATAAAAGCAGAAATTTCTTTCACAACTATCAGCTTCAGCTTTAATTACATAATTTTTTTTCAATCATTAGACAGAGAGAAACGATATGGATACTAAGTCATCGAAGATAGAAATCCAGTAAACAATGCATTTTAAGTGGGGGTATATGCCTGTTTTGAAAGACTTAAAGAAAATTTAAAAAGTTCAAAAGATATGTTTGAAAAGCTTACTAATTCTTGGAAAATGTTGTTAATCGGAAAAGTGTACCCCAATGGCTTACCAACCACAACATGTCAACGCGAATTGAATATACAAATCGAGATAAGAAACGAAAACAATCTGTTTGCTGCCTACAACAAAATAATATGATGCGCCCACACGCAACAACAACAACAACAACAACAATAATGTTTGATGTACAAATTCGGGATATTGTGGAAGCAAATTTATTTCCAAGTGCTGTGCAACGGTAACGAGTACTTGAATCATTTTAGTTGTGTGTTGTTGTGTATTCAGGGCGCGCCTTTGTTTATGCTACACTTTATTGCGCTTTTGCAATTTCGCGTTTCCGTTTCCTGTCAAATCAGCCATAAAAAGCAAGTCGGTTCCCGTGACACCGCGCGCCTATTACATTTCACAGTCGAATAAACAATGCCAACATCATTTGCACCTCCTTCATTATGGCGCTCGTTATTTGTCAAACAAATAAACAGCAGCAGCAGGGGCGCTGGGGCGCTGGGGGGCGGGGGGGGCGGTGGGCGTGACACTCGACTGCCAACTGCTACGTGCAATTGTTTCTCGCTCGGCCATGATTTTCCATCATTATCATTGCGCTCGTGTTTACATTTTTAGAGCAGCCAGCATATACGAAATCCCCAATACAGAGATGAGCCCAGAGACGGAGACAGATGGAGCCGGAGTCGGAGACGGAGACGGAGACAAAGCATCCGACTTCAAGCAGGCACCAAGTGACAATTTATTGTCATCTCTTCTTTGCCTTTGCTGAGTTCACGCTTGTTTTATTTCTGTTTCTGTTTCTGCTTTGTTTTTTATACTCTGATACCGAAGGTACTCATAGTATATTGGTTTTGTCGAATGTCCGTCAGGCCGTCCGTCTGTCCGTCTGTCCGTCTGTCCGTCTGTCCGTCTGTCCGTCTGTCCGTCTGTCCGTCTGTCTGTCTGGATGAACGCGCGTATTTCCGAAACGATATTAGATAGACTCTTGAAATCTTTTGCGTTATGATTATAGCTATCTGCTTCAGATCAAGTTTATTCCAAATTTATGCCACGCCCACTGGGAGGCTGGCAAATCGATAACATGTCGATACACCTCAAATCACAAATCGATTAAACGTGAATAACTCCCACAATTTTGAAGCTAGAGTAATCAAATTTGGTAGGTATATTGCTGGTGACCTCCCGAAAAAATTGGATCCTAGGTTAATCGGCCACGCCCATTATTACGCCCACCAGCCCCCCTCCAAAATTAATTTGAAATGCTTATATCTCCCGCAGTTTTAGAGCTAAAGTCACCATATTTGGAATATATATTACTGGTGACGTCCTCTACAGATTACAGAAACAAAATTTCGACCACGCCCACTCCCGCCCCCGTAATCGCGAAAATCGATATACATGAATGCACAATTCGATAACACGTGTATATTTCCCGCAATTTTGAAGCTAGAGTCCCAAAATTTGGAATTTAGACTAGGGCTGACCAGCCCAAAAGATTGCGTCCTGGATTTTCCGGCCACGCCCACTAGAACGCCCCCCAGCCACCCCGCCCCCACGAAACATGGAAGCCTATATCTCGCACAGTTTAAGAGCTAGGGCCACCAAACTTTGAGGGTAGACTTCTGGCCAAGTCCTCTAAAGATCGGACAAAAAATTTTGGGGCCACGCCCCCGCCCGCCCCCAAAAATCGCGAAAATGTATATCTTCCACAGTTTTAGAGCTAGAGTCACCAAAATTGGAGGATAGACTTATTGTCAGCCCCCTAAAGATCGGCAAAAAATGTTGGGGCCCCGCCCCCTCCCGCCCCCAAAAATCGCGAAAATTTATATCTTCCACAGTTTCAGAGCTAGAGTCACCAAAATTGGAGGATAGACTTATTGTCAGCCCCCCTAAGGATCGGCAAAAAATTTTGGGGCCCCGCCCCTCCCGCCCCCAAAAATCGCGAAAATTTATATCTTCCGCAGTTTCAGAGCTAGAGTCATTAAACTTGGAAGATAGAATTCTGGTCAGCCCCTCTAAATATCGGTAAAAAAAATTTGGGGCCACGCCCCCTCCCGCCCCCAAAAATCGCGAAAATGTATATCTTCCACAGTTTTAGAGCTAGAGTCAAGAAATTTGTAAGATAGACTTCTTGTCACTCCCTCTAAAGATCGGCCAAATTTTTTGTGGAAACCCCCCTCCCGCCCCCAAAAATCGCGAAAGCTTATATCTTCCACAGTTTTAGAGCTAGAGTCACCAAAATTGGTAGATAGACTTCTGGTCACCCCTCTTAAGATCGACCATGCCCCTCCCGTTCCCAAAAACTTGGAATGCCGATTTCAGGTCACCCAAACACCAGCAAAAATTTTCTGTTCACTTGCTTTCAGCTGTTCTTAAAATGGTATCAGAGTATTACGCAGTCGGCTCCGCCCGACTGCAACGTTCTCACTTGTTTTTATACTCGAGTATTTGCATTGCCTCTTTCTGTTTTCATCTAGCACTTGGGCAAACTTGTTTTCCTACCGCTTTAGTTTTCTTTTTATACGCTGAACCCATAAGAAATGGGTAAAAAGGGTATATTCAAATAGTATAATAGTATGTAACAGGCATTTAAATTCTTGATCAGTATCAAAAGCCGAGTCGATCTAGCCATGTCTGACATAAGAGCTAGAGATCTCCTTTTTGGTATATAAGATCATCGTAGTTCACGCTCAGAACAAGTTCGATATCTCCTTCCCTTCAAAAGTTATCGATACATTCGATAGCGAAGCAGACTGAATGATTAAACTGCTAGCAGCGTATGTGTGTTTGTTTGTATGTACTTGCAAATATGAAAGCATGAAGGACTGGGCACAGGGTATCTCCTAGTGGGCCACTCCCAACTAGAGCACTTTTACTTGTGTCTTTTCGTCTTATTCGTTCTTTCCTTTTTTTTGCAAAGGAAAAAATCACAGGAAAATTGCGAACTTGCGAAATGAAGTGCAAAATTCAAGCGGAAATTGAAATGGCAATGACAGAGCTGAGTTTTCGCCAGCCTAGCTCGCTCTCTGTCTATTTTGCTAGCTCTTTCGCTCTTTCTCTCTTCCTTTAGCTTATTTTGTATTTTGCTTTTACTTAGTGCTTTTCCTGCCTCAATTCGATACGTAGTCGCTCTGGAAGCAGCTTGGGCACATGTTTCTTTGCCCACTTGCCTGCAGCTGCATAGATTTTGCTCTACTCCAAAATCAAGTTGAAGAAAATGGCGATTTTCTCAAGCGAAAACTAAACACTCGAAATGCGAAAATAAATAAGAATGGACATCTTGGCGATTTATTGTTCATGATGATGTTGTTGTTGTTGTTGCTGTGGTTGCTTTTGCTTAACTCAAGCTCAAATGTTGCATGCCACTGAAGCATGCATAATAACTGGACACTGAACTGCTAAAAAAAAAAAATAAAAAAAAGATGTTCGTATAGCAAATATTTTATAAAGATCCAACTAAAAATATAAATATGTATATTTAAATGCAAGGAGTTTTTTTAGCTTTCGTTCTATGAAGTTTTTGTTTTTTTTTTCTACAGCAAGCCATTTAAAATATGTTGCCTTAATATTTATACAAAATATCTTGTATCCTTAGGCTGAAAGCTAGGCTAACTGCTTGGAATTTTACTCTAGCTAACATTTACTTCGATATGACATTTTTATTGAGACATAAGCTTAAGTTTTTCCAAGTTTAGTTTACTTCTCATAAACAATATCTCAATATATTCACAAACTGCATTTGCATAAGATTAATCTTTTAAATGGAACCCAATTAATGTATTATTGATTTTCTTTTCGGAATTGACCTTGAATTAAAATACGCATAAAACGTCAAAATAGCAAACGCACAATTTGCACTTTCACTTGTTTTTCAAAGGGTTCTCTTAAAATCATCTACTCGTTGAACAGAGGGGAAACTGGGGGCTTTGGGTTAGTTGGGGGTACTAAAATTCAAACAGGTAACTGTTGTTTGCAATTAGACGTGAATAAACTAAATTGTTTCGTGGTTCGAGTATTTTCGCCTAAAGCGAACCATTTTCAAATTTGTTTAGCAGCCGCACACACACACACACACATAAACACACGCACAAATGTGCATGTGGTGATTGCATTATTGGTAAAATGTTTTTGGTAAATGCGTAAAATATTTACGTTGGTTTTTGCAGCCTAGCCTCTAATTTGTGTATTTTGTACGACTTGCCGCATTTACATATTTTAATTAAAACACAAATTTCAACATTTGAATCCAGAACTAGAATCGGAACCCTCCGAGCTCGAAACCAAGCGCAAATCGCTTAAACCTAACATTTGGATCCCATAGGTGGAAAGATTAATTGTTCATAGTTGTGATTTGTGCGGTTATACCCTGTGCTGATTAAAATACTGAGCATATGAATTTACATTGATCCATAATTTTATGACGAGTGAATGAAGCACCAAATTTTAAATATTATTTTTGGTTCTTAGTATGTCAAATCTAGAATATATTCTTGATTCAAGCACCAAACAATTTAAGCTTGAGCATATTTTTTATCTATAT
Organism: Drosophila flavopinicola; assembly: GCA_035042425.1. Classification (NCBI taxonomy): domain Eukaryota; kingdom Metazoa; phylum Arthropoda; class Insecta; order Diptera; family Drosophilidae; genus Drosophila; species Drosophila flavopinicola. The sequence continues at coordinate 953,618 of JAWNLL010000242.1, read as the reverse complement.
TATTTATATATTTATCTATATTTATTTAAAAGTCAATAGCTTGGTGTAGCTAGTTACAGGGTATTTAATGGCCAAGCTATATTCATTTTACATTCTTGACTGCGAATTGATAACGATTCGTCTCTTTAAAAGCAAAATCATATTATGGCAAAGTTTTGATAAGAACCAACTTTATGCTAAACATTTTGACTTTGGTTATTTTGATAAATATTTGAACAGGCAGCAACGCACTCGCCGACATACATAGTTTACTATCTACTAAATATTTAAGAGCAGCATCAGATCGTAAAAGCAAAATGTATGCAAAGTGCATGTCGAGCAGCAATCGAGGCGAGTTGTAAAAAAAATGTGTACGCTCTACATATAACTTGAGCTGGAAAATTAAAATAAATAAAAGTAGACATCGAGCAAAGGTAGCGGCAAACTAGCGTTTGAAAGTGAGGCCAAGAAAGACAGAAACATACCAAAAAGGACGAGAACAACCGACTTGAAGTTACCCTGTCGTACTATTCTCACAAGCAGCAAATATTATATTATTTAGTTTATTATGTATATTCTGTGCTCGTGACAGTCATGGGCTGTGGAAAGAGATTAATTTAAATTTCGCGTCAATTAACTAATATAACATTTAACTTAACTAGAATTTACCCCATTTCTGCATGGCACGTGCACAGGGTATAACAAGGGCAGGGAAGAAAATGCAACAATATTGAATAAAGTTAGTACCTGCCGAGCTGTTGTGTTCTATCGTATGCTGCATGTTATATATACTCGTTCCTGTATTCTTATACACATTTTTACTACGGGTATTTCGCTTTTGCTAGCTAGCCGGCGGTGCAAAGCAGTCAACGGGATTCACACCTAAAGTACCCGTGGAGTCATGCATGAAATAGTATGCGGGTATGTTAAACGTGTGTGTTTGTGTGTGTGTGTGTCTGATTTCTAATATAAACACAAATATGCAGACTTTGTGCTGAGAACATGTTACCACGTCTTTTCACGGCTTGCCACTAAAGTACAGAAAACTGGAAAATATTTATCTATCGCAGTAGGGCGAAATAAATGAATCAAGAACATCGATAACATGTGCTCTTAAGACATTTTTTAATTCTTATCACTTAATTAATTGACATTTTTTGTGCAAATTTACTGCTTTACTGCTCAATTAATTACAATTTCATTTGGGACATGCTTTGAGCTTTAAGCTAAAATTGAATAAAGTTGCTTTGTGTTTGCAATTAATTTTATTTAGTCTTTCTAGGCGTAAGAAAGCATTTTCGACCTGTTATATTTTCAAAATTATATTATATTAAATATAATAAACTGATTATTTAAATTTGAATTGATAATAGTTACTTGTTATGATAATTAAAGCTCTAAGCCTGATCTTCAAAACTTTCCTAAAGCACTCAAATCACGTATCGTGTCCAAATGTGTTTTTTTTTGTGTCAAATATTGCACAATCTCACACTCAAAATTGCTTAGTCTCATGCACATCCGTGTTTTCGCCAATTCCCCAATTGATGGCAAGCCCCACCAGCAATCCCCTCAGCATACCCCTTGTCCCTCATGCAAACAACCGTACAGCTCTTATGACTCAATGCATATGAGTTGCCTGCCAGCGAAAACAAATAAAAGCAAAATGCGCCAAAGCCGCAATGTGCGACTGTGTGTGTGTGTGTGTGTGTGTGTGTTTTTTGGTAGCATGTCTTGTGCTCTATGCTGTGCCACGCCCACACAATCACGCGCCCATTTATGCACTAATTAAAATTTTATCGTTAAATCTTGTTTGCATGCATTGCAACAAGCGTCGTGTTGAACCCCAGTTCTCTAGAGTAGCACCAGCCATGAGTACAACTGTGAATACGACTACGAGTACTACAACTTCAACTACCCCAACACCCCCACCACACCACCCCCACACACATATAAATATCAGACCCCCACTGAAATGTATGCAACGCGCACATTTTTCGTCGAAAATGTTTGGCAAAAGTTACAGTCGAACTTCTCTAAATTAAACACACTTCAAAATGAATTTATAGACTACAAGCTATAGAATATTTCAAATAAAATAGTGTGCCTAATATTATTGTAATCATTGTATTATATTACACATTATCTTACAATGCCAATACATAAATATATATTTGAAAAAATAATTTACAAATAATCAGTCGAAAATTTAATAATTTTTATTTTTTATATATTTTTAAAATATTTCAAGCAAACTTATTGGTATAATTTCAATTTGACTTAGTTTTTGTACACACAATCAACATTTTAAGCTATAAATTCGCCTAATGGAACCAACGAACATAATTTCATGTTCAATTAGCTTCTATAGATTTTCACAATACATGAAATACAACTTATAGATGTTGGACTGTATTTGCATTTGTGGTGCTTGCGACGCCCCTACTTCTTTGGTATTTTGAATGCATTTAACGCTCGCCACCCAAGCATTTTCGTATTTTATTTGCTTTTCGCCAGTCAAATACAACGCGCACAATTCGCTTCGATAAGTGCTATTGCATATCTTTGAAGTGCTTGGTGCTGTGAGCTGGGTTGGGTGTCCTGGTATCCTGTTGCTCAGTTACTGCTTACACAATGTTATTACAGTTGACCTATGCCAAAGCAAATACATATATACATATATATATATAGTATGTATAGTACAGCAATTAAGTATGGATGGCATTAGGCGATCTAGCTGGCAATTTGATATACCACAATCACAGAGTTTTGTCATTTGCGCCCTGTGGCTGTTTTTCAAATTGCATTACGAGCACACTCAGAAATTCAATTTGCTAAAAAAAGGAATCGAAATTTACTATATAAACTGTGTGCATAAATAAATGCGACAAACTGACTGAGCGCAAACGAGCTGAGGCAAACTTTTCGCGCCATCAACTTTTTTAATATAATATCAAAAGCACTGCGTATACGTAATTTTTGCGGCTTTAAGCGACAGCTGTGCTCGTGTGTGCTGTGTATGCTGTGTGCTGTTGGCGTGTGGCTGTGTGTGCGTGTGTTGATGTGTTTGGAGTGTGGTCAAAAATTTAATTAAAATGTTTCATCAGTGAAATTTCAAATTCAAATTTCAAATTGCATGCAAAATGAATAATTGAATGCAATACGACTAGTTGAAATCAGTTTGACTGCAGCTTGTTCTGCTTCATTTTGCCAGCTACTGTTAACGAAATTGAAATGTTTACTACTTGGTTGTCAGTTAATTGCAGCTAACAGATCCAATTTGCAATTTTAATTCTATAAATTTATTTCATTTGTATTTAAGAAGATGCGCTATCATTTTTCGTTTTACTTTTTTTGTTCTGCTAACCAGCTGATATATCATAAAATTAAATTAAATCAGTTATTTCAACTTGTGCTTGCCACAAAATGCAGCAGTCTTGATTTGCCACAGTTATATTTTCTTGCAACGCCTGAGGTCATCAAGTCTCGCCGCTTTATGAGCTTAAGAGCTAAGCAGCGCCACGCCCATTTTCTATATATGCCGCCCACGCCAAGTTCCACTGGGACAGCCTAAAAAACTTATTTATTACCTTTGTTTAGACTTTATACAACACTTGCACTGACGGCACTCGAGAAAATGGCATTAGCATTGTCTTCTCACCATGCCTGGGCGAATATTATTATTGTTGTTGTTGTAGTTGTTGGGGATGTTGTTCATGTTCTTGTAAGCCTGCGACAGTTCCTTATCACGGCCACAGAGCGACACTGAAGGCAAAATGTTTTCCTTGGTTCGCTCGCTCGCTGCTCTTGATTTGTGAGTCCTGCGTGAGTAAGCTTGTCCTGTGTCTTGTTTATGCGCCTCGGAGTATGCTGTGAAAATTACACATCTTTCTTGCATGCGTCTGCTTGTTTGTTGTTGTTATCTTGCAGAGCACTGATGCAAATTTGTGCCAACAGATTGCAGTTCTATAGCTTTGAGTATTTAATACAGCTGGAAAACTGTAGATATTTGATATTATTGCATAATAGTTTTGCATAAAGAAGTATGATAACAATATTATCGACATTTCTGATAGTTTTCACCAAATATGCTAGAAGTAAGCAGTTGGCATTTCAATTCATTTCAAATTTCTTTTGGCTTCTACATCTTATTCTGACTTAGGCTAATGAGTCTTTATTTTAATTGAATAACAATCCACTTGATCAAGTTAGAAGCTCGGTGGCATACATATATAGACACATATAATGATATAAAGCATACTGTCGATAGTTCATTGTTTTCAACATTTATTTACTATATACTCAAAGCAAGCTTAGACAAAAATATACTTGTTTTTCTCTTCCAAATATACTTATATTACGTAATTTAGTTATCCTTACTAGCCAAATTTCCTATACGTATTAGTTAGAAATGTGCCAAATACCAGAGAACTTTATAACATCCGATTTGGTGCATCATCCGCGATGCGATAAGCACAAATTTGAGCTGGTAAGCGAAAACATGAAATGAAGAAGCTTTGCCAATTGCCAATTGCCAATTGCCTGCTTAGCTATCAAGTCCATCTGTGAAGAGAGGCTGGACTCGTTCTCGTTTTCTATTTATATTTGAGAATGGGGATCTCAATACTGCTGCGCACTACCTGGCAGAGCTGATGCACGAACCCTTCGATCCTTTTCCCATTGCCTGTGTGGCCGTGCAGCAGTCGGTGCACGATGAGTTCATTGAGCGTGTCCGCAATCGCTTCCATCAGGTGAAGCCACACGTGGCGACGCATCCCAATTTTGAGCGGAGTCTCCAGGAGCTGCAGATGGGCGGTGTCAAATATGTGGTTGCACCAGAGCAGAATGCCCCCGCCATTGCGAGTCCCATCATCGTGACGGGCAATGTTACCCATCTGTTTTTCAGCAACAGTCCCTCGGGCGTCGTCACACTCAAGTGCTTTGAGACCATACGAGAAGCGGCCGAGATCTTTTGCAGGGAGCAGCCACAGTTTGATGCAGTGCATCTGTTCGATGAGGGCATCTCGAGCGTTTACTCTCTAGCCCCACTCATCAGTTGCGTTCACTTTTACGTGAATTGTTTCGATATTTGCATGATGCCCATTCTACCCTACTATGGCATGCGGCAAGCCCACTCAATGCTGCACAGTGGCTACCACTATGAGACGCTCGACCTGGCCGGCATTTGGCGCATGATCGTCTTTCCTTATAGCACCAGTTTTGTGCGTCGCTGCTGCTGTCCACCGGGTCAATGTGCTTGCCACGTTACTCACACCATTTGCTGTGATTAAAAGTCGTCCTTTAAAGCAAGACGGCAAGAAAAAACGAGAGCTACAACTACAACAACGTTGCTGCAACTTCCTGACTGTCTGTGATGTTTTGGCTTCGGCTGGCGTCTCTTGAGAACCTTAGAAATTGTTAGCTCCTTGCTGGCAATTGGACTGACAACACATGTGCCACATAATTTTCGCGGTTGTTGGTTTCGAATTGGCAAATACAGTAGGCCCCCAACTATGTGATACAAGTCGCAGACTTTATTTGGTCTATGGTAATACGTATTTATTTTATTTACTTATTTAAACTTAAAAATTATCATCAGTAATAATTTTAGGCTGTATCTTTTTCTGTATCTTTTACGCAATTTGCAGCAGAAATATTAAAAATAATTTCATTGTGGAAAAACTTGCCAAACAGTTGCAAATCTGTAAAACTTAGTCACTCAAAAGTCCAAATTATAAGAAGTCTCAAAAAGGCTACTTCTGTAAGTAACATTAGCTTAACATATCAAACCAATGTTACTAACAGCAAACGATTTAACTTATTCCATATGATTAGATATATGTTAAACTGCTCTTAGCTAATCATTAACATATCAATGCTAGATTCAGTAAGCATTGTAGCGATTTCTATTTGCAATTGATTAATATGTTAGCTTTGTTGTTGTTTTATAACTAAGCTTTTAATAATATAATATATATAATAACAGAAACGTGTTTATAGCAGAGCAACACCAGTTTTTTTACATTTGCTTGCTTTATTTTTTAAATTTCTAACTGCTTAACATAAATGTGATTTGAAAATGCTGCTAACTGCTTATTAGCGACTATTGCTAAGAAGATAACTTTAAGTACATTAAATGTTCTTTCGCATATCCTTCTACTGTAGAGAGCACTGTACTTGGCCTTTGCCACTATAATTTGTCTGTATTTATCAGCCCGTGTCTGCTCTTCCGCTTTGACAGTCTCAGCTGAGCTGTATTCACATATGTCGCAGACTGCTGGCTTTTAATAAAACTTCACAGCATTCGCTACAGGAATGGAGCTACTCCTGCTCCTTCGACCAAAGCCAACTATTAAACTGGCAGTCAGCCATTAGTTGCGGCTGCTGCTGATGCTGCTGCTGCTGCGGCAGCTTGTCGCCAGTCATCGACAGTTTTGTGGAGCCAGCGTTGAGTTTTCGGCATTCTATGTGCCAACTTGTTAATGAGTTTGTCTCGAAGAACGGATAAAGAAACCCCCAAAGAACTCATTTGCAGGCCTACTTCTGCAGCTGCAACTGCAGTTGCTTTTTTTATTTTTGAAGAGCAAATGTTGTTGCAATGTCTGACAGCGCTGTGTCTATCTGTCTGTCTGTCTGTCTGTCGCATGTTTGTCTGCTCATTCGTATATTGTCAGTTTTGTCTGCATTTGTGATTTGAGTTTGACAGATTTTGGCTGCGGCACACAAGCATCGTCTGCTGCCATTTTATAGTTTTCTCGTTCACAAATGAAAAACAATAAATGCCAAAAAACTAATATATATAGCGAATCGTTTGTGTTTCGAAAACCATTTGCAACAGCTGAAGATATACATTAAATCAAAAATATTAACAGTATCGAATATTCTTAAACCTGGGCTAAAACTAAGTTTATTGGAATCGTATATATATGATTTAAGATTGATCTGAGTCTGAGGTTAATGCTGGAGTAAATATATTTGAAATCAACATGATTTTTTAATAATAATAATAATTTTTTCATTCTAATTTACTATATCATCATTCATTTCAATTCATACTTAAGTATAATTTGTTTATATTCAATCAAAAATCTTTAAAATGATTATCAAACTCTAGAGTATATTAAAAGCTATGCAAATTGAGCTTAAATCGAGTGTACTTTTGAATCTTGTCGAATTGAGAGCGAACATGCTTTTCAAAACGCTTGCAATTAAATATTTGATGAGTGGACTGTGCAAAAGCTTAACGCAGATGTTTATTTGTTTGCAGTCTGGCAGTCTGGCTATTTGGCTATAAATTATTATTTATGTCTGGCGGTGGCGATGCCACGCCCATTTGCCCAAACATGATGACCGCCAGCGGCCATTATTCTATTAAGCTGCCGAACTTGAAATTTCGCGGCGCACTCAATGCCACAGATTTGTATTTCTATTTGTTGTTGATATATTTTTGGTTGGACTATGACGTCACAGGACCTGCAATGCGGGAGGAAGCAGGAGGAGGAGGAGGGTGGTTGCTGAAAGCCCTGTAGCAATTGGTTGCCGTATTTCGGCAGTCGCCAGACTCTGGCCCTGGTCTCTCTGGGCCAAAACAGCAGCAGCAACAACAACAGGAACAACCGCAACGAACACTTGTCAACGGTTGATGTTTTTGTTGTCCGCAGTTGATGTATGTGGCGATTGTTGTTGTTGTTGCTGTTGTTGCTGTTGTTGCTGCTGCTGTTCCTGTTGAAATGCGGGTCTTGGGTCTAATAGAGTAAATGTGTGCTGTGTGTGTTGTCGCCTGCCTTGGGGACATAGCCACAGATAATCTACTTTAAAGGGAAGGATGGCTTGCGCCTTTAAATACTCTACAACAGTAAAGGATTGCCATCAAAGGATGCAGCAAAAAGTATAGTTATAATAATATCAAGCAACAGCCAAATGTATCCCTAACATCCGCTGTAATTTTTATATGTTAAAGACCTACCTTTATTTCATTAGGTCTCCACTTTGGAGATGAAACCGACTGACACAAATTTTCGTTGATAAACTAAATAATTTCTGCAGCAATACACAAAACACTTACAACTATAACAAAAGCAAGGTAAACGAGTGGCAATCAGCTCAAAACCGCTGTCCAAATACAAGAACAATGCGAGGCGACCGCAACAATTTGAAAAACATTACACATACGCCATGTGCGACACTCACAAAACATTGCAACCAAGATAACAGAAATACCAGAATGGGAAAAGAGACACAGAGCGAGGGTGTGGCGGAAAAAGGAAGCGCTTGCGGTACAGTAAAACTCAGCCATGAAGCGCAGTGTATTTTCAACACCTGCTGGTCAAACAAATCGTGTTCATTTTGGTACAAACACTAATTTCGACAAGGTGCAAACAAGCTGACGTTCACCGAGTCTGGGGATGTGAATTGCGAATAGGTAACAGGAAACACACAGTTAAAAAGAGAGGGAGACACTCACAATAGACATACATACAGTGCCATGTCACGTGCTGGCTGCTCTGTGTCTGCTTGTACCCTGTACGCATTTAAAATTGTTGAAAGGAATATCATGAAATTGTGGAAGTGTATATATATATACAAATATATGTACATATATAGCATATATATATATTCTTGATTAGCCCTAGAGATAAGATTGATTGGATTTCAATTACTAAATGTCTTTATTCTATATCAAATTTGTTGTCTTTTTTTTATAAAATGATTTTAAATAACAATCTGTAATGCTTTCATAATTTCTTATATGTGGAAATTGACGTTTTGCGCTTTATTTAATTGGTATATAAATTGTATGATTATCAGACAATAAACAGAGAAATTGTTGAATAATAAATGTTCGGGAAAGATGAAATGCACACAGTGCGCAATCATTTTGGACGTATATAGATGAAAAAGAGCGTATCTTGTAGTCGTGCACTCTCAAGTTGAGCAGTCTTAGTTGGCTGGTAGCGTGTCTACATCTGGGCCGCCTGTCGTCGACAGATAAAATGCTTTTTGAAAAATGTAAAATTGCATTTGTAACCGCATTTCATTAGAGAAAGAAAGAAAGTCAAGCGTCAGGTAGCAGCAGCAACAAGAGCAACAATATCAGACAACGACGTCGGCACGTACCCCCAAAAATGCCATTGGGGCCAGCACAAACACAAACAACAACTTGCAACCGGCAGGCGGCAACGTGCCACATTCAACCTGCAACGAGGACCGCATTTGCGACAGCGAAACTTATGTCACGGTCAGCGGCATTAAAAAGAGGGGCCTCTTATACCCTGTAGCCATTAGAAATGTATGAGAGAGGGCATCTTAACAGTCAGCAACAACAGTCGAATCGAAATGTTGTACACTTCCATAAGCTAGCAGTAAACATATATTTGTCTAGGATAGCTCAGCACTTGGCTACAGGGCATCTCCGAGTGGAGCACTCTCACTTGTTCACAGTTCAGCTTACCGTTTTTGATGCCGTTGCCGAACCACATTAACATGCCTGTCTGTTGTCTGCTGTTTGTCTGTTGTCTGTGTGTTTCTGTCAGCTCGCTTAGGCTTTAAATAGCTGCCAAAAATGTCGATGCGGGAGTTTGTGGATGTTGAAATATTGTTGTAGAGTGTGCCAACGGAATGATTTGATAATCATTCTAAATCAAGCAATGCAATGCAGTTTAGCATCATGATACAAAGCTTTTTCGATTTTAGCTAACTTTTATTACAACCCAATAATGAATTAAATACTAGGTATGTAGTAACTATATGCCTTAAGATAATTAGCTCTTGTGTTAAGTACTCAAGCTTAAATACGACACAATTGCAATGAGTATTTGAAATTTGATTCATCAGATTAATATGCATGTCTGTTCATGCAAAATTTGTATATATTTAAGAACTTGATATTGCAGTTATTGAACTTCTATACTAGTTGTACTTAAGTGTATAACAGCTCGTTGGGTGTTACCCAATATTGATTGACAGTATATGGGTAAAGAAGTACAAGGCTGGCCAAATACGCGACTGCGAGGCGACTCGCATTTCCCAGGAGCCACTGACAACTTGACAAATGAATGATCGGCGCACAGTTGGATACCGCAAAGCGACCAGGCTCAGACAGCAGACAGCAGACAGCAGCCAAGAGACAACAGGCAGCAGACATGATGGCCATGACGCGACGACAAGCCGCAAAATGGGCACCAACAACAACAACAAATAAGTCAAAAATGGGCTTACAAACTGAAAAGTACCGTTTACCAATACAGTTAAGGGCTCTGTCGTGGCTCTTAACTGTTGTTGTTGTTGTTGTTGCTGCTGTTGGTTTTGGTGTCTGTGCATAAATTCCATCATATGATATCAATTAGTGATAGTGCGGTGCGACTCAAATGCCATTTGCAAAAATGCGCATATTTTAAACGTGACGTACGACAGTCCAACCTCACCAACCCTATCAACCCCACCAAGCCAACCCTATCAACCCCACCAGACAGACCAGCCAACAGACCATGATATCTTCCAAACGGAGCGCACTTTTTATGGCCTATAGACCCAAAGCTTTTATTTATAGCCAAGGCATATGGACTCTTTGGTAACGCTTGCTTAACATATTAATATTATAATATTTATGTACATATTTTTGTTTGGAAATAAAATAAAATAACATTTTTGCTTTCTAGTTAATAATATAAAAAATTTTAAAGTTATTTTTCTATAACATATTTCTTAACACTCAACATACTTTTATACATACGAATCAGCAAGTTGTTAAGACAGCTGTTAAGAATAAAGAAACTTGCTAAATATAATGTTAAGAGCATATTACATAAAAAAAATTAAAAATAGGGTTATACAGAAAATTATTAAAATGGATGTTCATGATCAAAGTTATTCTAAATAAATGTATTCAAATTGTATATTTACTATTTTTTTAAAAATAAAATCAAGTTTAAGTACATAAAAGTACAAGTAAATAAAAGTTACAGAGTTAAAAAAAATAAAAATAATGTATAAAATATTAAGCAATGTGATAACATATTTTTTAATCATTTAAACATTATTTTGCTCTCTTGTACTTAAATTCTGTATACCAGAATACCATATTCCTTCTGTAAGCCGTCGACTTAATTGATTTAGCTTCTTGAATATATATGTAGTTGTGCATAAAAGTTTTTTTTACATTGGAAAACATATGAAAATATTATTTCAATATAAAGCAACAAAATCGTATATGAATTTCAAATGAAAACCATTGGCAAATTTGCTTTATGAAGCAGAGTATTGAATAGTCAATAAACTTGTCTTATAAATTGGCTTTTTGGGATTATTTTTTGTTGCTCGAATTGCGCCCATAAAAACCGAACAGAGCAAATGGCCAAACGACCCGTTCTGACATGGTCAGCCACATAAAATCAGCTCGGCCCGCATCGGCAACAACAATAATAACAACAACAGCACCAATGGGGCATACAACAGGGCGTATGAATATGCAACGATGCCACCGATGATGACCACGACGACGAGAAGTTGCTGCAACAGATATATGTGTGGCATGCAGGTGCAATCTGTACCAGACTCAGCGACAGAAATGTCTGCATGTCAACGTTTTTGGCGTGGTTTTGTGGCAGGACAATGGCAGGACCGCCAGGACGCCAGCAACCGGGGGTCAGGCCAATAAAACTGCAGCCAACTGCAGCTGGGAACGATTTGGTGAGCAGCGCATCGCATCGCATTGCACACAAATTGCATTTGCAGTTTTTTATCGCTGCTGCCTTTGCTCTTGTGGCTGTGTATTTAATTTGCTTTTTCAGATGCGACAAAAACAAAGCAAAAATTCATTATAGGAAGGCTCCCTTCGATATGCCGTAGTTATAATACCCTTGTAGGCATATTGATCAAACTAGCAAAGTAATCTTAAATTTGTAATCAATAGCAAGGAATATTTGTATTCCCGCATATATACAAATTTGTATGAGTATATCGACTATTTGATTTATCTAACTAATAATATTATGTAAAAATTTCAATGATTAAAAAATTTGGTCTAATCTTAACAATCAAATGCACTTTAATATCCTGATAGTTTGTCTATTTCTGGCGACATATATAAAGAGAACTATAAATATGTCTGATTTTACTTTATATACACGATTATATCGATACAAACTGCATGTATAAAGCATACAACTCTCTTTAAGACTATTCATATAAAAAATTGGCAACGAGTGCATTATTATTGTTGGCTTATTGACACTTGCAATGCGAAATTAATGCGCGAACAAATGTGAAAAGTTGCCAAAATTGTTTTGTTGGCCTTTTGTAATTGTTGTGGTTTTGGTTTTTGGTGCTTATTTTGGCTAGCGCAGAAAACCCAACGCGAATTGTTATGCCAACAATTTTTGCGGTAATGTAAATGAAATTTATACATTCACAGCCTTTAAAAGGCATTTGTGGCCTAATTGGTTGTAAATTAAATTTAAGTGTATATATTTATATTTAATATATTTATTTACATAGCATTTTTCGAAGAAAAAAGCGTCGGAGACCCCTAAAAGATACTGCCAGTGTGCTTAGAATGACAAAGCAAATTGATCTGGCCATGTCCGTCTGTCTGTCTATATGTATGCAAACTAGTCCCTCAGCTTTTGAGGTATCGTAACAAAACTTTGCACAGAGACTTATTATTCAAGGGGACAGCACATTGGTCGGAACCGGCCGGATCGGATCACTATATCTTATAGCTGCCATACAACTCGAAGTCGGTTTCCGTCATATATCCCAAGTTTTTAAAGCTATCGCGATGAAACTTTACACATATACTTGTTATTCAAAATAACAGCACATTGATCGCAGCCGGCTGGATCAGACCACTTTATCTTATAGCTGCCATACAACTAAAAATAAATTTAATATTTTAAAAGAAAAATTTAAATTTATATGATATCAATTCCTATGAAAGTGCTGCAGTTGGCAGAGTGAAAATTGTCTAAAGGTTCGAAAGGAGCATAAAATCTTCGGCACGCCGTAGACTATCCTTTCCCACTTGTTATACCCTGAACCCATTAAAAATGGGTAAAAGGGTATTATGGTTTTGTGCAAAAGTATGTAACAGGCATAAGGAAGCATCTCCGACCATATAAAGTATATATATTCTTGATCAGTATCAACAGTCGAGTCGATTTAGCCATGTCCGTCTGTCTGTCTGTCCGTCCGTCCGTCCGTCCGTCCGTCCGTCTGTCTGTATGAACACGCGGATATCAGAGACTACAAGAGCTAGAGACTTCATATTTGGAATATAAGTTCTCGCAATCCCGGGACAGATCAAGTTTATTAAAATTTATCGATAACTCGTCCCGTTCAAAAGTTATCGATAAATTTCGATTTCAGACCAGCGTTTTTTTGGCTATAACTTACACGTTATAAGAGCTGAGGCCCCTAATTTGGCATGTAAATTCTCGAACAGCATACACATGTAACACATTTTTCACTTTTTGATACCACCCCCCAATCCCCCCAAAAATTCAAAAGACTCATTTTTGAAGGTATGACCTTGAAATTTGGTTTGGTCACACATTTTATAGCCAATGTTATGTCTTACAAATTTTAAAAAGATCGGACACTAAACACAGAAGTTATTTAAGATTTTACTTTCCATTGTGTGGGGCTCAGTGAAAAAGCAAGATAACTGCTGAAACCGCTTGCACAGCTTGCAGTATGTGTGTGTCTGTATGTATGCACACTATTAGGCAAGTATGAATGGATGTCAGAACTGGGTTCAGGGTATCTCCTAGTCGGGCAGTCCCGACTAGAGCACTCTTACTTGTTTTTTTTTTATTTTAGTAATTTTTACCATGAGACTTCACTCAAAGAGTCCAAACGATAAATACAAAATATATTGAAATATTTACCGAAGTATTTTTAATTTATTCAATTTAATATATTTTTATATTATATACAAGACAAAGACTGAGAGGTTTGACTGATTTCATTCCGATTAAATTAAAGTGTCAAAATCAAGCAAGATCTTCTCACTTATCCATATTTGTCATCAATATTCAAATAATATGTATGTGAAAAGTGCCATTAAACAATAATTCTAATCAAGTGCAATTAAGCGCACTCTTAAGTATAAGTTCGATCAACTAAGTACCCTTAAGTCCAGCCTTCTACAAAATTCATCTTTAAATATGTTCGACTTCGCCAAGTTGCATTGTGACTTAAATCACCTATTAATAAAAAAATGGATGTCAGAAAACACTTTTGTGCTGTCTGGAAATTGGAGCGTGATAAAAAGTGCCATTCAATTGGCCTCTTGTTGACCTTCGACAGCAGCATTTGTGGCAGCATATTTTGTCGCTGTTCAGGTGACACGCCCCCCTCCACCCTCCCCTCCGCCCTCTGGCGTACAGCTTGCAATTGTACAAGTGACCCCCAAAACGAGAGTGGCATAAAAGATATTTTGCCTCGCTGAATGCTTTTTTTTTAGTAATTCTATTTTTATTTGCAAGCCATAGCGCTGTGGGTGGGGGTGGGCCTAAAAGGGGGCGGCTAAAGTGGGCTCCTCTGTTGGGGGTTGTTAGCCTCTGGGCGTTGCGCCTCGTTGACATTTGATTGTGCGGCTATTTTGTTGTTATTGTGGCTGTGTCGGCTATTTTCAATTGCGACAGAGTTGACTTTTTTATTTTATTGTTGCTTTTTCATGTTAGAGATGTGAACGTGATGATCGTGGGCAAAATATATTATATTTTTATATATATATAATATTTGCGATACACTGACAAAACTACTATTACTATTATTTTAATATAATGGTTTATTATTGCCATGAATTTAATGTTTGAGTATTAAGATTCAGATTCTTGTACATTCCTCCATCACTAAGCTCAGCTTCACGCTTCAATTTTACTTTTTACTATCGAGAAACTGAAAAAAAGTGTAATTTGTATTTGTCGCTGACATTTGTATGAACGCCTTTTCAATTCGAGCGAGGGATAAAAAAAGTCGTGAGTTTAATAAGCCACAGCTTATGGCAATGCCAATGGCTTATTAGCGACACTTTCCGCACAATTTTTAAATTAATTTTTTTTCCGCATTAATTTGGAGTGTTGCTGGCATCGCTGGAACTCCATTCAAATCTCAATCACTTGCCAATAAAATCGAAATTAACTTTTCACAAAGGCGTCATAAAAAGCATAAACACTGCTGCTTCTTTTTTCTTCTGCTCCCTTCGACACAAACTTAATTTGAAGCAAAACAGCAGCAGGAAAAAATGCTTGAGGGTGGAGGCAAAAAATGGTTGGCTGATTGGCAGGTGATGGAAGGCGGATGGCGGATGGGAAGGGCAACGAAGGCTGCAGACTTTAAGCCACAGGTAGAACGGCAAAACAGTTGATGAAGTTTTTCATGCCAAAGCAGCAAAGAAGAAAAAACCCCACACGAAACGAAATAAATTGAAAATCGACTGAGCAGCAACAAAAAACAGTAGCATGGGTTGTCAACTGCACAAAAAAAAAAAGAAGAAGAAAAAAATTAAACAACATACAAAAATAAGAAAAGAACAGACAAACTCAAAGTGTGGTTTCTAAAAAAACAAAGAATCTAAGCTTTGGCATTCCTCTTGCTTAACAGCAAAAGTTTTTCCATTATTTGAAGATTATAGACTCTAAACATTCGCCCCAACTCCTGCCGCAAAGCGAGAAAAAAAGAAACTGACAAGATATGATGGCTGGGTGGTTTGCTGATGATGACGTAGCTTGAAAATTTTCCACACTTTTATGACAGCGTTCGTTGCTGATAAAGGCACACACACACACACACACACACACACACACACACACACACACACACATGCGAACACAAAAAGAAATGTAAAACTTTTCAGCAATGCATTCGCTTTGTTTCAGTCTTCCCCTAAACCCAAATAACCATCGCCTCGTCCCATTTGTTAAACGTCAATAGCTTCCCAGTTTTGTGACCCTTCTGGCAACCCCGACATGCCAGTGTTGCATATGTTTTGTTTTTATTATTTTTGTTGTTCTTGTTATCGTTATAGTCGCTGCTGTTGCAGCTCTTCTTGTTGTTGTTGTTGTCTTTGCTGTAAGATTATTCAATGAGCTTTTCATTTGACTGTTAAAAACTTTATCATTGGCATGTGAATCTGGGCAAACAATTGGAATGTGTATGGCAGCAAATACTAGTTGTTGTACATTATACACTGGCAAAAAAAACTTGACTCTAGACTTGAATTTTTTTTTTAAGTGACGGTAGTTTGATTTTTGAGTGGAGATCGAATAGAGATTGAGCGCAATATAGCTCACCTATAGCTCACTGAATCTTTCAATATTTTGATGAGCATAGCTTTTCGAAAGGTTTTTCTTAGAACTTTTTCTGATTATTAACTTTTAATGAAGAAATTAAGAAAGAATGTAAAAAGCCGTATGCAGAAATGGAAAAGCACTGGAGAATAGCTAAGACAGTTTAAGTTTAGTGAGTTTTTTAAATAATTGTAAGATCAAAGCATAAGATTCACAAAACTTGGTCACATTTTACGCACAGTGTTCAATCAGTGAACATTTTTGGTATGAACTGTCGTTTCTTTCAGCAGCGTGTTCAATTTTCATCCTTACAAGCCAATCAATAAATTCATAGAAATGCAGCAAATAATTTACACAAAAGATGGAAAAATACATTCACCTGCCACCCAACTGTCCCACCTGCCCCACCTGCCCACTTCTTTTCCATTCATTCCTCAGCTGTTAATAATATCAGACGAAATCAACTTTTATACATATTTTGTTGTGCATCAAGGAATGTCAGACGTAAACTTCTCGCTGCCAAAATATGTAAATTCAATAGCCATGGCCAAAAACTTTTCATGGCAAATCAAGCGAGGCGGCACAAACAGACAGCCAGACAGGCAGACAGACAGACAGATAGACAGACAGACAGACAAAGGGACAGGTCCTGAAAGCAGGACGGACAGGTGTCACTTCAGTGTCTGATGCCATGATTTTTGATTATTGTATGCTCGCATACACTCATACCGAACCCAAAATTCTTCACAATGGTCAGCAATTGGCTTGTTAAGAGCAACGAGTTGGCTCTCAATGGAAACCACCTGAAAGCCAAAAGCAGCCAACACAAAAGGCCAACAACTTTTTTGACTCAAATTCAAATAATTCTTAGTTTTTTTTGTTGTTGTGTAGTGTATGTATGTGAAAAGTTTTTATGCGTATAACGAGTATAAGAAAAGTTTTGCACTTCAACATAATGTTACACAAATTGATGGTCATTTCTATTTGTGAAATGTATGCGGCATTGTATAAATAGGGTAAAAAAAAAGATTTTATTATCAAAAAAAATAATTTTCAATATTTAAAACTTTTGCATGTAGATTTGAAAAGTTTGTTACTTAAATTTGCCAGTAGATTGTTCAGGCTGAAATGCAATTAATTAACAGGTAGTTGGTTTCGTTAGGTACAAGTTTTTAAATGTCCACTCGAGCTGATTATAAAGTTATGTGTATGTAGATTTAATATAACTTAAAATTGAAAACATCGTATATGTAAGTACGAGTAGTATGAATAGCAAACTAATCATAATTGCTAGTTGTGTATTCTAAATATATTATTTAGAAATATTTAATGAAACAGATTGAAGTAGGTTAGACACAATTTCAAATTATAATAAATACAGGTAGATTAAAACTGATTTCATATTAACTACAAATTACATTATTTCAGTCCACTTTAAGCCATTTTCAGAAGTCCGATTTTATATATATTTTTCTTTGTTGGCAGCAGCTGCTGTTGTCGCCTTAAACTTCATCATAGATTTAAGCCGTATGTAAAATATTTGAGCACCCACAACTACACACATACTTACACACACACGCCTGCATTGGGAAACGCAACTGTAAGTTAGTTCTCGCTCTCTCTCTCTCTCTTTCTTTCATTCTCTGTCGCTTTACAATGAATAAGGCAAAAGTGGGAAAACTTCTCGGTTTTTGGGTTCGGCAAAACAAGTGAAGCGCATTAAAATGCAAATTTCTCATCTTGTTGTTGTTGTTGTTGCTGCTTTCGGTATTTCTTCTATTTTTTGTTGTTGTTTATTGTTCTTTTTTTTGGGTGTTGTGATTTGTGTGCGGATTGCTGGCGCACAGTTTAGTTGGGGGCGTGGCTGGCTGTCGGCATACATGATGGGCGTCGACTGCAGCCTTTTTGGTAAAAAATCGGATTTTCCGCCATGCATAATCAGTTTGCATTTTTATTTATTTATTTTACGCGCTTTTCATTTGCCAAGCGCCATTTGTTTGTTTATTTTTCTTCTTTTTTTTAATGTTTTTTTTCACTTTGTGGTGTATTTTGCTGTGCAAAGTAATTTATTTCACTTGAAAACATTTGCCTGTGCTTTTGTTGCCGTATAGCGACTTAGCTGCGAAAGCGCTGACAACAAATACAAATCAACGAGACTTGAAGATACC
Organism: Drosophila flavopinicola; assembly: GCA_035042425.1. NCBI lineage: Eukaryota > Metazoa > Arthropoda > Insecta > Diptera > Drosophilidae > Drosophila > Drosophila flavopinicola. The sequence goes on along the minus strand of JAWNLL010000242.1, from coordinate 935,182 downwards.
CTTTAAATAGTTGTTTTTTATATGTGTCTTTCTATCTGTTGGTTCTGCTAAACTTATATAGTTCATATATATATATATATATTATTAATATATTGACTATATTCATATCCATATTGCTTCATGTTTTCATTTGAGCTTGTATACTGTTTTTAAGCGTTTCTATATTTACAGGGTACACAATTGAAACAATTTTTGACTGCAGTGCTTTGTTGTGTGTTTGGCTGCAATTCCCTTCTATTTTCTATGTGCACTGAGTTATACATTTTGAAGCATTCATTTATGCATTTGTTTATGGCAACATTTCGAGCCTTTCGCTTTGCGTTTTTCGTAAGGATATAAAAGCAACCGATCCCAACAATTCGACTGAAATTCTACGCATTCATGTGTACGAATTGCTTTTGCCCAGAACGTGCAAAAAATTAGCTAAGCTATCCTTTTTTTTGTATTAAAAGTCAGCGATAGAAGTTGGCGTGCAAATTGTTAAATTCATGAAAATAGAAAGCTACTTTGGCTTTTCCACAATTGACAGCTAATTTATTGAGAAATCACTAGCGCCAATCAATTATTTCATTATATTACGCCCAGCGCTATCCGAAAGATAAATGCCAAACTCAAATAGCCATAACCAAAACTAATCAGCAAACAGTCATGAAACAGCCAACAGGCAACAAGTAAAATGCCTTTTGGGAAACTCAAACAGCCACTCCCGTAATTCCCAGACTGCTACGTCTACACTCGGAGAAAATATGTCTTATATCTTTGATTAATTTAATATACATACATATGTTGAAATCACTTGCTATAAACGCCAAAACATTAAGGAATCACTTTTATTATCACATTTATTCTTAGTTTATAAAATATAGTTTTTTGAAGAACATTTCTTGAAAACAAAAAAAAAAACCATTCAACGCTTTAAAATTTAAGAAATTTTTTTTAAAACTTTAAAGACACATTACAAAATTTTTTTGTAAATATTTTTCAGGAAAGTACACAATCTTTCATGTTTTAAAATTTAAAATTTGGCTGTTCATATTTTTTCTGAGTGCATTTACTGTCAGTGTCAACGGAAACAAACTTTGTCTGCAGCTCAATACCAGAAGGGGCAGATTGGTTGGGTTCAGCGACACCAACTGCAGAGAAAACTATGGCTAAACTATATTTATAGTATACGCCTAGTTAGTGGGCGTGGCTGGGGCGGGGGCAAATCGTATGCCTTCTTTTTTTTTGGCGAGGCCAACACAAAGTAAACTTTATAGATTTCTAATGCTTCGGCGAAGTCTCAACATCTTGAGCTGCTTATATTTAGATACGACTACAAGTACGAAATTCCATCTGTGCCTGTGTGTATGCGTGTGTGTGTGTGTGTGTGTGTGCGTGTGTGCTTTGGGCTTTGGCCGTCAGAGGGCGCAGCTGCAGAAAGACCGCTGCTAAACTTCAATGCAAACTGAAGCAAAACTTTGGCCTGAAGACCAAAGACTTTGGGTCTGCGGCTGGCTGTTTGGCAACTTTGGCTGCTTTTGGCGCTGCTGTTGCTCAAAATTGTTGGCAAAATAATTGTGTACGCCTTGCGGTCGTCAGACACACATTCCATATACGTGTATATGTTTGCACATATATCCACAGCATTTTGCCAAATATTTAAATGTGAGAGCTGACAACAAGAACAACAACAGATGTAGGAGCATCTACAAAGAGATTGACCCAATTACATTAGCTGATGGCAATTTTACAATTCAGCTAACACACACGCGCCACACGACACCTTTGGCCCTATGCCAAAGGAAATGGATAGAAATTTGACAATTTTTCGTAGCACACTTTTGGGCGTCTTTTATTGTTAGATAACTGCACACATAACCGAATGCCGCAATAACTAGGAATTTACTATATCAGCTGAGTTTCCGAGTTTTCCGAACTTGTTTAGTAATAATAGGATCATTAAATATCAGAGAACTAAAGTTGCAATTTTTTATATAGGTAAAAAGATGAAGAAATTATTTTTAAAAATATATTTTGAATGATATTTTTTATAATTCTTATTTCTTATAATATTATAGTAATAATTGGTTTGATTTCAGGTTATTATGATCTTATGACTATGTATATATTATATAGGCTTGGATTTTCATTCTAAACAAAATTTTATAAACTATGGACTGTAGAGTATACATATATAAGCTATTGGGCTCCAAAACTATTTCAGTTAGTGTCTATATATATATATCTATTAAATATATATTATCTATTAAAATTCTAAAGAATTTTATGCTTTGTACTTTGCAATACAATGGAATACAAATGTTTAAACTATATATATTTAAACTAATTTACTAATTATATATATTCTTACAAAATAATTCTTACATTAAGAAATCAAACTATCACATCTACCTAACGATTTGTTTGTATCAAAGATTAATAATTTTAATATCCATTTTCGCTGCTTGTGCAAGAAATTTCTAATATTTTAGGTGCAAAGAAGCCCCAAAACTAATTAGTTTCATTGAAAACGACATCGTAATCCAAAAATTCTGCTCGCACATAAAGTTGTTAATCCAAGTTTGTACTAGTTGTTTCATGCAGTTACTGTATGGTTTCCCAGTCAATTTCTTACAGTGCATGGCATACACACACACACACAGACACACACACACACGCAGACAATACGGCAAGTGTTTGTTAGCGCATTATGCTGACTTAGATGCTGTGTGCAAAGTGGGGGAAAGATTGTGGGGGGGGGGGAGATTCACACGCCGAGGCAACCACTTTTACTTACTGCAGTCAAGAGCTGAGAGCCTGGAGACTGGAGGCTGGAGCTGGAGCTCGAGCATCTTTGGCTCGCTGGCCTCTTGTTTGGCAAGTGGCGTGCTGACAGCTGAAAAGGATTTCGTTTGGCTTGCCAAAGTTAAGCCTTAAAGCCAAGAGCTAATTTTACTTTAAGATTTACCGAGTGCCAGCTTCCAACATATTTGGCACAAAGCTCAGCGAAATGCATTTTCCCAGGGACACCAACAAATATGTATACATTTACATATATATAGCTAGAATTTACTTCGACACTATCCGTTTGTGATTAGGTGGCTGACATGCAAATGTAGGTGGTGCTGATAGCTCGGATGGTGTGTGAAAATGTGGGCCAACACTGATTTTGGACTCCTTAGTGCGCTTGCAATTTATACACTGGCATTTTGACCAGAAGAGCATTTTTGTTCATCCTGCAAGAACAAGAAGAAGTTGCATGGAAAAACTTTGCGCTCAGCCATTCAATTTCTTTCGCTCTTCTTTCTCTCGCTTTCTTCTGCCTTAAATAATAAGTATCATAATTTCAAGGGTTGTCAAAAAAGTCTTTTAATTTATGTTTGCCATTTCCGACCCAGTCCCAGAAAATCAACATAAATAAGCAAAAGTTACTCGCAGACCCAACTACGTTTCTAGGCTGAAGGTAGCAACCTCTTTCTTTCTGGTGTTGGTCTGGCTTGGAACCCATTCTGGACCCCGCCAAGGACCAAGTTTGTCTTTTGTGTCAATGGCTGCTTGTGTTTGTGTGTGTGTGTGTGTGTGTGTGTGTGTGTGTGTGTGTGTGCTTGTTTGTTTGCTGTTGCTGTGCTTATGGCAAGTTGGCAACTCTGTTACAATTGTGCCTAATTTCATGCCTTACTTTGGCTGGCAAACAAATGTTGTTGCATACTTTCAGGTAAATAACTTTATTAAAATAATGACAAGCCACACTGGCTGGCTAGCCGACTTCACAGCGGTGAGGTTTGCGGGGAGCTGCTGCCAAGCTGCTGACAAACTGGCAGTCTGTTCTCGTTGCCTGCTCTGTATTTGACATTGGTCTGAGGCTCAGAGGCGTAGTCTCTTTTTGAATACATGGGGGTTGCTCAAGCATCAATTATCTTAGAAAACATAATGCAGAATTCTTATTCAATCAAGAAAAGGAAATTTGGATTGAGAATCGGTTTGGATTAGGAGTACTCAAAATGGATGTAAATTTCATATAAAGTTAACAAACATTATGTTGGCTCAGAAGTTTTTTTTACTTTTGTTTAACATATTTATTTCAAAAACTAAGGTCCTATTGTATATCAATAATAAAACATATAGGTATATTAAGTTATATACCTCGAGCTTTACAACAATCCGTCTATCGAGTAAGAAAGCTCTGTACAATATTCAAACTATTGGAAAATGGGAATAACTATTAATTTGCTTGCATGATTATGTAAAAAATTATTTGTAAATTTAAAAAATTAAATGCTTATATATCGACCAATAAGTCATCTCTAAGATGAAAGTAATTAATGATGTCATCTTTTGGGTGGCTTATGTGGCCTAGAAAATGATGCTAGAGCTGATTGAGCAAACTGTCTCCTATACAACATCTATTACCTGAATAGCTTAGCGCATTGATCAGAACAAACCCTTCGAACAAGCAACGCACATTTTCAGCTACCGCTCTGCTTATTTCCAAAACCAAGTTAATGCATTCTACAGGAGGCACTTGGATTGTTGTTGTTGCTGCTGCTGCCGTTTGGTGTAATGCACAACGAGTTTTATGTCTGCAGCGTTTCGAAAATGTGACGCTTCTAATTATGAAACTAAGCAGCTTGTGATTTGTTCAAGCGTGAAAATGCTGTCGACAACAGGCGGCAGAGGCGGGGCAGAGAAGAGTGTGCCCAATGGACACAAGGCACGACTTTGCAACGATGTCTCGACACGCAAAATATTATGGCAACTTGTAAATAAGCCGCAGCTGCCGCCGTCCTCGATGCTGCCGCTGCAGCAGGTCAGGACATTCAGGAGCAGGGTATCGCCCGACAGAAACCAGCAAAGCCAACAGCAAATTTTGCACCCAAAAATTTATGCAAAATTATTTCGTAAAGTTTGCGTTGCGCTGCCGCCCAGTTTTTTGATGGTGCACTCAGAAAAACAAATATGACAATTGTTATTTCATACAAATAAATTCGAAATTTACGATATAAATTTAGCAAACTTAGAAACGTATATTAATGTATACTTAACTTTTAAGCAATTATGTCGATTATTTATTTGAAATTTATTTTCCGAGTGTATTTGCTGCCCCACAACGACTGAAGCTGCTTAAGCCTTTTGATGATGGCTGCCCCAAGCCGTTACAGTTACCGTTACCGTTGCCGTTGCGTGCCTAGTCGTGGTCGCTGCCACGCCCCTCAGCCGTCCGCCCGCCCCCCCCCTGTCCCGTGCCTTTGCCGAGTTTTCAGCATTTGAGTTTCGAGTTTGAGTTCATCGCCGTCGACAAAGTTTACCATTTTGCGCGACAAAGTGGCAAACAGTTTAGCAGAGTTTACGACAACAGGCGTTGCGTATGCGCCGTGTTGGCCGCGCCAGTTTATGCGTGCGAGTGTGTGTGTGTGTGTGTGTTTCTGAGTGTGGACTGTTTAATAGCAGCTGCCATGCGGCCATGATGCTAATTACTGCTGCCATTTAAGTGGTTGCACCAAATGACGCTGCCATCGGGCTTTTGCCTTATATTTTGTATATACTTTTTTTTTTCATTTTAGTATCCTTGAATGTTGTACAGGTGACATGTTGGCCAAGCTGCGGTAAACTGGATAAAAACGGGTGCTGCTCAAGGGAGGGGCCTTTTTTGAGTTCCAGTTGCTTTAACGCTTCTTATTGTATTTGAGCGGCAATATGTGAGGGGCAGTTTTACCTGATAAGAGCGGAAAGTTACAAATATTCCATTATAAACTAACCAAAGACTTAATAAATAATATCTGAAATGAGAAATGTTTAATATATAAAAATATTCAATACTCAATACTCATGCTTTCAGTTAATCTGTGAATATGATTCTATCATTATTTTTGTAAGAAGAAAAAACAATATTTAATATTAATATGCAACAAAATATTTAAAAAAATAAAATATATTTCTTATGAATCTCGTTGTTTTTAATATTTTTTAAAGGATGCAGCAATTTAAATATATATATATATATATATATATATGTATATATGGATGCATATTAATATGTAACTTGTTATTTTGGTATTAAAATTAATTTTTATAAATGATGGAGATATATGGAGTTAGTATTTAATTTAACTTATTGACTTGCTAGCATTCGGCGTGGGTAAATTATTCTAAAAAGTTCACTTCAATTCAGCCATCAATTGAATGCATTTAGAGTGTAGCCCGGAATTAAACGAGTAATCGAAACGCGAAAGAGTTATTGCAACGCTCTCTCAGCTGCCATGCATCAAATGTTCGATGGCGTCGCAAATTCGTTTGCTCAATTTCTGTTAGAATTCTTGCTGCGCCCCCCAACTTTTCAATCCTTTAGCGACTGTTTCGGAGTCGCCGCTGCTAAGCCGTAAGACTTCAACAAGTTCAGCGCGTGTAATGCGCGTTTAAAAAGTTTACAAGCTTTGCCAAGTTTTCGATGTGTTTTCATTTTTTTCTTGGGCTCTTCTATTTTTTTCTTCATGCTTGCTTTTTGTTGTATTTTAGGTGTTGCTTGGCATTGGCTTGGCTGCAAGTTCATTTTTTCACACCGTGTGCACATTTGTGTATGGGTGTGTGTGTGTGTGTGTTTGGGGCCACGCCCCTTTTTGTTTTTGCTCACGCGCCTGTTTACACTTTCGCGTCGCTTTCGCCGCTTTGATGTATTTGCTGCCTGCCAGCCTGCGAAACTCCTGCCTGGCGCTTAAACTGCAAAACGTGACCATTTAAAAATGCGCCACGTTTGCCAAAAACTTTGCCAATGCCTCGAACTTTGCCACAGCACCCGAAAAGACCAACATGAAATAAAATAAAAAAATTAAAAATAAAACGAAAAATCTGAAAGCATCGTGACAAAGGTGAAAAGAGCAGCCTCAACCTCACCTTGAGCGCGGGAGCGCGGGTCGCGGGTCAGGGGTCACGGGTCACGGATCGGGGCAGTCATATGCAACTGTCGCATTGGAAAATTTATGAAAATTGATTTTGCTGAAAGACAACTTAATGCCAAACCGACCGAGCTCTGAACCTGCAAACGGAGCATGCCTTTAATGACATTTAACCTGAAACGTGTGGCAAAAGAAGAATATACAAGTAAATGACAGCTATATGCGATTTGACGCCAGGTGTAATACCCTAAGCGATATTATAATTCAATTAAACATATACAAATCTGATCATCTGATTAAATGTCAATCCAGTTGTATAAAATTGAGTTTGCCGGGTAAATGAGTTGCATAGCTCATTCGTAAGCAATAAAGGTTTTCAGATAGGAACGCCAACTGCAATTGTCTCGCTTTAAGAAACTTTATAACTATTTTACACTAATTATTAATGTATTCTTTTTTTGATACGGCAAGCGAGCTCTTATGCTATATATTATCAAATGAAGATCCAATTCGCATACAAATTGATATATCTTCAAGTAAGTCAGCTTAATCAAAAATACACATAAAATATCATTGTTAATTAATGAATGTGAACAAAAATATGAAATAAATACTTTATGTAGTCGAAAAATATTATCGAATTTCGTAACAGTGTTTTTATGCCCTCTGCAAGGGTATAAAAACGGCAACGCAAGTGTTGATATCTCGTAATAAAAGCGAATGTAATTCGTTCTGAAGTTCGCACAAACTTCACTGGTGAAAAATATAGTATAAAATGTTTTGAATAAAGCTTATGTATAATATAAACCATGGGGAAAATCTTTAGAAAAGTTTTTAATTTGTATTAAAATGTTTAAGAGCGTTGCACAAGAGAAAATTTCAAAGAGAGCGCGAGAGAGAGAGAGACAGCGAGGGAGAACGAGGGAGAGCGAGAATGATAAAGCCAGATGAAGAGGTATATGTTGAGAGAAGTTATGTCTAGTTTGAGTTTATTTTAATTTTAGAATATAAACAGGCACTCTTCTTTGCAGTTTTATGAAAAACTTTGCGAAATTGAAACGAAATCGTTTCTGCGAATGCGGCAGCCCAATAAGCAATAAAACAGTTCGCATCAACTACGTGCGGAAAAATGATGGCGGCTATTTCAGTTTTGGTCAAGCTAATTTTCTATAGCGTCGCCTGTCGCACGTTGTTGTCATTCGCTGCTTTTATTGACAGACAACGCCAGGGACAGAAGAAGAGGCAGTGTGCTGTAGAGAGGAGAAAAACGATAGAGTGGGAGGGACAGAGAGAGAGAGAGAGAGAGATAGCTTTAATTGAAAGCTAAACAGCAGAGCGAAAGCGTTGAGGTGAGCGTTGGCTAATTCGGTAATTTGCACTCAATTGCATGAGTTGTTGACTATATCTATAGAATGAGTGGGCACATGGGGCAAACCATACACACACACACACACACACACACACACACACACACACACACACGCAGCATGTGGATAAATGGATGTGTGTGTGTGTGTGATCGTTAGCTTTTGGCAATTGACTTAAATGGCAACCTTTGTTGCATGTGTGTATTGTGTTTCATTTCGCCAACTGGGGCTAAATGCGACATGGCGTATGCGTAATGTCCATTTGATGTGCGTGCTTCAAGAGCAGCGAATTTGATGTGGCGTTCATTTAAGCAGACACATCAAGTATTATCGTTGCTTATTATGCCGTCAATTCAGTACGCATATTAAACTCAACTATTAGTATAAGTAAATTCAACTATGAAACTAGTTGTGAAAGTAAGTTAGTTATGCTTAAACAGTCATGTTAGGGTAGAGTTTATATACAAAACACTGATAAAATCCCTTTGATGAACAAAACTTATATTTAATAAATATAATGCTAAGAATCTTAACTCACTGCTTCTAAAATGCATATGCAATTGAAATGCAGGCAAAAACTTAACACTTGAGTCATCTGTGGTGCACAAAAATGTTAGAAAAATGTCATGTTTGCAAATTGACAATTGATGCATGGTGAAGTAATCAAAGTCAGATTTAATGCATCGCTGCTGATGCTGATGCTGATGCAGCGGCAGCAACTTGAATAGTTAACTTTAAAGTGCCTGCAGTGCTTGGGCTTCTAAGCCCTACGCAAAACTTTTGCAGCGCTCTAAAAAAGTTCAAGGCTTACAGCAGTGCAGAGGGAAAAAGATAGTTACTATTTATGTGTGCGTATGTGTGTGTGTGTGTGTGTGTGTATCTGTGTGTGATACGCTGCGTTTAACACAAATGAATATGAATGCGAACACAGGCGACAGTAGCGGGCGCCCAGGACTCTGTGTGCAGGACGAGAAACAGTGCGCTAAATAAAATTTAATGTAGTGCGAAACGTTTATGAGCTGCAACCGCAAAACTGATGATGAGAGCCGCTGGGTGCAAGAGAATTCCAGTTGTGCGAACTGGGAGCTGGGAGCTGAGAGCTGGGAGCTGAGAGCTCAGCTCAACGAAGCGAAGCGTTAAATAAACAAGTGGTAAAGTGCTCAAAATGTTGACGGGGTTCTTGGGGCTCAGCTCGATTTCGTTCAGTGCAGCAACGGTTTCATTTTGGGCAATTGAAAAGTTCCAGAGTGCTCAAAGTTTGTTCTTTTTCTTCTTCTTATTCTTCCTTTTTTTTTTTGGCGATGTGTGGGGCTCTTAGCCATATTGCGTATACGCACAGGTAAATTGCATTTTGTAGTAGTATACAAAAAAAGGTGAAGCAAAAACGCATGACGTTATTTTCCACAAAACTGCATTCAATTTAATTGAATTTATTCAGGAATTGTAATGCTAAAACTACCAATATATATATAAATATATATATATATATATATACATATGTTTATAGATATATATATATATATAAAGAAAGCAACCGCAGGTTGAGAACCGCTATTTGTATAGGGGAAGCGACGCAGGACGCAGGCGACAGCTGAAGCGCTATTTGATTTCCAATTTAAATGGTAAAAAATTCGAAATGCACTTTGTGATACGGCCTCCAACATAGGACATGCATTTGTGTGTTCGTGTGTGTTTACTGTTCGTTTGCTCTGACTGTAATTGACAGCCTCATGACAGTTTAATTATTTCATCGAAAATGATTTCTGCCCGTACATCAAACTAAATTGAATGCATTTGGCGTATACAACTATTGGCAAAGCTATGCTCAGACATTTCCATTCTATTTTTTACGCTTGAAAACAACTTTAGTTCTTCTGCATAAATATATGCTAAACGTAATCTAACAATGTAAAGAAATATATGTGCCTTAATTCCGCTATAAATATAGTTCATTACTGATTCGAAGTAAAGACAAATAAAATACAAATTTATATAATTAAATTATTTTATTTAAGGTAAAAGAACCATTGTTCTTTTATTTTTACCAGATGAGATTTGCACTTATATTTTGTATATTTATTTTGTATATAAATAAACTCCTTTCTATCCCTATTAAAAAGAATCGAAAACATTTACCATTGGCACACAATAAAACTTACTTAGCTTCAACTCTGCCAGCGCCAATAACAATAAGACAAACAACACTTAAACTGTCCAACTCTGTGAGCCTCTTGGGGCTGCACAATACAACAAAGGTCAAACTGTAGTTCCTCTTTTTATACCCTGAGCCTATTACAAATGGGTAAAACGGGTAGAATGAAGTTGTACTAAAGTATGTAACAGGCATAAAGAAAAAAAACAACAACAACAGGCATCTCCAAACATAAAAAGTATATATATATATAGCGAAGGCAATCTAGTCATGTTATGCCCTATGAGACTATAACAGCTAGAGCCCTCATATATGCCATATATGTAAGTTCTCATAGTCGCTGGTCAAATCAAGTTCATCGAAAGCTCGCCCCGTTTAAAAATTATCGATAAATTTCGATTACCGACAAGAGTTTTTGTAGGCATAAACCGAAAGTTATAAGAGCTAGATGGCACTAAATTTGGTATGTAGTCTCGAATGGCATATAGTACATATGAAAAATGTTTGCCTTCTTGGATATCGACATGTTAGGACTGTCCTAGGGGTATATCCTAGTCGGACACTCCCGACTAGAGCACTCTTACTTGTTTTTATTTGCGCGTCAGTGAAGCTGACATAAAACGCACTTTGGCTTCCATAGACAATTTCCGTTTCCTGTTGTTAGATGAACAGCTGCTGCTTCTTTTGCTACTTACAAAGGCGCAAAAACGATAGAGCCAATAAAAATGCCAGCCAATTGCGGTTCGGCTTCTTGGCACGCTCTTTAAGCACGCTACATTGCAAATACTCTAACCAAAGCAGAAGAGAGAATTCAAATTATAAATTCAATGTTGATTTTATTTGAATTTACTATTTCCTTTGATGATTTTGTTAACTAATTATACTCTTTTCGAAGAAAATATTATATTTATTTTGTGTTGAAGTGTGAAATGCATTGTATGTATGGAAAGTAGTCAACTAAAAATAAAATGTCGATTATATTGTTTTAAAACAGAAACAGTACTTTTTTCCTTTTTTTTCGGAATAAAGTCAAAAATATGAATGATGATGTGCGGAAGTGTGTGGTTTATAGAAGGAAGCGTCGAAAATCCTCAAAAGTTACCTCCAGTATGCCAAACAAATATAAGCTAGTGAAATCTATCCATAGGCTCGAAAAGAGTATAAGAAGATAATCATTCGCCACTTGTTTTTCATGTTGTTAATACCTATTGTTTATAGTTTTATTTTATTTTTTTTATTCTTAATATGAACTGGAAATAAACTGAAGATAAAACACAATCAACTACTCAACAAAAGTAAGAAAGATCCAGACATTTTAAAGAGCAACAAATCTTTTGACAGGAAGTTCTCTTTACTTCAGCTCTACGGGCATTTCCTTTTGTTATTGCTTGCTGTTAATTTATTTGTGCGACTTCTGTTTAAGCATTAAGTGCTATTAAAACAAGAAAAAAAACTCAAAGCTAAAGGCAAGCGAGGAACTTTAAGCTTTATATGCAAACACTTTGCACCTGATTGGCACTTCAATCTAATCATAAAGCTCTTTGCTTGAGCTCATATCACTGGCAAAGCCAAAGCTAAGCAGCGCATTAGACCAGCACTTAGCTCAAGGTATTAAGGGTGGAATGCCCACCCCCCTAAGCCTCTTCCCTTCCACCCCCACCTTGTGGTCAAAAGCGTTGCTGACTTTTAATGCGTTCGAGCGCATTTACTTTGCTTCTGCTTCTGCTTCTGCTTTGGCTACTTACTTGAATTTGAGTTAAGTTGAGTTGAGTTGAGTTCAGTTCGGTTCGGTTCTGTTTAGTTCATGCCACTTGTTGCAGCTAATTCAGAAGCAGCTTAAGACCTCGCTACCTCCCTCCAAGCCCACATGTGAGCTGATTATGTAAATGCTGTGGAACATTTAATGCGTTGCCAAGTCAAACAGCAATTGCGGTGTGTGCAAATTGAATTAAAAAGTTCACGGAAAAAGCCACTTCGCAATTAAATTAAAAGTTTTCAATTTCATTGCGATTTTATGATTCGTGCTCGAAAAGGTGGAGAAAAACATTACAGCTCGAGCAATCATTGCTAGCCGTTTTCTTAAGGCTTTTAAAAGAAAAGCTGAGACTTGGCAAGACTTGGAAAAAAGGTGGCGTATCTAAGTTGGAATTGATTGTGTTTTCTTAAATGGACTTTGTTTGAATTTTAGTATACGTGAAATTGGTATATGATTTTCTATGTTTTCCATCTACTTTTAAAATCAAAATGTTTCCAGACAACACATGTTTGTTCAAAATGATTTGTTTTACTCATTAGTTGAAGTTGGTTTTTTAAATTAATAATTATTATAGCTCCCTGCAAATATTGAAGCACTTGTTAACATTAGCTATTAGTTAGCAAAGGTTTTCTATATACAGTTTATTGACTTTTTATTCAAGTCTGTCCCATAATTCGCAGAGGTAAAATCATATAATTATCTTGAAGCTTTTGTGCAAACATCAGTTTTTAAGCTTTGCGGCATCTAATCGCAAACGAAAAGCTGCCCTGAGAGTTGACCTGCATTTAAAGCTGCCTGACCCCCGAGGCATGCCAATCGAATGTGGGCCTCGCTTTCGGGGGTGGACAGTTCGGGTAGGCGGCAAACAAAAATTCATTAAAATTTTGCATATTTTTAAAACTTGAGTGACCCACGTCGCTGCCTTGGGGCACTTTCGTCCTTTAAAGTGGGCTCCCACTGCGGCCAACTCTCTTGTTTATGCCTCGTAATGTGGCAGCTTAAGTCTTTTAGCCCCCGAAAAGTATGCAGCAAAAGCCTCTAGCCGAGTGTAAAATTTAAGCAAAGGCAAACAGAATAGCTGGGGAAAAAAAGTTTTTAATATGCGGATAGCTTTAATTAAATATGTTTTCCACTCGACGAACCCAAGCGAGATGCCAAAAAATAACAAGAATTATAAAAGTGTGAGTGGCTGTGTGTGTTTGTGTGTGTTTGCAATTTGGTTTTGTTGCTTTGTTTTTTGGTTCTGTTCTACGTAAACATAAATGTTGGTTGCTGTGCAAACAAAGAAGTTTTTAAATATTGTTTTTGGTATTTTGGACTTTTGGAAGTAAAAGAAATTTGTCGGTTGGGTATTCTTTTGCTTACGCTGCATTAACTAGTTATATTGTAGTTAAATGATGTTTGCCTACAGAAACCACATTTTAGTTTAAATTGAATAATTCTTAAAAACAAAAACTTAATGACAACCAAAATTGGAATTCCAGAAGGGAATTCAGTGGTGAGAAGCAGGTTTTACTGCATGGAAGTAATAAACTATTATATATAGAGACTGAAAGGGAGAGAGAGAGAGAGGGATAAATTTAGCAAGCATTTTAAGTTTAAGTATATGCTACTAAAGGTCTTTTTAAAATTAATGTCCTTGCGTGAAATGATATCTCATTATTAATTAATTTTCAGTGCTTCATTTCGTTTTATCAGCCTGGCATTCTTATTATTAATTTCATTATTAAATACATATTGTCTTATGCTCTATACCACTCTTTATTATACCCTGAACCCATTAAAAATGGGTAAAAAGGGTATTATGGGTTTGTGCAAATGTATGTAACAGGCATAAGGAAGCATCTCCGACCATATAAAGTATATATATTATGTGATCAGTATCAACAGTCGAGTCGATCTAGCCATGTCCGTCTGTCTGTCCGTCTGTCCGTCTGTCCGTCTGTCCGTCTGTCCGTCTGTCCGTCTGTCCGTCTGTCTGTCTGTATGAACACACAGATATCAGAGACTACAAGAGCTAGAGACTTCATATTTGGAACATAAGTTCTCCTAATCCCGGGACAGATCAAGTTTATTAAAATTTATCGATAGCTCGTCCCGTTCAAAAGTTATCGATAAATTTCGATTTTAGACCAGCCCGTTTTGGATATAACTTACAAGTTATAAGAGCTAGAGGCCCCTAATTTGACATGTATAATCTCGAATAGCATACACATGAACAAATTTTTCACTTTTTGGATACCACCCCCCAAACCCCCCAAAAGTTAAAAAAACGCATTTTTGAAGGTACGACCTTGCAATTTGGTTTGGTCACACATATTATTGACAATTGTTTGCCCCAAAAATTTCAATAAGATCGGACGATAAACACAGAAGTTATTTAAGATTTAACTTTCCATTGTGTGGGGCTCAGTGAAAAAGCAAGCTAACTGCTTAAACCGCTTGCACAGCTTGCAGTATGTGTGTGTCTCTATGTAGGCAAGTATGAATGGATGTCAGAACTGGGTTCAGGGTATCTCCTAGTCGGGCAGTCCCGACTAGAGCACTCTTACTTGTTTTTTATTTCGGTGTGCTTCTGAAAGCCTTTCAGCATTCTTCTTCTTTCCATGCGATGTCGTTGATAATAATTTATTATGAATTTCTTTATTATTTTTTCTCTGTGTGTCGTCACTTCAGCTTCAGCCTCAACTCCAGCTTCAGATTCATTGAGCATTGTGCTGGTGTTTCTTTTGCACTTCTCCACTGCGCTTTTATTCATTCCGTTCGTTCGTTGTTGTTGTTGCTGTTGCTGTTGTTGCTGTTGTTGCTGTTGTGTGTGCCTACAAGGAAGTTTAAATAAACATCAAATGGCGACACGCGCATGAATAAGGCAACAGGGACGTCGCGACGTCTGCATATGCAGCAGCATATATAAAATATATACCATACACACTCTGACACCCTTCCACACACACCCACACACACACACCACATCCACACACCATACGAAAAACAAACAAATTGACATGCCGATGCCGAAAATGCAAACAAAACAAATGGGCGGAGGAGTGCAAAAAGTCTTTCTGCTGTTTGGGTAAATGTTTTAAAAAATGAAAAGAAAGGTTCTTGTTGTAAAATTCATCGGATATGAAAATCTAATGATTTGTAAAGTCGGCGATAAGCGCGAGCGCCCTCTGGCGGCCAGTGCCAACATGAAGAAAAACTGTTGCGATGGGTAGGCAAAGTGTGCAAAAGGATTTGCCGCATTTATTGAAATATTAATATTTACTTTTTATGCCCACGCACATCCAACATCTGATTGTGTGGGTGTAAAATTATTGAAAAGTTTAACATGCTACATTTTCCCATATATGTGTGCGTATATTCGGGACTACCCTTAAGCTTTTGCATGTGTAAATGCCACAAAAGGTTTGTGCAAAGAAAATTCAATGGACTAAAACTTTGCACCCGAAAAACAAAATCAATTCAAAGTTTTGCATTTGTGTTTCTACTTTATGTAGATAGTTTTTTATGGGTCAATGCTTGCTAGACCATCTCCCACTGTTTCGAAAATTGATGAACCATCTGGGTCCACTCTACGTATATAAGCAGATCAACAGCCATTTTGTAGTAAATTATGTAGAACTCAGCTGTAGATCTTAGAATGTATCCCCCCCAAAATATATATATATATTGTGTAAATTGTATTTATTTTAGATTTATATTTTTGCACTTAAGCAAAAATCTTTGCTCAGACTCAAGCGTGTGGCATTAAAAAATATTTACTGTGTCTAGACTTTCCAGCGCATAAATCAAATGCATCGGCCAGAGAGTCTTACTGCAGTTTTCGGTCAAAAAATCAACAAATATCGTATTCGACGAGCAGATACCCTGTTAGCTCACCTTATGAGTGTATACTTTTATTATTAATAAAGAAATTAGCAAATAATCGCACTTCAAGGTGCGTTTATCGCTTTACTACTGACTATAAATACTTCTGTGACTTCAATTTGCATATACCATTTTATTTTCAGCATTCACAAATATATATAATATACATTTATTAAAAAGTCAAAATAGTTATGCATTCCTTACACACAGTTGAATAATACTCTCTTCATCCATTGAAATACAGAGCATGAGAATATAAAAATAAATAAAATTGTGGCCATAATGTAGTTCTCGCTGTGTGAGTGCGTGTGTGTTTGTAATTGCGTATGTGTCTGCGTTGCGTATACTTAATGTGCAGCGTGTGCGGCATCGAGTTCAACAAAAGTGCCGAAATTGTGCAAAGACTTTGTGTGTTTGTGTGTTGGCATTTTATACATTTTATTTATATGCCTTAGTTAAAGTTTTTTATCGGTTTGCTTGTAGGGCTTTGCTCTGCAAAGCAAAGCAAATGTATTTAAAAGTCGTGCGCATAGAAAAACAGGAAATTGCAATTAGTTTGGGTCCAACTGCCGAGCATTGAATCAAATTTAGGGTTTTCCCATTGACTTAAGGATTATTTTGTGCAGCGATAAGTGGATTTTTAGATAAAATGCGAATTAAACTTTAATTCTAATGCCCAAGCGATCAAACTTTTCCCAGGATATGTCACAAATATTTCAAGATAGCTTAAAGGCTATATTTCTGCCTTTAAATGCGCCCCAACCAATAATACACATTAATACACAACATTCTTGATTGAACACCAAACATTTCTTAGAACTGAGTACAGCACCCTATTTGATAATTTGGTAAAAAATATAATTTTTTTGTTTAAAACATTAATATTAATATCTCAGTCGCCACGTCTTAAGCCGCTTGGGTCAAGAACAAATCGCATGCCGAACGCAAAACGATCTGTGGGTAGACTCATCACAACACTGAAACCCATTTGCAGTGGTATATGCGAGAGATATCTAGGAAATATGAACATTATTAGAGTGATTAGTTATTATAGATTCATGGAGTCTCACGCACTTGGTCCACATGAAGCCAACAAGTGCATCTGAGTCGATCATGCCGTGAACGGCACAATTCCAGAAATTCCATTGATAGCAAATGGTGGCAATTGTTTTGCGTGTATTGCGATTCCAGGCCAACAAATTGGCCATCTGGATTTGTGGATGGATACGCTGCCAATAGCTGACGTCCAGACCCTGACGTGAGGCGGTTGCCGCAAAAGAATAGTGAGTACGAGTAGCTGAATGTGAAAGCAGGATAATTAGATAGCTATTTAGATATTTTTATACCCTGAACCCATTAAAAATGGGTAAAAAGGGTATAATGAAGTTGTGCAAAAGTATGTAACAGGCATAAGGAAGCATCTCCGACCATATAAAGTATATATATTATTGATCAGTATCAACAGTCGAGTCGATCTAGCCATGTCCGTCTGTCTGTCCGTCTGTCCGTCTGTCCGTCTGACCGTCTGTCCGTCTGTCCGTCGGTCCGTCTGTCTGTCTGTATGAACACACAGATATCAGAGACTACAAGAGCTAGAGACTTCATATTTGGAACATAAGTTCTCCTAATCCCGGGACAGATCAAGTTTATTAAAATTTATCGATAGCTCGTCCCGTTCAAAAGTTATCGATAAATTTCGATTTCAGACCATCGTTTTTTGGATATAACTTACAAGTTATAAGAGCTAGAGGCCCCTAATTTGACATGTATAATCTCGAATAGCATACACATGAACAAATTTTTCACTTTTTGGATACCACCCCCAAACCCCCCAAAAGTTAAAAAAACGCATTTTTGAAGGTACGACCTTGCAATTTGGTTTGGTCACACATATTATTGACAATTGTTTGCCCCAAAAATTTCAATAAGATCGGACGATAAACACAGAAGTTATTTAAGATTTAACTTTCCATTATGTGGGGCTCAGCGAAAAGCAAGCTAACTGCTTAGACCGCTTGCACTGCTTGTACTGCTTGTACTGCAGCATGTGTGTGTTTAGATTAATATGAATGATTGTAAGGACTGGGTTCAGGGTATCTCGTAGTCGGGCACTCCCGACTAGAGCACTCTTACTTGTTTAATTAGTGTAATTCCACTTTGTAATATGAATATAAAAAAATACTTTTCAATCGTCTGGTGAATTGAACATGCATTTTATAATTATATAATGCAAGTCAAGTTGTTAGTTAAATTACAAGAGGTTCAAAAACAGTGCATCTGAAAGTCTAGTAATTTAAACTACAAAATATAATTTAGATGACAACTGAATAATATTACTACATACAGATTTCAGCGAGATGTGTGCTGACCATAATATAATCTTACTTCATTTGAGTGTCCTAATAGTCTATTATAAATATGTCAACACAGTTATAAGCTCTATGGACAATAGACTCTATAGACCATTGCCAATTTCTATGTCTCACCTTCTATTCATTTGATTAATAATATATTTAAGGATCGCAGTCTTACCGTGCCGCAAATGCCAAGTCTGTCATGAGCTTCTTTGGCTCATTCCACTCCAGCAGTAGCTCGCCACCGATTGCCCAGTGCTGGGTAATGGAACGCATTACCGACAGAGTGCAACGTCCATTCTCATTGCGTACATTGTATAGGTTCGCTGTCCAGGTGTCACTCGGCCGGGTCCATTCAATTGTGTATTGCGTTTCCACTGGCACATCCTCGCCAGGCTTTTGCAGGACAGCCTCTAGGCGTAGTGGCTTGAATGGGTAATACAGCACGTTCAAATTGGCTGCCAATGTTGTTGGATGTATATCGCCGATAATTGTTGGTGTTAGCTGGAAGTTGAAGAAATTTATGAATTTTACAGATATATTAGAACTGCCCAAGAACACAAGTCGTTCTTTTGTTACAATTTAGAAGAGATCCCAATGAAATTGCCCAAGATATTATTATTCAATTTAAATCAAAATCTCTATTAATTTGTAAATTTCTTGTGAGGCAAAATGGGTTATATCCAAGGCCTTATCTTTTAGCACTTTCATTCCATTCACTCACCATGAAGTCATCCATCACACGGAACGTGTAGAGACCCCCAAAGCGAAAGCCGGCGGCTCTCACATGGCTGAGTACCCAAGCGGCCGATATGAATTTGTTGGGGGCCAAACGATGATAATAATCGAGCTCAACGCCATCGTAGAACTTGGGCATCACATTGTGGGCGAGACTGTGGAGGCTTTGTACGTTGCCCGGATTCTTCGTGTTGGAGATGCCGCCATAGCGCTGAAAGCAGGACGGAAACTTGTAGCCACCAAATGGTGGACAGGAGTTGCAGGACATGCCCACACAAAAAGTGCAATGTTACCAACTGGTATTTGTAAAGCAACAGCGTGCTAATTGTTCAGAATGAAATTGAGAAATTTTGGGAGTTTTGTTTACTTTCTTGTGTGAAAACTTGTAATGTAGTTAGTTTCGTTTCGTTTTCCACACTCAATAAACAACAAACGAAATGTTACATAGATCTCAGTTTTTTTTCTCTGCCCAAAACTTATCGATGAACTACCAAAAATGTCTGATAGCCCCACCAACCTCAGCTGCCAATTGTCATTTAATGCGCCATTTCAGGCAATGCCGGAACCAAAAGCCTGTCAGCATCTTTCTATGTGTGTGTGTGTGTGTGTGTGTGTGGGTCTTTGGGCGAACTGTCATCCTTTTCGTCCTTTGGCACGCCATTAGGCTCAATTCACACTGTTTGCATTATTTATTAGACATGCAATTTGCAGGGATACTTTGCTTCTTTAATAACTTAACAGCGGATGCAAAGTTTTTGCTGTGAATTGTGTAATGCAATAATAGAGAAATTTTCGACTTTGTTACATGTATTATTTCTGTATAAATGCAATTGGTTTTTTATTAATTTTGAGCATAATTTATAACAGTAGGTAGTTGTTGTATTGGAATTAGCTGGTGCTATGATATGTATTTTAAATATTGTACAATCACTATACCCGGATTCAGAAATATCATATAGCTTAGCTTGGGTATTGGCTTAGCAGTCAAATTATAAAACATGAAAGAGTATTTGAACAGCGACCGAACATCCAAAAAGGAAATGTTTCCTCGGATTTTTCTTTGCCAATGGCTGCGAGTCATCTCATTGGCGATTCGGTATTTCATGAAATATTTAAAGCTTGCCACGAGCATGGCTGATGTAGTTTCCAGATGAAACCCACCCCTTAAGAATAATGATGTAAAGCAAATTGAGCGCTTCAATAGTTTCTTTCCTTCTTTTTTGGCGATTATGTTGTTTGATTTGGGCTAGTGAACATCTTGACAAGCGATTTCAGATTTTGAATCCATTGTTAAATTTATGACACCTAAAAACCTTGGCGTTTTGCCAACTATACATCATAATCTATTGCAAAGTATAGAAGTACTTAAAGCCAGTTGAAGCAAGTAGATGAGGTACGGTAAGTGCATGGACGTTCTCAAAAGAAAAGCACACTCAAAAATGTCTTTTCGAGAGCCTAACTGAATCCATTTTGCTATAAGACAAAGAGTGCTGATATTTTTCGCCAGCAGCACAAAGATTTGGGTATTGTGCATCCCGTTTACGGCACCGAACTCCGGGTCTAATGCCCCAGCTGTATAGTCGTTGACCATCCTCATTATCGCTGGCAAAGGCGCAGCTCAGGATCAGATATGTATATAATAAAGTCGTATGTCGCAACATGGCGCATCCAAACTGCGAATTATGCTCGATCAGAAGCAATGATGATTGGAAAATATTTGTACTGCAATGAAAAAATACAGCTTTAACTGTGTTACATCAATGATAAGAAAATAGTTGAAAGCAGACATTTAATAATGTTTCTTACACCGAATAACCTTGAATCCAATTTCAAGGAGAGCTCACCAGCCATCCAACACCAAACAAATGGTATGACTAGCTTTAAAATTTTTGGGAAATATTAATCGATTTGAGGTGTATCGAAATGCTGTTGATTTGCCAGCCTCCCAGTGGGCGTGGCACAAAGCTCTTAGCACTTTTTCTAAGGCAGATAACCACAAGAATAATAGTCTAAGTTTCCAGTCTTCATCATCAAACTTGTGTTCATACAGACAGTCGGACAGACAGACAAGTCAATATACTATGAATACTTTCGGTATCAAGTAAAACTATTATACTACACTTACCCATAATATTCTTACTTACTTCTCTTCATCTTTGGGTGGCATGTGAAGGGTATTGTATGGCGTTATGCTGCGAACCTCGGACATCCAACCACTGGTCATGCCGTGTATGGTGTCTGTTACACCCGATGAGAAGTTATCGGTTGGGAAGCCATATAGTTCAGCTAAACGGCCAACGCGATAGAACTTCTCTGAGCACATACACGGCTTGGGCGCTATTGTGCAACGGCTGACATCCAGTCTGGCAAAATATGCCAACTCACGGTTCCAGGACATTTTCGACATACGCGCAGCAGTTCGCAAATTCCTATAAGCCTTACCGCCGGCCACATTATTTCGCAGCGTATTGAAAATAGTCTCAATATCCAACCGGAATTCGCTCTCTCCCAGCAACTTGGCCGTCCTGGCGCAATCTCGCGCGATTATCTGTCTTTATTATGAACAATTTAAGAGAATAGTTTTCAATCAACTGTTGCAAGACTCACGCCACTATTTTCACATGCCAAATTCATGTTAAAGCAAGGACGCAAATTACAATAGCGTTGACTCTTTTTAGTAGCGCCCAAACATCCAAAACTGAGCAGGAAGCACAGCAGCAGTGCTTGTTTATATCTCATCGTCAGGCACAATAGCACTACTTTTGGACCTAACCAGACCTGGTATTTATAGGCAAGTTCGTCTGAGTTGATATCAAGTGTATTGAAATTGTCAGAGCACCTGCGAAAGCGGATAGCTATGAGTAACTCTCGGAATCACACTATAAATACTACCCCGCAGTTGAAGCTCCACGAATTTTCTTTGCCCTAAAATACTTATTATTAAGAAACATATTTAGATTGCCTCAATAGTGCGTAGTTAGTATATCATTTTTTGTTTCGCTAGTGAACGTCAGCTGTAGATTCAACTGATATTTTCTTTCAGCTATTGCAATTATAATGCTAGTAATGGAAGAAAGATATCCAAAATTTGGAAATACTCATTTAAACTCCATTTATCAATTTGATTAGCACGAAACATCAATTATCAATTCTCAATTCGATATACATTTTCTATAATTTCGCTGAGTGATAGCGCAGCGAATATGCCATTTGTTAGAGTGAGCATTATGATAACGACAATGGACGTTGCATGTTGGTTGTCTAAGCCGCTTTCCAGTTGAGTTCATGAAAGCAAATGCAAAACTTGTTTATTCAACAGCTAAGTCGCGGCTTGGACTTTAGTATTATTCTTTCTGTTGAAGAATGAGAGGCCTGTCCATAAAGAGCTAGAGAGAGGGAGAGAGAGAGGGTAGTGGGCAATGGGAATGGGAATGGGAATGTGAATGGGGCATGTTGGATCACTCGTACATTACTTATTTAGACGTCTAGCACTTAAATTTGTCACTCAAGCAGCTGACTTGCTCCCAGTCCTGGCCATGCCTTTGCCCGGCTCTCAGGATTCTGTTTCCATTTCACCGCCATTCACTATAATTTAATATGCTAAAATATTACAAGCCGCTTTCGCAATCGCTGAATCAAAGCGCAGCGACCACAAAACTTTAGCCAACCGCAAAGCGCTCAAACACTCCAAAGACCAGCAGAAATAGAAAGATAGAGAGACTCCGAGGGAAAGAGAGAGATAGAGAGAGAGACAGGGAGTGAAGTTGCAGTTTGGGTTGGAAATGGAAATAAAGTTGGGGCAGATGGGTTGAGGCAGCATTATAAACATAAGTAAATAAAGCAAGGTACAAATATCAAAGACATTGTCTTTTATATCAAACAATTGTGTATTTTATAATGCGAAAGTATGAGAACTTGCGACTAGGGCATACCCAGTGATAACCTATAAGTGTTACTGTGCTCTTTGTTCTTCTCTTTTATCAGCATGCAGTTTGTTTTTGATGACACACATTCTATTTGGCTTTTGTCAATATAATGCATTTGTTTACGGGTTTATTTAATAGTCCATAACTATAATAAACAATTGAATATTTCAGTATTCACAATTTTATTTCGCTATAAAGCGCCCCTGGGCGAATCGCCCAAGAAACACACACACACATTTAACTTATGAGCTTTTTCAATCAGTCCGATAAGTGGGCGGCAAAAAAAAAAAACGACGGAGAGTATATTCAAATGAATATAAATTAAAATTGAAATATAAATGATAGGTCAAGGAAAAAAAAAGAATTGCAGAAAAAACTATCAAATATATCCTGTTGTGGATTGTGGAAATTGTAAAACATTTCTCATGTGCAACCAAATAAAATTGAAAAGAAATACAAAATAATAAAATGCGAGCGGGAAACAAATTCAATCGCATTGCAATCCACACAAATGTATTTATTTATTTGTATTTGTATTTGTATTTGTATTTTTATTTATTTGCAACTTGTTCGCTTGTGTAAAATGCTTACTGCAAACGTGTTTATTTTTTAAATTGCTCATTGTTTTTTATGCATTCGGCATATAATTTAATTTTATTTATTGAGAGTTAAAAAAAACTTTGAAACAACACACGACAAAATTAAAGCGCGCGTCATAAATTTTCAATATTTGTATTCCTTTTTTCTCGCGTTTGTTTTACTTTTTTTTTATTAAGCGCATTTTCATTGATTAATTTTTTTGTTGCAACTGTTGCCACACTTGCAAGTTCGTTATCAATAAAAGTTATTTGTGTGTGTTATGCAATCTTGTGGCCAGATCGACGGAATATGGTAGTATATGAACTAACCAGATATCGCAGATGGCTAGAAACCTGTAAATTAATAAGCGATTTAGTTTTGCAAGCAGTAAGTGGTATATGACAAAGTTATGTGAGTTTAACATGCTGGAAAGCTTTATCTTGTCTTGTTTTTCATAGAAAATAGAAAATTCGAAAGTTCTTCAGGCAGTAGTATCGAACAACATTTAAATTTCATTTAATTTATTTAATTTTGAATATATTATAAGATTTAAATTACCGCATTATTCTTTACCTAAATGACTTTTGGGAGTATGAAAAACAATTATTTATAATATAAAATACTAATGAATATTTATCTATTTTCGACTGGGTGTAATTTAATGGACATCACCACTTAATTCCATTATGTCCGTAGATCCTGTTGCATACCTCTAATGTCATTTTGCATTTGCATTCTGCAACTTAAAATTGTTGCGGCCTGTTAACAAACTTTAACTTATGCTTGCAAAGTGAAACTCAAATGTAAACACATCTTGGAGAGCACTCGTACACTTTTGCTCTTACTTCTGGTCCATTAAATATTTACAAAAAGGGGCGACAAATCAAAGTGACTTTAGATTGACAAACTGGAGGCCCCGAGGCACTTTTACTGATTTTCGCTTTTCACAAATATTTGCACAGCAGCGTTGCCTCAATGCCTCAGTGCCTCAATGCCTGAATGCCGTAATGCCGTAATGCCGTAATGCCTTCAATGACTGACTGACAAGTGAAAGAGTTTTCAGTGCCAGTTGGCACTTAGGCACGATTTGCATTACTTACGGCCATCGATAAGGCAGCGATTGCAGATCCACAATTTCCATTCCATCATTCACTTGGGCCAAGCAGCAGCTACTGTTAAAGTGTCTTCAAATGGGTCGCCCATCCATTATTTTGTAATTATTTAAGTGCCCTTAGGTTGCCAGGTGGTGGGAGTAATGTGGGCCCACATCCACATCCTCGTCCACAACCACTGACCAGGACCGAGGCCGATGTCGATGTCGAGGCCAGGGCCAATAAGTGAAAAAATCAAAAAGCCATAAAAACTTTACACAATCGAAACGTGCAAAAGTTGCTTTTTGCCAACGCCAGCAGCAAAACATCAAGGAAACATTCTAAGTTTTTTGCTGTCGACAGTTAAATGCTCTTCAAATACACAAATATATATAATAAAACAAATGATTAAAATTTAGCACAGTAGAAGACTCTAGTTTGCCATTAATAAATACAAACTACTTAAGTCTTATTACAATCAATATATATACATCAATATCCAACAATATCCAATATCCTTCAACTTGTTGCACATTTCTCATCAGCAAATTATAATACACTTCGCAAAGGGCACACAAAAAATGGCAGACAACAAAATCAAAGTGCGGCATGTGAAGTTTTCCTTTTGCTTTTCTTTTCTCTGTGCTTGTTTCTTTTTTTTTGCAATGCTTTTCTTTGGGGGTGGGTGCAAGGGACACTAAGCGAATATCGACTCGTAAAAAAAAGGGAACGTTGCAAATAAAAAAGCGCAAGAAAATTACTTTCCGCTCTACAAATTTTGCCGAGGCTTCTCTTTGGAGTCAAGCGTGTAAAGTAAGTAAAGTTGCGAATAAAAACCTTTTCCGGCTTTTCGGCTTCGATGACGGCCTTTGAGGCATTATGTACTGACAATTTTCATGATTATGCCGCTTATGCGATGAGTGTCCGTCCGAGCTGCAACACTTCGCTCACTTCCAGCTCTGCCAGCAGCCACTAGCTGGCAGCTCTTTCAGCCGTCTAAACGCAGCTGTTAAGCCTTTTCCGTTTCCGTTTGCCTTTTTTATGTGTGCGGCTTACTTGGACTTGGCGCCTAGAGGGTCGACTTCTATTGATAGCCCATTGACAGCAGCACAATATACCACCCCCCCCCCCTCCCCTCCCCCCGCTCACACACACACACACACACACACACATTCACATACACACAATGCTGCTTGGGGGCGACCGAAACGGAAATGAACATGGGATTTCATTCAATTTTTTATTCCTACATGTTTAACTGTGTGTGCACAAAAGCGTATTTTGCCGTTGCTTTTGGCCCAGGGAGCGAAGTCTTTTTCTTGATTTTTGTATCAAGGTGTGCCACATTGTTGACTATTGCCAATTTTCTGGTAATTACAGATAGGTGTCTGAATGCTGTCTGTGAGCCGTTAAGATACAAACAAAAATGTTATTAAATGGTTCAATAAAATGAAATGCCGTAAGCGGAGATATCTGTTTAGCTTAGTTCTACGGAAAGTTATTAGACAGAACGGAAACCCTATTAAGCTATCTGAATGAACAGAATAGCAGAAATGAGTACATTTAGTTGCTTATTGTGCAAACAGGCGATTACGTATTAAATTTAGATATACTCTATACACAATGAGTATGAGCAAATAAAAAAATAAACAAAGATTGTTTGATATTTGACCAAAATGTGCAATAATTCCTAATTTTTATGCGGTAATGTTCAGTTTTGATAAAGTTATGAAAGTTCGAAGCAAAGGAAGAATATATCGTAAGGACATGGCAACTTATTGCATTGAAACAAGAATCTAAGAAAGAAGCTGCACGCAACAATAAGAGTTGCAATGAAAATTAATCGCATTAGGCTAAAAGCTTAACTAACTGAATACAAATTGACACGACTGACTCTTTTCTGAAGTGCTGCTGGGTGTTACATAAATACTAATGAAATTAAGATACCGCAAGCACTTATTTCATTAGTTGGCAAAACCGAACCGATGACTGCCTCAAACCAAAATTAACCGTCACATCAAATTGTCATAACTGGCAACTTATTGTGACACTTCCAATAAACACCGTGAACAAAGCTAGCAGCTGTGCTCCACAGTTTGTATGTGGCTTATATATATACTATATATATATATATTGAAGTTCGGCTATTTCTAGTTAATTTACTGCGAGTACAAAGCGCCCAATATGCAACATAAATAATGTTGAGCATTTGACATAAACAACCAAGGATGGCACAAGTGCTCCAGTTCTCTTCTCTTCTCTTCTCCGTTCCCCAACTCTGGTGTAGACCAGCTGCTGCCTGCCTGCCTGCCTGCCTGCAAACGCTCTGTAACTGTTACAATTAATTAGAAACTAACAAAGTTCCACTTGCCAAGGCGCTAAACTTGTCCCAGCAGCAGCAGCAGCCGAACCGAAGACTGTCGCGCACATAAAGCGCTTTTAATTGATTTTCCCGTTACGTGCAATGGCAAATTGTCGTCCTGTGGCAGCTAACTCCTGTTAACGCTAGAGCTGAGCGCGTGCCGCCTTTCTTTCGTGACACGAAAAACACAAGAACAACAATTGATTTTTAATTTTACTGCTTGTATTATATATTATGTTAATTTTCAGTATCATCCAATTTTAAATGTATAAATTAAATGAGTTTCCCTAATAAGAATATCAGTTTAGGAAATATATTCTTTTAACTCTATTATTCTAGCTTACTATAGTTTATATTATGGTATAGTTTACTTTATGTCCATACAAATTGTAATTAAACACCTACGTATACTTGATATTAATACATTTGGAATATATAAACAATCAATTTTTCTTTCACAAATATAATGGTTAAGTATTTTGTTTACTTAAACCATATTATTGCTATGCTTACTCCTAATTTGTTTTAATAATAATCGCTTCCTGCCCATCTTTAGCTAGTGGTCAACAGCTGCTGCTGTCTTAGTCACCTCTGTCAAGTCTCAGCCACAGTGCACAGTGGTACTGGCAGTTTCTGTAATCGTTCAGTCATTCATTCGAATTGTAGTTAATTAATAAATTATTCCATTCGATTGAACTAACAATGGAAAACTTCAGCAACGAGTATCGTATCTGGCAACTGGACCTCAATTACCCCCCCACTCAGTCCGAATATTTCTCTCATCTGCTGCTTGGTGGGTTTTTAGAAGCTGCACGCATATAAATTACAATTTTTTGCAATTAAACACATTTTGTTGCTAAATGTTTACGGCCCGCACATGTTGCGTATACGCAATGTGCTAAACTCGATACTCGTAAATGGAACGCGTTTTCCTTACGCTGCGTAAGAGATATAAACCGGGGCATTAACATCGTGCCCCTCTATAGTAGTAGAGCTCTGCTCTGCTTTTGCCCCCAATAAATTACATTTTCATTTTATTTTATGTCCATTTTGGGGACGGACTTTCTCCCACTCCTCCTCTCTTTCCGTGTGGATCAGGTGTGGCGTACATATTGGAAATTTATTAAAAGCACAAAATAACTTTGCGAATTTCTCGCGATTTTATGCGAGCTGCTTTTGTGGTTAAGTTGAAAATTAATTTTGTGGCTTGCAAATGCCTTTCACGTCACATCGAAATGATGATAGAAAATAACTGCAGGAATTCAACATATATACAATAATTAAATGTCAAAAGCAGATGTGGACAACTTTAGTGTCCATTAAAATACTTTGATTTAAATTAGTAGAACCTTGGTAGCTCTTGATACCAGTTCAAAAGCAAGCAAAAGTCAACATAAATATTAGATTGCAAATCAACACTTAAAGCTCTAAGAGTCAAGGCAACACACAATAAAATATATCTAAAATATATTGCACAAGACTGAAGCACTCAGTGTGCACAAATTGCATAAAACCAAAAGGCAACCAAATGAAAAATGCAATTTTCATAAAAAAAATTGAATAACAACTGCACACTAGAACAACAACAACAACAACAACAGCCATAGCAAGAAGAGAGGCAGAAATAGAGGAAATTTCAATGCTGAAAACCGGAGACGAAGTAAAAGGCATTAGCAGCAGATTAGTGTCCGACTTTGAGCATCTATACAGGATTCCAGTCTCCTTGCAGCCCAACTGACTGCATTTCCTTCAACATCTTGCACTGCACTCGACTCTGGGCCCAGAGTCATTAGCCGTGTGACCCAGAAATGAACTAAGCCACATAAAATTTTATGCTGTTTGCCGTAATAAATTTAATTAAAAAATCAAATTGACTGAAAGAGCCGCCCAAAAAAGTCGAGCAGCCGGCACAAAATTTCAACATTTGCTGCAGCTACCCACACACACACACACACACACACATTTGCACAGCCTGCCCAGCCTGGATGTGTGTGCTCTAATGTCCTTCAAGCGCTCGCTTCAGCTATCTGATTTTATTGCAGTGCATTTTATGCATAGTTCAACCCAAAAACGAAAAAAACCAAAAGATTTTCAATTAATTTTCCGAACGCGTTTCTTTGCTCAAGCCATAAAATTCAATTGCCCAGCATTTTGTTCGCTCCTTTTTTTGTCGTGCCTTAAGCGCTTCCTTCTTCCACTTTTATGAGCGAGTTACTTGCAGTTAATTAGAGAATGAAAGTGCACGGCTAATCAACTGAAAGTTGTTTTCATAGAAACCAGCTCGCTAGTCGAAGGTGCTGTCGATAAGCCACACTGAAGCGGAAATGAGAAAAAGTCGAAGAAAAGCAGTCTGGACGTAGCCTGACAGACATTGATGGCGATAATCCTAAATGATTGCCCCAATGATGGGCTTTTATGTTGTGCAAAAGGGTTGACTAGACTCCACATCCGCCAAAAAGCAATCGATTAAAGAAAAGTCTTAGAGTGTGAAATTTCACTTATGACATTTTAATTTGAAAAGCTTTCGGTGGAAGGCCAGGAAATCGTGGACACATTACAAAGACTGACAAGAAATCAGTTATATTTGTCTTATGCCTTTAGTTATACAAATTTTAGATACCTATACATAACACGAAAAGTAAATATATGAAATCGTATAATATATTTTAGATATCACATAAAACTGCACTTACAATTTCTAAGTCAACTATAATTTATACTTCCAAAAGGAATCTTGTATGAATAATCTAAATCTATACATCCAATTTCTTAGCGCATTTAAAATGAAGAGCGCATCTTTTCCAAAAATTGGTTTATAAACTCCATATCCTTGGAATTGAGTCGCCTTGCCTGATAAACACAATCTTCATAATTTTTCTCATCATTGAGGCGTTTGTAGCAGCCGGCACGATAAAGCCAAGCGCGTAAATATATCGGATCCAATTTATTTATTATATAATCACAGTCCATAAGGGCGAGCTTAAAGTTGCGTAGCCTAAAAAGAAATAATCCAAATGATTGCCACAACTGACAGTTAATACACTAACTTGATATTGCAACAGGCACGATTGATATATAGAACGGGCGTATCTTGAATATAGTCCAAGCCTTTGTTGTACATGTCGATGGCACTTTGGAACTGATCCTTGCGATACGCTATGTTGCCCAACCTATACAAGTATATATGCCTAGTATATATATATATATATCTATATACTGCTATATCCTTAACCCACCTGCGAAAATTATTGGCGACTCGTTCGCGTTCAGTTCGCACCTGAATTCGCTCCTCATCGCTCTGGTCGATTTGGCGCATGAATGTGAACTGATTCGTATTGACATTCGTCTTGATCCTTGCCTTTGATCTCTTCACCGAAGAACGCCCACTTGGCGAACGACTCTTGATAAAATAATTGTCATCCGTTACACTCGCACTGATATCGACAATCGGCTTCGCTTCCTTTTTCTTGCCGTCTCGTGTGCTCCTAAAAGCTGATCATGAACTTTGCTTCGAACTAGTTGTAGTTGTTGCTGACTTACTCCTCCATTTTGTTGGCATTAGCCATCATCTCCAAACATTGTATAGCATCGACCACCTTTGAGGGTTCTGTAAGAAATTTCTCATCGTATTGCGGATGATTTGTGTCTGTGTTAAAAGTACTTTGTGTTTTCTTTGTTTCTTCATCCATAATGTCTTGTGTTTTTTCTTGTATTTTTTGTGGTTGTTTTATAGTGTTTTTCTAATTTTCTGTTTGTTGTTTTTATTGTGCTTTCTTATTTTTTGTTGTGCATTTTGTAGTGTTCTGTTTTTGTGATAGAAATTTATGTTCTGTTTTGAAAATCATAGTTATCTCATAGCTTTCTTGATGAGAACAAATTGTTTGTACATAATTTCCTTTCATTTAATAGTAAATTCCTAATAGATTTGGTTCGATTCTGGAACTGATATCCCAACTAACTGTTGATGATGCCTTGGGCTGTAGTGCTAGAAAATCCATTTTATTTACCCCGAATAGCTGCTGAATTGTATATTGTGTTATATGCACTCAACTTTACCAAGATTAATAGAAAATCTCCTTAACTGCTGTGCCTTGCGACGACTGCAGGCAAAATGTGTTTGATGCGAGCGATTTTTAATTTGAATTAAAAATGCATCAATGCGCTGATTTTAATGCACGCAATTAAAACCGAAAGTCAGGAAATTGCGAACGCATTTAAAATGCCCGAGAAAACCAGAATGAGCGAATTCAATGAGCGATTACAAATTGCAAATTGCAAATTGCGGTGCACACGCAACAACAGCAACAATAACAACGATTGCAACTGCAACTGCAACAGCAACAACAACAACAACAACAACACTGACATCAATGCAAATTGCGCGAAACGCAAATAAAAAGGAACTTGTGACGTCACAAACACACAAAACTGTGCTGTTGTCAACAAGCGCCATATGTGCGAAGGCTGATGCTTAAAAGTTTTACACGCTAATCGCTAATTGCTTTCAAAGACAGTGTTTGGGGGTCGCTGATGCTTCTGCTTTTGCTTTTGGGGTGATGGTGAGGTGATGGCTTGTTAGAGGGGGCGGGTAGTTGTCACTGTAATTGTCGCTCTTTAAATGCGCAATTTGCAATGCAAATGTACGCATTAGTTTTTAGCGTCAGCAGACACACGCCGCCGCCGACAGATGGCGCCAGCCCACGCAAAAATACTTTTACAACGTCTGTGGGTGATGGTGGCGGATTTCTAGTATAGTATAGTATGGGATAGTATAGGTTGGGCGGATTTGCTGATGGAATTTGGATGGTGGCAGCTTTTGCAAAGTGTTTGGCAACAGCTTAGCGCGCAATCAATTAAAATGTTTTATTGGCACTTTTCGCACCGCTAAAAGACACACAACACACACACACACACACACAGGCACATGCACTAAAATTCCACTTACGCATTTACTAAATGGCAGGAACACCCTGTGGCAAATTTAAGTGCTGTATTTCACATAAAACCAAATGTGAATAGTGGCTGATAGAAGAATCCTCTAGAGCTCATGACTTTTGTTGTTAATCGTCAGTTTAAAGATCAGACTCTTATGCGTTATGTTTGCCTGCTTCTTATGACAAAAGCATATTAGCTTAATAATCCTGAAAACTCTACTTGTTAGAAAGTATATTTCTAAGCTCCAACATAAATTTCCTGCTGGGTTATTTGAAGCACAGTCGAACCCAGAAAATCAAACAAACACACATTTGCACAAAGTAAATGCAGCAATTAGTTGACTTAACTTCTGTGACACACAATTGGCAATTTATTGAGGCGCAACAAAAGCATGACGGCAAGGGGAATTGAGTGTGCTTGCCAAAAAGGGATTTATTTATGGTTCATAGATTAAATACTAATTAACACTACGCAACACCAGCAAAGGCCAAAAAACACACATACACACACACACACATGCAGCATTTGATTTATGCCAAATGAATGCCTAAGACTCACTCTGTCGCCTTCTCTTTCTGCGTTGGGTGTTTAGTGAGGATTAAGGAAGCAGACAAAAACAGTTGGAGAAACGACAAAAAATGACAACAACACAAAATATTTGCCTGGCCATTGACCATTTTTTGGCTGGTTTTGGGGGGAAGGGAAAGGGGGGCTAGAAGGGAGGGGCCAATGCTGCGTATCTTTAGCTTAATGCCATAAATTGTGCTTAAATAATTGGGGTTGGTTAACGTTTACACACACACACACACACACACATTTTCATTTTCTCTTTCATTTGAGTGTATTTACTTTGTGTGGCGTTGAACTTTTGCCGCTCATTTGTTTCACTTTAATATCCACTTGACCATGTCTGCAGTTTCGGGTCGTCTCAGCATAACAATTAAAGGCAGTTAGTGATATGTGTGCGCATTAATACACTGCGCCGAATTTGAGACGAGTCTGCGCAGATTCAATTACTAATTTTTATAAACGATAGTCGTGCAAAGTATAATATAGGTGTTGGACCCTATATGGTATACATACTAATAATAATCCAATAAATCAATCAATCAATAAACATAGAGTCCTGTTATAGTTTATAGCTGCAACTGTTTGCGATTAAGAAACTCCCCATCATAAGCGCAAATTTATTTAAAACTTTAAGTCACAGTGGTGTAAATCACAAACAAAACGAAATCACAACAAAAATTAAACTGATTTGGCATCTACTCGCTCACTGATTGATTGGTGTTGCAATGTTGCAATATGATTTACTGAGTGACACAGTGAGTATTCATAGTGTTTTTGATAAATAAATAATAAACTATTGCTATTGCAACGCCAAACACTAATTTTTAACAGTGTTTTGATTATGACAAATCATGAGAATCATATATCGCTTTGCTCTCTGTCTGAGCAGGGAAAAAACGGTTTTAACTGGTGTCGCAGATTATAGGCGAACAGCAGAAGATGCACGATTGCTGTGGGTGGCACAAATCTCAGTCCAGACTCAGAGCTTCAGCTTTTGTGGCAGTGCTATTGCATTGTTTTCAGCGAGCCTTATATGTAAATGGCTGCGTATTCAGGCTGCAGTCCTGTGGCATGGCGTTGAGTCTGTGTGCTGTGCAATTTATGTGTCTGCGTGTCAGGGGCTCTCGCATAAAAAACGGCACCAGCATCAAAATCTGTCGGGGCATAATCAAGCGAGACAATGCGCCAACAATGCCCATAAAGTGTGCACCACCACCACCACCCCCACCGAAATAAAGGTGGATTGGTTTGAGTGCCTTGATTAACGCCGGCCAAGGGTTCGCCCCCAAAAAACGACAGAGGGCAAAAGGAAAACAAAGTAACTTCGGTCCCTGTCCACAACTGCAGAAACTGAGAACTGATTTTCATTTATATTTGGATTTGTTTAACGTTAGCGTTGAATTAAAGGACAGCTTAACGCTTAACGCACACATGAAAAGCTGAAAGAGCTTTAAAGAAGGCTTTAAAATTAATTGCACATTTTTTTTAAATATTATTTTACGATGTGCCCGAAACGAGCAAAGCAAATAATGTGGCGAGATTGCTATAGAAAATCACTCATAAATTTTATGAACTGAAAGATGATAAAAAGAAATGTGTACATATGTGCTTGAGATAATTTAAGACATCATTTGGCTTTGATGCTATTAAATAGTCAATTCAAATGATTATTTTGATAATACAAAAAAAATTGTATTTTATTTTTCTGAGGAAATCAATGAAAGTTTAATCAGTTAAATAACAAAGCACATTCAGCTAGCAAGTATTTTGTGCTATTTGGAAAAACCGTAGCTCAAGTGCAATGACCAAAAATTAAGAATTCAAAACAGCTATTTTGATAATTAAACATCAACCAAGAAATTATATTTATCTGTCAATTGGAAATTCATTTGGATTGTTTGTTGTCCATTAAATCATTGAGTTGTGCATGATTGAAAATTATTCCGTTGCACTAATTAAACGCATTGCAATTGTTGAACTAAGTGTTTAAGTCAGGGCTCATACAACAAATTAGAGTGCCCGACCAGCAGCTACCCTGTAAAAATAACATATGTTTGTAGTTAACTCATATATGTTAATAGTTTATGTTTTTGAGGTACTTATTGGTCTCATATGCTTACTTCTGTCCTCACATATGCAACTCTTTATTTTAGTCCTTTTTAATTGGAAAAGGATATACTTTATGCATCGAAATCGACATTCGCCACTTCCACTGCTACCCTCTTTATTTTCATATTAAAAACAAATTGCAATTCCGCATGCATTTTTGCGACCTGATCGAATTAATTAAAATTGTTTAACAATTAAATGGCAACAGACAAAACCACGAAAGTCCGTTTTTTTAGTACAACCAAAAAGCTGAATACTAAGAATTTAAGTTCTATATTTATTAAAATTTAATTATATTAATCAGATAGGAATTCCATTTCTGACCTGAAGCACAGTGAGTTCTTTCACTTTACACCAATTAAGCCAACACACACACGCACACACACATACCCACATTTGTGTATGTGTGTGTGTGTGAGCATGCAAATATCCGCAATTAAGCAATAATAAAAAGCATCATTAATAAATCATCGCAAAAATGGTCGAGGAAAACACAAAGGTATCAATATGGTTCTCTTTTTTGCAGATAATAAAAGAGATGCAGGATTGGTTGTGTGTGTGTGTGTGTGTGGTCAGTGAATAGCGTTAATGTATGTGTGACTCTGTGTGTGTGTGTGTGTGTGTGTGGTTGAGTATTATATTCAGGCGTTGAGCATTCCAATTAACTTTTTAAAAGTCAATATACGCAATATGTTTTAATATTTCCCAAGCTATGAATAGCTGCTCGGTTATATTCCCATATTCATCTGTAAATGCGTCAATTGGCAATCGTAAAAAGCCCACTTTGCCGCTGATTAATTACTTATTTCGTTTGATTTTCAAACAGTTTCAACCGGTGCGTAAAATACATGTAATGGGATATGTTCGGTTCAATGAATGTTGAATCAGGTGGTTTTCTTTAAATATATATATATTAATCGACTTTTGATATAGACCCCTTAGACAAGCTAAGTAAAACAAATGGGGAAGGATTATCTTCGGCGTGCCGAAGATTTTATACTCTTGTCGAACATATAGGCAATTTTCACTCTGCCAACTGCACCACTGAAATTTCAAAAGCTGTACAAAATCGTTTTGTCGCGTAACTTTCATTTTTTTTTTTTTGTTCAAGGAATATTTAATTCTATATGTTAATTAGTGATGTCTCTTTGAATAATAAGTATCTGTGCAAAGTTGTATCGCGATACCTTTAAAAACATGGGATATATGGCCAAAACCGACTTCGAGCTGTATGGCAGCTATAAGATAAAGTGGTCCGATCCATCCGGCTCCGACCAATGTGCTGTCCCCTGGAATAATAAGTGTATGCGCAAAGTCTTATCGCGATAGCTCAAAAACTGAGGGACTAGTTTGCATACATACAGACAGACAGACAGACGGACATGGCTAGATCAATTTGTATTGTCATTCTAAGCATACTGGCAGTAACTTTTGGGGTCTCCAACGCTTCCTTCTATGCGTTACAAACTTCAGCACAAACTTAATATACTATTTTCTTCGAAAAGAGTATAAAGATGAAATAAAATAAGTTTTAGATTGTACTATTTTTTTTGAAAATGGAAATATTTAAAGCTCTTTAGTATTGTCGGCAGTGGTAAATAGTTTTGATATTTAAAAATATTTCCAATTTTATTGACACAACAACAAAAGGCTTTTAAATTGGTTTTAGTGGGTCTTAATGAAATTAGATTTTTATGTCTGCAATCTATTAGCACTGAAGATAGTTGATAGTGCATCGAATGTTAGTTGCGAGCCCAAACAGAGCCGAATTCTAAAATTCAATTTATGCTTTTGACTCATAACTCATCCATCAAAGGAACTTCCGACTCGACTCGACTCGAATTGCCTCCTTTTGCTGGTTTCTACAAAAGCAATTAAACCGTTTTGTTGCCATGTTGCTTGACTGCTTTTTCCAATCACTTGACGGTGCGACTAACGATTCTTGCTTCGTTTTTGTCTTTCTCGCACAGTTTAGGAAAGTTAAGCGCTTTCTTTTTTTTCCCATTCTGCTCTTTGTGTGTGTGTGTGTGTGTGTGTGTATGTGTGTGTGCGTTCTTTCAATGCTTTCTCGTAAATTTCGCAATGGACGTTTTTATGTGTGTTTGGCGGGCACTTCAAATAATTTTGTGCACTAAAAATTTTTTGCAATTTTCGGTAATGAGAGTGCAGAGCTCAAAGCCAATGGAGTGGTTGGAAGGGGGTGGGGTGGTGAGGGGGGTGGTATCTGTTCCTTAATGTTGTTAGTGTTTGGCTGGCGCGGTTTTCCGCTGTTGCTTGTTTGAACTTTGTGGCATTTCCGTTGCATTTCTTTTGTTCGCCTCTGTGTGTGTGTTTGTGTGTGTGTGTGCGTGTGCTTGCGTCCGGAAACGGGAAGTTTTTAATGTTGCCCATTGCCGTGAGCTGGTTTCGTGCTCGCTTTTGGACTCCTTGTGGCCTGGCCCTTTGCTCGACCAGCATTGTTTTCTTCAAAAAGTAAAATTAAATGTTTGCCATGGTATACCCGAATAGTTGCTTAAATGCATTAAAGTTGAACTTAACTTTAACTCTCGCATAGCTACGCCCCACTTACCTACCAAGGGGTAAGGACAATACCCCCCCCATCCACCCTTCCGCCCCTCATCGCCTTGTGTGCAGCGGCCACAAAGCGCATTTCGGTGTTTTATTTTTGCCCCGTTTTTGGAAACGGCTGCCCGCATTTTTGTTTGCCGCTCTTATGCCAAAAGCCTACCAGCCAGCCAGTTCGCGGCCGGGCAAGATAAACAGACACACACACACACACGCACACACACATACACGTACACTCATTTAAATACAGTCAAACTCCTCTAACTCGAACTTCGCCTGATTGCATTTGCGGCAGCTCCAACCAAAATAGCATTTCGAGATAAAATTATATCAAATGTTATCTTTTTTACAAACTTGCTAAGTTTGTTTCATAGATTGAACCTTTCGCTAAATATATGTGAAATGAATCAATACATCATAAGTTGTGTAAAAAACTTAAAAATGTTGCTTATGCATTAACTAATATTATTTCATATATATATATGGTAGATTTTTATACTCTTTTCGAAGAAAATAGTATATTAAGTTTGTGCTGAAGTTTGTAACGCATAGATGGAAGCGTCGGAGACCCCCAAAAGTTACTGCCAGTATGCTTAGAATGACAATACAAATTGATCTAGCCATGTCCGTCTGTCTGTCTGTCTGTCTGTCTGTCTGTCTGTCTGTATGTATGCAAACTAGTCCCTCAGTTTTTGAGCTATCGCGATACAACTTTGCACAGAGCCGGCTGGATCGGACCACTATATCTTATAGCTGCCATACAACTCGAAGTCGGTTTTGGCCATATATCCCATGTTTTTGAATCTATTGCGATGAAACTTTGCACTGATACTTATTATTCAAAGATACATCACATTAATTGGAGCCGGCCGGATCAGATCACTATATCTTATAGCTGATATACAACTGGCAATGAATTAAATATTCTTAGAACAAAAAAAAAAATGTTACGCGACAAAACGATTTTGTACAGCTTATGAAATTTCACTGGTGCAGTTGGCAGAGTGAAAATTGCCTATAGGTTCGAAAAGAGTATAAAATATTCGGCACGCCGAAGATAATCCTTCCCCACTTGTTTTTTATAATTTTACTCTAACTCATAGACTTTATAACTGAATGCTGTTGGGTTAAAGTAGTTCCACTGTATGTACACGCACACAAATAAGCACACACACACACACACACACACACACACACACACACACACACACATGCACACACACACACACACACACACACACACACACACACACACACACACACACACACACACACACACATACACACACACTCACTCAAGTGCGTTTACGTTTTATCCAAAATGCACGTTGCTCGTAAATCTCGCGCGTGAAAACATCAGTTTTGTTGTTGTTGTTGTCGCTGTTGTTGTTACTGGTTCTGGTTCTGGTTCTATAGGAAAGTTCGCTGCTGCTGCAGTGCCCATACTCCAAGTTGTTGAGCTTGAATCCCTCGCCAAATCTAGGCATAAAAAGCGCAATATGTGAGTGAGCTACAATGTGTTTTTCGCATTGTTTTTGTTGCGGATTTGCGCTGTAATTTTTGGGTTCGCCTGAAATGTTTGTGAAATTTGCACTTGAGAATTCCAAATATGATAATCCCAAATAAATAACTAAAGAGTTAAGCCTTGTGAGATCACTGATCAAACTATATTCACAACTTGTGTTTATTCTTCATTTTAGATAACAAATATTTGTTTTAAGTAGAAATGCTAGCTTAATAGATGCTGAAGTTATTTTGTTGACATACAAGAAGAGAAATAGTTTCATCAATTATAATAATGAGATCAAAATGCGAAACTGCCATTTCAAATGTACATTGTCTACTGGTGACAATTTATAAATGATATGCATAAAAGCTTTATCAATACTTCGATGCTTTATACTATAGATTCTTTAGAATGGACTTGACCCCGACTTCTGCCTGAATTACGCATGAGTTATTTATCAGGTGCTTAGTTGAGTTGTTGAGTGGTTACAAACGCTTCCAGCTACTGTCATATACATGTTAACCACTTATGCTGGTCGCACCACAGACGGCTTTAAAATCAGACTACTGCCTGATCCCCGGATATTGTCTAGCTGACCATCATTTTTTTTTCGACTTTTTTTTGAATTTTTTTTTTTGGCAGCTTTTGATGTTTGGTGTTTGTTTTGGTTTCATTTGTAATGTTCGCGTCTGGAGCAACCCTTGCAGCCAGAGTTGTGCCCAGCAGGTGGAAAGGGAATGGCGTGGGTGGAAGAATAAGGGAGTGGGGAGGAGGGGGGTTTGGCGCACTTCAGTTGATGCTCTGATACAGAAATTAATTGCGTGGATCGAGTGGCAACAACTGGTTGAGTGCGAGAGTGTTGCCAAAATGTTGACGCATCCTAAGCCGGAGTCACACATTCTCACACACAGACAGACAGACAGGGAGAACCGCAGAGGGGAGGAGCACAAACACATTTGCCCGACTATCCGCCAAATATTGTATCTGTATCTGTATCTGTATTCGCTTTCGCATCTGTCGCTGTATCTGTATCTGTGTGTTTGGGCACTTGACGAGATTTGTTTATTTGCCTAGGCGAGCCGACCGTCTGTGGCTAACAGTGTCTGTGTTTGGTCTTTGCCGTCTGGCAAAAAAACAAGCAGAACAAAAAATGCATATAAAGGGAAAAATCTCTAAAAACAGCATGCAAAAGCAAATCTGACAAATCTTTTGTGTGGCTTAATGCATAAAATTCATTCTAACAGAGCCGCGAAAAGGGAACAAAGACTTTGACAAATCGCTAGTCAGGTCAATATCTAAACGTATTCCTATTTTGAGCTTAAAACAACTCATTCAAAACAAATTTGGAATAGCTACGGCATATTTATTTGATATGTATATTGATTGAAATATATATGATAAATTCATTATGAGTGAAAACCCATCGAAGATGACGTTCAAGGCTTCTGAATAAACCATTAATGTATCTTTCACGCTTTTCAAAATGCATTTAATGAAGTGCAGCATCAGCCACGTGAAAATGCTCAATAAGTTTGGCAATTTCAGTTTTTGATTGCATTTTGCGTTGCATCCTCAACTGGTTCGCTTTGATTGAGTGCGCAATTTGTTAATTCGATTTGGCTCGCTTGCTGTCTCGCTCACACACACTGGCATCTGTGTGGCAGTGCGAGCAGGTAAGCGAATTTAATCTGATTTAATTATTTAATTTGATGCCTGTTTTATGCGATTTTGAACATGAAATGAGCCGAAAGTCTATAGCGAGGGTTATTAATTATGCCAGTGCGTCTGCTTTATACCCTCTAACCATTAAAAGGAGAGGTTATTTTAGGCAAACTGATTATTGATAATATACAATTCATTTGGCTAGAATTTAAGACATAATGTATAATTAAGCTGTTAAATATTAATAGGCAGAAGCAGATCAGTTAAGGTGATTGCTAATTGAAATATTGCTTTTTGAATGAGTATATTTCAAAAAAAAATGTTGTGCTTTTACAGGGTATTAATACGCCAAATTGTTTTTTTTTTAACTGCTTGTTGTGCATAAATTAATAGAAATTTTTATTGTATATATTTAATTATTTGCTGTGTTTTTTTTTATGATAATGCTGTTGTTGTTTA
This sequence comes from Drosophila flavopinicola, assembly GCA_035042425.1. Lineage (NCBI taxonomy): Eukaryota > Metazoa > Arthropoda > Insecta > Diptera > Drosophilidae > Drosophila > Drosophila flavopinicola. The sequence goes on along the minus strand of JAWNLL010000242.1, from coordinate 894,308 downwards.
TTTCTTTTGATTATTCATTTGTTTATTCCCATATTTACATTTATTGTGTATTGTTTGTGATTTAAAGCTTGTGCAATTGCCAGTTCATAAATAGCATTTTTTGTTGTTGTTTAATGATTGTATAATGATTAAAATTTAAATAGCAAATGCTGATACAATTGAAATACATTCGAATTAAATGCGTTTAAGCTAGATTTAGCAAATTTGGCCTAATGTATTATTTTGTTCCCACCTAATATTATAAATTTGAACTGACTGAAGAACGAATTGGGGCAATAAAAAAAAGGACATTACAAATGTGTTACAAATAAATATAGCAATATTGTGATATAATTGAACTGACTTTTAGAAGAACATAAAGTTCTGCTGCTATTTGCAAACGTATAGCTCTCCTTTAAAATCAAAAAGCTTGTGTTCGGTATATGCTTGAAATCGTGTTTGTTTTTTCAATTCGCAGACAGCAAGTTCCAAAACTTTGTAGCCCCTGCTATCTACGCCCATGGGATTGGTCATTAATTTGCGAACACGCCACGTAAATATTTATATGCCATCGCATTGCATATGTCGAGGCTCTGGGAAGCATTTTCGGCCATTTGCTCATTTGTGTAAGTCAACACAATTTCCATAATGCCCAATGCTATAAGCCGGGCACAGCCGGCACGCACCTACTGCTCACCCAATCCCCACCCAACCCCAATCCCAACCAGCCCCTCCTCCGCCATCCCCATCACTCTGGTATTGGTTAGCGCAGGTGGAGCATTCGGATTTGTCTCCCCTCTTATGTCGTTGCCGATGCCAGGTTATTTGTGCATTTTGATTTATTCATTTGGCCAACAGCCTTCGTCTTCTTCTTCGCCGACCATGCCATGCAACTGCACCTTGGCTTCTTGGCAAACTGTGTGCCACTAACTCGCACCGCCCCCCCCAGCCCCACTCTGTCGCCCTCTCTGCCCCCATCGCTTGCGGCACTCGCAGCTGCATTATGCAAAGCCGTGCAAAAGCAACCACCAGACCCCAAATCCCGCTTGGCCCGCACCCGTTGAGTGATTTAGCGAGCGCCTCGACCGTTAACCGCAATGCAATTGTAATTACCCGAACTGCTTCCGTAACCCCCCAGCCCACACCTTCCTTACAAAGCAGCTACAATCCACCCCCACCTTGCCTCACACCACTAACCGCTGACATGCCCTGCTGTTGTTTATACCCTATACACATTAAAAAGGGTGTTAATAGAAGGGTATCAAGTAGTTGTGAAAAGGTATGTAACAGGCGAAAGGCAGAATCTCCAATCTCCATTTTACAAAAATTACAATTGATATAAAATAATAAGCATACAAAATTAGTTTTAAGTAATATTAATGTAATCATAAATTGTTAGCAATCTGTGTTTTTTGTTATTTATTTATTTATTTGTACGAATTAAATATTGTCAATAACTAAAATATTCTTGATTAGGACGAGCAACAAAGTCTCAGCACAATTATTATGATTTCGCCTGCTACACATTTGATAATGACAGCGATCCCCAGATGTTGCTGGATACAGGGCATCTCCAAGTCGGGCACTCCCGACTAGAGCACTCTTACTTGTTTTCTACTGTATTTACTGGGCGCACTGCGCATTGCAATTAGTTCCAAATCATAAACGGGGTTTCCGTTTGGTCAACGGCTCCAACAGCTTCAGCTTCAGCTTCAGGCACCCAACTCTCATTTCGCTGCACAATTGCGTGTAAATTTAAAATTTTAATCGTTTTTGTGCACGCACTTCAACAACAACAACAATAACAACAACAATAGCAGCTTTTGTATGCAATTTTTGTAGAATGCATTTTCAGTGCTTACATTTGCTGGAAAGTGGAAAGTTGGACGGGTGTTATCCAAAAAGGGTTGCTTAAATCCCAGTTGATAGCATTTAATGTTGTTATTTATGGAAATTAGATTTAAGCACAGATTTTAGACATATATATCTGCATATATTTCGAATATCTGTTTAACACAACAAAGCTTAACATTTAGATGAATAACAATATCAATTTATGAATGAATCACGTACATTTTCATATTTTGTAATAGCAAACTATTCGTTATTTGTTATAATTTTTAAAATTCACTTAACTAAATATGTATAAATGTTATTGGCCTAATTACCTAAATTGCATCATTTTAAATAACAATTTATATCATATGCATTTGGATTGGTTATCATCAACACTATAGTTTTCATATTTGATGAACAACAAACAAACTTATTTAAAGATAAATATTCCGTTTGCCTTCTGTTTTAAATAAACAAAATTAAATTTATTGCAAACACAACCCCATTCAGTATTACTTTTAACCATTGCCATCCCCACTTGAAGCCCCTGATATCCTTGCTGCCTGCCTTTTGCCTGCGAACTCATTGCGCTGCGATTGCTACTCTATCTGGGACTGAGTGTGCGACTGAGTGCATATCGCATTCATAATTTATACGCATTGTCAGCAAGCGCAGGTTGGCAATGCAGACGAACCCACCCCCATCAGCCCCCCTTTTATATCCTGCATCCTTTCTCCCACCACCTTTTGCAGGCGTCGCATCAATTCACGCATTGCGCATTCAGTCGTTACATGCGATTGTTTAATGCCTGCCTCCATGGAGCATTGTTGCATATTTAGCAATAATAAAATATTTTGTGGCAGCGCAATAAATTTACCATCAACCAACACACAAACAAACACAACTGGCAGGTTAAATATTATAAATGAGCGCATAAAAATTGCAGCCGCATTTGCTGAGATTTTTCGCGGTATTCGGGGCGTATTATCAATTTCTATGAAATTTGCATTGTGCGAAACCATAGACAGCCCTTGTAAACACACAGTGAAAAATAAATGAATAGTTTATAAAAATGCAACAACATTCTTTTAAGGTATACGACTTAAGAGTTAAGTAAAAGCTGTTTGATTTGAACATAAAAATCATATGTTTAGTACAAGTATTCTGTACAATTACAAAATATATATAATTGCAGAAGGTCTTGAATCAGGTCTTTTGCATATATCGAAAGCAAAGTAACAATTAAATAGTTCTAAGTTTTTATCAGTGTACCTATTATATATATATATATATATATATAAATACAAAATATGAGCGTTAATCAAACAAATAGCAAAAATGCTTTGCTGCCTGCAGTCCACAGCTGCTGGCGACCAAATGACATTCTGCATTGGAAATGAATGCAGGCGCAAACACATGATAAATTGCACACACCTTGACTGCAAACAAACAAGTGTTTGAAATGGAGAAAGGTGGGGAAAGCTGTGCACATTCCAGTTGCCTTTGTTGCATTGCGCAAATGTTTGGCAGGCATCTTAAGCATTTCGAAGTGACAGGAAGACAAAGGCCAAGCCGAGCGAATCAAACCTTTCAGACTCTGTGATGTGTAGGTAAATAAATAAATGCCACAATAATTGACAGCATGCGTAAACATTTAATCATTTATTTGCTTACATAGTTATGGTTTTTTCAGCGTTATTTATATTTTGATTTTGCTTGCATAAATTGCCGCTAAATGATAATCATAAAGTGCATTTTGTCGCTGTCGTTGTGGGAGTATTCATGGATATTGGATGATAAATGCGCTTAGGGTCACGTTGAGCGTCAATTGTGTAAATAAATGTTGAACAGATTTACGCTATTTATGCTCATCATACATACATATGTATACGTATGTATACGTATGTATGCAAGTGTGCGATTGCGTTTATAATTGTTTGTTTATAATGCTGCATTTGGTCACTTTAACACAAGTCAATTTAAATTCAGCTTCACATTAAAGTGGTGTCTGCAGCTCGAAATTATTGGAACTCCGCACAGAAGAAGCATATTATATTTAAGGCAACTTATTGAATAGTAAGCTTCTTATAAAGTAATTTTTTAGTTCAAAATCAATATTTTGTTATATTAAAAATAACAAATTTTGTAATCTTTTGCTATAAATTTGTAAATGTATCTATTAAGTTTATTATTGAATTGCACTATCAGTTACCTAGTGTACATTTGTATAAATAAAATATACACTATTTATATATAATTAATACTCCATTTGGCTTAAAAGAATGGTTTTAATTTTTTTTACCATTTTGTCAATTGTTGATAAATAATGTTATTTTGTAAAAACATCTGAACTTCTGTAAAGTCAGCTGTGCCTGGAACATATTATTGATTGGTTTAGACGTTAATCATTCAAAAGCATTTTGATAAAGAAAGCGTTTCATACAGCTGAAGTTGCTTGAGGTATTAAAACATTGCAGAAAACTTCATATGGCTGGAAGTCGGGCGTGTGAATTCTCTTTTAAAGTTTAATTCTCATCAATTGCCGTCGACGCACACAAAGCAGATGCAGGTGGTGGTGGAGAGGAGCAGAAGATAGGATCATGGCCGTAGACTGCAGCTAAGCAGCTCAAGTTTCCTGCATTCTTTCGAAGGAGGCAACATGTCCGGTCCGGTCCGGTCCGGTTGGGCAGTCGGTCAGCTGCAGCACGCAGTTCCTTTTGTTAATGATACTCCTGCTGAACATCAGCAGAAAGACGGATGGGGGGTGTGTGGGGGCAACAGGGTATAACAGCATCATCGTCATCATCATCAAAAGGATGCCAGCCACAGCCGCATGGGGAAGCGGGGCAACCATTTTGTGGATTTATTGACATTCTGTGATGTTATTAAAGTTGATTGCCAGAGACTGTGCACGTTTTGGCTTAGACGAAGTGCCCGCCTCTCCCAGCCTGTGCAGCGGCAAGTGGGTTCGGAGTCAGTTGTGGCATCAACATGCAGCTCGGCTATAGCTACAACATCGTATGTCGTATGAGCATTGCAAGCGGATGAGGGGCATTTGCAGTGCGGTCAATTTGAAAGAAACAATGGCCAGGATAACACGAATTTTTGCGACTGCTCTGTGCTGTGTATGAGAGGTAAAATGGCAACAGTCAAAGAGCCTACACTGAGATCAAATATGTGCCTATAAAACAGGTTGCTTAGATAAAATTTCCCTAGAAGCTGAAACTGAAAAAATCTTATATTAATACCTATTCTATATATTTTAAAACCATATTTCTGAAATGATTTATTATTTGTAGAACAAATTTATATTAAATGTTTTTATCATTGGAAATTATCAACTTTATTTCTATTTCTTTTTAAGTAAAATTTTTTAATACTTATACATCATTTAAAAAGCTTAGACATTTTTTAAAAATCGTTTATAAGTCTAAAGATTTTCCAAATTCAAGAACCTACTATTTTTGTTGAGTGTACGCATGCATTGGGCTTGGGTTTGGTTTCTTGTAGTGTGTTGTACGTCATTGTCATCGGCATCATCATCAAGTCTAATATGCGCATTATTGGTTTTTGCTCGGGCCCGTGCTGCAGTTTATCCTTTAATATGCCTTGCATGTTAATATGCTTGTCCTGTTGTCGCATCCTGTTTGTACGTTGTTTGGTCACAAAGTGCTTGCTCCCCGCTCAACATGCAAATATGAAATGCAAATTCTCTGGCACCATATTAAAACGGCCCACCTCCCGCTTGTTAATACCCAAACTACAAACCTAATTCAATTTCTGTCTCTCTCCCTCTCTCTCTCTTGCTCTCTCATTCTCTTTCGCATACTGTTCGCCGTCCTATACAAATGTAATAAACCTTGCGTGGCACACAAATCCTTTTGATCTGGTTTTTTAATTTAACATTTTAAATTTAATTTTCTTTTTTTTATCCCACATTCCGTATACGTAATAAGTCCGCCAAGCTGCCGACGCAATTTTCTTGTATGTTTGGTATAATTATTAAGAATGTGAAATGAATTTGCGTGTCTTTTACTGTCGCCTTATGATTTAGCGGAATTAAATTTGGATATTAATATGATTGTTGGTTTTCGTTTGATTTTTGCGTAAGTAAGAAACTTCAGCTTGGAAATGAAATGCAAAACGAAATTGACTATAACTTTAAATCTAAGAATTGTAACTTTGCCAAAGCTTCAGCGATTTTAAAGTTTCAGGCCAATTTGTTCATGGTTTTCCTTCTACTTTTAATCTATCAATTTTAAAAAATTCCATGTTTTGAAATTTTTTACCCGAAAAAAGAATGTACTTTTAGTAACTGTTTTCCAAAAAAAAGATTGTGGTTCTCCGACGCTTTCTTCTATGCATTACACTCTTCAGCACATAATGAATATACTATTTTCATTGAAAATACTATTGAAATGGAAAAATGGAACCCATTAAAAGATGTGATAGCTTTAAGAGCGGTTTTGCAGCCGAGCTACAGTAAGTCAGCAGAGCAAATGCCTTTGGCTTGAAACAAATTTCTACAGATTTGCACTCTCAACTAGCGCGCACACACACGTACACACACACCTATACATATGTACAGTTTGTCAACATGAAAAGGTTAACAAGGTAAATAAAAAACGCTAAAGCAAAAGGTGACAGCATGAAAAGAGCAGGCGCAAAAAAGAAAGGCCAGCAAAGACACAAAAGGCGCACACAAACAATGTTGCACACAATCTGCAAAAGCGGAACTGGAACGGGAGTATAAGCAACGACGAAAAGGTGGCAACTCTGGTGCAAGCCAAATCTCAGCCACGGCAGGCTCAAAGCTGTGTGTGTGTGTGTGTGTGTGTGTGTGTGTATGTGTGAATAACAACATTTTAAGCATGTTTACCTTTTATTTTGTTGTCTGCGCCAACGCTTATGCAATTTATTTCTGAATGTACATAACACAACCCCAACCACCCAGCTCCAGCTCCATCTTCATCTGTTTTAGCTCTTGCCTCGTGCTCCATTACAAAGTATGCCCAGCGGCTGGGCCAGGTATAATCTTCTGCTTGTCTTTCACTTAAGGAGGCAGCAGGCGGCGCCACACTCAGAAAAAATATGCCCCAGAATATAAATAACCATTCGCTCCATGTAATTTTTAAAATGCCTGGTATTCTATTTGTTAATACCAGGGACAAGTTTCCGAAATGTTTTAACAAAAAAAAATAAGTGTTGTTTCAAATGGAAATGTATTTAAAACAATAAAAGCTCCCATCAATTAGTCAAAACTGATCCGATTTTGGATTTCGATGCAGTTTTGTTTATGGCTTGGCAGCTATATTAAAACAGCATTTAAATTTTAAGCATTTTCGCACCTTCAATTTTTGACAAGACACATGACATTTTCTTTTTACGAATTGTTTGTTAAATACTTTAAAATATTTCTCCACTGTATATCAGAGCAAGCATAATTTATAATCTGGTTTTTTTTTAGACATGTGAAAAAGCCAAGTTTAAAAAGTCAACTCGCGGCTAGCAGCGGTCAGCGCTTTAACTGCGACCTGAACTTTGCCATAGTTTGTCTGTTGAGCAAAGAAAGAGAAAGATAGAGGGATAGAGAGAGAGAGAGGGAGAGAAGAATGAAATACTTGGGCGCAACCTTAAAGTTGGCAGCAACACTGGGCAGGCAGCGTTACATAAGGCCAGAAGTTGTTGGCCAACAGCTGCGATAGCCGCATTCGCGTGGCAGACACGCGTAAGCTGCTTGCTTATGCAGCTCAAGTTGCCACGCCTGACACATTTCTCTGGAGACCCGGTGCTGGGGCAACTTGTCAACGCAGTCATCAATGTCGGCGTGACGGCATCAGCGCCCATGCTTTGCCAATGTTCGCACATTGCGCACAAGCAACAAACGCGGCCACCCGTGGCGCCACAACGACATGTTGCATGCCACACAGTTGATTTCTATGCCAATGACCACCACAGAGCGGTAGAGTGCCAGCAGCAGAGTGCCTGATCTACTTGCAGTGACTGCCAACAAATATTAATGAGCTATGGATCAGTACTTGGAAAATTCCAAAGACTGTTATGTTAAGCATCAATTTAAAATATTGGTCTACTGTCCCGAATAACCAAATGAATATAAGGTTATTGTATGCATATTTGCTGTCAGTTCAGATGCCTCAGTTTCAGCTGCTGGTGAGAGAAATTGTAAAGCGTTGTCCACCCGGCAACACCTTTTCATTTTTAATTATGCTTATCAAGTATATCGACCTAGAAGTTTCTATTCCGGTGCATTCAACTAATTTGAAAACACGAATTAAAATATTGCACAAGTTATTACAGTTATTAGTTGTCATTGTACCCGCTGGCGTATGCGTGATTTTTATGATTATTTCAATTTTTGATTGCCCTGCGTTGCGAGCGCTCGCACCGAAAAAACGAGAGACAAACTTTATCAACTGCAGCACGTGCTATGCCGTGTAGCAGCAGCATCAGCAGCAGCAGCAGCAGTAGCCCGCAGTGTGCCACAAAAAGCGAAAAAAAAGAGTCACGTGCAAAAACTTTCTTAATTTAAAAGAAATTTTCAAACAAACTCAATTAAATAATTTCAGGCGCAAATACAGATGTGTTAGATCCGCCGGAAGGCAGGCCACTGAATACATGTGGTTTTTACAGTTTTTTGTTGCCCTCCTCTCTCTCTCTGACTCTCTCTCTGACTCTCTCTCTGTGGCTGTCTCCTCATTGGTATGTCACTCTTTCTCTCGTTTTTGCAAGACAATTTTAATGCCACAAAATTTTAATTGAGTTAATCCTTAAAACCACATGCTGGCTAACGAGCCAGCTGCTTGTCGCAGACTCCCAGCCAGGGCTAATTGGGACACAGTCGGTAGGGCGAGGAGATAGAGGAGAGGGGGGCAAATTGCATCCAGCCGCCAACATGAAGCAGCTGCAGCAAATGATTATGACTGTTCGCCAGATTAGCTAAGTTGGCTGTGCATAAATTGATGAAGCATTCGGTAGTAGTAGTACTACAAATTGAATCAAGCACACAGCTTTAAGCACTAACAAGCACACAAAATGTCGTCAGCCAAGCATAGTGATTTCTATGAGGACTTTTTGCGCAAGCCCTCAAAGGTAGACGATGTGATCAAGTTCATAACTGAAATGACCACCAGCAAGAAAATGGAGTAAGTTACAGTAGATTTCTTTGTAGAGTAATACTCTTTGAGCATTTTCTTCCACAGCGCTGCCAAAGAAAAGGAGGCCAAGGTTGAGGTGGATTACAGTGCTGGCGTCACAGATACCAATTTTATGGTCAGGCAGCGTATCCAGCATTCTGTCAAGAAGAAAAAGCATACCACAGCAAAGATTAATACTCGAGCCAATTTGAATCAAATGACTTTTATGCGCCAGATCGATATGAGTCAGGAGGGTCGCATCAAGGCTCGTGAGAAGCGCATATTGGTAGCAAACAATTTTCGCAGGTAAGTTCATTCGATTGTCGGCTGATTGACTCGATAGTTAGTTAACTTCTCACATAGACTGGGCAATGCGGAGTATCGCAAGACCAACTACGACAAAGCCATTGAGTACTACACCAAGGGCTTGGAATATATCTCAGATTCGCCAGTTCTGTATGTGAACCGCAGCCTCTGCTACATCAAGTGGGTATATATCTATAAGCTCATACTAAGTTATCATTTCAACCCGTTTCAATTAATTGTAGGAAGCGTGAATTTAAGCGCGGCCTAATCGATATCGACCATGTGATAAATATGTTGGATGGACGCTGCCTGCGGGCCTGGCTCTACAAGGCTGGTGCTCATAAGCGAATGAACGACGAGGCTGGCTTCGAGGAGTCCATTGACAACGCTCGCAGACTGAATAGAGAGGGTGCCAATGATATCGAATATTTTCTTGATAAAATGCGTACAGATTTCTGATTTGACAACCATTTACGTCTTACACAAAATATCGAAACTTGTGGTTTGGCACTTTGGCAATGGTATCCACAAGATCTTGGGGAGGTTAAGACTTTAGTTCAGGAGTCCCATCATCGCTCATTCTCAATTTAAATTACTTTGTAAACTCGAAATACATATTAAAATTATTATTTATTGTAAATTGTAAATTGGAGTTAGGTTTGGTATTGTTCCTTACATCTCAAGTACAACTTATTTTCTTGAAAAAGTGTGAGTCGTCCTTGTTTTCGAAGTCGACCGAAATTCTTGTAAAGCGTGCTTGCAAGTTCAGAATTGCAGCAGAACCTTACATTTTTTTGGGTTTACAAAAAACGTTCTCGCAATTTGACCTTGCCGGAATTTTCGGCAACGTTTGTACTTGATTTGAGTACACAATTCTTGATGTTATTTTCTAGCTCAAGGCATGATACCATTTATAGTATATGAACAGGGTGTTCCAAATTCAAAATCAGCTTTACAATAAAAACAACAACTGTCACAACTGTGTGGGGCAAATGAAATTCGCAATTTTTGCATAAATTCAATAAAAATTCCTATTGTCAAGGGAATATTTGCCAATACAATATACTCGGAGCTCGGCGATATAGTGCTAGCAGATAGCAGAGCCACAGCCGACTAGCCCGCTCTGCTAAGCCACAACTACCAGTCTGTTGCGCCCCTTTGCCTTCCCTGCCTCCTTGCCAGCCCAGCAACAGCAATTGCAGTCACGATAAGGGCCACTTATACGCTTCGTTTGGAGCCCCCAACTGCTCCAACTGCCCCAACGCAACTACCACAAAAGACTGACGCTGCGGCTAGTTCTATGCAGGAGGGGTGTGTGTGTGTGTGTGTGTGTGTGTGTGTGTGTGTGTGTGTGTGTGTGTAGTGTGTGTGTGTGTGTACGCTCGACAGGGGGGGTTTGTTTGGTTGGATGTGCCACAGAGTTTTCAATATGGCGCCAACAGCATTTGCATTTGCATTTGCTTTGGCTAAGCCTGGCAGTTTTGCACCATAATGAAATGCAGTTCAAATGCTCTGTGTAGAAACTTTTCTCGCAGCTCGCTTGGCTAGTGTGGCGGGCGTTGGGTGCCACGTTGTTGCATTGTAAAGTGGCAAACAAACGCAACGGAAGTGCCACAAAAGGGTTTCACAGTTTGTCAATTGTGTGCGGCCGCCGAGTCGACACCTAAACACAGTCCACGCCCCCACGCCCCCATGCCCCCATGCCCGCCTCCTTCACGAGCCCAGCATCATTTCCCTTGACACTACTGACACGCTGCCAGAGCCTGGTCACACTGCGTGCGGCAATCTATTGGCCTCGCATCTAAGAAATGCAAAATCCTTGTGGGCTAAACTCTAATCAACAGCAACGCCCACGCTTGTAATCAATGCTGTAAACACTTATTTTTGTGGTTGCCACGTTGCAACAACAACAATGGCAACAGCAACGATGACTGCCACCGCCTGCTGGCATGCAATTTTGTGGCACAGTCAAAGTTTGTCGCATGCCTCAACATTGTTCTGCTCCTGCGCCTGGCTGTCGGTCCCCAGACTCCTGGCCATTGTTGTTGTTTGCAGTAGTAGTTGTTGTTAGGGTTGTTGTTGTCTGCGCTTTGCGCTTTTTGCAATCAGTTGAGGCTCATCCTTGGCATCGGATTTTGCGTGCTACAACATTGCGGCATTTTATAGGTGTGGCAAAGCCGGCAACCGGCAACCGGCAACTGGCAACTGGCAACTGGCAGTTTTAAGATTGTCCTGCGGTTGGGCGTGCCCGAAAAAAGCAATAGTTATCCTGTAGTAAGACCGCCTGGCTGCTGTGCAACCACAACTGATTGCAGCTATTGACCATTTCCATGGAACTAACTGTTCATTTCCACACAGGCATATCAACTTATAATCAATGAATCCATGAATAGTATTTCTATTTCTTTCTATTGGTAATCTGTATAACACCCTCTTTACACTATTGTAGAAAAGACATTACGATTTGTGAATGTGGATGGTTGATTTAACTTATGCCCTTCCTTTTGTGAGTCCAACGCTCATAAGGATAGGCTATATATACTTGGAATTAGAATTGGAATCATGAGTTGCTTATGTGCTTCAATTGCACCTTGGTAACTTGCTTATTTTGTGTTCAAATTTCGGTTTAAATTCAATGTCCTATTTGGATATATTAGGTTCCATACGATTTCAAACGGTGTTTAAATCTGTTTCCTTAAAATGTCTTTACTTTATCTTTTACACCATACAAATATATGATATTCTGTAGCAACTTCAAGTTTTGGGATAAGTTATGTAATAATCTGTAATTCCTTCCACCAATGCTGGCTAGACAATAATTAACTTTACAGAACATAGAGGTTCTTTGTAGTTTTCGCTTCACTCTGGGGCTGAGATGTCCTTAGAGAAATGCAACGGCTCCAACTTAAACTTTATGGCTTTAAGCCAACGTCAACAAGCATCTTCATAAATCAGGCGGCGGTTGATCTCCGTTTACAAATACCCGCAGCGCTTTTCTCAAGAGGATCACTATAAACCCATTTTCAACACGCATTTAAACTATATTTTAGCATCGCACTTTCAGCCCCGTTGGATTCTCACCCGCTTGGCCGCAATGCTTCTGCAAGTTGTCCGGCACTGTGTTTAGTTTTCAGCTTGCGGCTCGTGGGTTCGCATCTCGGCAGCATCTTGGCCAGAAAAGTAATTTGGCCTTTATCTGTATTGCGGTTTAAACAGCCAAACAAGACCCGAACCATCCGCCCTGTTGCCTTTGGGGAGTTGCGTTCAGTTTCAGCAAGCTCTCTCCACTCTGGCTCGATTGTCTTTGTTGTAATATGTTTGTTTTTTTGTTTGTTTTGTTTGGTTAGCATCTTCTCTTACCATACCCTGTTGTTATGAAATGGCTTCTAAAGAGCTTCGAGTAATATAAGTGTGTGTATGTGCTGGAGATTAGTATTAATATAGAGTTGGGATGTGCTTTCTGCTTGAGCTGCTAGTTTAATGTAATTATTGTTTCTAAATAGCCTTACATTTTGTTATTGGCATAGTAACAATATATTTTAAGGACTTTTACTAATGTTGATGATGAGATGATAGACTAAATCACTAAAATATAATTGTTTTTAAGCCATATTATTTTATATATATAGTTAATCCCTAAAATAGATTTTAATAATGTACAAAACATTGACTTGGTTGGATATGATAGATACTTCAAATGAATTAATTTGAGCTTTAAGGGTTTATTATTTTATATTTATTCTTATTCATTTCTCATTTTTTATCGGAATAATAAGAGCTTTTTTTAGATATTAATACAGAGTATTGCTTAGTCCCATGTTTTTAACTGGCGCACTTATATTTATTTTTATTGCTTTAAATTTGTATTTTTGTTTTTGTTAAACCATATTCGGTACTCATTTTGGTTTAGCCAAAATTGCACTCAACTTGGCAACTTTGGATTCTTGGCCAAAAGTTGTGTTGTGTATCTTACAATTCGCTCGCTCGCCTTTCACCCAAAGTGGAACTTAGCTCCTCGCTTCCAAGAGTCCCAAGTTTTTCATTAAACGCTCGTCGAAAGAGAAGCACTTGACACTGACGCTGTCATTTGGTGGTCTGGCAGTTCATTTAAAGTTCTGGGAATCCCGTTTTTAATTAGCATGCCAGTACTGGCTAACAAAACCCCGCCCACCCCTCCCTTCCAACCACCCATCCACCCATCCCCCCACCCCCAGCTGGCACGCTGCAAGTGGAATGACCAGAAATCTATTGACACTTTTGCGCTTTATTAAATGTTTATTTGCTTTGTTGATTTCGATTTTCTCATCGAGTGCGCAACGAATTTGAAATGCAAACAGCAACAGGACAACCCAAGCGAGGGCGCATCATCATCAATATATGCGAGGGGGCGGGGGGAGGGTGAGGACTAGCTTAAGGCTGAGGACAACACACAAACAGAGACACACACAACTTGAGACAGGACACAAACTATGAGCACGCCTGCAAGCAATGAACATTAAATAAGGGAATTCTATATGGGAAAGAAAACGAGGTCCTCTCCACCAGCCCCACTCTCCTGCAGGAGCAGTATCCCTGAATATATATGCAAGTGGACTTGCGGAGTGACTGCGACAATGACTGGACAGAATAAATAGAAATGCATAAAATGGAGTCAAGGCAACGCGTCTGTCTCTGTTACTGTTACTTTTACTGTTACTATTACTGTTACATTTACAGTTACTGTTACTGAATTAGCAATTGACTAGATCGTGGAAAGGAAAGTGTTGGTATTGGATAACACTACCTGCTGTTGATATATGCACTGCAAGAAGTATTTGGGTTATTAGGTCTCTCAGGTTCCTGTTGAAGTAAAAAGAAATATTTAGTTGTATTGATTTTAATATTATATTATGACATTGTCCTAACAGCTAATATAATAAAATTTGTGGCAACTAAATAAAATAATATATATATATATATATATATATTTGCTAATTTGTTTATAGCGAGTAAACAACGAAACAATGCGAGGAGTAAATAAACTATTGCGCGCAATTCACAATGCTTGAAAGTTTTTCCAGCGTGTAGTTGCCCCAGCACTCCAATGGAGTTAGAGCCACATGTAGCATACCTATTTGCCATTTGCACACACATACACACACAATAGCAACAACTAGAGGCCAGAAGAAATGTATTCACGTTGCTTTTTCATTATTCATGACAACTTGCTCTTGGCTGTCCTTGCTGTGAGATGTAACTGAGTCAAAGCAAACACCAGACACAAACACAGACACAGACAGACGAGGAGAAACAACAAAAAAGGTGGCACACACACACTCGACTTGATGGTGGTGGTGGTGTTGGTGGTGTGAGAAATAACAAAGATGACAATAAAAAGCAGTAAAACAATTTTTGCCCCCCTCTTGCCAACGTATAGACAAAAAGTCAGGAAAACAGCGAAGGCAAAGGAAACTAATATTTTAAGAAAACAAGACACGGCCAGCAGTGGATGGGGTTTGGGGGTTGGGGGTTGTGTGTTGGTGGTGGTGGTGCTGGTGGTGGTTGTGGTGCTAGCAGTTTATATCAACTCACATATGTGAGTGCGTGTGCACGAGATACAAGAAAAAAAAGAAAAACTGAAGCGGACTACACTTTTTTGGGGGGTGACTGGAGGTAGCTTTGCGCAAGTGGCCGTCGTCAAATTCAAGTGACATATTTAGACAGCTAAGCGACTCCCAAGTGTGGCATCCACAGCACAAAGCAAAGGTGAAGTGGCATTGCCACAGCCGCAGCAGCCAGCAGCCAGCATCCGACAGACGACAGCAAATTTTGCAGCCACCCAAAAAGTGTGCAGCAGTTTTTTTTATTGTTGTTATTTTTGTATCCCTTTTTTCTACTTATTTCTTTTTACCGACATGCAGCGCGAGGGTTTTGTGTATCAGACAACGACACAAAAAAAAAAAAAATATGTCGAGAGTGCCCAACTGAGAAATAACCTGTAACTGATTCTAAAACACCTCCTGTGTTTATTTCAAGTGTCTTAAAATTGGTATAAAGAACAGCAAGACGAAATTATAATGAGCACATGTATAACAAAGTTATATGAATACCTCTTAAGTTCGTTGGTAATAGTTCAAATATTCCTAATCTAACACACAGATTTAAATTTGGTGACTCAAGGTCGCTTATTCATCCATATACACTAAGCAAAACGGGAATCTTATATTCAAATTTATAGATTTGCTGTCAAGAAAAAAGCTTGGGCTGAATACACTCTTATATTAGACGAAAACTTCATGATACCCTGCTAATACACAAATTTGAATGGGTACAGGGTATAATAGGCAGAAGCCAACCCCACAAGACAACGACGACGACGACGACGACAGTTGCTTTTAATAATAAAATCATTGAGCATCAAAGCATAAAAATCAGTCAAGTGCAACATAAGCTTAAAGACCAAAGCCGAATGGGGGATGCTTCTGGCTGGAATCGAAGGTAGCTAAGGTAGCTACCCCACCCCCACCCCCAGCCCCCTCCGCTCTCTCTCTCTCTCTATCTCTATCTCTCTCTTTCTTGTTCATGTGCACGTTTAGTTCGATATTGCTAGAGTATTTTCCTGCCCTCCAAATCTCCTTCTTTTAGTATTGCCAAAAAAAAGAAGAGACGAGAAATGAATGTGATTTAATGTTATTTTTACAGCCAAATTAGTTGGCTTTTGATGTGCGTTTAACTTTTGTGGGTGCTGCTTCAACTTTAAGTCGGGCCAAGAATATGAGCCAAATGTAAGGAAAATGAGCTGTCTGAAAATCGTCGATCTTTAAATGCCCTGCCCTAGTTTGCCAAAATAGAATATGCAAATTTTGTGTAAAATTGTTTGCCGTACTTGAAAATTTGATCTATTTAGATTATTCAGTTGAACTAAAATTTGTACAATTTACTTTCAGTATGTTCTCAAAAAAAATGTGTTTATTATTTGTAATACGTATTACAGGTTGTTTATTGCCCTCACAAGTTAGACAAATCGAATACAGATGATTCATAATAAAAGAATATCAAATAAATCGAAATTATTTCCGGAAGGCAATTTAAAAAGATGGACATATATTTTTATTTATCAGATAGAAAATGCAATAATTCATTCTAGTTTCTGAGATTATTTGATTATGTGTAATAACTGTTTAGATAGTTAACGAATGTTTCCTTTTAATGAAAAACTTTAAGCTTTAGCTAATGAATTTGTATTCAACGATTAATTTGTTGTTGCTTAACTGATTTCGTGAGATATTTGGGAAACCTTAAATAGGGTATGCAAACTGCTGGCAATCGTTTATTGGACACGCATTTTGTGCGTAACTTCTGTGTGGGCAGTTTGGCAGCTGAAGTCACAAAAGGTGGTGCAGGCAGCCATAAAGAGAGACCGCACCGCCAGTTGGGCCCACTGCGTGCAGCCATAAAAAGCCATAAGCTGGATGCTCTGTGAAGAGCACACATGTGTGCCCGCTGTGTGTGCAATATGTATCTTTAAGATACATTGCTAGTTACTTTAAGTTGCGGCAGGGCAGCAAGTTTATGGCCACACTCATGGGATTGCCATCGGACGGTTAAAGTTAAGTCGAGTGCAATCATTTCAAGCTGCTGCATTTGTAATTGCATGAAGTACTCACAATTCATATGCCCAACTCATAATGTGGCAGATGCTGCCATCTATTCAGCGACTCATATCGAAGTACAGATACTTGACTATGAAGCCACTTGATAAGGTTTATGGCAAAGCGATGTGTTGTCTCCCTTCATATTTATTAGTTGCTAAAGTATGTTGCCCTAATGATGAACGATATTTATTTCCTGTTCATATTCATATTTTTTGAAAACCTGGAAATACCTTTCTTAAGCGACAGTTTGCTCTGACAGGGTATTTTACTGTCAACTCTTGCCTAGCTTTCCTGTTTGTTTAATAAAGTGCTGCTCAAATACACACACTTGTCTTGTTCGAGCAGAAAACTACCAAAATGAGTGTAGTAAAAATGATCGAGTGTTTGGTTGAAACTGATTTGATAAGCCAATTAAATTCGGTTGATGTAATCGATTTTTCAAGTACTTGCAAATGTAAATTCAGCTATGCAAATAGCATTTGTATGTAGTTTTTAGTATTTGGCGTGCTTAGAGTATCATTTCATTGCCGTTCAGAAACTTTTAAGAATCTTAAACAAAATAAGAAGCTAAAGATTTCAAGGACAAAATTGTTCAAGATATGAAGTTGGATTTATGAATACAAAATTGTCAAGAATAGCATAGCATCAAATATTTTCACGAATATGTTGATGGGAACTTTCGAATAATTTGTAAATAAGATTATTAAACAATTCGTTGACAGAGTTGAGCAGTATCCAGTGGATATTATCTACTTTAACACATTCAATTATTGTTGAAATTGATCAAATGTATAACAAATTTAAACATCTACATACCCATCTCAATATAGTTGCCTTCACTTACTCTTGCTTGAACAAGTGAATCAGAACTCAATTGTAAGTTGCCTCAAACAAATTGATTTATAATTTAAATTAAACGTTTCTCAAACACAGTCACAGACCGGCCCTCAGCAATATCCTGCAGTAACAAGCCATTTAGCAAACCTAACGATGAAGCAGGACACAACCCTTTAAGCTGTTTTCAAGATTGCCGCTCCTTGGAGCCCCCCGTCTCTGAAAATCAAACAAACCGAACAGAGATAGAGACAGAGGACATTGGAAACGTGACATCTTAATGTCAGTGTGCTTACTAAAAAGAGAAAATCAGACTCCTTGTCTCGCATTCAACTGTAGGCCAACTCCAAAGACATCCTTCGTCCTATGTCCTTCATCCCCATAGTTTTGTCCACCCGTCTGTCTGCTGTGCGGCTCAATTGACATCGTTTGCTTTGTACTTGTGAGCTTGTTATTTTCTACAAATTGTTAATTATTTTCATTGCGCTTATTATGAAACTTTTTGCTCGCTCCACCCTCAACCCTCTGTTGTCCTTAAGGATTTTTGGCATTTAATTAAGCGCAATCAAATTGACATTTTCAAACAATTTAAACAAGCAAAGCGACGTCGCAATTGCCTCGCTTTACTCTCTCTCTCTGCATAGCCACGCCCCCAGCCCCCAACGCCCATTTAGGCTGCCTCCGCTTTGAGTATTTTTTGGCGCATATTAAAACGCTTTATGCACAGAGGCCAATTGCTTCTGAAGCTTTGCCCCACAGCCAACCAACAAAAAATCAATAAATGACTGGACCTCAGCCCCCCTTAAATACCAAACAAAATACCGCCCCCCACCCCAAAGCTAACACCCCCACATGCGTCTATTAATTATGTCTTTGGCCGTTTTGTCGCATTTAAAGGCGGCGCAATTAAGTTGCCAGTAGAGCAGGGGCGGGGGCTTAAGGGGGGCGGGTGGGTTGGTATAGGAGAGCGTAATATATACCCGGTCAGAGTCACATAATACGTATCAATGGACACCGACATGGACATGGACATGGACATGGACATGGACATGCTCCTTGTCCGACTCCATTGCCCACTTTGCTACGTGACCAGCACAGTAATTCATATGAAAATTTAATTTGTTAGGCTGTACAAAAGTGAACAAACGGCTAACAGACCCCCTTGGGAAGGTGGGGAGGGGTTGGGGGTCGGTGCTGTTTGGGGAAGGGAATGACAGGAAGCGGGAGCGGAGCAAGGCTGGGCAATGATACCAAATGGTTTTTACGTTTCTAACCGCATGTGAAAATAAATATTATTAGGTTAGCCACAAAAAAAAAGTAAAGCAATTATATACATATATATATATATATGTTTATTCGAGAACAAGTTGAGTGCAAGTGCTCGACTGAGAGTTACCCATTCTTAAGTATTGTACATTGCACATATGCAATGATTTATATTTGCAACTGTAATCTACTTCTTACAACAACAATTTAGTTGGAATTTACTTCCATTTAATATTCATTTAATTCTATAATATGTCTGCACTCTCTTTTTAGTTCACAAGCCCAGACAAGCCTTCCAGTTTTTATAGAGACAGGGTATAAAAACTGGCATGCGCTCGTTTGGCATCATGAAATATGAAAAATTATTGCATATTTGGCAGAAGAAGGCGAATTGCGGTCTGTGTTGCTGTTGTTGTTGTTGTTGTTTTTGCATTGTCAACACGTGGCTGAAAGCCGCAAAGTATGCAAAATGCAGTTTTCCGCTTTAGCGATAATTTTTGTGATTTTGATTGTACGCACCGCAATTTGAATGATATTTGGTTTTCTCGTGGTCGCCCCATTCATTTCGAATCTGGTTGTTATTAGTTTCACATATGAGTACTGTTTACGATATTCTTTTGTATATTGATAACATTATTTATAAACATTTTAAAGGGACAATGCTTTAAAATGCAGTAAATTATTTGAGCAAATTTAAACCTATCCATAATAGCTAGCTTATTGAAACCTATGATAACATAATCTGCTTTTGTTTCATAGCAACACAATCTTCTTAGTCTACATTTATAAATCTCAAAGATAACTCGCCTCTACATAATTTATTTATATTTATTTTGGTTGATGATAGGTAGGAATATTATATCCCAGACGTATACGTTATTTTTATTTTATATATATGAAAAACGCTGCGTATGCATAATACGCTCATGATCTGAATTTGAAAGTATTTGCCACTAAAGCATTTATTCTTTAAGCTGTTATTAGCTCTCTTCACAATGCACTTGCGACTGTTAGTGGGGCAGGTATTCAGGTTCGATCAGCGGCCCTTTCGATACGAATTGGAAATGTAAGCGGTGCATTAAGCTCATTAGGTCAGCAATGCAGAAAATGCCAAGCTGGCGCAGCAGAGACTGAAGACAAGCCAGCTGAACAGCTTAGTAAATAAAGTCCATTGAAATAATTAGCAGGACAAGGCAAGGACCAAAGCACTGCTGCACAATTTGCATGGCCAAAGCCAACTGCCTGTGGTCTGCCAGTGCTTCCGTGAAGGTGCTGGCCAACTTTGGACAGCGTTTTAAATTTCATTAAATCTGCTCACTTCGTTTGCCAATGCAATCAACATAGCACGGCGCAAAATAAGCAAAAAGAATATTTAATGAAAAGTAAGTAAAAAGGCGCGTTGAAGGCCCCGCATTTCATTTTCAACGCCTCAAGTGCTTGAAATCTACTTAGATCCCGTACTGTTGCCCGCTTATCCTGCTCCTCCTGTTCCAGGGGCTCTGGGCAAGTGGCGCGCTTAACCTTACCTAATTAACTTGCTTTGCACTTGCTTTTGTTACTGGCTCCTCGGCTCCTCTATGCTCTCTGAGCAAAAGAGCATTTATGACTTTGCATGCAGTTTGGGCTCAACACTAGGAAGCTGGAAACATTTTGTAGAAAAAACCAAAATACGTAAATATAAATGGTTAATCGACTTCAAATGCAAAAACCTTTTTACCATTAACCTATAAACTAACGACAGTTAAATATTGGTAAGACCACTAAGGGTATTTCAGTTGCTGCAACCCTCGATATGTGTCTCTTTTTCACTATATCTTTCAATTCCTAACTTGGTGTGTCGCCTTTCTTCCTTGTTTTACTTATTTTTCTTATTTTGCGGCGCGTTTTTCTTAGTTAAATCCACTTAACGCTTGGATTTCAGTTTAATTTCTCGCAGTTTTTCTCAGCTCTTCTTTTTCTATTTTTGTATCTTGCTTTTTCTCTTTTCAAAATACTCAATAGTTGGGTATAGGGCGCAGGCATGGTTGAGGCGTTGAGTTTGCGTTGCGCTTTCGCTTTTCTCTAATTTCTTTGCGCTATTTTTCACAATTTTTTCTACGTTTATTTTTTTTTTTTTGCTTTTCCGTTCTTTCTATTTTGTACGCTGTTCGGCGTTCTAAGTGAAAAAGTAAACAGAAATCCATTAGCTTGGCAATCACTGACGGCGCCGCCAGTGGCAAAGTCCCCCCTTCACCCCTCTACTAACTCAATCCCACCCCCCGTTCTACTGACCGCCTTGTGTGTTCGTGTGTGTGTGTGTGTGTGTGTGTGTGTGTGTGTGTGTGTGTGTGTGTGTGTGTGTGGTGCAAATGAGTGGGAGAGGTCAGTGTGGCTTTTATAAATTGCTGCCATCAGCGCATTTGCTCCACTTTTGCACTCTTATTTCGCTTTGCTGGGGCTTTCGGACCGTCAACGACAATATTTTAGCAATTTTTAGCAGATATATTTGGAATTCAAAGCTGAATCGACGACGGATGTGGAGCGGAAACAAAAACAACAAGCATACATTTAAATAAATATTAGAAATAAACTTAGTGCTACAATTTGATATGTGCAACTATTCGATATCAATCTTATAGCCCAGATCGATGGATGCGCGTATATGTTCTTTGAGGTTGATATAACCATTGCGCAGTGATTCCTGAGTGAGAAACTCCTTGACCTTCGCCTCATTCTCGCAGAACACCAAATTGTCCGTCGAATCAATCAGATGCTGCAAGTGCGCTGGGAATCTGTAGAGTATTAATAGAGTCGAGCT
Organism: Drosophila flavopinicola; assembly: GCA_035042425.1. Taxonomy (NCBI): domain Eukaryota; kingdom Metazoa; phylum Arthropoda; class Insecta; order Diptera; family Drosophilidae; genus Drosophila; species Drosophila flavopinicola. The sequence continues at coordinate 872,502 of JAWNLL010000242.1, read as the reverse complement.
GGACGCATCCGACTGGCGGCACAAGTCGCTCGATAGCTTCGATATGCCCTGTGCCGCTGTGTAGTCCAGTCCCGTTATCTTGTGGCCATCGATCACGACGGTGATCTTGAAATCGGCCTGAGTGCAGGCCTTCAGCACCAGACCGCGCAGATGATTGATGGCCGGAAAGTAGATGCCATTGCCGGGCACCACCGATATGTACTGCAAGTCGTCCAGTTCCTGTATCCTCACCACTATCTCCGGCCGGGCCCACAGGAAGAGCAGATGCAGCGCCGTCACAATGATGCTGACAAACAGACCCACCTCGACGCCAAAGAGCACACAGACACCGAAGCACATCAGCCAGATGCCAAAGTCCCGTTTCGATTCACGCCACAAGCGCAGCGGCAGTTTGAAGTCCAGCAGCGTTATGATCGAACAAATCAAAATGGCCGCCAGCGTCGCTTCCGGTATGTAGTTGAAGTAGGGACTCAGATAGCTCAGCGCCAGCAGCACAATGATACCTTAAAGGGGGAATCCGCATTAGACTATACATATACATTTATCAACATAGATATTCTATTTCAAAAATTAGCCAGTACAAACTGTTTAACAGACAGTTAAGTGAACCTACCCAGATACAAGTTGGCCATCGGCGTCTTTAGGCCACAGGCCGTGCTGATCGCATAGCGAGTGAAGGCTCCCGATGAGGGCATCGCCTGCACACAGGATCCAAACATGTTGCACAGTCCAACTGTGAGCAGCTCGTGATTCGTATCCACTAGACCTTTGGGTGCTGTGAGGATTAGAAAGAGTTAAGAGAATTCTATAAATGGAGAAACATGAGTTCTTTTTGATTAACGTACACTTTATTTATTTGTATTATCAAATATTTAATGCACTTCGTAATAAACGATAATATCAAGACAACAAAAAAGCTATAAGCTTATTTAATAGTATAGTATAGTATTGCCTTCCTCTTTATAGAGTTTACTTAAATATGTTACTCACTAAGTTTTCCAATGGAGATATTTGTGAGTATGCCCACAATGGGGATCACAATAATGCCCACATTCAGTTCACTCAACACCTGCCAGAAGCTATAGCTCCTCTCTGGGGTTTCTATTGTCAAGCTGGGCACAGTGAAGTCGGGCAGGCTGGAGAGAGCGTTCTGGCTGAGGGCGTAGGGCAATTTGTCTCTGTAACCCAGCCAAATGTAGGATACAATGCCACCGATGAGCACAATCAGCGTATTTCTCGAGGTGGACAAGTAACGGCAGCAGATGCGCAAAACTTTGCCACGTTTCTCATTTCGTGATACGCGTTCCAGCACCTTCAGAAGACGGAGAATGCAAATAAACATTACAGATAATAATATACTGGCTTAAAGAGTGAGTACACACCTCAAGCAGCAGCAGAAAAAAGATAGCACAGCTGCCCATTATCAGATCACCCATATTGGCTTCACTTATACGAGAGCTGAGGGTGCTCACGGAACTGATTAGGCCCGGCACTAAGTACTTGATGCCCAGTAAGACCTTGATCTGGGACTCGATTACCAGCACTGCTGTCGCCGAGGAGAAGGCTTTGATCACCGGCATCGATATAAACTCAAAGATGAAGCCTGCAATCAGAGTATTGTTAAATAATTAGATACTAACATATTACGTATTTAAACTATTCCTATGTCACCAAATGGCAAATGATTTCCAACTTTTCTAATGCATTTCTTACCACAAATGGTTATTATAATTTTTTTAAATTTCTGTGTTCTACAATTCTGTTGAAGAAATGGTGGTTAAAAATACGATAAAGATAATTATCCGATACACTCTTTTCAATATATTTGTTGTTAAAAGTAAATACATTTTAAAAGCAATTTATAATTTAGGTTATTTCCTTGAAGAACTATTGTGAAGTTTGAATTGATGGATTTTTGAAACGTGTTGATCAAAATATTGATGTGTGAATTCTCGGGTCGTTAAATGCGCAATTAGCGCTTTAGTTGAGGTCGACAGACAGGTGCCAATTGATTGTTAATCTTATTCGGAGTACGCACTACTTAATATACAGGGTCTGTTTTGGTTCTTTGCTCAAACTGGAGGCAATAAAAACGTCTGTCAAATGGTATCAAGTCACGAATTGCGATCAATAATCGATCAGACGCATATTGTGGGGTTGTAAGGGTTCGATTACCATTATAATTACCAATTAACGATGCTCTTATAATTGAAACAGAGCTTTTGATTCAGCCTGCTAATTGAGCAACCCAATAAACATTTGACAGCACAATTCAATCCGACTGCATCTCAATTTGTTTGCATGCCACTTACGACTGGAACTGCCTCAAATCGGATATAGCACGATCACTTAAGTGCTTTGCGCCGTGCTCATATCGCTAATCAGAACTGTACACCCACGATCAGGGTGACTGAAGCTAATGAAGAAGCTGTGAGCAAACGACATGAGCGTGTATTCAACTAAGGCAGCGAGAGAAAGAGACAGCGATAAGTCAAGTACGAAATATTGTGCTTCGTATTTCTATATCTCGTTAGGGATTGATTGGACACAAATCTGACATCACACGTCCCGTTATGTGCGGCAGCCGCCTTCGACTATCAACAAAGAAGCAGCTTATAAAACATCTCACTTAAGTCAATTGACAAAGAAAATAAAACGCACCGCAGAGCAATACAAACTTTTACCGGATACCGGTAGAGATATGCTGAGGAATATATGTACAGATATATATATATATATTTATAGCTATAGTTATGGGTAGATGAGGTGTGGATATAGGTATAGGTATAGGTATAGGTATAGGTATAGGTATAGGTATAGGTATAGGTATAGGTATAGGTATAGGTATAGGTAAAGGTATAGGTATAGGTATAGGTATAGGTATAGGTATAGGTACTGCTTCTTCGTGATAAGCTGTAGTTAGCCCAAGCTCTCAAATCTTTCCCGAATTAAAACGGTATACAGCTTATTCAGCTGATACATCAGCTGTAATTGTTACTCACCCAAACGCATGGTGCCCATAATAATCTGCACAATGCCGCTGAGAAAGGTGAGCAGAAAGGCAAACTCGATGGGTCGCCCGACAGTGAACTGAACGCTGACCAGCGCCACCAGGCTGGTGGGTCCAATGATGACCTTGTCAATGGATCCAAACATCAAATATATGAGCGGCCCAATGAACGCCGAGCAGAGGCCATAGCGGGCGGGCAGACCCGCCAGCAGCGCGCAGGCAATGCTCTCGGGTATGATGGTCAGGCCCAGCGTGATCCCGGTGATGAAGTCATCGATGCCCCATTCCATGTTGTAGGCGGGCAGCCACTGAAACACGGGCACATGACGCAGCAGTGCTCGCTTCCACTTGCTGGGCGGCGGCGCCTTTTGGTCGCCTTGTCGGCGTCGCAGGAGAGGGTCCTTGCATCACTGGGGACGGCCAGGAGGCGCACCTTGGTCGCCCGCTCCGTCAGCTCGGGTTCCACTTCCGATTGCGGGTACATAACTATGACTTAAACTACAACGAGCTACGGTCTGTGTCTAGCGAGTCGCGTTTCGATAATGAAGCTGATAGCAGCGCGCCAGTCGCTGATGAGCGCTTATAATCCCAGATAGCGACTCTCAGAAGCCAGATGATGATAGATCTGAGGGTTCAACAAGCGCCACCCACCGTGCGCCCACAATTCGCAGTCGGCTTTGTTTGCCTTTAAGATCAGAGCGGCGCTCACAGCTCAATTGTAAGCTGTGTAGAAAGCAGATGCAGATAGAGACGTGTACGTGTGCATACATATAGACATGTTCAGATAGAAATACTGATACGAACACGCATACACATGTAACACACATACACAGATACAGATACAGATACTGATGTATGTACAGACACAGGACCAGGTACACATTACATTACAGATACAGCTACATTTAAAGTAAACCCAAAAGATGTTATAAAGTCTAAGATGTTATTGAAGTCAAGCAAAATTGTTTACTGTGTAACAAATACAACTACAACTGCGCATAGAGATACAGACTCAGATGCAGATACATATACATGGGCACAGATACAGCTACAGCTACAGCTACATTAGATACATGTGTTTGCTATCCGTTGCTGTTGTCAGCTGTTGTCAGCTTTTGCCACCTGCTCTTTCAATAACATTCGCAGCTCTCACCTGTGTTGTGTCGTTTGTTTTCCTTTTCGCGTTCTTCACTTGTTGATCTCATAATTTGATCATTCAGATGCTAACTGTTCCACGCTATCGTAGCCATCCGTACCAGGGGGCGGGCGTTTAATTGTTTGATTCAATGTTGAATCCAAGCTGACACTTTTGTACCACATCGCGCTCCAATAAAACATCGTCTGGGCCACAGATGAGAAATGCTCAATCCAATTTGCTAATTGGTGAGTCTCTGGCGAAGTCTCCAATCCACACAGTCGTTGCGTCAATTATCACACGATTGTGTACATTTCCATGTGACGTGAGACAGTTGCTGCTGTTAAAAACAAAGGCTTTTTCTATGACGTCCATGTCGAGATGCCACCTAGACGAGAAATCCAGCTTGCATCTTGTTAAGCTTAGCTGCAGTTGACTCAAGTGTTATCGCTTCACTTCTAACAAAACAATTTAGCGTTTCCGAACATTCAGCATATAAATATTCAAATATTTGGATAATTTATTGTGCTTATAATTGCGAAACGCGAATGAAAACTGTTTGAAATGCCAAGCTTGTTTCTGAACACTTCATGCGATTATCATTTAGCTGTAAATTGCTGATATTTGTATACATATAAAACATTGTTTATAATTAGCTATTCCATTGTGTAAGCCTAGACTTTCAAAAATGCTTTTATTACTTATTTTGTATTGCTTATACATTTTTCATGTAGAATTTTAAAACCGATTTTTGCTTTCTGACTGCAATATTTAGCACAACTTTTGGCACAACTTTCCTACACATGTGCTGGCGAAAGGCATGACTTCAATCTAATTGCTGTTACACGTGGTGTATGATTGATATATATATTTCGTGCTTTTTGAATTAATGTTGACGCTCTTGTTGCGTGTCTATACTTTCAGTTATGCAAATGTGCTTTCGTTTAATTTGTCGTATTATGCCCAAAAAGTTTGACTGCAAGTGACGACAGCTGCTTCGAAGCGAGTTTACTTTCCAACAACGAGCAAAAAATAAACAAAACAAATATTATATACATCCATCGGGGGTACAGGCAAAATTTCCGGCATGTGAACGCCACGAAAAACCAAATAAATGTTGTGTGTTAATTTTAATGCAAATTAAAATTACAAACTTTGTTGTTGTGTTTTATATTTGTATGTTAAGTGTAAAGTTTCGCCACTGACGACAGCACAGAAAAATTAAATATTAATTTTAATGTTACAAGGTTAACAACAAAGTTGAAACAATTTGCATAGGGAAGAAGCAATTGAAAATGGAAATATGTGCACATTACGCAAAATATATTGAATAACTTCCTTTGACGGTATATGACAACAACAGCAACAACAACAATAACAACAAACGACATTTTACATAGTTATGAAACTGTTGATGGGTATGCCGAAATATTAATGTAATTTAGCATTGCAACGAATTGCATTCTGTGCAAATTGTTGCATATTTGCACTGCATCAATTAAAATTCAAATGCAAATCACCACAAATTAGTTACAGAGCTACAGCAATTCAAAATGTGGCTATGACAATTACAACTTTGAAGTTTTGTAGGCGTATACGCAATGTGCGCAATTGTATGCATTTACTTTGTTCTCAATTGTTTTTGACTCCATAAAAAGATGGTTGAACTCTCTGACAAATATTTTAAAGTAAAAAAAAATGATATATGTGATCGGAAAATCAAGTTTTGTATTAGATTTTGTGCATGTAGCTCAGCCAATTGTGATTCGATCCATACAAATGGTGAACTCGACAATTGGTAGTAGGGTGTTTCACATGTAGGGCTCGTTTCTTTGTGCAATTGCACTACGTGTTTAATAGCCCTCATATTATAGCATTGACAAGCTTGTAAGATCAAAACCAAATTTGCGAGCAAGTTGCTTCAATGCAATTTTCCAAATTGCCTTTCAAATGCAAACTGCAACACTTTCGCACGTACCTTTCACACCCAAGAAGAACAGCAACAGCCGCAAGGAAAACTTACTCAAAATGATGCACTTAAGGTTATTATTTCAGCCGATTATTGCAACTACCACAACGCACGATTGCACATTTAACGATGCCTTTATGTGTGTGCCACAGCCATATTTAAATGAAATTTTAAGTGCTCGTCTCAGCCCACCAAACAGCTGTGCTAGAGACAGAGACAGAGACACGGATAGAGGCAGTGCCTGGGAAAGAGTGCGAGGGGTGGGGAGAGGAGAGTTGATGTTCTACCTGATTATTATTTCCAGGCACACTTCGTTGTGGCATTATTATAATGACTGTTGCAGCAAAATTCACAACGCACCTGACTCGCATAACAGCGTTGAAAGGAAGCTGTGCGCTTTGAGCTAATGTCCTGCCAGCTGCTGCCATTCTTCCATTAGTCCAAAAACAAACAAACAAACATAAAACACACACAAAAACACACACAAACACATCGTACAGGTACAGACAGACACAAATCGAGTTAGACATGGCTCTTGTCTCTATTTAAGTCTGACCCCGGAAAATGCCAGACAAAATATAAATGCCGAAATGTTTTCCCCTTTATAAATGAAATTTTAATTTGCATTCGTCTGTTCTTTTTATTTTGGTTGGCTATTGAAAACTGTCTCTTAAACTTGATTCGGATGCTTCCAATAGTTTCAAGCTGCTTTGAAATTTTTTTTAAATTTAAAACCGTTTGAAATAAAAATGGATTACATAAATGCGAAGAACAGAGAGAGGAAAAACGGAGAGAGAGAAGGAAGGATGAAAAAATGTACGACCACTTCAAATAAAAGTTATCAAATCTACATTTTTCGAGATATTTGTTTTCAAGATATATGGAAAAAGCAAAATACTCGCAGCTCGTGTGAAAATAGAAGGTATATGAATAATGTTGAGACATTATTAAGAATTATATTATATATATCATATGCATATAATACCTTTTGAATCTAAATACATATTCATTCATACCTACTTTTATACATTTATTTATATACTTAATAATTAGGTGCAGGGTCAAGTACGCTCCACGAAAGCACTTTTCAAATATTTCAGCACTTTATGGGCTCTCACACTCTCACTCACTTGCGTTCAGGTGTTTGCCTTTCACTTCATAGATAATACTAATTAAAAATCCGCTTCAGTTCGATTAATTAATACTTTAGCTGTTGTCATTTCACTTTTTTTTCGTTTGATTGGGCTGCACGCGTCAGCTGTCAACAGGTGATCAAGTGATTCAATGCCTCAATAAATGCCAGGATGAGTCATGCATTTTGCACTTATCTCAATTTCATATGAGGCTGATAGGCGTGTGCTTCGAAACAGCTCTATAAGTTGATTAAAATGTGCCGTGGCCAAGATAAGAATCATTCTAAGAAGTATGAGAATAATAAAGCAGATAGTCTCACGTGATCTACAAAAAAACTAGTTGACTATGACAGAGACAAACGAACAGATTTAAATAAAGGATTAAATGAGCTTATATTAATATTGGGATATTTTATATATATTTATATAAATATAATTATTTGTTGATATCTTCTGATTGTTCAAAAAATGCAACCAATTCGAAGCCAGCCAGTTTAAAAACTATATTAAATTTTAAGCCCCACTTCATATAATATATATTTAGATTTCAAACAGTAGTCACACTCTATAAGTCAACACTATTATATACAGCTTTAATACTATTATATACTACAGCCATAATAACCCAAGTTCAACTTTGGCAACGTGTGTGGCTCACACTCTTCTTCACTCTTCTCGCACTTGGCATAACGCAGCTAATATCTTCTCATGCCTTACCTATATGGCATTGCCGATACCAGGTTCAAGGACACGGGGCAGAAGAAGACCGATCAGGAAAATGGGGTGCCACTAGTTAAATATCAAGAAGGAGCTCATCTCGCAAGACATCCAAAATTCGATCATAATATATGGCCCATTGTTTTCCTAACCTCCCCCGCATCCCTTGTCGAACAGTGTGTGGATGCAGTCAATAAACTGCCGTTGCCATCGGTCTTTAAGTGGAATGACAAGGACATACGACTCTGGATTTGCCGCTATGGCTATCCACAGTATATGGTGAGTTACAAATGTACTAAGAATGCATTTTTGTGTGGTATTATTTGATTTATCAAATCTAAGAAGTATGCTTTTATAAGATACTGTTTGTGGCTGTAAGATCTACTCGCATTCATCCTCCATCTTTTTTTTCACTGAGTATATATTATTGCAGTGGTCTCTCTGATATTTAAACTCAAGAATTCTAAATTTCGCAGAAGTGAATTTAATTTTCTCCTTATTTACAAATATTTCTATATTTGTGGCTTTTATTCCCGTGCGAACATAGCAAATATTTATTTAAAAAGAAAGCCCTAGCTGGCATAATTGCGATATAGAAACTTCACTAGTCCCGAATTCTATCCAATATTTAAGTTTAGTTTAGCTGCTATCTCATGAATAAACGAAATCTCTTCCACAACTTATAGAATACATTCCGAGTGAATATGATTAGTGGTCGAAAGCTTCTGATGTTGGACGCCAGTGCCTTGTCGGCAATGAATATCAAGGATTTCGAGCATATTAAGCATATTACATATGGCATACGCCTCATGTTCCACTTTGAGCTGACCAAATTCTCTCACAGTATCTCGCTGCCGGATGAGAAGCCCAATGAGCTCTATTTACTCTGGCATACGCAGACGGGTATCAATCATGATGCTGTCCGTCGCTCTGATTTGTATAGGCGCATGAAGCTGATACGCGAGCGATCACTGTATCTGGAGCATTGGGATATACTCGAGCTGTGGCTAAATCGCGAACGTGAACGCAAATACACGGAGCTAATTGCGCTCGTACCGCAGTTTAATATGTACAAATGCCCCGTGGAGCACGTCGCAGTTGCCAAAGAGTCGCCATATAATCTCTTGGATGATCTGAATTGCTGCAAGTGCATGCCACCGTGCGATTGCCACTGGAGCGATCGGGTGTTAGCTGAACCGAGTCGTCTCCAGTGCCTTACTGCGATTAGGCCGATTAGCAAGAGCAGGAGCAGGGCATATGAGACACACGGCTGCCCCATTTGTGTACCGCCATGCGAGTGCCGTTGGCCATCGCGTTACTATTTGACCGGTGCGGTCCTCAGCTGCCTGAAGGAGACGTTCCCCGATAAGTTTGCGCCCAGCTTCGATCAGCGCATATCACTGAAGGTGCATCCCAGTATTGCAGCATGTTGGACTCGCTTCTCTTTTTAGATTAATACATAGGTCTTAATGTGTGCTGTTGAAATATGAACATACATACATACATATTTATACTATTTTCAACGAAAATATTACATTTATTTTGTGCTGATCTTATGACAGATTAAAAACATCAAAAATCAATTTTAAAGCCAAAATTGTTGTTATTATATTATTTATATAACATATTTTATAATCATTTATTCATTTTTTGCTGAAATGCCTCCAGTATGCAAAACAAATATAAGCTAGTGAAATCTATCCATAGACTCGAAAGAGTATAAAATCTTTGGCAAGTCTTTCCCACTTGTTTTAATCGTAATCAATCTAATGATCAATCGATGACTGAGTCGTAGGAAGTCCTTAGCAGAGGAAGTGAAATAAAGTTTGCTATCTATGGAGGATCTCACCGGGTATCTCATTTGCATTAGGAGCTTGGCTTTGTCAATTTCAATTTCGAGATATATCGATTGATTCTATTTGCCGACATTTCATTCGAGTCATTATTTTCTTCTAGTCTCCTAAGCATTTCCACTCATGCTAGTTCAAATGATATTTTGCGATATGTAAAATATTTCTCACACCAGCGATTATAATTAAAATCTTATCACGCATCTCACGGCAAACACACCTGGCGAGAACATAAAAAAAACACATAACGAAATAAATGAAATTTGAAATTAAACGAAATTTTATTTTAAAGTATTCTTTTTCACATTTTTATTATTATTGACGCGTTTGGCAATTGCCCATATAATAAAAAGCCAAGTAAATATTACAGATATGCCGCGTATAGGCAAACAAAATATTATGCGGCACGTACACAAATGCCACGCCCACAACGCCTGTGTACAAACACACACACACACACAAACACACTCAAATGCGACGCCTTTGATTTTTAGTTAAGGGCAACGATGCGGCGACGATTTTGCCAATTTTGACAGACGCCGCATTATTTCCGCCAGCTGCCACGCCCACCTTCTGCGTGTGTGTGTGGCAAATATTGAAAATTGTACAACGTGTGTTTGTGTGTGTGTATTCTATTCCTGCTGCTGGCAAACGTGCCATGGATTTGTAATGAAACGTGCAGTGAAGAGATGAAATACTCATACGCCGCGTGAGCCAAACATTTTTACGAGTGTTGTTAGGCGTAATTTTAATGGCTCAAACATGCGGCCCTCTTACTCAGCCATCTAAAAAAAAAAGTTTGCCACGGATACCAAAGTGTCTTACACTTTAAACAATTTAAATTGGCATTCATTAGCATGTGATATTTATTTAATTCGATCATTGCATTTAAATCCCAAGACTATTAGTTATATTATTATATTCTATACTGGTGTACATTTTTAAGAATTTACTTATTTCTTCTGTTTGGACTTAACATATTTTTTCAAATCTTTCTTTTAGTTAAGTTGAGCTTAGATTTACAATTTAAATATGAGATTATAAAGTAAAGTATAAAAAGCTCCGTTTTATTTATAGTTAGCAAATGTAACAGTCTGGGATCGATTGCCTATTGAGTGCCTTTTTGGAATCGAGCAACCGATGGGCATTAAATGTTAACAGAAATTGTTTACTGTGTAGGCAGCATAAGCACACCTGAAGTTGAATGTTCCATCCGGAAATTTAATTGTGTGCGTGCTGGCACAGTGAAATTCAGCTCTGCTTCGCATTTCCGTGCTCTGTGCTGCGCTGCTTGTAAACAGGTGTAAAAATAAAAACTAAGCCACTCGGCAGCCATCATTGTGTTTGCATTTTGTGTTATATTTGCGTTTGTTTTTATGATCATGTCGCTCGTTACAAATAATGCCAATGCCAACACATGACGTCTCTCAGCAGCCAACTAGAAAGCGAGGATTTCTATTGGATTTACAGCAATTTGCGCCAGCTACACGCATTCTCATTCCCACTTCCACTCCCACTCCCATTCCCATTCCCTAACCCGCACTCCTTCTCAGTTCTGCTACCTTCAATTGTAATTGGCATTTTAAATGGGGCGAATACTTTGCTTCGTCCTAGCTTTTCTGTCCCACTTCCTTGTTTTCGGCTGGGATGGAACTTAATTAATTGTTTTAATTGTTGTGTGCGGTGCTTGTTTGTTTGTCAAACGGTTTGACACGTTACAAGTGAAATTTTAAGGTTAATGGCAATCAATATTTAATGCAGATACAAATGCATTTATTAAATTGTTGAAGATGAGTTTGAGCTCTCATTCAATTACAACTTTAGCATCTGTTGATACTCATTTAATTAGTATTGCCTCCATCCTTGCTCTTGTTTAGGCTCATTTCCAAATGCCATTTACATACAGGGTAATTAATCTAGCTGCCCGCTGTAAAAAAATTATATAATGTCCCACATTAAAAATAATTTTAGTTCAAATGGGCAACTACTACAATATTTTTTTCCAAATAAAATTTGTTCAACATTTTGAATGAAACCAAATTTGTATTCTAGCCAAATATATTTAGTTTTGTTAGTTTAGTTTCCAGTGACTTTAGTTTCTAAAAGTTGATTTAAAGCAAAAATAACATAATTATCGAGCATAGATAGTTGATGCCAATTATGCTACAGTTTCAAATATAGTAATCGGCTCACACCTACATATGCAAATATGTTTGTAGCTCATTGGTAGTGACCGCAATAAGGACCGTTGCCAGCTAAGCTGCTCAAAAGCCAGACAAACAAGGACTCCCCTCCAATCAACGCTAATAGCAATCATGCCCATATCTACAATATACTGAAAGTGCTTTGAAAACCAAGAGCCAAAATGCTCAAGGTACAAACACACACACACGCACACACATCGGTTTGGGTGTTATGGTTTTGTGGATGTGGCACACACTCACACACTCACACACACAGACACACTCGCACTCACAGACAAAACTATTAATTAATTTCCCAGGCATAGGCACTGCAGGCCATAGACATTGACATGGGCATGGGACCAGAATACCGCATGCCGTTGACATTTGACTCAAAGGCAAAACCAATACTCAACCAGTCGGAATTGCAGGAGATCAGTGTGACAACGTAGACAGTCGGTGACAACGACAATGACGCCAGCTGAAATGTAGCTTTAGAAAAAATCCTGAAAAAGAGCGTGTCGAGCTTTAATGTGCTTTTAAAGCTTTCTAGCTAAATACATAAAGTTACATTAAGATATAGTTAGAAAAGTTAATTAAGACTCGCTACAGCTTTCGTGTGCTATTATAACTTCATACTCAGACGTCAGATCCAGAAAAAAAACTTATTCTAAAGAAACATTGAGCTTTCAACAACAAATTCAAATATTATTTCGACAAAATTTACTTAATGGCCAGCTTTTAGTTGTAATTATTGCACAGTCTTTAGTGTTTTCAACTAAACGCAATGCATTAAAACCTGCTTAAAGCTTTTAAGAGCTTTCCACTTAATGCAATACAATAAAGCCGCACTTAAAGCTTTTATGCAAATGCAAATGATTTGACGTGTGCGAAAACTTGTAGAATCTTGTAAATTCTTCAATTTGTAGATTATTCCAATATTTATCTAAATGAATTGCATATGGGAATTGGCTGACAGTGAAAACTTTGTATTGTTGCCAAGGAAATTGGCTCAGACTTGAAGTGCGGAGCCTATCCACAAGCAGCACTCAAGTGGCAGGCTCCAAACGAGTGTTGGGGTCAGAGAGGGGGTGGTGGTGGTAGGGGGCGGGGTTTGTGGGGGTGCTGAGTATCTGTAGCGATGTTATCAAACAAATTGAAATCTTGCAAAATTCTTGCACTCGAGTACTGAATGCTTGTCTTAAGTTGTGAGGCTGAAGCTGCTCTAGGCCAGCCAGTGTTGGTAAGTAAGTGTGTAAATGTATGCATGTGTGTTTGTGTAACACAAGTGGGTAATTTATGTTGAGCTATCATGGTAGGAAAATTGCAGCACTTGACTGCGCATTTGCATAGATTTGACTATTGCCAAACTGAACACAAAAACACAATTTTGATCTCAAGCACTGGTAAAACGCATTTCGTTTAATTGAATGCGTGTGTGTGTGTGTGTGTGTGTAAGAATTTGTAGGCCCACAGGTGGGGTAATTGAATGAGTCCAGGCTCGAGTCATTTACATTCAATTAACAGTTGTGCGGCAACCGCATTGGCATCTATCTAAGTATGCATAAGATACAGGATACAAGCACATATAGAGGTAGAGATACAGATAATGTTACGGCTTTGCCTCTTGCATAAATATTCATCACAATCTACTAATTTATGCCTGCCACTGTAATGGAACTAAGCACTCGATTCTAAGGAGCTGCTGATTAGAGAGCTCAAATATATATTACCAAATTATGAGAGGCAATCAACTTGGCGCAATAAAAGTCAAGATCAAGTGTGCTCATGTTTAATAAGTTAATGTCATTTGTTAGTAGATATTCAACGTGATAGCTTTTGTTGCCAAACATAATCTGCCTGATTACATACAAAAACTGTTAAGTTTAAGAAAAAAAAAGATGAAAGGTCTCAAAACTATCTAAAATTTGGGTATATCATGAATTCGGAGCTCGAAAGTGTATTCTTCTGCCGTACTCCCACACTGTTACGAATTTACGAATTTATAATGATAAGACAGCAAATCAAAATTTATCTCGAGTTTCACTCAATTTTCAAGCCAACCTCATTGAGAATCGACCACAAGGGAGCTTCTTGGGCTGTTGTTATTGTTGACATTGGCTCGCAAAGATTTTAGCAGCTACTTAATCGCTGTAAACTTGATTTCACTGTGCAGACAACAAAAACAGTGGGAACAAGAACAACATTGAGATTGTAAGCAAACAATGTAACCAAATTGTATCAACAAATAAACATAAACAAACGAAGGACCGCAACGAAGCAACGAAGGGGGCAACAACTAGAATAGAAGAGGGGCTTCAAATTGGTTCTGGGTTAGTTGTGGATGCAGACTTGCCGCGGGTCAAGTGGCAACAAAAGAAATCGTACACAAAATAAGTGGCAACAGGAGCGGGCAGGCAGCAAGGAGCTGAAGGATCTGCCCAGAACTGGATGCGTGTAAATGCCAAGCAAAGAAAGTGTTGCGTGATTTAGTTGAGCTACGTTTACTTTTATGGCCCTTTGTGGCTGAGCTAGTGTGTGTGTGTGGGTGCGTGTGTGGGTGTGTGTGTTGATTGAATCGAGGCAAACAAGCAAACAAGAAATCAGCAACAGCCACAACAAGAGTTTGCGTACCCTCAGCTAAGCGAAAATTGATAAGTGCATAAGATGCGAGACGGGGCTAACAAATGGGAACGTATCCAAAAGGATGCGCTCACATCCGGCAATTTCAAGTATTTGCGTAATATAAACAAAGCAGCTTCAATACGCAATTCACAAGTCCTTTTCCTCCAGCCAGTGTTGTACAATTTATATACATATATATATAGCTACAAACGCTCGCCTGAGACTGAGTAAAAAGCAAAGTTTGTTGTTTCAGAGCATCACTGGCAGAAAATGATAGCTCAAATATACAGAATAACGTTGCCCCGGGCAAGACCGAGTAATTTCTGCTAGTATTTAAAATAATATTTAATCTTTCTGCTTGTCTTGCATATACTTTAAGCATAATTTTGTTGTGAGCATTTTGTAAATTCATTTTATGTTATCTCACAATCTCACCTTCTACCAAAGGACAGCTTTGACGGAAAAACAGCCAAATTGACAACACTGCTGCTAGCACAATTAAGTGTCTTAAGAAACTGTGTGAATTTGTCATTAAGTGGTGCTGCCAACCTGTGTGACATTTGACAAAGTACCAATTCAGATAGGTCTTAAGTTTTCCAAGCCAAGCAGCCTTGCCTTCCCAATCATGCGTCTCCAGCCAAGTCGATTTCCAAGTAGTTGTGCGTCTGACATGACAGTTTGTTTTGTTATCGTTATCAGACAAGTTGAGTCCGATAAAATGCAAACACTTTAGCCTTCAAGTTCACACAGGTACACGACTACAATGCTGAGAGAGGACAGCTCTGCGAATGCTGCTCGCAATGGATTTGAATTGTAATTGAGTTGAGTTTGATTATAGACATTTATCCCAAGTACTTAGCATTTTATGTTGCAGACAATATTATTGCTAGATATTTATAAATATTTAATAAATATTTTATATTTTACCATAAAAAAATATTGAATTTTGTTTTCTGTCATGAATCACTTTTTTTATAGATTAACAGCCCATTGTAACTACCTGTTCCAAATTCATAAAAAGTGTAGACGATATATAATTAGTTTGATTTAATGATTAGCGTATAGCTCGACCATCGCCCACATAATGACGGCAATTATTGCTCCTCACTGATAATGAGTGGGCGAAATCAGGCAGCTGATATACGAAGAGCTGAGCGCATTAATTAATAGCACACCATAAATAAATGTATATACAAATCAAAACACTTGAGTGATTTGTAGTATCAATCAGTGGCAATGCCACGAAATGAATTTTATTTATTGTTTTTTTTTGTTTTTTTTTTTGTTTTTACTCCGTCTGTCTGTCGATAAGGTAAGGTATGGCTGGCAAAATGGAATTCTGACATGCGAGCTGAATGGTGCGTACACGGGGCGTATGATTGATTTACCACGCACTTGCCAACTAGCAAGTTCTATGCGCTGTTGTTGTTGTTGTTGCTTTTGTTGTCGTTCGAGTTGCTTTTAGTTGTGGGTGACCTGTTTGGCTAGCAAATGCTATCTCTACCAGTTTCATTATCTTATCTCGCATGCTTTGTGCATGTCGCGTACAAATTAAAGCGTCGATTGCTAAAAGCAACAACAAAAACATTGGCAAACAACGTTAGTTCAATGAAATGGAAAAGAGTCAAGCACATGATGGGTTTTTTTTTCCTCTAGGAGTGTTTTTATTTTATTTTTAATATTTTCTGTTCAGTTATTATTATTATGCGTCAGTTGTTTGTTTGCTATGCGTTTTGTGTTGACACAGTTTCAATTTTTAAATAAACACTAAAAAACTAAATAAAAGTCGAACCAATATTCCAAAGCAGTTATGTGCGTGGCAGGCAAACAGTTAACATGCTTATCAATTGGTTTGTCTATGCCTTTTAGTGCGCCTTGATCAGCAACAGAGCCAGGGCCAAAACGCCAGAAATCAGAGGCAGCGACTGGGCGGCCGAGTTTCTGGTGCAGCTATAAGTGCAAGTAGAAATACAAAGGTCAATAAAATGATTCACTTTCAAGCAGCAAACTTAATTACAATAGTTGAGCAATAATTTAGGAGTATTAAAGAGCCTTAACATTAAACGTATTTGTGAATTGCTTTTTTCTTTTGATTTATAATCAAGTTTAAGAGTGCTAAACTTACCCCTCTTGCGTGATGTTGCCATAGGTGTTGTTCTGGAAATTGCTATACAATGGGATGGCGCCATCGTTGGCCGCCTTGATGCCGGTTGCATTGTAGTTGTTGCCACGGCCCAGAATGAAGCCGTAGCTGGTGCTGTTATCCGTGGAATTGGTAAAGCCACAGCCAACGATGTAGGTGTTGTTGACGAACTGCAGCAGCTTGATGAAGACGCCCGGCTGGGCAACATTGTTCTGGCTGAAGCTCACATTGTAGCCAGTCTTGGCACCAGTCACCAGCGTCACTTGCGCCGTCTCATCGACGTTCTGGAAGAGCGAAGTGGTCGTGCTGGAGTGGCTGGCATTGATGCTCAGAGTCACATTATCGTGCAGCAAGCCCACACGGAACTCCATGCAGGCCTGGGTGTTGGCAATCGGATTGCGTGTCAGCTCCAGCCAGTTGCCGAACAGCTGAAAGATGGCAATGGGAAAACAATTAGCTTGCTGCTAACTGGCTAACTGCTATGGCCGAAACACTTACTGCGGTATTATTCCAATCGATGCTCTCCACAGTGGAAGCACTGCAATTTTGTGGCACAACTGGTGCATCCTGGGCACAGGCCAAGGCCAAGCTGGCAATGATGAAAATCCCAATTTTGCACATGATCACTGTTTATTTGTTGCTTTCGCTTATCACTGCACTTGGTAGTAATATCCTGAGTTCACGTTTTCTGGACTCGGTTCAGTTCGGTTCGGTGCGTTTCGATTGAGTTGCCTCGTAAAACTGTCGCAGCGCCCTTTGATTTGGTCTCTTTTATAGCAATGGCAAATAGATACACATTCTGTGTATCTGTGCGCTTCTTATCAACACTCACACCCACACTCAAACACACACTCAAACACACACTCAAACACACACACATAGTCAGTCTTCGGTGCAGCTTACTTTTTGACTCTGGGCTGACGTCTCTTATCGTTACTTTTTTTGTTCACAACATTCATAGAGGAGAACATAAATTCGAAATATTTTTGTGCCCATGACTAATCGCATTGGCTTAGGTTATCACCAAAGTGTACCTGTAGCTGATCAAAATGTTCCCCCTTTTTTTGCACAATTGTCAAACATTTAAGCCTCTAATTGGCGACATGTGCCTTCAAGTTTTGTTCGTGTATTTGCTGTATAAAAGTGGCGGCATTGACTAATACATTTTTGACAAAGTATCTATCAAATTTTTTATCAGCTAAATATTTTGTTTTTCTCAGGCAGCAGCACATCAATATTTATGTATATATGTGTGTACTTGTTAGTTGTTTATAGTTCAATTATGATGTCATGGCTTCTTATCTGGCAAAGTTATTAGATATATTAGGGCTTGTGTTTGTTTTATGAGAAAATGTTATATTATTTTCTAAAATCTATCGATCGAATTATTTACTATAAAATTCCTAAAAAAATTTATGTTATTTTGAGCTGAAAATATGGTCAAAAATATATTCTGCAAAAGAAACTTTTGAGCTCTAGAGTTTTGAGATTTAAAGTTTATGAAAAGGATTTACTTATAAAGCTAACAATCAATAATTGTTGTATATAAAAACAAAAATTAGTTCTGAATGAAACTTTCGCAATATATCTATAGTATTTATTTATGTGAAACCCATCTGCAGTTCAGCAATTAACTATTTGTGACATACGTATTTCCTTGGTTCATCAATCAGTCACGAGGAACTACTCCCTTGACTGCTTCCTGCACTGAGTCATTTGTACTCTCTCTTTGTCTTTCCCCCCCTCACCATACTATATTTTGCATTAATATTCATTATCTACAATTTCAAAACGATATGCATGTTATCTATCTTCTACTCTCTTTTCCAGTCGATTTCTTTTGCGAAAGCAATGGAGTTTTTCAAGAACACTTTTCGAAATAAACTTTTATCATATTTATTGTATAACACTTGAAAATGAGTAACAACGGCATTAAATTTTATAAAGTGTGTTTTTTATCTATAAACTTAATTTAAAGGGCTTACACGATGGCAAACTTCTGTAAATTACAATTATGCATATTTGCACTGGCTGTGCACTGCAGGTATATGTAAATATATACAGACAGACATATATACCTACATTTTATCACTAACACTTCGTGAGTCACAATTGTAAGTATTGTATTTTACAATAAAAACAAATAGATAGAGCCCCGAACTGATAAATTGTGAACATCGTCATAGACCGAAGAACCAGACGCTAGCTAGAAAAAAAGATATTCAAGTCAAGCATAAAAAATAATAAAACGATAGGAAATTGTCGTCGCGCTATCTAGATAGTGGAAACTATAGACAACTGCGTATATGAAGGCTATAAAAGAACTTCAATTAAAGAAATTAGGCATTGTACATCAGAGTTTTAAATAGCGAGGGTTTTTACCAAAGCTGCCAGTGAATCAGTTAGACTTTAACGAGAAGACAATGTGCTTACGAATTTATTTACTTTACACAGCTTATTAGTTTCCTTACAATAAACAAGAAAGAAAACTAAAAGAATATATAAAACCATAATCAGAGTCAGCATCAGACTTTATTTGAATAGGACAAAATGAATATTTTATTTGTGTTACATTATTTAAATTTATGTTAATACAAATTCAATCTTAGTTAGTTAAAAATGACAAACTCATTGAATGGATTCAAACGGCTTTAAACTTTATTTATTACTTAGAAATACTTCATTACATGCTCTTTTTCTAGTGCTAACCAACACTGTAGATTAGGTATTGTTCAAGGCCGCTCTCAAATTGATTACTGTTATTATTGACTCGAAAGCTATTTAGTTAGGAAATAAATAATCATTGCAAAAACTGCATAGAACATCGTAAAAGCCGTTGAGGGTTCAGCGCCATTGCCTTCACAACTGCAAAACCAAAGAATGGAAAATATATATTTATCTGCAGGGTATATTTGGTATTCAATTTATACAAACTGTACTCACGTGCCATCTTGAGTTGTTAGAACCATGCTGCCATTCAGAAAATTATCATACAAAGCCGAACTATTGCTCTCGAGACTATCCAGAAGGGTCGTTGAGAGAACGCGATCTCTGGCAATAATCATGCCAAAGGACGTCGAGTTATCGGTGGCATTAGTATAACCACAGATGAAAGCATAGTCCGTATAATTAATCTCCAGGACCTTGAAGACCGTATAAGGCGTATAGTTGGGTGGATTCCAGTAGGTGAAATTGTAACCAGCCGCTTCTACAGTGCCATTAGCTGCCGTTATGGTTGCATTCATGGTCTGATTGACCCACGGATAGGTAAACGTATTCGAATAAGTCGTATCGATGAGCACATTGTCTTTGGTTGTATTTAAAACTGTAATGTTGATCATCGTGCAGAATATGGCTCCAACGGGCTGACGAGCAATCTCCCACCAAACGCCAGCAAACTACTGGGAATAGTTTGAGTTAGTAATTTTCATTTTACATGATTTTCTTTAATACTAATCGGATAGCTATTTTGTATATTTGATGTTCACATACCTTCTCCAAATCAAGAGCGACGCTCGAGCTGACATTGCAGGCCTGGGGAAGTGTTGTGGGTACGTCATCTTGTGCATTAATCCCTTGATTAAAGATCAAGCCCAGCAGGAGGCAGATCGACAGCAATCCCCATTTGGAAGCCATCGAAGACATGCTGGAAATATGTTGGGTTTGCGTGTGACTTGGTTTATGTTGCGGAACCTTCTGATGGTCGACTGTCCAGCTGAACTGGTATCTGCTCATAATTGGCGCTAATGTGCTGCTAATTAATCATATGATATCATTGCTGTGATAAAAATGTATACATGCCCAGTGTTGGTAAACATGGAATGTATGTAGCTCCATACAGTTTGCAGTGTATGTAAATGTACTCATGTGCATCATGTGATATTGGAGCTACTGAGCCTTTAATGCCCCCACCTGCAATTACTCTTGACTACTGTTCGATTCACGTTGTGTAACATTTGGTATCGTTTTGAACTTTGATGATAAGTAAGTTGACAACTGAAGTGGTCTGTAAAAATGTTCGACTTGTAGGCCCATGCGCCATATATATATATATTTCAATTGATAAGTATAGATAACTTTCAGCTCTATTCAGTTACATTGGAATTGAGCGAAAGTCCTAATAATAAACTTCACTGTTGACATTGATGTTATAATTCCAATTCTGTGGAAGAACTTATCAGACATTTTGTATTGTATAAGAATAGCATTTCCAGATTAGAATTCTTTTTAATTATTATGACAATTCTTTCAGACGCTTTTTGGGACCTCCATTATCCAAATATAATTTAAATATATTCCCACTTTTTGTTTATTTTCTGCATAGGTCTTAATCTTTAACTAGAATTGCGAAACAACTTATCTTCCATAGGAAACACAGGCTATAATAATTAAAGGACAAGTTAAAAAGTAACTCAAAATAAAATGTCCTTTAAATAATCCATACCACATTTCCAACAGACTATTTTTAAAAATAAACCCTTGCCTTAAGCAATCTCTAGTGTGTCTTCCATTACTCAAGTAATCGCCGTAGTGTTGAACAACACCCTTTGCTTGTTGCGCACTAACGGTAAACAGTAGTCGGTAGCTTGTTGAAATCCTGTCTTGTCGAACACTCGGAGAAAATGGGCGAACAACTGGCTGTCACATAAATTTTAAACGACTTACAAGCTTTAGTTACAAGATCCGAAAGTGACATAGTTAGTTAACGAGAGAGAGATAGAGAGCGAGTTTCAAGTTTTTCGTATAGTTGACCCACATTCATGCATTTACCGTTATTTTGGTCATAGGCGCCTAAATGGCACCCGAGATGCTTCCGAAAAGTTTGCCGGGCAAACATATTTTAGTTACAAGCATGTGCCACGCCCCCATCTGCACATTTAGGGGCAGGCTGGGTATTTGGTAGCAGGTGGGAGCGCCTGTGCCTGTTATTTAATTAAAAACTATTGCTCAGAAAAAGTTAACAAAAGTGTTCTTTTTTTCATGTCTTAATTATTTAATTGGGCCATGTGTGAAATTTTAATGAATAGAGGCGCTCTACCAGAAATTCATATGAATATCTACATATGTATAAAGTGTGTACACACTGGCACTTTGCGAGCTAAAAGTTTTTGATTAAACTCAAGTAAAGTAGTCTTGTGACAAAATAAGTCTGGTCTAAAATGTAAGAAACTTTTCCAACGCAATTAGTTTTACTTCTTTAAATATAGTAAAAACTTACATAGCTAAAAAGCTATAAATAAAATTATACAAGACAAAATAATAATTGTCGTCAGGTCTGGAATAATATGCTTGAATATGTAGATTTATTTATTAATTAATTGCATATCTTTACAGCTACTGATTCTTTCCATGAAATTCATGATGAGCCAGTTCATAATAAAAATGTCATATTGATAAGACATGTGTTTATTCATTTTCAAGTACAAACAAACTTAGGTGCAGACAGACAAACATATATTTCCTAGAAATATCACAGATAACATAATTATTAGAGGGGATTTTGTCGTGAACATTGATACTGGCCAAAATCAGATAAATTCAATTGGTACCAGCCAAATGAAATCCATCATTGAGCCTTGATAACAAGCTGATATAGTCAAAATGATCATAGCGGCTATAATGCCCTTCATAAATTTAATGGGGTGCTCTCTCTATCTCTCTCTCTCTCTGTCTCTCTCTCTCTCTGTCTCTCTCATTTTGTATTATTTAAGCGACAGACAATGTTATCTTAAGAGCAGCAATAGGCCATTTCACAGCAAAGCAATAACGGCTTGAGGTGTGTGTGTGTGTGTGTGTGTGTGTGTGTGTGTGTGTGTGTGTGTGTGTGTGTGTGTGTGTGTGTGTGTGTGGCAGTGAGAGCTTGAGCTTGAACTTCGCCTGCCCAAGCATTTTAGTTGTGATCTTGGTCAGTTTATTCAGAGTTCCGTTTCACTTTGCTCAATAAACGTCAATATACATACTATATATATATAAGATCACAATCTGAAGCATTTTTTATGAAACACAAGACAAGACTAGGCAACCAAGTCTCCACAAATGCTACTCAAGCATCTAAGACTCGCATTACTTTGTCAAAACTGATGCGATTTTCGATCTCTAGGCAGTTTTGATCATAGTCTGGGCTCTTTATTAGATCTGCATTTAAAGCTGAAGCAATTTCGATGAAACTATGCAACTATCTCTAGAAATGCCTTTCAATAGCCTATACCTCCCATAATTTTATCAAAACTCAACCGATTTTCAATCTGGAGGCAGTTTCAATCTGCATTTAATATATATATAATATTGAAAACTATGAAAATATATCTCGTTTAAGGTTGAACATGCTTTGGGCTGCGGCATTTATTTAATTGAACGCATATATGTGTTGTTTTTTGTTTTTTGTCACATTTATTTACGCTCAGAACTAAGAAAATTGAAATCTACTCGCTAATTGGCACACTTGGAATGGAATCACATAGACACACTCACGCACACTTGCCAAAACTACATAAATATGCAAGTGTGTGTGGGTGTGTGTGTGAGTGTGTGTATTTAATTACGCAACAAGCTTTGATGCTTTCATCAACAGCTCTTGCCTAGTAGCTAGTTGTGCCTGCAACTGTAACATACTCAAATGCATAACTCGTGCTCAAGTTGCACAGCTTTTGCCCGCTGGCAACCGCAGCATAGTGCGTGTACACACACACACACACACACACACACACACACAGAGAGAATCCTTGAAAATAATTAAGTTGTTTATCTTAATGCAAGCATTCCGCTTGCTGCAAGTAACTGTTAATTACACTCTGAGCGCCTTATGCAAAAAAAAAGCGTAAGACAAAAAAAAGTTACGTAACGTAAGACGTGCAGTGCTAACTTTCTTTTCAAGTGAAACCAGCACGAGAGGACACGAGACGAGACGAGAGTGAGCACTTACAGTTACACTTACAGTTACACTCACACACACACAGACGCTAAGCTGCGCTGCTTGCTCTTCTTTTATTCTTAGGGCACGCCTCCCCTGTCTCTTTCTCTCTGCCCGCTCAAGTGCGCATTGCGCAAGCCAATTTAAATTTTAGAATAAGCACATTAACTGCATGCAGCGCAGCTAAAATAAACGCACCCACACACTCTCACTCTCACTCTCCCTCTCCCTCCGCCTCTCTCTCCTCTCTCTTCTGGTGTTGTTTCCCCTTACACGCGCGCATATTTAATTTGCTGCAGATTTACGACTCTCGCTAGCTTCTTTTTAGGCGGCACTGCTTGCACTCATGCTGCAGCTGCTGACATGCGACATCTGTTTCATTCACACGCATGTAGTACAGTGTCGCTTTTTGTGTTCCCTTGAATAATTGATCACTTTTAGTTTGTATTCGTAATTTGATTTTAATTATTATCCATATCTGCTTATAGTGAGAAGAACTAATTGTTAATTGGTTTTACAAAAAATTTATAAACTAACTAGTTACTTGTTTTCACTTGACATAATTCAATTGATATTAATGTATGATTAACTGGCGTTTAACATTATAAATTCGATTAAATCGTTTTGCGTTAAAATAGAATACAGAGCCTTCATACATGTTAGTTATACACAAATTAGTTTAGATATACTTAGGATCTGGTTTAGACCCAATGCTGATATGCTGTCAAAGTTCTTATAAAAAACAAAAAAAAGAGCAGAAAACAATTTATTTACAATAAGTATGTACTTTTTTGTTGTAGGTTAACACAAATGCTTTAAAAGTTATCAACTAACAGTAGTATTTCCGTTTTGCTAATGTCTTTTTGGAAGAACTACATAAATTGTCTTTACGAGTTATTATTGACTTGTCATATTTACAGGAGTTGTTGATAAAAAGTATTTCTTCGTTTGAATGATAGTTGGATTTTTACGCATGCGCAAAACGTTAAACTTATTTGGGTTTTCTTTTAATTTTTGTACTGATATTGATAGTATCGGAAACCAGGTGTGCTATATTACATAAATGCGGGCCTCAAACTACGCTCCCAAAATTGATATGTAATATTCAGAATTACTCAAAATCATAAAATTGCAAAATTTGTTTAAGTTGAAATTTAAATAAACAGTAAATAATTCATAGCAAGAGTTATACGAATACGGCAATATTCTTAGTTAGCTTATGATCTTCTTCTTGTTTTTCTTGTATTAATATGGTTTTGTGGCTGCTTGAATTGTTTGGCTGATTTTGTCACTCGTTCAATGATTGTGCTTCTGCATAATTTTCAATGTTTCAACTTTTAAGCTTTTTCCTTATTAGGGGGGTATTTTAGTATTTATAGTATATCCAAAAATCACAACGACTTGAACTGTTACTGAAGCATACTATATAGCATATGTAATGGGCAAGGGATGAGTTTGGGGGTACGCTTTGAAATGCTATGCTAAATGCTACCAATCTTATCGTTTAGTTTTTAATGGTTTATAGTTATATATACAGCATAATTAATAGGGCTCAATTTCTAGTTATTTGTAAGTATGTATGTATAAACTACTAATTATAGGATACATTGCATTGTGCTCATAGTATTTATATGGAAAATTTTAATATTCGCGTCGTACCTTAGCATGTCCCTAATGGCTAAAAGGGAAATTGTATCTGGCTTAGTGGGGTCTTAGGGTCTAATTCGCATGCTATTTACATTACTGATACAACCTAGCAAGTGTTTCGAATTTTAGGGGGCCATTAACATTTGGGGTAGCCCCTCACTTTTTTAGTTCTGCGGGCTCACTCGATATACCTAATGGGTGTTTAGTTTCACATAGTTTACAAGCGTTATCAACTAGTTTAACTTAACTCATTTATGATAGTTTATTTACATTTTATTGCTTTTGGCAATAAGTAAAATATGTTTGTTATTTAGGGTATTTCTTTTTTATATGTAAACAGTCTTTTGAAAGCCTTCTTTGGGGCAAAGGCTTCGTTAAATGCAATCTCTTAGCTATGACAATTAAAAGCACATAAAATATTGAAATATAAAGTTAAAGTTAAATAAAAAATAAAATATAAAATGTTTATTAAATTTATAGTGTTGAAAGTATGTTATACTTTTTATTTCGTACGGCTGCTGGCAAAGCTAAAACTATTTTGTTTACCACTGTTTTCTGCTTCTGTAAAATGCAAGAAATGTTATTTACCGTTAACATTTCATTAGCTCCTAAGAGTATGCTACATATATTGCTATTGGCAGCTGTTGCTAGCATAAAAGGCTGCGCTTAAAAGTATGCAACATAAGTTTACATGTCGCTCTTGCGGTCTGTTTGAAAATAACGATCTTTCAGTGAGTGAAACTTTTATTATTTAAAATAAATATAATTTCGTACTGAAATAAAGCAAAAAATGAAAACCAATCACAAAATTACCGTGACACCCTGTATATCGTTGCAAACTCAAAATTAAATTGTTTTTTTTTAATTTGTTTTTAATATTTTGTATTTTTTAATTTTTGTTCTTTCCTTTTCGTTCGTTTTTTTCATTTTGTTGATATTACTTAAAAACTAAAATAACAAACAAAAGCTTAAAAAACCATTTAAAATTACATATACATTAGGTTGGACACTAACAGTACGTTTTTCATAATTTACGTTATAAGCTAATTGGTTTTTGTTGTTGTTGTTGTTGGTTTTGTCATTATTATTATTATTATAATATTGTAGAATTTGGCAATCACATTGGAAAAACACTTAGGAGCTATAAGTTCTTTGCTTTCTAGAAGTTACAGGCTAAAGTTAAGCTGACTTTTAACTTATGGCAGCACCCCAAAAATAGGAGTAAGGGGTAAGTTGCTAACTTTAGCATATCTATAACATACATATGCCTATTGCTTTCACTACACTTAGGTTACAGTGAACGCTCGTAGACCTTCGAACTTTGGAAAATGGAATTTTTGGAAAATTAAATATTTTACACAAATGCAGAACTTCTTAAATGAAATTTGACTGCAGAAATATGATACAGATTCAAATCATTACTTTGCCATGCGTTTTCATTAAAGTATAAAAATTTGCGTTCTCAATCTACGAGCGATTACTGCACATTAAAAACTAACTGTACAGCTTATAAGTGATAGAGAGAGGGAGAGAGAGAGAGGGAAAGTGTGTGTGTGAACTTTCTTATTTACACATGTGCTCAGCTTTGGGATGATTACGCTGGCGACAAGCTGGCTGCATTATTATTGTCCAGCGGGGAGTTGATTGTCGAGCAGGCGCTGCTGTTATTGTTGTTGGGACTCGTTGCCGCAGCGCTGCTGCTGTTGCTGCTGCCCCCGGATGCAAGGGGCGTGGCGGCGGCGGAGGCAGTGGCGGCTGGCGCTTTTCTGCCCCTGTGCCAGCCAAAGCTCAAGGCTGCGCTCAGTTTGCTCGCTGGCGGCTGCTGCTGCTGCGGCTGCGGCTGCGGCTGCGGCTTGGGCTGCACTTCCGCCAGGTCGTAGTCCTGGCGGCCAATGGAGCTGGCGGGCGTGTGATGACTGTAGCCGGAATCGGAGCCAAAGCTCGAGTCGCCATAGGCTTGCCGGTAATCTAATGTGGTGGCATAGGGCCGCACAGATCCTGTGGCAGCACTATCGTAGTAATAGTTGGCGTTGTACAGAGGCTCCGCATAGCCGTAGGCCGGCTCGGCGGCAGCTGGCGCCGCATGGATGCGATGATGCTGATGCTGATGCGCCGCCATTCGACGATCGAGCAGGCGGGGCTGGGTCCTGGCGCGCATCGTGGCTGCCATCAGACCATTGGCGCTATTCGGCGCATACTGCTGCACACTCGGATAGCGAATGCGCTCCCTGTATATGGTGGCAACGGGTGGTGCCGGCGCCTGACTCAACTGCGCATTGATGCGGTTCCTGCGCTCCACCTCGTGCTCCAGCGTATTGTAGAACTGCGGCGCCGTCGAGCGCGCCAGATAGCCCAGGGACATCATGTTGCTGCGATTGTCGTACAGCGGCGCCAGATCCGCAATGTCTGCTGACGAGCTGGCGCTGACGTTGTGCGGACGACTGCGCGGAGTGCGTCGCAGCTGGCCACTGGGATTGGGATTGGAATTGGGATTGGTATTGGCAGTGTTGATTAGCGCCGTGGCCAAGTCATTGCTGTTATTATTGTTGTTGATGTTGTTGCTGGTTGTGGAGGCGCTCGCCGTGGACGCATCCTGGGCGCTGGACGAGCCGCTGCTCAGCACACTGTGCCGCTCCTGCGGCGGCGCCGCTGCTGAGCCAGTTGCCCCAGCTGCTGCTGCCACACTGCTGCTGCCGCTGGCAGCAACTCTTTCGTGGTAGTTGGAGGCAGCGGCAGCAGCGGCACTCGCCACGTTTGTGGCAACATCCTTGTGGTAGCTGCACTCGCCCGGCAGCGACAGCTCGTCCTCGGCAAAGTCGTCATCCGAATGCAGCGGCGGCTCCGATTCGCCATCTGAGTCAACGCGTCCTGGACCCAGCTCCTCGTACACATTGTCGTTGGAGCGGTAGGGATCGGGGCCCGGCGAGGAGCTCACCAGAAAGGGCGGTGAGCGCGTCATCGGATAGCCGCTGGGATAATGTATGCTCTTGCCTTGCAGCAGCTATAAGAGAGAAAGCGAGAAAAGGAGAGGGTGAGATTTAGTCAGATGTGGAAAACTTTCAGAAGACAGGCATAAGCGTCTTAGCAGAGCCTCGGGGCAACAGTTGAAATGTGCTGGGACACAGCAGCTAAGCTAAGGAACAGCTGCACGACATGCTCGCTTAACAGATACCCTGTGGGCATTAGGCCAAAAAGTAGCTAAAGCTAAGCAAACTCAAGGGAACATCCTGTACAATTGATGGTGAAAGGCATTTGCAATTGTTTGTGACAAGCATACTCGCAGAATGTGCACACCCGCTGCTGTTATGAGGTTTTCACAGGGTATGTGTAACGGAAACCGTAAGCAGTTGTTGAAACAGCGCAAAGCCGACAAAAGCGAAAGGTAAAACAAATGCCGCAAGAAATGAATAATAAATAAGCGCACGGAAGGCAAACAGGACGAAACAGGACCAGGCAAAGAACGAAGCACGTAAATGAAATGCCTTTAAAAGTATATGCGAATAAATTACGTGCAGAAGGATTGCGGCAAAGGACTCCAGCGCAACGCAACGCATTCTCAAGCGCCTAAATCTAGGCTATGCCTCGAAAAAGGACAGCAATTAGCGAGCGAAATGCAGCGCAAAGTGAAATGCAATAAGATTTGCGATTAGAGTCAAGGATTTGCAGGAGCCAGACCTGCCATAGCCTAAAGGAGCTGTTCATCAGACAATAAAATAAACACACACTTCATTTTTAGCACACACAGGACGCATTAAATGGACCATAAAGCGGCATCAAGAAAAATGATGATATGAAAAGAAGAAGAAGAAGAGAAAGAGGAAGAGGAAAAGCACAAAAAGGAAAAGGACAAACGCCCCTCCCAGCAAAAAAAAGGCGTCGAGAGTCGTAAAAATGGGACAAAAGGCGCACGAATTAAGCCGGGAGCCAAAACAGATAATGCATAAATATATATCGCATATCGTATACATATATACACAATTATTTACAGTGGTTGCTCGCTAAATAGAATGCTGCAGCACTAAAGCTGATTCATAACATAACAATGATTCTATAATAATAATGTAATAAAACGCTCAAATATTATAAATTAACTTTTTCAAAAAGTATTTGAACTTTTGAATATAAATTGATTGACTACAGTGCACTAAGCATACTGTACTATTACTATTTCAACAATTTATACAAACGAATGAGAATGCGCTTCATTTGTATTCAAAACAAAAAGGTATTTCAACAAATTGGAAATTCAAATTTAAATTTGCAGTAATCTCAATTTGTGAAAGTTCAAGCGATCGAGCGACTACTGTATTAATATGAATTTGATATGTGTGGCTGTCAAGTTCAAGTGTAAATGGAGGCGTAGCAGAGCCATAAAGCAATATAGCATCAATGAATGAATGAATGAATGAATGCATGAAAGGAATGGGCAAGAAGGATAAAAGCATTCACTAAGGAAATGTGGTCTCATTTTACACAGTTTTTGACAATTGAATTGTGTGCTATATATGTGTGTGTGTGTGTGTGTGTGACAGGTTGACAATGACAGTGCAATGTTTTGACAGGAATTGTCGTAATGTTATCCATACCCTCGCCCACCGTCTCAAAACTGCCAACTGGCCAAAAAACATAAAAAAATAAAACAGAAAGATCGAAAGAAAGAAGTAAAACTTCCTGTACGACAATTAAACAGTTTTGACAGGCAAAGGACAAAAGGACACAACAAAGGAGCAAAAGGGTTTTGCAATACTAACCTCTGCATGCGGATGCTGCTGATAATGATGATGATGGTGATGATGAAGCGAATGCTGATGATGCGGATGCTGATATTGATGGTGTCGCATCACCAGCGGTCGATGGTGACCCAAATGTGCATCGGGCTCCTCGTACATGGCATGATGATGATGCGGCCCACTGTGCGTGCCCCCACCGACGCCGCCGCTGCCGCCGCCCAGCGGCAGTGCACCACTGAGGGCGCCACGTGTGGGCGTCTTACAGGGCAGCAGATTCTGCACCTTTCGTTTATTTCTGCAAGAAGAGAAAATGAAGAGGATTTGCTGTTAATACGCAGAGTTCTATTGCCGAATAGTTATTATTATCTTAAGATAGGATTATCAATCAAGCCAATCAAGCACGAGTTGAGGTGCAGCAGCTTTGCAAAAATAAATACTTATCATATACTATTAAAAGCTTGAAGTACACTTAAAACAAATTCAGCCCTCATAAGCTTAAGCTCTTCAAAAAGAAAACTACTCAAGAGCACTAGGAGCCTAAAGCTGTGCTGTGAGATCGCAGTTAATGTTCCCACTAAAGAGCTTCTCAACCAAGTGCCTTAAAAGTTCTCTGAGCTGGCCTTAAAATCTCAAGCAGCTCAAAGAAACGAAGAAAACGCAAGAAGAGAGCGCAAAGTATATTATTAATAAATAAATGAGCTTGTGAAGAGAGTGTGGGCCAGCTTAAAGAGCAAGGGCAGCAATAAGTTAAGGCTCTGAGTGAGTGAGAGGGCAGCAGAGAGAAGAGACAGTGGAGAAACTCATTTGACTTTAATTGGGCAAGCAGCTTAAAACGGCTGAAGGAAGTGGCCAATGATGATGACGTTGATGACGTTGTTCGGGCAACGTTCGCTCTTTTAATAGAGCCATCAGTTTTGTTTTTGGAGGCGGCAGCTAAAGACAAATCGATTTGTAATGGGAGGGCGCAGACTGAAATGTGGGCGTGGCTAGCCAAGATAAATGCCCAGGTAAACACGCGCCAAAACCAAAAGCAGCGGCAAATATTTCATTTAGTCGTGTGATTAATAAAGAATGCGACAAACAACAGCAAAAAACAAGAAAAAATGCGACCAGAAAGTGTGCCACATAAAATTCAATTTAAATAAGCTGCTAGCTAGAAGAAGCACACAAGGACACGACCACGAAAAGCCCGAGCAAGGATGTCAAAACAAGTCGATGGCGTTTTTTTTCTTTTATTTTTCTTTTTTTTTCTTTGGTTTTTGTGGCCGCGTGCCATGAAAATAATGAACATAATTAAGTGTTGCCCATGGCAAAGACAACACCAGCTAACTCTCTCCCTCTCTCTCACTCTCTCTTACTCTCTCTGTCTCTGTTCTGCCATATGGCAAAGTCTCAGTTCCTTCAGCTTCCCAAGTGCTCAGCATAAGCATAATGAAAAATGTGGAATTAAATTGACGCCACGTAGCATGGAACCCCAGGGCCAAGTATACAAAATGTATGAGTAGTAGTAGTGGGAGTAAGCAGCAGTGGGTGCGGGGCGTGGCAGCGAGCTGTCAGCCTTGTAATGTCTTGTAGGTAAACATGTTGCGATGTCAAACGGAAGTCGCTTGTAAAAACTCGCATGCACAAGCAAACCCAAAGAGCCTCCGTCCCCCTTGCCCCCTTGCCCCCTTGCCTTTACCCCCATTCAGCTCCAACAAAAGCGAAAGCTAGCTGTCGTAGCGCATCTGATTGTGGGAATGAGGCATATCAAGAATGCTAGCCTACTTTCAGGCACGCAGCAAAGAACGAAGACTGAATGCGCTTTAAACGCTTATAATTTGAATAACTTATCTGCTCAGTTAATCGTTTACGAATGCACAGCACAAAAGAGAATCTAAGAAATGACAAATGTAACATAGTTAAAGAAAGATAGCACAAAGAGCAGGCAACAAGTGAGTATGAAGGGCAGACAAACGTTTACGAATGCAGAATAAAGTAAAAGAGGACAAATCTAAGTGCTGACAAAAGAAACCTGAAGTAAAGCATTTCCAAATACTACTCACAACTGAGAAAGGTATATTCGAATGCCAGCTAAAAACGTTTACGAATGAGTCGCAAAAAGGAAAAAGCGACATTTGGATTAAATTGTAGATTTGACCTTTTAGCAATGCACAACTAATTGTTTTTTATTAAAATGTGGATCCTTAAGCACACGCATTTAAAAGCCGTCAAGCTGCAAGTGATAGCCAAGTTATCCTTGGCCCCGGAAGAGAGGGCATAATGGAGGTTAAGAGTCGTTGTCTGAGCTGTTTGCCTTTGCTTGGCTGCTTGTCTTTGCTTAGCGCAAGGACTGGCAGGCTGTCTGCGTGCCTTGTAAAATATTCTTAAAAGTAAATTAA
This sequence comes from Drosophila flavopinicola, assembly GCA_035042425.1. NCBI lineage: Eukaryota > Metazoa > Arthropoda > Insecta > Diptera > Drosophilidae > Drosophila > Drosophila flavopinicola. The sequence continues at coordinate 840,069 of JAWNLL010000242.1, read as the reverse complement.
ATAATGTGGCATGCCACAATATGACGCTCAAGGAGCTGGCATAAGAGGCGAAGTGAAACAAAAGAGCAGGACGGCAACTTTGACTCTCGCATTCAACTTATTTCATTTCATTTCATTTTATTTCATTTCACTTACGAGGCGTAAAAATGAAATCAACGCGTGCGAGTTTAAATTTAGCTGAGAATCCTGTTTGTTGTTCGAATCCTTGTTTGATTTCTAAGCTATGCGAATGGACGCCGCGTCCCAGGAGTGTCGTACTAGCAAAAGAGGAAAGTCCAAAGAAAGTAAGCCTCAATACATATACATATACATACACATAGTCATATACTTATGCCAAAGGGGTAGCTGTTGCCCCAGGACATACCTTTGGGGCCAACATCAAGGGTTGCCTTTTGGCATAAGCAATTTACAATAAAATGCTCGGCTAGTGTACGTGAGGGTGGAAAATCAGCTGGATGGTGAGTCTAGTCTTAGGGGCCTCTCGATGCTAAGCGTATCTTTTATTTATGCACTACGCAGAGTTGCACGTAAAGTAGAAGAAAGAAGCGTACATGTAGTGCGAGAGAAGCAACAACATCGAGTCCTTCCACTTTGATATGCAAATGCGTTGCGAGCTTGGCGCATTCTTGTGCCTTGTGGCATTAAATCTAATTGTCTGTATCTATTGCTATGCGTGTGTCTGTTTGTGGCGTTGCGGCACTTTGATCATTGCACAAACTGCAGCTGCCACATGTTGCGGCACAAACCACAATCCGTGTGGATAACATGAAACGCGGCATAAGCGTTCGGCAAAACTTAAACACCCTTGCCTACCACCTTGAGTATAACTTTTCAGCTGAAATTCAACATACACTTTCAAATGTTTTGCTTAAACAGAATATCTCTTGACATGTCAAATAGAGTGCAGTGTTTCAATCCTTATATAAATTTATATTAAGACTGAATTTCCACTGCGAAATTGTAATCATGAGTTTCGTTCAAAACGAAAATAGCCTTAACCAAAGAGTAATATAGTGCCAACAACCCCTGCTCATTATACATATATATATATTTATTTAATCATATTCTTAAGGGTCTGCACTTGATTAAAAATTGGCATGGCAACCCTGGCCCCACAAAGCCTCAAGTAAAAAAAAAAGTACAAGCAGAAGTACAAGTGGAGCCAAATGCGGCTCATAATAATAATAAAGCCCGAAATTGTGATTCGTTATTGCATACTCGTGAACAGTGTTGTCAAGTTTCCACAGCGGCAGGCGAATGAAATTGCAAGCAGGTGAAATTGATTTTATTTATTTAGCAGTCAACATTAATGGGCAATAACTTTTGTGGGCGGCTGTGTGTGTGTGTTGTTGCCAGGGTTGCCAGGGTTGCCAACGCCCATTCCTTATTTAATATGCATGAGCGCATCTCCCTGGACTTTAATCTGCCACAGTTGCAGAACAAATTTAAATACAAAAAACAAAACGAAACACTTTAACCAAAAAGTTCTCGAAAACGTTTTAATTTCAACTTTAGCGTTCTATATGCAATTATTTGCATAAAATTGAGCTTATTTATTGAAACATTATTAACTGGCGATAATGTTAACAATTTGCACAACAAACGCTTCAGATTTGGATGTTTTTTTTCATTTACCCCTTACCCCTTTACCCTTGTAAAGCTCTACGCCTATGATTGCAGCACACATGTTGCATACTTTTTGGGTGGCATATTTCGCATTTTATGCAATTAATAAAGTTCAATGTGCAAACATTTGCAAAAAGTTAAGAGTGGCGTGAAGGGAATAGGGAAAGGGTAGGTGTGAGATTTCAGCACTCTGGCGGTTTATTAAAATAATTAAGGTAATTATGAACAGGCGACTCCATGGACTCATAATAAATGCCATTTATGGTTTGCACAAAAAAGAAGAAGAGCAAAAAAAATAAATTATATATACTAAATGGTTTGGTATTTCAGTTATTAAGCATTTAAAAAGTGAGAGACGGAATTTGTGGTATGAGTGGTAAAAAACAAGGCTGTAATTATGTGAGGTTTTTTTAAAACAATTAGCGATTCCCTGAATAAAAATATTGTGTGTGTAATTAATAGGTTAAATGTTAAAAAAAGGGTATTAAATGGAATTAATAAGGTAATTTATACAGCTAAGTAATTCTTAGTTGGATAAATATAGTTGAGCATAATCGAAAGTGAGGGTAAAGAATATAAGAAATACATTGCTAATATATATCGGATTCGGATTTTTAAAGTGTATCGATTATCGTTCGCTTTGCAACACTGCACTTTGACTTGCAAAACAAAAACTAAATAAACAACTTGGCTTTAAGCTATTAACTATCAACACTCCCATTATCTATTTGATATCATTTATTTTTTTTTTTCTGTTCACGCCCAACAACAACTTCAGCTTTTATGTGTTGACATTACGATTATTTTATTTCTATTATATAGCTCGAGCGCAAAACTGAAGAAAAAACACACAGCGCAAATCAAAGGCAACAAACAAACAAGAACCAAAAAAAAGTAAAATAAATAAAATTAGTTGCTATTTTATTTATAGCTTTTCTATGCCGCACGCAACACGATAAACCAAACAAACACACACACACACACATACACATGCATATGCGTGTATATGAATATGTATATGTATGTATATGTACAGCCATTCACATTCACATTCATATTCATATTTATTTGTTGCTGGCGCCCATAAAGGCAAAAAATAATGCGCCACATCATAAATGCCACAAAAATGGCGCTAGACTCAAGTTGTTGTTGTTGTTGTTGTTGTTGCTCTATTATTTTTATTTTGCTTTCCTTTTTTTGCTTTAGACATTCATAGTCATTCGCACACACACACATATATACACATACATACATATACCACACGCACAGGCTGATAGCAAATGGAGCAAGTTTTTGGGGCAACACTTAAAGCAGCAGCAGCTTTTGCTATCTGTGCCTGTGTGTGTGTGTGCGAGTGTGCGAGTGTGTGTGTGTGCGTGTGTGTGTAATAAAGATGCTCGTCGTGCTTTTTCTATGTGCTCTGGTCAGGGCCATAACCTCAGAAATGATGAAGCACAACAGCAACTACAACATTTGCGTGTGTGTGTGTGTTTTGCCTGTCGCTCCTTCTCCTGCTTCTCTTTCTCCTCCTTGTCCTCCTACTCTCTCTCTCTCTCTCTGCACTCTCATCCGGTCTGTGCGTTCGTGCGGTCAGCAAACTTTAATGAATATGTATGAATGGCTTGTAGCAACCGATTGCAACCTTAGTTCTCCCATCCCTGTCCCATTCCAGTGCCCATGAATATTGCCCACTTTTAGGCGTTACAGCAAAATCGATTCTCCGCTTTGTTGCTGTTGAAACATGTTACTTCCACACTTGTTGATGTTTATGATAGCAGCTGCACTGAGTGAAAGAACAAAGCTTTAACAGCCAGCAGCAAAGTCTACAAATGTCCGTTGTGTGGCCAAAGGACATTTCAACTACAATAGCGAAGACCACTCGACTTATTACAAAATTGCCGAAAATCAACTAACAAAGAGATGAAATTCACTTTTGCCAAAAAGATCCCCCAAATATTAATGTGCTCCCATACTCTCTCTCTCTAGTTTGCACGCTCATGAAATCAAATAAATGTTTAGCTATAATTCATATGCACAGAGAAATAAAACCAAATTTGGTTAACCCATTAAAACGAATAAGCACAGCCTCACTCCCACACACACACACACACACACACACACAGACACACTAGAGAGAGGGAAAAAAATGCCAGCGTCCGCAGACGAACTTTTTAAAGCAAGCAAAGAGTTGAGCGGCTCGCTGCCTACTGCTAACGGTAATCTCAGCTCCCTCTTCCCCCCTCCCACTCTCTCTCTCTCTCTCTCTTTAATGTCGGCCATTTGCTGTGCGTGCAAAAATCTTTCGCTGCTCTCTCTCCCGCACTCGCTCTCTTTCTCATACATTGCACTACATATGTAAACTACAGTTGTTTGCTTTTTTTGCGTGTGTGTTTTGTTTGCTGTGCTCTCTGTGTTTGCTTTGGCTGTGGTTATTGCTGCTGCAGATTTCATTTGGTTTGCAATCTGGCAGAGTTCTTTTTTCATTCTGTTGTTGGTGTAGATAGTAAATTGTTTTATTTTTTTTCGTCCTGCCCCGGCCAAACAGTTGATGTAACTGTGTATTCCCATGCATGTGTCTGTGTGTGTGTATGCGTGTCGGCCATTTCTCACGTGTTTTTTGCCATCTGTATTTAAAATTTCAATTTAATTTAGTTTTGGTTTTTAGAGTGCAAACACACTCACACATACACACACAGATGCAGACACAGGCATGTAGGTCAGCGCTGGAAAGTAGACTACATTAATTTTCGTTTGGTCGCCATTGCGTTTTACGTGCGTTGTTGTTGTTGCTTGTTTGTTTGTTTTCGTTTTTTTGTGGGACTAGCAAATGGGTTTTTACAGTTATAAATGTATGCATAGTTTATAATGTTTATTTAGTTTCGCATATTGCGCATTGCTTGCATTTTTCATATGGCGTTACATTTTCGGCTGCCCAACACTTTTACTCCATTATGCAATCCTTAGTTTTGGCGCTGTGTAACACTTATTTATGAATATTGTGGTCACATGGAATCCAGAGAGCGCCGTTCTTAGTGTTTTCAAAATGAAAACAATTATAGATTACATAATATAAAAGTTAAAGGAAAATGTAAAAATAGTAAAATGTATATGAACAAAAAAATGGCAATTTTGATTAGCCAGCTGTTTTTGTTGTTGGCACCACATAATGAATGCAGTCTGATCCTATCGTCGCCTGTAAATCTGGCTTGACTCTCAGTGACGCCACGCATAAATCAGAAAGCAACGAGTGCAGCCTGCCACATGCAACATGTTGCACGCTGCGCTAAAAGTCGCCCAGAAGGGGCCACCAAAACCGCGATAATAGTCAAGACAAGAGCAGACAAGAAACCACACACAAGGCGCCCACACAGACAATTGCACACTTTGCATGTGTGTGTGTGTGTGTGTGTGTGTGTGTGTGTTTGAGTTTGAGCCGCAGGCAAACCAACCGCAAGCCACAGATCAGTGCTGTAACGCTTAAGAGCACAAGCTCTTGCAATGCAATGAGTCAAGTCGAGCAGAAAGAGCAAGCAATATATACATACATATATAGCTGCACTTAATTAGCTAAAGCCACTGCTCACACTCAAGTTATAAATATATGTACATATGCTTTTGTTTTTGCTTTTGCATTTGCTTTTACTTACTTCCAGACAAACAGCGAAGAGATGAGCACAATGAGCACCAGCAGCAGTGAGAAAACCGCAATCATCGCTGAGGTCGCCAGTGATTGGCTGCTGTACAAGCTGGCGTCCAAAATCTGCAAGAGAGAGAGAGAGAGAGAGAGAGAGCGTGAGTTTGAATTACTTAAGTGTGGAGTAAAAGAAAAGTAAAAGTAAAAAAGTTCAAGACGATGCAAATCACGAAGCAACTCAAACACAAAGCCATTTTGCATGCCAACAAACAGCAAAGCAAAGCAAAGCAAAGGAAAGGAAACAACGCGAACAAGAAGAAGGAGAAGAAGGAGAAGAACAGAAAATTTCGGTAAATATGCCTAACGAATAGCAAACAAAAGCGCACGCGGCTGTTAACCTTTTATACTCAACGCATTTTTAAGATGGCTACCAAATTGTTTTTTTTTTTGGCAATCAACCAAGTTAAGGTCAAAACCTCGAAAAATTTGCCTGCCTAAGAGCAAATAGTACTAACGATAAAAACCGAAGTAAAGCTCAAGCTTTAACAAAACTTTTTGCACAATTTTCAATTTGACTTTTTCCAAAGCTAAACCCGCAACTTATGCTGTCAAAGCTAAACTGGCAGTTATTCATTTGTATACATATCTTTTTGCAGTTATGTTTTCGTCACAAAGTTGTTGAGCTCTTGTGAAAAATATTTACGAAATTGCTTTGCACCTGTCATGAACACCCCCCAAAACACACAAACACAAAAATAAATATCACACACACACACACACACGCATAAATCACTCAAATGCATTGGAAAAATATGATTTGGTGAGAGGCAAAAGCGAGACAAAAGCTGCACTCGATGCCCCAAATGAGGTCAAGCTTTGACAGCTGTGCAAATAATTTGGCGGCCACGAGGCCAGTGTGTGCACAACGGCAGTTGCGAGCTGCGAGTGTGCACACACAATATTTAGGTCGGCTCCGCTTTAATTTGTAATTGCATTTCGATGCATATACTAAGTTATTAATAAATAGTTTTTCGTTGATTTATTTGCGCTGGCACAGTTTTCAAGTTTGCATTCTTCATTCTTCATTCCTCACAATGCGGAAGCGAACAGCGCTTATCTCTCTGTCTCTCTTTCTTGCTCTTTGTTTTTGCAATTAATCATTGAATATGCCAGCTGAGTGCACAAACAAACAAACACAAACGGAATAACAAAACCCGCTCCCAATTCATCCAAACGCGAGATAAGCTATAAAAATATTGACAGCCGTTGCCGTATGGCGAAATTGTTGAAACTATTGGGGCAACACTGGTAGCAGCCAGCTTCCCCCCCAGTAAAATACGGCACGCCTTATCATATTAATTTTTAAGAAATTTGTTTTCAAATATTTCTTGCTGTTGTTGTTGAAAATTGTTTTGAAAGCCATTTACAGACAAATGCGTGGCACATGAAACTGAGTCAAACAAATAAATAACAATAAATTAAACAATTATGCGAGCTGCGGGGCAAAAGACGCAGAGTGTGAGAAGTGCTCTGTGTGCATGGAGTCAAAAGTTACAGCAAACAAAAAATAAAGTAAAAGAAAGAAGAAAAGACTCTCAAAGCTCATTGCTCGTAATCAAATTGATTAATGAGCTGCGGCCTGACTGACACACTGTGGCCCAGTGTTGTGAAGTGTGGAAGTGTGGCTGCAGAGCAAGGGAGAGGGAAAGAGAGGGGACTTACCCAACAGCAAGCAGTAACGGAAGCTGTTGCTCTTTAGTGATACGCTACGATAGCAATTGATCGCTTAAGTTGATAGTGTCGTGAGGGACTTTAATTTAGTAACGCTGAGTTATTAAGAGGGGATTTAGTTTGGAAATAAGCAAGCTACATACTGAATTTAAGCTTGATAACTCCAATAGTCCTCAAGTTGCGAACCGGTATTATTTGGGAACCGGTTTTAAAACGATTCCAACTTTTTCAGTTGAAATCAAATTTTTAGAAAAAAGAAAAAAATATATATCTATGACTCGTCAGCTTTGTAAATGATCCATTCTCATTGTTATTGTGCATATGCTCGACTCTAACTACCCTACACTGCGCTGCTCTAAGTGTCGCAACACCCTGCAGCTTCAAATCTGAAAATCTCACTTTTCTGAATGTTGACAAAAAAGTGCATTGAAAATAATAAAATTTCTTTTGTCATATTTTTGTTTTCTGCCTTTCACTCGCTTTTCCAACCGCAGGCAGCGACGTGTGTGTTGATAATCGATAAATCTATGTGTATGTGTGTGTTTACCTACTACTATTTGTAATGCACACAAAATGAGCTACAGACATGAGTAGCTGACAGTTAAGAGAGAGTGAGAGAGAGAGAGAGAGAGAGCGGGAGGGGTAGTGAGTTTTAAGGTACACATTGCGACAGTTTTGGCCTCCGGCTTACAACTGCCGACCGTCAGCTGCAGCCGGGGATTAACCTCGAGCTCCCTCAGCCAGATAAAAAGTTAAACAGCATGAACTTAGCCCCCGCCTCTGCTCTGGAAGAGTTGTGCGTCTTATCGATAGCAGGCAACACTGGCAGCACTGCCGTTCGGCTCTGTTTGCCCAGATAAGCGGCTGGTGTTTTGTTCATCCAGTAGGAGCTTGGCATGGGCATGATTGAAGGCTTTCCATCGCGGGCCCAAGGTACGAAGGCATAAGGTAGCCGCCACAATCGTAAATTAATAATGGGAGCGGTGGGTAAACACTGGCCGCGCGATAACGATAACAGTTTGAACGATTTATGTGTAGGCAAATAGGCAGAAAGTAAATACGACCAACCGACGATGGCGATAAAATAATTAAGCCACAAGACATTAGGCCCAGAAAATTAAGGTTAAACAAAAAGAAATCACAAATTATGAGACAAAGTTAAGAGCATTAAAAGCCAGTGTTGCCAAATGTCTTTCGAAAAGTTTTTAATCGTGATTAATGTGCAAATTAAAAGCTAATTTCCATTACTTCAAATGTGAGCCAGTTGTAAGCGTCAGCTTTAGAGTGTTTATGCACACTGCCAGCCGATCAGTCGCCATTTTGTGCCAGTCCTCAAACTCCAACTCCAACTCATTCTTGCCGCTTGCAGATCCTTTGTAACATAAAGTTAACAACTTTTTAGCACAAAGTCGATGAACGCGTTTTCATTTTGCTAGATGAAAAACACAAAACTTTGCAGCACTGCCACTCGCAAAACAAACGCTAGTGTTGTGTGTTGGGGAGGCGAGGGGAGGGGAGGGGCATTGTTGGAGGCTCGCAACAAGCACGTGCCACTTGCAGGCACAACAGCAACAAGAACAACAACTTAGCACGCTGATAACATGGCAAAAGTTTTCTACATGCGTTGCATGTGTAACGCCTTTTTCAACACTAGCACTAGCAACAAGGCAACAACAGCCAACTTCGATTTCATTGCACGTGCATATCGACAGTTCTTTTACTGTACCCCCCGCCCGCCCCCCATCCTTTTACACCTTGCACACCCACCCTTTACATTGTGTGTGTGTGTGTTTATGTTGGCAACTTGGCGCAGTTTTGTAACCACTTGACAGTGCAATTGTTTGGAAACAACTCGTGATTGAGATGCATTCCATTTGTTCTAGCTATCTGTAAACTTCACTCTCTCTCTCTCTCTCTCTCCCTCTCATGCTCTGTCTATGTCTTTGTCTTTGTCTATCTCGCTTTTTCTTGCCTTTGTTTAGCTTTCCGAAAGCTACAGGCTAGTCAAAGTTGCTTGCAATGAGTTTGAAAAGAACTTGTAGCTCAGCTGGGCTCAACTAAAGAGAAATGCGAAATGTTCGTTTCACACCTTTCTTTCTTTCAAGTAGGTAGTGCAACAAAATATTGTTGCTACTTTTAATAGAAATACTGAGCATTTTACTACTGCAGGTCAAAATATAATACATAATAGAAATGGACAAACGTTTAAGAACGCAGCAGAAAGCAGAATGAGAAAACTTGAACGAATGCAGACTAGCTCAAAGAAAACTCTTAATGAGAACATACAAAATAAGCTTACAGAGGCACAGCTAGTCAAATGTTTAAAGATATCATACAAAGAAGAAAATTTTAAAAAATCCAACATACAGTTAGATCCAATATATTATCCATATTCCTAATGCGTTATCAAATTTTAGATTTTGATGCATATTTAAACAGCAGTTTAGCTGCTGCTAAGCTCATTTTCTACATAGTACATTTGTGGAATGCATGTATAAATTAAATTTCTGTTATTGTCAGTGCAAAAGTTGCAGACGATTTTTCATTTTGTCTGCGATCTGCGATTCTGTGTGTGTGTGTGTGTGTTTGTGTTTGTGTTTTTGTTGTGCCTGTCTGCAGCTGTGTCTGCTATGTGTCAACTGTAAACAACATCAACAACCCAACTGCCCCCTTCACGCTTTATCATCCCCATCATCATCATCATCATCATCTAGAGCTCGTGCGCCGAAAAGCAGACTACAAAACTATGCAACATTTTGTAGACAATGGAATGTGCGAGTATTTTGTTTGGCATTCGCACGACATTTGATATCAATGTCAAGACATTTGCAGCCCCACACCCTACTCCTCTTGAGCTCCACCCACTTGCTGCTAACTTAAAGCGATTTTTCAGCAAAGTTGAAATATTTTGGCTAAGACCGAAAGCAAAGAAAATAAGAAAGGATTATTTTGCTGCCACGCCCAACTGCAATCAGTGTGAGCTCCTTTCGCTTCTTCTTCTTCCTATTTTTTTCTCCTGCTGCTTGTCAATCTGCTCTTGTTGTTGTCGCTGTTTTATTTTATTTATCTCCTTTTTTTTTGGGTGCCCGCGTCGCGCTCCAAATTTAATTTCACATGTTTGACGCGTCGTCCTCGTATTCCTGCCCCGGTCCCTGCTCCTGTTCCTGCTTTCCTATATTGCTCTAGTGAATCCTTTGCGTGCTGTTGCTGCTTTACAGATTCTTATTGATTTGCTTGGGTGTATTAGTTTAAATATATAGCTCTATAATAATGTTATTTGAGATATACAAAGGGAATCTAACAAATGAGAATCAAATATTTGCAATTTTTGTATTGGTTTTCCACATTATAATCTTGCAAATTTCATAACTTCATCATTTATATTTATTTTCTAGTTTGCCTTTTAGTTGAAGTTCTCTTTCTAACAGGGTATCTCCAAGTCTCACACTTTAGATTGACTTATTCGTCTGCTTATTTCTTCTTCTTTGCGTTTAACAGTTGACAATCACACACACACACACACACACACACACATGAACATCAGCAGAGCTGCCAAATTGGCACAATTCCCGTTAAACTTATCAATTTGATGAGAGAGAATTTCGCACACACGAAGCGCTTAAAGCTTCCCAACCGTAGCTCAGGCCCCCCTCGCCTTACCTCTCTCTCTCTCTCGCTCTCTCTCTCTCTCTCTTCCTCCACAGCTATCTCTTTCTCTGTCTGTCTTGGGTTTGGCATTTTTGAACGCTAATCCATTAAATTGATGCTGATGGCAATTGAATTTAAGCTGCTGCGCACAGATTTCCAACCGTATTTTACCTCAGTGGCAGTTAGTGGAAGCATGAAATTGCGTTTCGATAAACGATAGACGCACATATCGATATACGTATATGTATGTGTAAAGCGTATCTAGCTTAAACCTGACATTAAGTGCATGTTTACATTTGATTTGTCAGCATAAATCAGGGAATCAGGGAATCAGTGGGAGAGAGGCATCTCAAGTGCCCACACACAGAATCATATATGTATATATCGTTATCTGGCGCTCTGTGACGAGACCACACACAGTGAGTTTTCCTTTTATTTATTGAAAATGTTCATGTCTGTTACATAAATGTCCAAAATTAAGTGGAAAACACTTGAGTTTCCTCTCACTGACGTGTTTGGAGCTGCCCCACAAAAATAAAAAATAAAAAAAAAACACACACACACAAAACACAAAACAAAATATGGAAAATAGAGTTCAAGGCACGTGAGTCTCCCAAATGCTTATCACTGAAGTGTTGATGTGGAATTTGATCTTGTGTTTTCTTCTTCCTCTCTCTCTCTCTATCAGTACTTTTTTTTATATTTTTCCGCTTGTTGCCTAAATAAACACTCGAGCGATTAGAACAAGTGCCGGGTTACAGAAGTTCTTCTGCTTTTAACTTATTTTTTGAATAAAATGATTTGTAACATTTTCGTGTAACCGCTGACAATCTTTAACTTTTGAATGGGGGTTGGAATGTGTGGGGGGGGGGGAAGTCGGCAATTCGCTGTGCCTGGCAAGGCCATATGTTGCCACGTTACAACCCCCTTTCAGCTGCCACGCCCCTGCTGATGTTGTTGTTATTCTTGTTGTTGTTGTTGCTTCCCAACTACTTGGGTTGTCCTTTTTTGTGCTCTGACGCTTAACTTTTCATTGTTATTGTAATTTGTTGCTGTTGCTGTTGTTGCCTGGCCAGCAGTCAGAATTGGGTTGTTGCTTGTTGGCCAGCCTCATAATGATGACGTTTTTTTGTATATACGTATATATATACATACACTTATATATATATATATAGATTTCCTTCTCTCTTTTTGCTGTCTTTTGGGCAACAACAGCTGTTGCTTGGGCAACCGCTAGGACTTCAAGCAGCCAAACAATTTAAAAGTGTTGCCTTGTGGTTGTGTGCGTGCGTGTGTGTGTGTGTGTGCAAAAAATTGAAAATGGAAAACGGAAAAGTGGGCAACATCTTGGTTTTCACTGTCTTTGCTTTTATTGCAATGGCTTTAAAGAGTTGTGCTTGAAAATAGGCAAAGCTGAAATACTAATGCAATTTTGTCGATAGAAATGAACTTAATTTATTATGTAATATATTATAGATAAAGTAATGCAATATGTCTGATTTCAGTCAAGTAAAATACTTAGCTCAACTGTACCAAATATTAAAGCATATGAATTAAATGTTAGCTGCTTTTTGCAACATATTTGTGATCAGATGCCACAAATCGTAGCTGGCAAGAACAATGTGCAACAATCAGTTCAAGTGTCAAACACTCAACTTTTAACACTTGTGCGAGAAATCCATAAACCGCCCACTGAACCACCCAAACTCTCAGCCTGCCCCCTTGAACCACTTTAGCCACCACCCCAATTACATAAGGAAAGGCAGGCGCATTATAATTTACTTTTTGTTGTTGTTGCCCGCATGCATATATAATGCAATAATTCAATAAGGCAACATACATTTCTGACACCTAAGGAAAATCTGAACAGCTGTGGAATGAAAACGAAATGCAGCCTCAGCTCATTAGGCTAGAGAGAGAGAGAGAGAGAGAGAGAGGGGAGAGAGAGAGAGAGGGTTGCAACCCTAGTTGATAATTGGAAAGGCGTAAAAAGCATTAGTGCCAGCAGCAGCTAAAAACATTAAAGATTTTACAAACGTAAACTGACTTTGATACTGGACACTGCCAAAAAGTGAAACTATTAAGAACAAGTGGGGAAGGATTATCTTCGGCGTGCCGAAGATTTTATACTCTTTTCGAACCTTTAGGCAATTTTCACTCGGCCAACTGCACCACTGAAATTTCATATGCTGTACAAAATCGTTTTGTCGCAAAACATTTCTTTTTTTGTTCTAAGAATATTTAATTCATTGCCAGTTGTATGGCAGCTATAAGATATAGTGATCCGATCCGGCCGGCTCTGACTAATGTGATGTCTCTTTGAATAATAAGTATCAGTGCAAAGTTTCATCGCGATAGATTAAAAAATATGGGATATATGGCCAAAACCAACTTTGAGTTGTATGGCAGCTATAAGATATAGGGGTCCGATCCGGCCGGTTCCGACCAATGTGCTGTTCCGTTGAATAATACGTGTCTGTGCAAAGTCTTATCGCGATAGCTCAAAAGCTGAGGGACTAGTTTGCATACATACAGACAGACAGACAGACGGACATGGCTAGATCAATTTGTATTGTCATTCTAAGCATACTGGCAGTACCTTTTGGGGTTCGCTGACGTTTCCTTCTCTGTGTTACAAACTTCAGCACAATCTGAATATACTATTTTCTTTGAAAAGAGTATAATCAAAAAAAAAAACTGCTAATTTAGATAAATAAAATGCAATGCAAATAAAATAGTGGCAAACAAAAAAAAAAACATTCAAGTTTCTTTCAATAAATATATATCCACATATATTTGAAATATTGCAATGATTTCAGCCTAATGGAGTTTTCCAATAAAATACAACTAATGCGAGCCACAAAGTGAGGAGACACTACTTACCGGCATGGCCTGACAGACATCGCTCTCCCACTGCTGTTGCGCCAGTTGCTCCTCGTTGCAGTCCTGGGGCACCACTGTGTATTCGGCGAGGGCGGGCGGTCGCGGTGGGGGCGGTATCAGGAATTGTGGCGGTGGCGCCAGCGGCATTCCGGCGCACTCATCGCAATCGAACATGAAGAGATCCGCATCCATTATGGTATCCAACATTTTCCACATTGGCAGTTGCGTGCTTGACTTTTATCCGTTTTCCTCCACTTTCTATTTGGTGCTTGATTTTGGTTGTGCGTGTGTGTTTGTGTGTGTATGTGTGTGTGTGTGTGTGTGTGTTTTCTTCTAGAGATCTTGGACTGCGTGTCAAATGCGCTTCCTGATCGCTGTCATCGCTGGACAGCCGTCAAACGGCGGCGGTGCTGCAAAAAGGAATGGAAATAATGGAATATGATTAGTTAAGGCTTACAAATTGTCGTGTCCTGTTGTTGTTGTTGTTGTTGTCCTGGCTGCCTGGACAACAGCTGGCGGCTGTTTTTGTCTGTGTCTGTGTCTGCGTCTGTTTTCTTCTCTCCCGTTTTTGTCCATCTAATTATCTGGCAACTCTAATGCTTGGCACGTAACAGTTGCTTTGGCTAATAACGAGCCTTGATCCTGGTCACACTTCCTTTGGCACATGCAAAAAGATGCGCCATAGTCCCCCCACCACCACTTTCGCTTATTTGCACCCCTAAAAACTGCAATGATCCCGCTGTCCCGAAACCACCCCATTCGGAAAGTTAACTTTTATTGATTTTGTTTAATGCGTTTCACATTTTTTTCCTATTTTTATTTGCTTTGGCTTTTTTTTACTTCTGCTGCTGCTGTTGTTGTTGTTGTTGTTGTGCACGTCCTGTTTTAGCCCTTCCAATTTTATGACTGTCGAGCTAAATATACATTTTCTTTTTTCTATACCTAAATCTGTCGCGTCATTGGCGATTGTTTTAACCCCTCGGCTGTCAGAGTTGGCATTGTTGTTGTTGTTGTTGCTGCTGTTGCTGTTGTTGGTTCTTTTTTTTATGATTATTATTATCCTTTTGGCTGCGGTTCTGTTGTTATTTTTCACACATATGCTGACAAAATAATTGAGAAATTGCGTTCAGCTGATGGGGTTATTCATGGCTCAAATGTAGTTAACCCCAGATTGAATTTCAGCGATTATTTTGACGGACAGTTATCGATATCTGGCAGATTATTAGATTATGCATATTTATACTTTAATTGGGCCACTTGGTATATGATTTTAGCTGTATTGATTTTGTGTTCTAATAATGTGTAACTGGGACATAATTGGAATATACAAATGACAACTAAATAGTTGAGCTACTCCAGATTGCCTTGGACTCTAATCGATTGTCTGCATTATATCGATAACTGCCAGTTGAACTTGACAGTCGCATCCAAATTGATTGAATCAATGCAAAAGGAAATAAGCCGAGTCTCTCTGTGGATTCCGTTGCAGATTAAGCTCTAGCTGTCTCGCCAGTCTACACAGGCTACTTGACAGTGGGGAAGAAAAAAAACAACTCAAGAGCTCCGTAGTTCCAGAGCTGCGTGGGGTAAACAGGGAAAGAGGCAAGCGAAGGCAACATATGTTGCCAGTTGGGCCATTTAATTAGCTGCACAGTGAGCTGACAGTTTGTCAGAGAGTGTGGCACTGACTCAAGACCAAAGAGCGCCAGAGAGTGAGCGAGAGAGGGGCAGAGGCACAGAGAGACGGAGAGAGAGAGAAGCGAGCAGCGAGAAGCGGCTGGCTGGCAGGCTAAGCAATCTGATAAGATCTCAAAAGAAAAAAAACTACAATCGTTGATGTTGTTGTTGTTGTTGTTGTTGTTGCTGCTGTTGTCTTGCAATCAAATGTAAGCCGCTGTTGACATTGGAGATTAAAAGATATTAAAAACGAAGACGACGAGGCGAATATCTGACACACACAATGTTGCATTTGTTGGCTGAAGAAAGAAAGAGACTCCAACTCGAACTTCAAATAATACAATGACAGACATACAGGCCAAGCCGACAACACAGATTGAGCGACAAGGAGCGATACATATGTATGTATATATATATATACATATATAGAGAGAGAGAGAGAGAGAGCGAATAAACACACACAAAACATGTCAAAGATGAAATGTTGTAAGGAAAATTGAATTGAATTGAATGGAATCGGAATTGGAATTGAAATGAAGTCAAACTAATAAATAACAAACAAAAAATAGAAAATAAGAGTTGGCCGGGCGGGACTACGAGATGCCCTGTAAACACAACTAAGGTGCTATAATACCCAACAGAAACAATATCAGGAATATTTATCAAGAAACTTAATTCTAGTTATCGCCGAGATAAACGCTTAAGCCCATTTATTAATCGATTTCGGATTATCGTAGCTATAAAATAATACTTGTTATCCCCCTCGCCCGTTAACTCTTTCCAACTCTACGGGGTATATCGGAAAAAGATGTTACCCCAAGGTATCACATAATTCAAGCCAAAATCTCAACTTAAAGCTTTAGTTTTTGTATTGTTGTCTTCATTTCATCTCCTTTTGTTAAATCGATTGAATTGTCTCGCTTGGCGCGTAACTGAAACTGTCTGCTGATTAGCTTTTGAAGCGGCCCATTAAAAGCGCTGCAAACCCCAAGAGCGGCAAAAATAATGAAATAAATCGTGTTGAAAAACTTCAACTCGGCCAACAACAAAAAAAACAAGACAGCGAGAGAAGGAAGCGAAAGCAGAGGAGGTAAACAGGAGTCAGGACAGCAGCAGACGAGACAACGAAATCGATTTGTTTCGAGATTAAGTCTGGGACGCATTCAAAGGATCTCCAGGGACGCTCCTTGGAGTCCGTCGAAGCGTAAAACGGAAATGTTATGGACGCGCCAAGGAAGCGCAAATGGAAATCAAAGTACGACTGTGCGTCCTGCTGAAGGTGAATCGATTGGGTAATTAGCTGGAGGGAGGATTGGGGAAACCAGCATTGTGATAAGAGAGAATCAAAGTGAAATGCAAGCAATTAGATAATTGGCTTCTACTTGAACGCAGCTGAGAGTTGGCGGAGAGCAGCACTCAAGGATTGAACGAGCGGCCTCCACTCCAGGATTCAAATCCAAGCCAAACTCAAACCCTACTTTCCGCTAGAGCTACCCAATTAAAGCCGAGCAACCCCTTTTTTTCGTCTCAGATAGCGCCTAGTTGCAAAATGCACTTACTAACCACTTACTTTCACAGCACTTTCACCCAGAGCTGATTTATGTCTCGGCACTTGAAGAGACAACAAAAAAAGACACAAAGACACAAGAAACAACAGCTGTCTACAATTTAATTGAATTGTTCTCCTCAAAAGTTTCGATTGCTCTATTGGGTCTATCAAAATTAGCCGGACAATTGTCCGGGGGTTGTATTCGCTTGCAACTTTTCCTTTTTACTAACATATTTCCTTCGCTCGATTCGTGTCGTTTGTGTTTTTTTGTTTTTTGCCACGCATTTAAATGACTCAATCGTTGCTATATTGAAAAGCCAAACCACGTTTTGGGTCAGACAACAGAAATAACAGAAACGCAGGTAACAGAAACACATTTATTAGCTACAATGATAAATGGTCTTTTCAAGGATCGACAGCTAGCTCTGTCTCGCTCTCTCTCTGCTGTCTCTGTCTATCCTTTCGACTGTCGCGACGTCTGAACGTGTAATTTTAATTCGTTTTGGGAGAGACAGATAGAGAGAGAGAGAGAAAGGTAACTGATATGGGTGCAGCTCAGGTAGTCCCAAAAAAAAAAACAAAAAACAATGTTCTAGTCGTTGAAGAAAAAAAACCCCAAACTGCATTCGGCATTGAAAATTGAGACATTTGATGTAGTTAGTAGTTGTGGGTCTTTGGTCTCTGGTCTTTGGGCAAACGATAAGTGTTATGGGCACCGCGGGATAACAATTTCCCAATATGTGGAACAAATGTAACAGGCCAAAGAAATACATAAAAATAGATACATATTGCAAATTGCCCAAGGGGCATTAGAGAAGGCACTTTTGGGATGATCGAGGGAAGTGAGTGATTAAAGTGTGTAGCGAAAGGAAAACTATAATTTATATGTATACCATGTTATATGTAACTAGCATCTAGTAGAGTCTTTGAAGAGTTGATATTTCTATTTTGTTGTAATAATTAATTTTATCATTTACCAAAAATTCTATGAAATTTAAACTACAGCCGTAGTAGAAACTCTCTTTGGCAGCGTGACTAAATTCTAAAAACGAATACTTAAAACAAGTTACGCACATAAACTTATAAGCTGTTTTCGCTTTAAGCCGCTGCCCAAAAGCAGGCAACAAATTAGCCAAAAAGATTCTAGTCTATAAGAAATGAGAAGATAATGGCGAAGAGGAAGAGGAAGAAGAAGAAGCAGAATTAAGCAACTGGAGCAACTTGCGCCTTAGTTTACATATCATTTATTATTTGTTGTGCTTGTCCAGTCTAGCGAGGTGTTTTGTGCGGAGGATGCAGGACGAGGGGGCAACTAGCATTGCCACGCCCTGCCGCCTGCCTGCTGCCTGCTGCCTCCTGCGGCCACATTACGCAAAACTTTTAAATAAAGCAACACGCCTCGTTGAAGCACCAAGAAGACGCAGAAGAAGAGGAAGCTGAGGCGGAGAGAGGAGGGTGGAGAGAGGAGAGAGAGGCAGTTGACGGGCATGTCACATCAATGTCACTCAGCATTAAGAAAGAGGGGCGAGCAGGGCATGGGAAGGGGATGGGGAAGGGGGAGGAGAGCTGGGGCGAATTACAGTAAGCATGTCCTGCGACGGCTGCGATAAAGTTTGTTTTCTTTGCACTCACTTCTCGCTCTCGCTCTCCCTCCTCCCTCCTCCCCTCTTTCTTACTTTCAGCGGCCGACGGGCATGAACATGGAAAAAAAACAGCGGCATTTACCTACCCCCTCTTGCCCCACCCCTCTCCCCTCTATCCCATCTCTCTCTCTCTCTCTCTCTCTCTCTCATGTCCCTGCTCCTGCCAGTCGTGCAAGTCCTGCCTTTTTTCACGGCTTTCGCTTCTATTTTATTTATTTTTTTTGCGCTGCGTCCTTCGTGCTAGAAAATTACAAGCGCATAACAAATATTTTGTTTTGAGATTTTTTTGTTCCTTCTGGTTTTCGTTTTTTGTTGCCGTTTTCATTCCTGACACAAATTCGTTGTTACAATTTTTTCGCGTGCGTTTTGTTTGTACTTTTTACTTCTTCATCTTCATCTTCATCTTTCTTGTTTTTGGTTGTCTTCAGCTATGTTGCGTTTGGCCTATTTGCATAAGGTGCTTAGCGAGTGTTTTTTTTCTTCTAAGCCGCTTAGCATATGGCAACTGACAATTCAATGAGCTTCAGAGCTTCAAAGCACAGCTGCAGCAGCAGTAGCAGCTTTTTTTTCTTTTACTCTTGTGCTTGACTATAATTCACAATTGGTTCTAGCCAAGTTATTTTTAACTATACATCAATTCCCACGCAGACCGCTGACTTTAATAAAGCCATTACAAGTCACAACTCTTTTTCAGCCACAATTTATGTGTCAACTGCAAGAATTGCCTTTTTATACAAAGTGTGTTTCAGTTGTAACAACATGTTGGGCATACTAATTAGACTTGGAAGTAGAAAGAGTGCGAGAGAGAGAGAGAGAAGCGATTGGGAAAGGGAAAGGCAGCTCAACAAATAAATTTGAAAGCAAACAGCAAACGGAAATCCTGTGAGCCTTTTTCACAAAAAAAAAACAAAAAGGTAAACATGTGTAGCAGTCAATTCGGAATTCTGAAACGTGGCCGCAATTAAAATTCAATTTGAATCATTCACACAAATGTATCCGTAAGATACAAGATTTTTCAACACTTGTGCGCTGCTTTTGCGCTTTTGCATTTGGCAACACTTGTTCTTCATCATTCTGCTGGTTTCTTATTGCGTAGGCTGACAGGCTTGAGATTGAGTTATTATTTATCTGCTGCTGAGCATCTGTGCAGCCGCGTTTAACAGCTCATTTAGCGCTTGTGTATCTGGCAGATACTTGTAGTATCTTGCAGATACACCAGACTCGACTCGAGTCGACTCGACTCGACTCGTTTTCAGCATTTGCCCACTTGTTTTATTTGGCACAAATTTATGAGTTATGTGCCTTGGGTAAATAACCAAAAGGATTAAGGCGTGAAGAAGATGAAATATAATCAACTTGCCGCCAAATGTGTGTGGAGCTGTTTTTTCTCATTTCTTTTCGAATGCTGCACTTGTTGCGCACTGCCTTTTGCTAATAGTTTAAACAAATTTACCTAAAACCAAACCAAACAACAACGAGAGAAGCAGAGAGAGACAATCGACACAGCTAGTTAAACAAAGGTGTGTGTTTGTTGTGTTGTGTTTTCATTTGTTGCCCAAACTCATAGGTGACATAAGTGCGATGTTGTTGTTGTTACTCTCTCTATCTCTCTCTCTCTTCTTCTTGTTCAACACTTTGTTCTATTTGGTTATAATTAAAGCTTTTGTCGGCGCTTTTGTTGTTGCTGTTGCTGTTCTTGTTGTTGATTCTTGTGCAATCTAAATACGATTTGTTTACTTGTCAGTTTTGTGGCTTAGAAGAAAACGTGCATTTTCGTCTCTGACAAATGCATTTTATTTTTTATTTATTCACAATTGTTTTGAAGCTTTTCGCATCACATTTAAAGCCACACTTGATGTTTATCACTATTTGCTGGCACAGTTGTTTCTCATTGTTTTTTTTGTTTTTTCAAAACAAAACATTAATAAATGATTTCAATTATTGCAATTGCGTCCATTCTTTTAGTTTATTTTTATATTATTTTCTTAGATTTACATATTTCTTGTTTATCATGAATCACTACACACAAACAAACACAGTCATCGTATATAGAAACATATTGCAGTTATTGCAAACCAAAAAAAAACAAAATAAAACATTTAAATTGAGAATCATAAAAAATCCTATTATTTCTCTAACTAACAAAAATCGAATTAGCACTCATGTAAATGTCGTTTTAAAACCAAAAATACAGTTTTTGTACAACAGTTACAGTTGCATTATTGCTAATCTGTTATCGATAAACAAATGCAACTTGCCACCGCTTTACAGTTAGAGAAAAAAGAGGCTTAAGCGCTAATCTGCAGCTCGAGGCAAATTGAAGCTGAAGCCTGCTGATAAGCTGCTGTTTCTGCTTTCTTCTGCTTTGACTGTTTCTGCTTTTTTGTCGACCCCCACTCAAGATTTGAGCTGCAGTCGAGTTTTGCTTTTGCGCGCCCACGGCAGAGACTCAGAAACTAACGGTAGCTCTGCCAAGTCAGAAAGCAAACAAAGTTCACAGCGCCTGCACTTAGTTTACTCTTCTTCTTCTTCATCTTCATCTTCATCTTCGTCTTCGTCTTCTTCTAGTTTGTCAGCCATCAGCGTTTTATTCCACGCGCTGTTTTTGGAGGCTTGCAAAACTTACCCGCTGTTTTTTACTGTCCCCCGCAAAAAACCAAAAAAAGGCGAAAAAAGGACTCCGAATTGTTGTTGTTGTAATTGGCTGTGTCGCGAGTTTTGCTGGCGCTTTTAATTAAGCCGAATCCAATTATCAAGTATAATTATGCTTATTGAATTTGCCGCCTGCTTTTCTTTTTTAGAACACACAATTTAGTTGTTGTTGTTGAATACAACACGTTTTGTTGTTGCTTCAATAAGCTGCACTTGTTATGATTATTTGTATTAATAATTTTTGCTTGCACATTTCACACAATTGCATTTCACAAAACTCGTCATTCACATTTGCCGTGTGTCAGTCTTTCAAATGTTTCGTATTCGTTCACTCGTTCATTCGCTCAAATTTCGTATTACACGCGAGACGCACACGTCCGTTGGCGGCGACTGCGAGTCAAAAACTGAATCTGAAATACAAACCGAGAGCCGAGCAGCAGCAAATGTTGCTTGCTTTGCCTGCCTCTGCACACACACACACACACACACACACGCGCACGCATGTTCAGACACGTTCGGTTCGCGTTGTGCTGCTGTGCAACATTTGCCCGCCTTGTGTTCATTTCGCTACGTAAATGAACGCCACCTACGCTCTCTCCCATCGCTCTCTCTCTCTCTCTCTCATGCTCGATTTGAAATTGCAGCGCTAGCATTGAACAGTTGTATTTGAGCGCTGCTGGATGAATGTCTTTGAGCTGCGCAACATTCTTAACGTATTTTCGTTCTTTTTGTGTGAAATGCCCAAAAACCCATGTTTATTATGTTCTTCTTATCGTTGTCTCAAATTACGCCAACGCATTGGTTTTTTTTCTACACATAATAAAGCTGCTTTTAAATTGACAACTTGCTAATAGTCTGACAATCAAAAAAAAAAATTAACTAAGCACTTTAACAGACTTTGCATGAATCGATCTGGTCTCAAATTTCCACTGCTCTAAAAGTGAAACAGACATTATGATGACTGATAATTGCTAAATAGACAAAATGACAAAGAAAATAAACAGAAATTATTGAAATTAATACAGGGAACACTCGAAATATTAGAATGATTCAGTTTTGGAGCTTATTCCAACACTCAATGGATACGAAATGTTAGAATAATGTTAACTGTATGGAATCAATAAATATTATATTTACTTGATATTTGTAATTATGATAAAAAAGAAAACACACAAAGACTAAAGTCGTTTATTTAAGAATGGAGTAATACTTTAGTTTTCAGTTGCGATTCAGATTGCATTGCAAAGTCAAATGTTCATTTCGAACAGTTGCATTTGGCGAGGGAGCACTGTTTTACAGTTATAATACGCAGCTGTTTTTATGAGCTGTTCTAACAAATCCCTAGACGGATTTCATCATGCACAGCAGACAGCAGCCAAAGCCAAATGACGAATATGCCAGCAGCAAATAGTAACAGCAACAGCAACAACAACAGCAACAACAACATGCAACAGCATCTCCCACAATATGATGATCAAGGTCAATGTCTCGCACTGCGCTTTTCCAGCGCGCGTTCATGCTTTATTTTTGCTGTTGTTGTTGTTGTTGTTGTTCAGTTGATGCTGCTGCTGCTGTTGCTGTTGCTGTTTTTCTTCTTCCGTTTTGCAGCATGTTCAATTACAACAACTACAACTACAACGAGAGACCGGCAACGGCCGGCCGCACATTTCGAAATTCGAACTTCGAAAATGAACGCGCTCTCACTTCGGCGCGCTGCCGCTCTCGCTAGCGCGCTCTCCCGCGCTCCCACTCTCACTCTCTCGCGCGCTCTGGCAACATGTTGCCAACGCATGTTGCTGAAACTGCATTTTGTGTGTTTTGCTTTTCTGTTGGCTCTTTTTTTTTACATTCTATACAATTTGTTGTTTACGCATTTTTTTCGCACCTTCGCTTTACTTTCACCTTCGGCTGCACTTTCCTTAACCCCTTTTACTTTGTTGTTTTGTTTATCAACAAATTGTGGTTTCTGTTTATTTTCAATGCAATTTTCAACTCGCTGGCACTTTGAAAGGGCGTGCAAAGGGGGGCGTGGCTGCTGAAAGGGGCGGCGCATTTGAAACATTTGAAGCATTTTACACATTTTTTGGGTTTTTAAAATACACAAATTCTGAACAAATTGCTGGGCTGTCGACAGCGAACAACAACAACAATAACAATAACAACAATAACAACAACAATCGAAACTTAGTCAAAGTCGCGACCCCATCGAAGTGTTAACCAGAAGCCACCCCCTGCCCCCCACCCCCTCTGCCCACACCCCTGAGCTCATTAGGCGCGTCAAGTGATATGTTTGTTGTTGTTGTTGTTGTTGTTGCTGTTGCCACATGTAGAGCCTCTTTTGGCCAGGGGAGGAGTTTTGGACAGTTTGGAGCCGAAACACATTAGCAACATGGCCGCAGATTAAAGGCGCATTAGTGGATCGCAAGAGGGGGCGTGGCAGCGAAAAGGCGCCCAACCGCACTAGAAAACTATGGAAATTGCTCAAGAAGTTGCCAAAACTGGGCAAAAGATACACCAAAATAGTATCTATAAGATGCAAATGTATCTGCAAATGTAAATCGTTAGCTTTTAATATACAAAATGAATAAAGCAAAGTTATATTAAATAATTATGAATATGGCTGTATGTATATAAAAGTATCTAAGAGATACAGTGGTATCTGCAGCATCAAAGTAGCTAACAAGCAAATTAGAGAAAATTAATTCTAGTAACTGTTTTTATAAAAAATGTATCTTAAGTGTAGGGACTATAAAAGATTGGGTAAAAAAAACTTTTTTTTTTGTATTAGTTTTAATTGTGCTTGTCAGTCTAATAAGTATAGCAAAAACATTGAATTAACAGTGAAACGTCGACTTAAAGACCAAGTCTATGACATATTAACTTAAAAAACATTTTCAAATATATATACATATATATTATATATTTTTTTTATATTAATAAATAAATATTTAATTAAAAATAAATTTTTAGCAATTAAAAACTTCTTTTTTTTAATAAATCCCACTAAAAATAAAATAAAATATGATTAGAAATACAATGAAATTGCCATTAAATGCATTAAGTAATTCCAGCATATCTGAAAATCTCAAAAACCACATTCAAAGCTAAATGCTGCCCAAACCAAAAAACAACGAAGAAGAAGATACAAATGTAACTTGTATCTAAATGTGCCAAATATTTGCAGCTATCTAAAGTTGTGTCACTGAAAGTTACAAATCTCGCTCGGCTGGCTAATTAGTCAACCAGTTGTCCTTTTCATGTGGCACACACACACACACACACACACACACACAGCACACACACACACAGAGGCAGCTGAAACGAGCCTCGTGCTTTGCAGTTATAATAATTAATAATTCCAGGGATAATCCGCATGTTTGTCAAAGTGATGTGACCCAAAAAATGTTTGCGAAACTCACACAAAAGATACACCTAGCAAAAGATACACACGAGCACACAACACATGCAGATACTGAGATACATTCGAATCTGGCCCAAAAATAAGCCAACGATTTTTGCCCGCTGGCAACCCAACAACAACAACAACAACAACCCAAATTTCTCTCACATCTGCATAAATACTTATGAACTCTTGTTGTTGTTGTTTAGAATGGTGTTTTGGATTGGATTGGGTTGGTTTGGGTTGGGGGTGTTTCCCAGTTTCTAAATAGTAGGTTACAATTGTATTATACATTCGAGGAGCAGACACTGAATGCACACACACACACACACACACACACACACACACACACACACACACACACACATACATACACATAGATGTATGTATTTGAACTAGGATACGTTTGTATCTCATTGTTGGAACGCACACAATTGAATACTATACCCATATATAGTATATATATATATGTGTGTGTGTAGCTGTTGGGTTCCATTTAATAAGATCCTGAGAGTGCTGCTTTCATATATCAGCTGCTAATTAAATAGCAATTAGTAATGCTCAACTAGAAGCGAATTGGGTTCTAAACTTATTGTTTCTTTAAGTTATTTAGCTTGAGCTATACACTTTTATTATTACTATTCAGTTGATTTCCTTGGTTTGTTTCTCAAAAGAGCTAATCAAGCTTACACTTATGCCTAAAGTTACCTCCAGTATGCTTAGTATGACCAAACAGATTGATCTGCCCATGTCTGCCTGTCTGTCTGTCTGTATGTATGCAAACTAGTCCCTCAGCCTTTGAGCTATCGCCACGAAACTTTGCACACAGACTTAGTATTCAAAGAGACAGCACATGTGTTAAAATCGGCCAGATCGGACAACTATATAGCTTATAGCTGCCATACAACATACAACCTAAGTCTGTGCTGGCCATATACAAAAGCTATTATATTTATATTGAAGCTGGCTTTGACTTAAATATATTCATTACTTAAGTGTTGTTTGTATTTTCCAGATTTTTGTTGTTTTCCTTTTCGCAATCGCAGATATATCAAGATATTCGCTTGCTTATCCCATTTCAATTGTATTTGTCATCATTGGGTGCAAAATAAAACACTCACGCCCATACAAATCTCATCATTTATCTTGATAACACACCCCAAACATAATATTAGCCAAAAGCAATCGAGTTCAAGTTCAAACCTCGTGTAGTTAAATAACTAAAGATAATCTCTTTAATGTTCAGCTGAAGCAGCAGCAACAACACTTGTTTACAGATAACAATTGTCATGCTGACGCCCATCCCCCCCGCCCCCTGTGCACACAACACCCCCACAGCCCCACAGCCCCCATTCCCTTTGGAAAACCATGTGCCAATTTCAAGTGCAATTATAATTTTTGTTTGTCATGCAAAAACAAAAACAACAAAAAAAATAAAAAAAACAAGAGCAACGACAAAAATGAAAATACACTGCAAATATTGTGCGTGTGTGTGTGTGTGTGTGTGTGTGTGTGTGTGTGTAAAAGGGCGCAAAGGGTTGGGTGTGTGGTTTTTTTGTGTTATGTGTCACGCCCACAATCAAAGTGGGTCACGCAGACAGACAGACAAACAGACAGACAAACAGACCACAACGACTGTTACAATTTGCATATGCATGAGTTCAGGTGTGTGTGTGTATAAGTGTGTGTTCAGGTGTGTGTGTGTGTGTACATTCAGAAAAGAGTATATCCCTGAATTTAGAAATTGCACAAAATCGAAAATCATCAGAAATATTTTTGTTATTCTTTTTTGAATATTTCTTTGTTTCTTGTTATTTATTTGAAGTCAAAAAATAATAAAAATGCAACAAAATTAAATTTAGAACCATTAAATGTAGTGTAAAATTAAATATAAATTTAGAATGTAAATTATTTATAGGTATTTAACTTGAAAAGTTGGTAGACATCAAAATTAATAATAGGAGAAAATAAAAAGCCTAGCAAATACTAAAAACAAATAAGTAAGTCTTTCAGTTAATCAGGAGCTAAAAAAAACTTTAATAGAGATTTTTGCATTATAGAAAGAGAGGATTCTGAATTGAACACCCAATAGAATTTGGTCTAAGAGGGTTAAAGTTCCGATTACATCTAGATATATAACTGATCTTGCATATATTACTTTTAAAATGATAATACGACAATCCCTTAAATAGCTAAATCATTCATAGTTGATATACTTTGCAAACAAATGCCCAGCTCTTTGAATTTCCCAGCATTTTATTTATGGTTTCTATCTAGCTTGGTATAACATATTAGAATTTCTCATTTAGGTGCGATTATTTTTTCAGAGTGTAGCTTCTACAGCAGGTAGCCTGCTAGGCGACACTAGCCCCACTTTCCCACTGTCGCTGCCCCACCTCAGGCACATGACTTTACAGCTTTTTCCACCTCGGCCAGCGGCTCTAATAAATTTGCCTTGGGGTGGGGGGCGAATAAAGGACCTGCAAATCGCCAGCCAGAAATATGCAAAGTCACACAAGGCGCACAGCAGGATATATGTATGTAGGATATATATCTATGAGAGACATACATACTCTATATATGTATATATATATGTATTGCTCATAAATCAGCGCCCAACAGTGTGAGCTGAGAGTTGAGATTCGAGAGATTCGAGAGACTCGAGAGAGAGAGAGAGCTTTGCATTGTCCTGCTGCATGTCCTGTGTCCTATTTCGAGCATATTTGCCAATGGCTCCTGCTTTTCACGCTGTCTTCTGTTGCATTTCATTTGCATTTGCATTCGCTGCATGCATTCCGACATCCTTGATATGCCTTTGTCCTCCTGGCACTATTCTAATATCCAATGGGCCGCAACTTTTGCAGCTCGAACTGGCGACCTCGAGATACATATGCGTTTGTGTGCCCCCAACTCATTAGCATATTGTGTTGCAAGTGCCCCACCTCCTATTTATACCTTTTTGGCACACATTCGCTTGGTGGCTGTAATTAAAGGTGTTAATGCCGTTGATAATTACACACGCCCCAAACTTTCGGCTAACCTCCCCCCAACCTCAACATGGGCTCTCCCTCCCAGGGGCCAAGGACTCTGTGCGTCCAACCAGGCAGCGGCTCCTTGCTATCGCGTTGACCATAAATTTGTGGGGCCACCTAAAGCAGGCATGCAGGCATATTTTATGCCCCTAAGTAGTCGCTATTTATGGCCAGTTGCCAGAGACAATAATGGTTCGCTTTCTCCCATTGCACCAGGTCAGCCCAAGGAGATGACTCGCTCCAAGGACGAAATGCGATTGAGAAGTACACCTGTACTATATGCTATATACTATGTATGCAATTAGTTTAGCTGACAGCTCTTTAGCTTAAAGACAACCAATATTGGGTAGATTTTTCGATTCGATATTGAAGTGCTTGAAAATAAACCTCTCTCTCTTATGCTTAATTCATATAACTCTATATGTTAAATATTTATTGTTTAGTTGCGAATTTTATATTTATTTCTATAATTTTTTTTTTTTTGTTTGGTTATTTGATGGCTAAAAAGCTTATTTTCAAAATATTTACTAAAATTAAACAGAAATATATGCATATGTAAGAAATGTATGCAAAAAGAAAAATATTCCTTGCTTTAGAAAATCTAAAATCTTAAATCATAAAAATTAATTAATTTATTGTAAGCAAGAGCTTGAAACATTATCAATATTGATATATTTATGTTTATAAATATACAACTAATGCTTTATTTCATTTAGTAATTACCAAGTATATTCAAATTTTAAGCATACTAGTACTTGGTAAATTTAATTTCAATTCAGCTGAAATTGAAAAATATTTTTAGTGGGCAGCAATTTGTATTCTAAGAGATCAAAGGTTATTGCTTGCCAAATTATTAACTGTATCAATTATTAAACTGCGCTTTAGCCGCAAAACTGTTTTCTTATCAATAATGAATGTGTTAGTTTGACTAAACTTGGGCTCAGCCACCTGTTTATTTTAACTAGACTTAAGCAGGCAAAACATAAATCGCTCAAGGCGTTCTTCTTGTTGTTTATATGTGCCCCAGCCCCACCTTAAGCAGAGAGTGGCACTTGCCCACAAAACTATTTACAGTTCATTGGCCTTGGTTGGGAAATTGTGTGTGGACCGCCTGTGGCTGTAGCATATGAAATTACAAGCGAAAACACAGTTGCCCTTGGACCCCGCTAAAAACAGAGAGCGACAGAGAGAGAGAGAGCGAGTGAGAGAGAGGGGGAGAGAAAACCCATTACACGCAGTCATGTAAACTAATTTAAAAGGCCCACAAAATCACCACCAAAAAAAAAATAATAAAGGACACTGATGGGGTACGAACTGGCCTGGACAGGGTTGCCAACACCCCACCAACAACAACAACAACAACGAAAAAAAAACAACTGTCAGGGTTGACTTTGCTAATGAAGAAGAAGCAGCTGTCAGCTGTGCATTACAAGGCTGCGCCAAAGAAATTGCAAAAACTACGAAATTCAATCACCCCAACCCCCCGAATCCAACCCCCTTTCGACTGCTCAACGCTGACTGTTTCCAACTGCAGGTCAAAGGCGTTAATGCACATTTGTCGGACAACAATAACAACAGGCGGCGGCAGCAGGAGTCGGAATCGGAGTCGGAGTCGGAGTTGGGAATGGAGCAGGATTTGCTTTGGGCGTCCAAATTGCTAGCTGTATTCTGTAACAAGTGTCCGTCTTTGGCAGCAAAGTGGGAGAAAGACAATTTATGAAACTGTCCCTCAGCAAGGCAAAAAAACAACAACAACAACAACAACAAAAAGGACTACAAAATCAATGAAGAAAAATGTTGCTAACTGCTACAAAAAAACATCGAAGTTGCGAAAGTTTTTGAAAGCAAAGCCGGAGATTAAATACCCTCTAATGGTAAAATATGAAAGATATAAAATATAATATGCTCAACTTATCAAATCTCTCAAGTTTCTTACTTAATGCTTTAGAATATAGAACATATATGTATAAATAAATAAATAATTAAATATTACTTAACATTTGCTTACAAATACAATAAATACACATAACTAGACTTTCACTTTTAACCCCAACAAACCAGACTAGGTATAAATAAATGAAGAATTTCATCGATCCATATTTTCCAACTTATATGCCGAGATTCTTCATATTTATAAAGAAATCTTAGACTCTTGTCAGATCATTGTTTTCTTCCACAATATATATAATGTAATCCAGAATCTGTTTCGTAAAGAGAATACTCGAAACAACAGTAGAAAGTAGGGTGTCTATTGAAAGGTAGTGTTAGAATTCACATGGAATCAATTGAAAGCAAATTATAGTTGCTGCAGCTAGATAAGCATTGGGGCAATTGCCCAACCCCCAACCCCCACTAGGTCCCAAGACTCCACCCTCATGACAAGCCAACTGAGTAACTGAGTTATGGGCCAAGTGTGAAATTGATGCCGGACAGTTCTTCCATTTTACTTCTTTTTTTTAGTTTTTACTTCCGGCCTGAGGCGGCAGGACAATTTAGCCGGGCAAAGGACAAACGCCTTTTTGGGTCAATTTGGCAGTGCAACGAGAAATCTGAGCAAAAGGCGAACATAAAGGAGACAAAGCTTCAGAGGGGGAAGAGCAAGTCCAAGAAATTGAGCTGAAATCTGATGAGGAGCTGCATTCGCAATTATGCCAGGCAATTAAACGATTAAGCCAAGCGCCAAAGAAACGAGTCCTGAATGACCAAGGGAGATGGCAGGTTGGGGAAATGTCTCTTGGATTTATATGGAAAAACCTGTAGCGAAAGTTGTCAAAGGAGATGAAAGCGAAAGATATGCAGGGAAAAGACTAATTGTGGCAGCAATTCTATTCTCAAAGAAAAAAAAGTGTTAAAGTGAGCAGGTCAAAGATTACCCAAGAAAATATTAATAAATATACTAAACATAAGTTATAAAATATTTAATACATTACATAAAAGAAAAAACTAACTGAAGAGCTAATTTGAAGATAAAAAGTTGAGTGAACAGAATGTAAAATAATATAGACCACAAAAAATGATTATATCATATTTTGAAGTGGAAAAAGTACTGTATAGAACCTGAATATATATATTCATGCGAAAAAGAATTGGTATTAATATTAAATTTTGGAAAGAAACTTATGATAAGCAAAGGCAACTGGCACACACATAAAGAAGAACTCGAACAGAACTGAAACCCTTCAAATCCACTTTTAAAACACTTTAAACATTTCCCCAGTGTTGTCTAACGCTTTCGATTGTGGTTTAGATCTCCAGATTTGCTTTGGCCTATAGCAATTGCTTTGTTATGCGTTTGGTCAATAGTTCCATACTACTGTTGATAATCTCACCGCTGTTGGTCATGCTCTGGCTTTGGTTAAACCTCCCCCCGAAGACCAGTCCGAAACACAAGACCGAGTAAAAGGACACTCTGGCTGGCAACTATAAGGCTACAAGCTCCAAGTCCGAGTTTCGTGTCGTAAAGGATCAAGCAGAAACTTTCATTTATGTGCAACGCACGGCCATAAAACTTTTTAGGATGGGCAGGGGGAGCTGTATGGGGGACACCAGACCAAAAAAGTCGGAAGTTGCGAAAAGTGCGAGTGTTTGTTGTCGTATGATAAGACGGTGAGGGGGAGGGGGAGGGGTTGGGGAATGGTCTGTGCTAGGGGGTAAGTACTGTTGCAGCTGCAGCTGGCAAACATATTTGGCAATGCGGAAACGGAAATATTCACACCATGCGGAGAGACAACAACAGCAATAAGAACTTTGGACAAGTGCTGGAGTAGAACAACCAACCCCATCCCATCCCATCTCCAGCGCCAGCTCCAACCCCAAACTTCAGCCCTCAATCACAAACTCATTGCTCGGACCACTCTCGCAGTTTGTCAGTACTTTTGCAGGTTTGTCAGCTCCACGTCTGTACAACGTCTGTCTCTGTCTCTGTCTCAGTCTCTGTCTCTGTCTCAGCCCTTACTCGCATTTCGTATCATTTCATTTCTACTTTTTTTCCAACATATTTCTAAATGCATTTTTGTTGTTCAATTTCAAACTGCGTCTGCAATTTTATTTGCAGCTTCCTTCTGCAGACACCCAATGCCCAGTTCTATTCGTTTCTGTCTTTTTCCACTTTTTGTTGGCGCTTTTTGTACCCTGTAGCCATAGAATGGTGCAAAATGGGCATGAACACTGAGCGAGTGGCTTGTAGTAGGCAAAGAGAGGCACTTGCAAGCCAAAAGAAATACAATTTGAGTTCATCTAGCCTCAGAGATCTCAGGAACTCGCAGTGATATAGCTTTGAAAATTGGTAAGTAGTTTCTCATATACAAAAGGTAGCTGAATTTTGCTTAATATTTGTATTTTCTGTTGTAACTTTCACATTATCAAAAAAATAAAAATAAAACAAATTTCCAATACACATTTAATATATTCGGTTTGTATTATTGACACAGAAATAAGGCAAAATAAGACTTTTTTACGTTTCATGCTAGTCAAGCATTCTTGTCTTTGGGACTTTTTAACATTAAACCTAACAGCAGGGTATTTTCAAGCCGATCTCTTTCGATGATGCCACTCTGAATTTTTGCTGGTTGCTTTGTCGGCATTGGAAATGCGATAAGCAAAGTTTTCAGGCACGGCTTGCGGTTGGAATTGTTAGATATTTGAATCTAATTAGGATATAATGACACTTTTTTCCAACTCTCTATCACTACCTTGTACCTCCTGTCTCGCTTGCTCTCTTTCCCTTTCTCTCTCTCTCGCACTTTTAGTTGCAAGTTTTCAGCTTGAAACTGTTTTATAAAGCTGCAACGTTTTCCTTTTCAACTTAAGCATATTTTTTGGAGCACATTGTCGAATAGCGAGTTTCTATTTAAAGTATATTCTTTTTTTGGCACTGTCATGCAAATTTCTTTTAGTGAAAACTTTCTTGCTTAACAATTACATATTTTGAATAACCTTTTGCTGAAAGCAAAGGAAATAACTGCCTGCCATCAATAAAATGCAAAAACTTGGCCAAACAAGTGAAATGCTGGAAAAGGGGGATCGCCTGCTGTGCCAGGGTTGCCAGGGTTGCCAGGGTTGCCATTATCACAGCAAGTGCTGCTCGCTTTCAATTTCAAATGGAAAATGTTTGGTGAGGGGGGGGGGGCAACAAAAAACTGAATAATTAAATTAGAAATTGCCATTGCTGTCGCATTGGACAACAAAAGAGCGCCAAATTGGCTGCCAAGAACTGATACAGAGCGAGATGAGAGAGAGAGAGAGAGAGAGGGAGATAGAGAGAGCCAGAGTTGCCCCCTTTTGCTGCTGTTGTTGTTGTTGCTGCTGTTTGTGTTTCTGTGACTGACGCATGCAAAAATTTCCGCATTGCAAGAAATGAAGGGTAAAACACTGGCGGAAAAAAAGTGACAGCTGCTCTGATGGCCTCCAAAGTAGAAGGAGTACAGCAGTGTTAAGAGAGGGGGATAGCTACTGGGTAAGGGGAGGGGGGGGGGCTAAATGCAAACACTTTTCGCGTGTGGCACAATATAATTAAATTGGGAACATTTTCAGCAAAAGCACTCACAACAAATGATTCAATTGTGACATTATGTATGAGAAGAAAAAAAGGAAAACTAATTAGACAGGCACACGATCTGTCATATTACGAATAAATAATACTAATGCGAGTAATTTTCAACACTTTAAATATAATTTTCTTTTAATATAAACAGTTTTAATCATTGTTAGCATACATTTATTTCCATAACACATTTTGGCTTATAAATATTAATATTAAACTATTGTTAAAAATGTGCTTAAGAACCAAATAGTTAATTTTACAGCTAAAATGAAGAAGATGGATTCTGAATTATGATTGTATAATTCTTAAAATATTTATAAATAAATATAATAGCTTAAGCTATTCATGATCGAAATCAAGAAGATGAATTCTGAATTATGATCGTATATTTCTTAAAATATTTATAAATAAATATAAAAACTTAATCTGTCAATAAATAAGTAAACAAGTCTCTCTTCTCTCTCTGTTTTTCTCTCCTGCTCTGTAAAAATCGTATGTGATAATATTAACAAATAGAAGACATCGAAAGGAGACACATGAAATTGGCCTCGTCCTTTTGGTGTGAATTATTTGTCGTCTGGTTGAGCCGCTGATTATCACCTTTGGTTCGAATAATGAAGACATTTTCGGCATTAGCTGCATTTACAAATGTACCTCATTAGGGGGCCCTATCGGGCAAAGCACTTGCCTCTACCCTGCTCCCTGCTTCCAGCTCCCTGCTCCCAGCTCCTACTGCCGGCCAGCTAATCCTTTTGATAAGTACAAAAGTAGCCCATTAAACGGCAGTCGTCATCGTCGGCTTGGCTCAAAAGGTCAATAAACAATCAACTTGCATTGATTTCGACCTTTCTAGCCAAGTCAGCCAAACAATTAAGCCAACAACTCACTGCTAGCCAAGAAATTATGGTGTCACCACAGCCAGAATGGTGACACAAAGACATCAGCAGCACCACACAAACACAATACTACTTTCAACCCGTACCCCGATCCCCGATCCCCGACCCCCGATCCTTACTTAGCTGCTTAGTGCGTTGACAAATGATAGGCATAGGCACAAAAAAAAAGAAACAGTACGAGTGCTAAGCAATACGCAACCAGTAGATACCCTGTAGCCTTAACTGCTATACAAATACAAAAATATGAAAAATATGTTTCCTAACTAACTTCTGGGATTCTGTGTTGTGTGATAGAGTCAGTATAAGGATGGCAATCAAATATGTGCCGATAGTGAAATATGCTCTGGAACTGGTAATCACAGTCGACAATCGATAACATTTGAAATCTGCTGTTCTTAGGTTTAATAGAAACAAAAATCGAGCGACATTTTGCTATTGAAAATATGACTAAATTCAATTACTTCATAATGCAATCAAAGTAATTTTCAGTTAAAAATTCAACTGCGAAAGAATAATATGCATTTGTGAAACACTGAAATATACCCAATATACTCGATTTAAGCGGTATTCGATAAAAAGAAACTGCTGACTTGGTAGCTGTTAGGGCCTAATGCCACATGTGTAATCCTTTAACCTGCCGCCAGACAACTCAATTCTGTTGGGTCAAAGCGCGCCGACATTTGGCCGGGAAGAATGGGCCAACTTATTGAGTTTGAGTTTCAGTTTGAGTTCAGTTCAGTCGGAGTCGGCGTTTTATCACAGGTGACAACAGTCGCAGGTAGACAAAACAAGGCAAACCTCAAAGGACATTTAACGTCTCAATGCACAAAAGGAGCTCAACTATTGTGCAATTGCCACAATTAAACACTGTGGCGGCTAACTTTCAAATGCTTCTGCAGAAATCTGGGCCAAGTTGTTTTTGCTTTCGTTTTTCTTCTGGTTGGGTATTCGGCGCTAGATCAAAGCAGCATTTGTTGCCAATTGTTTGATTGTTTGGCACAAATGTTTATGCTTGACTGCGAGAGACAACACACAAGTCCTAAGCAGCGGCATTAGTTGAATCAACAGTGAGTCTGGCGGTGTCCTGGGAAACTCAACGCTGTGTGCTTAGAACAAAAGCTGGGAAAACCCCAAACCTGAACTCAAAGCAAAGGCCAGAGTTCATGTCCAAACCAAGCCGCGTGGTGTCGTGTGAAATGCAAAACTCGCGTCAAAAATGCGCTGCGAAATAATTAAAATTGATATGGAGAGGTAGAGGTAGAGAGAAAGGAGTGAAACTCGCTGGCACAGTAGCCAGCAAATATTTTGACAGACATTTTCAAAACTAAAATGCCGCACGCCAGGCGCAGACCAGACCAGACCAGACCAGACCAGAAACCAGGAACCAGCAACCAGCAGGCAGGAGTCAGGAGCCAGGAGCCAGGAACACGAGCCCAAACTCGAGGTGAGGGCTTGAAGAGTTGCTCACTTGTAGCATAATTTGATTAAAATTGCCAAGCACTAACCAACAACAACAAGGAGCAGCACAGCAGCAACAACAACAGCAACAACAACAACAACATATAACATGGTTTGGTTTTCTGCATTCGCGTTCTCAGTTGTTGTTGCCTCCGAATATTCCTTGCCGCCTTTGAGAATTTTACACGTTTCACTCATATTCTGCTTCTGCTTCTTCTTCTTCTCTTCTTCTTCTTCTGCTGGCGTTGACGTTCAGGGGGAAAATATTCAGCGCTGCTTTGATAACAGCAACGGTAAATGTAGTCTGCAGTATTAAGCTGGCAAAAATAATTATAAATAATCTGTTTGAAGCTACAAAGCTATCAATTGAAGCTGCAATTCAACAAGTTGTCTGAGCACAATTTAAGAACTTGGATCTTGCTAACAATTATTTAAAAAGTTGAAAAATGACAAAATGTTGGCATTGTTCAACCTTACCCATGCCAAATTTTACTGTCAAATCCCATTTATATTCCCCTGAATATGAATTCATTTCTACTCACGCACACTTGTCGTTAGCGTATCTAAAACTCTGTTTTCAATTGGAACAAACTCTCAGCTGCCCAGTTTTTATACCCTGAACCCATTAAAAAAGGGTTTTCGTGCAAAAGTATGTAACAGGCATAAGGATGCATCTCCGACCATATAAAGTATATATATATTCTTGATCAGTATCAACAGCCAAGTCGGTTTAGCCATGTCCGTCTGTCTGTCTGTCTGTCCGTCTGTATGAACACGCAGATATCAGAGACTATAAAAGCTAGATACTTCATATTTGGAACAGTACAAGTTTGTTTCATTTTATCGATGACTCATACCGTTCAAAAGATATCGATCAACTTCGACTTCAGACCAGTGTTTTTTGGCCATAACTTGAAAGTTGTAACAGCTAGAAGCCCCAAATTTTGCATATATAATCTCGAATATCATACACATATTACAAACATTTCACTTTTTGGATACCGCACCCCAATGCCCCCAAAAGTTGAAGTTATGACCTTGCATTTTGGTTTGGTCACACGTTTCATAGTCAATGTTAAGTCCTAAGAATTTCAGAAAGATAGCACAATAAACAATGAAGTTATTTAAGATTTTACTTTCCATTACATGTATGTATGATAAATTAGTATGAATGTAAGGACTGGGTTCAGAGTATTTCCTAGTCGGGCACTCCCGACTAGAGCACTCTTACTTGTTTTTTTTTTTATATTTTATGATGCATAATCATACCCTTTTGGCTGAATCAGCTAAGACGTGGTCCGGCCATAAAAACTGCTCCCCCAGGCAATGCTATAAAGATGCGTTGGATTTAGTTTGATTTTAATAGGTTCGTGTTTAAATATATCTTTATAACATACGAGAACTTGGGCAGCTGTTGCGGCTGCTATGTGGCGACCTTCTCACCTCAGCTGTACCGCAGCCAATTAACAGCCAGAATCGGGTTTTTATGCACCACTCCAATTCTACACACCTAGTCAAAAATGGTTGAGGTGCTGCGTCGCAACAGGATACTCGAGGCTCTGGTCAGGATATGCTAAGTGTCCTTGGCTTACCTGTGAAGCGCACAGTTTACACTCCATTATCGCAGGTCAACCAATGCCATTAGCAGCAAATTAGTCGCGCAGCGAATCCCAGAACAGCACAACAGGATTGCAAACAAGGTCCTAACCTCAAAACTTGGTCTGGCTTGGAATTAACGTAGGATCGTAGCGAATTCTTCGCAGAAGCTGCCATGGCTCAACTTCATTTAGCATTGAGCTGTAGGCTAAGAGCTGGGCCAAGATTAAGCCCACAAATACTAACAGATTAACGGGAAACAAAGACCGTAAATGCTAATCGCTTTCACTATTAGCAAAGAAGGATAAATCTTGGCTGGCTTAACTATCCCTTTGGCAAGCTGCGGTCCTCGGACTAAGTTATTCAGTATAAAATAAAGTAATAATAGATATACAATCTCAAGGGCTTATACTTATATTGTTGCTCAAAATGGTATATCAAGTCTTTTACAAAAGACAGCTTCCCAAAGTCTTTGTTAGTAGTACTAAAAATTCGTCGGAAGTTATTTATATTCGTTGATTTATTTGCAATAAAATAACTTTAGGGGCACTATGGAACCATTTGAAAAGCCTTCAGTCTCAGCGTTATCCTATATTTATTCACAAGCCGACATGGGACATTTAGAAGATGCTAGGTGAAAAGTAACCCACATATATCCAAACTTGAAGCAGGCTAACAAAACACTAGCTAATTGAGATGTAAAATATGTAAACTACTTATGTTGGTAGCATAGCTAACTAAACACGCAAGGTTAGCTACGATTGTATGGGATTGCAACACGCCAACATAACCTCAAACATTGAACGAAAAAACATAAATGCCAGCCCCCATTGCTGCAAATGACAAACCGAGAAATTGAATTGAGTTATTTAAGATGAGATTCCAGGAAAATGACTTTAAAAAGTAAGCTGCATAAAGACCGATCAAGAGAATTCGATTTAATATGTGACACGAACAACAACATCGATCGTCTTGAACCCGAACCCGAACCGAACCGAACCGATCTTGTAGTGATCAACAATGCACGCTTTAATGACTAATTATAGATGGCAACTCTTGCTGCATGTCACGCTATGATGAGTTGTCATAAAATCGTCAGAGAAGCAGAGAGACAGGCAGACCCGAAAGACATACTATTCGGAATTGAGAAAACTGTTCACTGTTGTTAGGGTCTGTGGCCGTGTCAAAGTTGAGGGACAGACGTGTCGTAATTGATTTTTATGGTCTATGTCATTGTACACAGAATTCTTTAAAGATCGTAAATCTGCAAGAGCAGTCTGTCAGTGTGAGTCGGCTGTTGAGTTTGCTCTATGGCCAGCTAGTTGCCAATTTGTTTGGCTGCTATCCGCACATTTATGACCTTGAGCTGCACACAGCCTTGAATATCGCAGTGGGGCGCCCAATTGCCAGTTGCCAGTTGCCATTTGCCAGTTACTTGGATGACCGAGCATAAACAAATTATCGACGGCTTGTCAGTGTTGAAACTTTTTCAGTATGATATCATATGGCGTTGCTGTCAGTTGTCCGTTGGGCAGTTAATGGAACACCTAAGGTGACAAGGTTAAGCATTTGCTTTCGACTAGTAAACCCACAAAGCCAAATTGCTGTGGTATCGACAACTAGGACTTAGTTACGCTGTTCTCAATTCGATTTGCAAGCAATTTGGTGAATTTCTTTTGCTACTTCCAAATTAGCTAGAGATTTACGCCTACTAGATTTCGACATAACAAGAACCGGCTTCTTTACTATAAAATGATCAAATTTGTTAGTGTATTTGTCTTTCTGAACTCAGCTACCTTAAGAGATAGAGTTAGCAAATTTGTTATGCAGTTGCTTCGAATACAGATGAATATCATTAGTCATCATACTATGATTTTGGGCAGCTCCACTTTTGAATATCTTGAAAAACATATTAGAATCCACAAATATGTTAAGGCTTTACTTCAAAAATGCTGTATCTAGTCTATTTAAAGCTCTCTTGCTAAAAGTCTATATACTATATAATTTTCATATATCTCTGTATATATATGTTTCTATATCTTTATAATAAACACATTTTGTCTAAAAATATCATTATTTCACTTTTTTTCTTGAGAAATCTTCCTGTTTCTCTTTCCCTCTGTTCTTTTAAACCTATGTACGTGCATGTATATATGTTCTATATAATTTTCTTTGCATATCTTTGTCCTATTTCGCTCTGCGCTCATTCTCTCTTGTGCATTTTGTGCGTTTACTTTTAATTTTGAGTTATTGCAAACTTAAGCCGGCATTAATATCAATTCTATCACAGAGCCCAAACAATTGGCTCTCTGAAAACCCAATAGCATTTGACCCAGCCCAACATTAATTGTCTTAATTGCAATCCAAGCACAAACTTTCCGCCCCCTCACTCCAAATACCCCCCCCCCCCCTCCCCCTTTCCAGCTCTCCCCCGCACGTCCAGAACTAATAAGATAACAAACAAAGCAAAAGTTCAACCAAACAATAGACCAAAAGAGAAAGAGAAAGAACCACTGAGTAGATACATAGACTGCAGCTCGTATCAGAGAAATATTAAAAATTAAGAACAAAGAATAATTTCCCATAAATTCTCGTTAACTTCCCCTTCCTTCTTCTCCCGCCCCATTCTGCAGCTAGACACACCGCCATGCAATTTTTTTGTGTTCACGCTGCCTAATTGAAAGCAAACAGCGTGTCGTCTATAACAGTAGGAGGATGATCATCACCAGAGAGGATGGAGGATGAGAATGACAGAGAGGCGACATTACTGATAAGCAGCTACCCGATTCACCCCCCCCTCCTTCTACGACTGATCTGGCAACGTCTGTCGGCGCATCACACACAATTTGTCTCATAATCAAATATCATTTGTTAATGTCAGAGCTGCGGGCGGGAGTTCTAGACTTTCCGAGGGTGATCTTTCTAAACGAACTCTCACTCCCTCTCTCTCTCTCTCTCTCGCTCTCTCGTTCCCTCATCGGGTGTAACTTAATATGCATTTTAAATGCATGCGTAAACATTGATAGCATATTGATGATGATGCGCAGCAGGCGGCGACTGATAATAATGATGATGTTCATGATGCAACTGCCGCTGACCATCTTATCAGCAGCCCAGTCGACAAAAGTGATGATGAAAACAAATGAAATGCAACGCCCTTAATTAAATTTTTCTTGTGTTTTCTTTACTTTGTTTTGTTTTTGTTTTTGGCGCTCGTGCTGTCCCTTGGCCCTTAACCCAACCGCTTGGTCAATGCGGTTCCCTGCCGTAAAATTTGCTGGCCGCACGTAAGATCAGCGCAGACTGAAGATGGAGAGGGCATTAAGGGCAGCGGTTAGCCGGGCGAGTTGGCGTCTTTAATGTCTCAATTTCGGCGGCTGTGGAAGTGGGGAAAATGTCTTCATAAAAAGCACTCCGTAGCAGACACAGAAACGCGTTAAATGAGCGGATCGTTAAAGGGAATTGCGAATCGCGAATCGGGTTTTTGGTCGGGGCTGGTTTTGTCTTGGCTCTCTGGCCACAGGCATCACAACGAGCCATGTAGCGGCAGATAAGGCTGCCAGTGGTACAGTGGTGCAAAGGTGGCTGCTAATTGATCGTATTTGGTATCAGAATTTTACATATGTATTAATTAAGAGACTACATACTCAATTTTATGATAAATATTATTTAAACACATTATATAGCATCTTTCTTATCGTATATAGCAAGATTTTGCATATCGCAGTCAGCCGAAGTCAGCCGAAGTCATTTCAGCCTAGTTCAAATATGCCTTCAACCACTGTCGCAACATTCATCATCGCTCTGATGCAACAAGCATCTGCACAAAAAACCAAAAGCCGCACAAAAGGGAATCCAAAAAGCGCAACGGTGTGCGCCAGACGAAGCAATAAACGAAGCCCCCACACAGCACACGAACGACGCCAACGAAGACGTCACGAAGCTAGCAGCAGCAACGAGCAGCCAACGAGCAGCCAACGAGCAGCAACGAGCAGCAACGAACAACAACAACAACAACTCTCATCACATTGCTTTCGCAAGTTTTTGACTGCCCCCCTTCTTCTTTTTGCACTTCTTTTGCAG
This sequence comes from Drosophila flavopinicola, assembly GCA_035042425.1. Classification (NCBI taxonomy): domain Eukaryota; kingdom Metazoa; phylum Arthropoda; class Insecta; order Diptera; family Drosophilidae; genus Drosophila; species Drosophila flavopinicola. Next base: position 799,019 of record JAWNLL010000242.1, on the reverse strand, counting down.
TTGATCTTATCGGCAATTTGTCATGCAAAAATTTACTGCCGCAGAGTCACGGTCACATCTAGAGGTTAGGGGGCAGTGGTGGAGCAGCACAGTTGCGATTTGTTTATAATAAAAACATAAAAAAAACTAGTGTTACTTGTGTGGCTGATTTTATTGGGCGGCTTCAAAGCGCTTGCACAGGATGTGCGCTGCTTCTTCTTGCGCGTCTCTTCTCTTTTCCTCTTTGTGGTGTTTGGGCCCACTCTCTCCTACTCTCTTGGGGTACGACCCGAGCGCAAGGGCCGGCTGATCAACAAACAATCGCCGACTCAGCAATACTCTGCGCAACACATAAGTACAGGTTGAAAACATGTTGTTTTTGAATCTGGTTCAGCCTAGCTTGTTACTCTATCAAACTGACTTTAAGTCAATTTATTATAATAGTCCTACTTTCAAATGCCAAAGAGTATACTCGGTTTCCCTTTTGTTACACAGAGTATAAACACACAGAAAATGTGTCGATTAATGCGCTCCAGATGCTGCTGCTGCGGCAGCGCTCATCAGAGAGACAGCGACGGAGATGAGGACGCTGGAGCTGGGAGCTCGGAGCTGGAGCTCGGAGCTGGAATGTGCCTTTGATTTGTTGGCATCGCAACATGCCGCAAGTTCCACTTTTTTTCTTTAGTCCATATAGGGGCATATGGTGGGCGGGAGGCGGGGTGGCGCATTGGAAGCGGGTGGCTGACACTGATGAATGTCAGTCGTTTGTCAAAACTCAATGGAAAACTGACTCAACTGCAGCAGCAGGGCAGGGGTGGGCGGAGAAGGGGGCGTGTGTGTGTGTGGTTGGGGAGAGAGGCTGAAAGCGAAATGAAAACAGTAACAAAAACGTAAATGAATGGAAGCGAACTCTGCTGTTAGCACCCAGTTTCCAACAGCAGCACTCGCTGTCTCAATTCATTCACCCCGCCCACTACGCCCTTGTCAGCCTCCAGGGACTCTGGGGCAGAGGGGGTCGCGCCGACGAGTGACGCCAGCAGCGGCGCCGCCAACTACGTCGTCGGCATCGACGCGGGCATCGCTGGACACCTTTGGGAGCTGTCAGTGCTCGTAATTGTGCAACTGTTGAGGTGTTGTGGGCGCTTTGAAGTGAGCGGCCCCGATCTGATGTATGTGTGCAGTGTGTGTGCAGTGTGTGTGTGTGTGCAGTGTGTGTGTGTGGCATTCAATCTAATTTGTGCCCCAGTCACAATGAAATATTGTTCAATGTTCGGTAGCTGCAACCACTTCCCGGTGGCCTTTTGACATCGCAAAGAAAAAGTCCATAAGCCAAAAATACCTAATCGAAATCTAAGAGCAAAGTAATGTTTATACATAGTACTATAACTACCAGTCCTTGATTCCAAATTAAATATGGATAGTATAACATTTGGAACAAATTAACACCATTTACAATGACAAATTAAGCATGTATAATTCTTATAAATTCAGCTTCGCCTAAACCAAGCTAAAGATTTGTCAACAAACTAAATATTCGGATCATGATCAATCATACTACAAAAGAATCGATTACAAATCTTGTTTTGCACTTATAAATTAATATAATTTTAGGTTTTTTTTTTATCAATTTAGTTAGCTAAATCACTTAGATATCAAAACGTTATTCTACAAATCGTTATAAGAAGTATCGTTTAATTAAGAAAAGACAAGTGGTAAATAAATAGTTTAAAATTGTATAAATTTATAAGCTCTCTGTAGCTAAAAAAAAAACTGTCTAAGATAACATTAAAATGGAAACTGATAGTTTGTCTTGAAACTAATCAAATAGATTAGAAGAACCATGAGCAGAGTGTCTTTTAAAAAGTAGAATTGCAACCACTCGAGACAAGAACAAGTCGTATCAACTACCTGATGGCTGTTAAAAACCACAAAAATAAGAAACACATTATGGTATTGGATTATAGGAGAAGGCAAACAACACTCAGCAGCAGTTAGACATAGCGCACATCCTGATGAAAACCCAGCGAAATGCACTTGAGTTTCCATTTCAAGCACATCAGCCAAGTGGAAAATGGAAAATGGTCCAACAATAGAACAGACTGAAGACGGGAAAAGCAATTTTGTCTTTCTGCGCCTTCGACAGCAAAACAACAGTTGTTGAAATGAAATTGAAAAATATTTAAAATACAATAAAAACAACTTTTCGTTGACCCACGCTCCAAAAACAGAAAAAAACGAAACAAAAAAGGTATAGAGTCATTAAGATAACAATCTGGTGCCGAAAACTGAAAAACTAGACGAAAACTATAACAGAAATTGTCATTAAAAATATGTGTGTGGGGGAAGACAAAACAAAAGCAAAACTGAAATTAAATGGACAACATGTGTGCAGTGCGCAGGATAACAGGACAACAGAAGGACAACAGTTGGGCTGATGTGTTTATGTTAGCAGGAAACTGGGCAAATTAAATACAAATATATTTGCTGAAAAAATGCTCAAAAGAAAATAGTGCCAAAAAATAAACATAATAAGAAATATTATTTTATTATTATAATTTTCTTTTTTTTTTTGAGGTTTTTGCTACCACAACAAAAGGCTATTAAAGTTGAGGCAGCGAATATTTGCCGATTGAGTGGCAAGTTACAAGAAGCAGGTAGCAAGCAACAGTTGCAGTGGCAAACTACCTGCAGCGATTGCCGTGAATGATTGAGTGGCTCTAACCAAAAAAAAGAAGAGCTAGAAGAAGAAAATGCGTTACCGTTAGCCAGTTGGGTTACGGTTAATATTAGTTACGCCGCAATTAGTTGAAATGCGGCAGAACGCAGAACTTGCAGTTTGGCCAATGGCGAGCAAATTGCATTTGCAACACTTAAGAACTCTGGTCACACTCATGCTGAATGAACGTAATGCGGTGGACAGTTCTGGGAGGTCCCCGCTGCGTGTCTGAGCGTTGACAGTTGCTGCTGAAACTTAAGACCCAAAACGCAAACGCTTGTCAACACAAGACGATACCAGACGGGGGGCTTGTCACTGAAGGCAAAGCAGAGCAAGGAACAGAGGACATCACGATTGATGGCTGTCACAGACAATTTTGACATAACAAATGTCAATTGAGGCGACAGCGGAATTTCCTGTACAGATAAAGAAGACAGAGAGAGAGCGAGAGCGAGACAGAGATAGTGGTTTGTTTAGTTTACTCAATGAAATGCAACTAATGTTTGCTTTCGTAGATTATTGTCAACTTGTTTGCCTCTAAAATGAAAATATGTACACTCGGACCCCAAAACAGTGCCAACGATTCAACTTCTTTTTGGGGTTGTTAAAACATGTCACAAACTTCCAGCGAAACGAACGCTGCTTTCAGTTCTTTTTTTTCGAACAAATTACACAAAATGTAACAGATTTTTAATGTAAATATAATTGTATAATTATATAATCTCTAGCAGATGCGCAGCAGTCGATAAGGGGGAAAAAGCAAAGGAAACTGTATTCAAGAAATGGTGTCTTAAGCGCCAAATTGCTGCGCCAAAGGAATGTGACAGACTGTGAGGTATGAAGGATCAAAATGTCTTTGCTTTAAGACATGGGGTTTTATCTCGAGATGAACAATATTTCAAATCCTACTAAAATAAAACAACTGGTTGAAGGGTCTGAAGGGGCTCGCATTTGAATTTGACAGTAAGTTTTATGTCTGGCTCAGACGAATAGCGAATTTTCTTACTTTTTCTACATTTTCATTCACTATTTCAGAAATTTAAGACTTTATTTGTTTCAAATTAAGCAGGTACAATTTGAGCACTATTCTGAGTTGGGTACGGAGTAATCTTAATGAATACAGATCAAGCAGTCATCTATATATATTGCTGCCAGCAGCTGCTAAGCAACAATGAGCGCTGGCCACGCCCACATTGAATGCGCCACAGGCCAATATATCAATATCTCAATATCTTATTCGTGTGCTAATCACGAGAAATTCAAACGAAAACCACAGCGACTATCAAGAAGGAGGAGGAGGAGGCTGCGGAGGAGAAGGAGCAGGAGAGCAGAGGATCTCGAATCACGCGCCGTTGAGCAGGCCACAGACAAAGGATCAACAACAAGCTAATAGGAGCTAGTTGCAAATGCCCGACTCGAAGTTACCCTCTGATACTCTTTTAACCCTATATAAGTTGACTCATTGACACACATTTCACAAAGTTGAAGAATCTTTGCGAACCAGTCTGCATCAATTAGGTGTAGAGTTGTTGCCTAACTTCATGCTACCCTTTATGCTCACTTTCAATTTGTACGGGGTACACAGATGCAGAATTTGGGAGTTGCTTAGCTGCGGCAGCACCCCGCAGCGGAGGTAAGCAGAAGTGGCAGCAGCAGAAGCATCAGATCGTATACAAACTGACGATCGGAATTAATTTTGAAACACTTCAAAAGCAGACGACGCCACGGAGTCCACACGCTCCGCAACGGGGATCACTTGAAATAAATTAATTAAATATGCCCAGGCACAGGCACAGGTCCAGGTCCAGACTCAAACTCCGACTTCGACTTCGACTGCGACTCAGCTCTCTGTTAGCTGGCACCCTGGAGGCAGGCAGTCAGGCAGACAGGCAGCAACTTTCAACATTGTTTGCGTCAAATGTTCAAATTTAGTTGTTAAACCCGAAAAACGAGACAGGCAGGCCCAAGTACAGTGAAGCGGCCCAGCGGCCAATAGCCAAACAAAAGGCGTCGCTGAGCAGCTCACTCAAAAAGGGGCATAGTCCTCTACCAACTCCAACTGCAACATAATTATGGGTTATTCCATTGCGTTATGCAATGCCTCGAAAAATGGCAATTCTCAAAAGGTTCCATTCAAGCAGCAACTGAATTTAGACATTAGACGCCTCTCGACCACATTGCCACTTATTGGCAATTGAGCTAAGGCTCCTGCAGCTCCTGCTCCTGCCTGTCTGTCTGTCTGTCTGTCTGTCTGTAGCCAAAAAATGTGGCTGTGGCTGTTGCTGTTGTTGTTAGCAGGTAGCCTGGGATCATGCACTGTTACCAGTTTTTGCATCTTTGCGGATAACCTGTCATTAGTCGCAGCCAGCTTGCAGCAGCCTTCTGATTGCTGCTGCTGCTGCTGCAGGCGTTGCTTGATGCTTGTTGCTTGCTTTGAAATTGAGACATTTGCAACATACACTTGCAGCAGCACACACACACACACACACACATGTACGCGTTGCATGACACCAGCAGGCATGCTTGCAACAACAACACTGTGTAGAGTATAAGAATAGGTGTCGAGTTGCTGCACTTACTGGCACTGTTTGGAAGCATTTCATACGTCTCTGGCATTTATTTGGAATATTGTTATTATTTTTATATAAAATATAATATAATATTGGATATTTTGTAGACTGACATTGTTAAATTCAATTACAGCGAAGGCAATCACAATAGTGCTTTCTAATCTAATCCAAACACAATAATTTTGTAATCAGTAACTAATTGCATTTGTTAAAGATTAAGAAATACATATGACATATAATTCAACTTGTACCATTCTAAATTTGTATGAATTCACTTAATTCCTTTTACTCCATGCTAAAAAACAAAAAAGAATTTGAATTGCCTATAAATGCCCTTCCAAGACATCAAATAGCAAACCAATGCCTGTATATTATAACTGCAACTAAAATTGATGACACTGAGGCAATAGACTCATCTGTGTACTCTTCTATTGCACAGCCTAGAAGGTTTGTTGTTGACGAACTTGTTGGGCAGATTGCTTCCAGATTGAAGGGAACTTATGAAACAGCTTCGAAGTGAAGGAGTATTCAAAGTATATGCAACTATTCAGGCTGACAGCGGCGTTAAAAGGCAGACATCAAATGGAATGGCCCCGGAGTGCCACCGAAAGGGGCAAGTGGTGCAAGGACGCATGCGGCACGGTTTGGCAGAAGGCTGCTGCTGACTTTTTATGGCTGCGGCTGATAATGCAATTTGCTGCCGGCTGCGTCAGTCAGAGTCGCTGTGCTGCAGCTACTTGAAGAAGTCGCATCATTTGACAAGACATTTATGCGGCACTTGGCGTTGCCATTGCTAAATTAGGCGCAACTGGCAAAGTGGCATCATGCAGCAGGCAGCATGCAACCGAGTCTTGCCACAGTTTTTCAGCAGCGCGCATATGCAATTATTCAGTTATGACAAACATTATGCGTTGCTGCCCGATGCCGATGTGATATATGCATCAGATGCATTGATAAGTTGCCGCTCGTTTGTGGCATGTGGCAGAGTGGCTGTGCGGCAGTGCGGCATCTTTGCTATTCGCTCAGCCAATTACGTGCTGCAATTTGCATTTCACACAAATTCAGCGGCCAGCCGCAAAATGTTAAGCCAATTGAAAACAAAATCATTTTCACAAATCAGTGCAAATTTTACTCTCGCAATTTAATTATAAAGCCAAAAGGCTGATTAATTTCCAATTCAATTATGCACAAATTGCTGTAAATCCCAACGAATTATTTGAATTATTCTCTGCGGGGATTCACATATGCCTGAATGCGTTTTCGAAGTAACCACAACTCATGCCCAAATTGGATTTAATTTCATTTTAATATTATAAAACAATTGATGAAATCTGTAGCAAGTGGCATGGCACAACATTAACTGTTAATCGGAAAATAGGTCAAAATAAACTGAGATATAACAAGTCAAGGATTTTCTTAGACATCAGTACACGTATTACCGAAATATCGGGATAATACTGCACTTCTTCCTCTTTGATTGGTCATCACATATTTTCTAAGTCATACATATTACACTCCTCTTTAAAACAGTTGTAAAGTGTTTTTAGTATTGTTCCCAGTAACTAAATCCGAACTCTTGTTTACATTCCCAGCCACAATAAATGTGTGTTGAAAAATGATCAATATTTACACTTGTATCTTATGTTCAATAATATTATTATCAAAAATGCTTGTCATATCTATACACAAGTGAAGCACTGATATTTACAAAGTTGTGTGAAGGTTTTCATATTCAATACTGGCAAGGTAACGATAGAATCTGAAATGAAATACCATAATACACAAATTCATTACAACAAGCAAACAAAATCAAGCTCCTAATTCCAGTTGATATTCCCATTCTTCATATTCATACAGAGATTGTCGTAATCCCAGCGAAATAAAGTTCCCATAGCAACATTTAAAGTGGCCAGGCTAAAATGTTCCATTACTGATATAATAAATATAGCCTACTATATAGACTTTGGCAAGCTGTGCACTCTTGGTACACATTCGCCTTTCTACCCATACCAATTAGGTCTGGCAAGCACCCCAGCCTTAATAGTGATATTGATCTATTGCTATCGATCCCAAACATTACTCATATCTACACTCGAGCATCGCATTCGTCTTGTCGTCGTAGCTTAGGTCTCTGTCCGGGCTTCCCACTGCTCACTACAACTTGTTTACAGTATCCAATTACCCCCTGAAAGAGAGCTGGGCCCCCCGAAGCGACAGCACAGATACACATACACATATGTATGTATATATATGTGTATGTATATAGAAATGAACACACAAACAAACAACTGTAACGACATGTCAACAAGTCTCTTGACTGCATTTCAAGGTAATTGCCAAGAGTTGAGACAAGACTTCACCTGACTACCTTCTATAAATTATTGAAAGTAAGTTACGTTTCACGTGGAGCCACATCGGTGGCAACTCTACCATCGCGTGTCTCCCTCTCCCTCTCGCCCTCTCGCTCCATCTCTCTCTCTGCTTTTTCTTCTTCTTTTTATTTCGCTTTGGTTTTGTTTGTGTCGGCATCCAACAATCTCACTTATCTGATCATGGTCCTCAGCTCGACTGAAACTGAACTGGACCGTCTTTTTAGCTGCCTCAGTCTTATCAGCGCACATCTGGGCATCAATAATGTCTTTGTTTAGCCAGATGTTAAGACAGTCCAGGAGCAGAGTGAGGGCGAGGGCGACGGCGACGGCGACGGCGAGTGGAGATCGAAGAGCGATCTGAAAATTCAGCGTTGACACTTGTCATAAAACTTGGCCCAGGTTTCTGGGAATGCCTGCTGCTGGATTGGCTCCTTTGGCAGGTGCTCCCACTCCTGGCTAGGGTGGTCAACATGTCAGCCTTAATTTATGAACTCCACATCTCTCTCGGATCTGCTTCCCTTTCCCCTTTTTCGTGTTGACATCTTTGTTTACACGCGCTAATTTCATGTTCTTATTAATACTCTACTCACATACAGATGGAGATGGAGATGCAGCTGTAGATTTCCTATACCTATACCTATCCTTATTTTTTCTTTGGCCAACAATCATGCTGTCTCTGTCGCTCCCTCTGTCATATGTAAAGCGCCACCTACAACTGTCAGCTTTTTACTCATTGCCCAATCGCGTGTGGTTTTTGTTTTTGTATTTTGTTGCGGCATTTTCGTAGTACTCTGCTTTATTAATTCGGGGATTTGGGGAATTAGCTGATAGCTTTGAGCGCCTGATACAGTCCACGCCCCCAAACCCCCCTGTCCTTTGCTGTTTTGCGTGTTATTTGTTTGCATTTGAAATGGACACGAAATGAATTCGCTTATAAATATGCATAAATTTGTGCCGCAAAAACAATTTCAGTATATATTTATTTGCTGCTGTACACATTTCTTCTGTTCCATTTTTGCGCATATCTGGAGAAAAATATGGACAGAGCATGTTCTGTTTATGACGGCTTGCACCACTGGGAAAACCGAAGCAGAGATGAAGCTGAAAAAAGAATTAATAGGTTCGGGGACTTGACATGGAAAATAAGCAGAAAACGAATTTTTCCAAATTAACAAATGCAATAGAAAAAGGCCAAATGAATAAAAGCAATCAAAGAAGGTTGAGATATTTATTTATGCTATTGAGATGCTCTCACGTTTGCTCCATAAACCAAGTTCTAGTAAAACTCCATGTCTACTTCAGCTGCATATCAATTTCGGCTTGATTCCAGAAACCATAGAAAACGACAGCTTTATAATACCGCACTTCCTGTTACGACGGCGCCAAATCGTATAAATATTTCAAATATTGTACGACAAATATAAAAAACGAAGGGAAAACAACTGTCGAAATTGACTAAACAAAGGATGTGGCCAAGTGACAGCGCTACCGATCGATGTGACCAATCGAAAACGTAGCAAACGTTTAGCTGATCGGTAAACAGCGATAGAAGATAAGAAGCGGGCCCAAGACGAGCCCATGCGACTGAGACTGAGTCAATTTCATTCAGTTTAAATTGTCAACGTTCGGTCGAAACGTTTGCGAAGCAGCAGGGCAAGCAGAAGAAGAAGGGAGGAGGAGGAGGTGGAGGACAGCGAACAAAAGGAATTTATGACTTGTGTCACTTTCAGCACCATCAACTCGTAACTCAGATGCGCAGCTCGAGGAGCATTCCACGGATGCGCGCTTGAAAATTAAGATACAAACATGCTCAAGGAGGCAGCCAAAAAGGAAGATCGCATCGCACCACAGTCCATGCATGCATGCACTGAGAGAAAAGTGCTGTAACTTGGTTTGACATATATGTATGAGTTTCTTGGTTATTCCTGAATTTTGTAATGTTCTTCTGAATTTAACTAAATATGAGTAAACATTGCATAAAGTACTATAACTGTAGATGGACTTATTTAACTCTGCTAATACTCTTTTCGATGAAAATAGTATATTTAGTTAGTGCTGAAGTGTGTAACGCATAGAAGAAATGTTCGGAGACCCCCAAAAATTACTGCCAGTAGGCTTAGAATGACAAAACAAATTGATCTGTCCGTCTGTCTGTCTGTCTGGCTGTCGGTCTGTCTGTCTGTATGTATGCAAACTAGTCCCTTACTTCTTAAGCTATTGCGATAACACTTTGCACAGAGACTTATTGTTCAAAGGGACAGCACATTTGTCGGAACCGGCCGGATCGGACCACTATATCTTATATCTACCATACAACTGGAAGTCGGTTTTGGCCATAAATCCCATGTTTTTAAAGCTATCGCGATGAAACTTTGCACATATACTAATTATTCAAAAAGACAGCACATTGGTTGGAGTCGGCCAGATCGGACTACTTTATCTTATAGCTGCCTACAACTAGAAATCAATTTAATATTTGAAAAGAAAATTTAAATTCATATGATATCAATTCTTAGAACAAAAAAAAAATAAATGCCACGCGATATAACGAATTCTTACAGCATATGAAAGTGCTGCAGTTTGCAGAGTGAAAATTGTCTAAAGGTTCGAAAAGAGTATAAAATCTTCGGCACGCCGAAGATAATCGTTTCCTACTTGTTTTGGATTAGTTCATTGCCTATACACAAGTACTACTACAAGTATAACTTTATTATAAATAATTATGATAATATCAATATACCTGTTTAGCCTTTAACAACTTAGCACCTAGTACACGTTCCTTTCGCGCAGTGTACATGTGTACATAGATGATTGCGACGAGTCAGGCGATTCGGGCAGAGTAAACCCGAACCAGTCGCCTGGCGACACTTGTGTGACTCCGCAATCGCTCAAGCGTTCTGTGTGCAGGCAGCCCGCCTCCGTTTTGCCCCCGATGCCTGCAGTTCCTTCTGCTGCTCCTGCTGCTCCTACTGCTGCTGCTGCTGCAGCGAGCTCTTCGAGATAAGTGCGTGGCGATAAGCGCGACAGACGACAAGCGACAAACGACAAACGGCAAACGTTGCATGGGCAATGCGACTGCGCAAAATGCTTGAAGCACAGGAGCAGTCATCAGCTCTGGGTGAGCGGAGGATGCAGTCGGAGCAGGGAGCAGCTGTAGGGGCACAGGCCGCATCGAGTCATTCAGGGAGCTTGAACAATTGCACACTTAAATGGCTGTGTGCAACGCACTTGGCCAACAACATGTTCCAGGCGCCTACTGCTTCATAAAAGAGGCGTTGTCTTCTCTTGTGCTCCGAAGGGGACTCAACGTGAAGGTATTCAGGTGGGCTTAGGTAGATCGAAGGCCACAGGGTGAATAAAGTTTAGCATGGGCCTTACTGGCTTAGATTTGGCATATCTCCCATTTGGCATTCAGTTTGCACTGGCGAATATGGGTAGATCAACTGTAACAGCGAGATCTTAAACTCATTTCAGCTCCAGTGGAATGTACTTCATGCTAAACGAATACCTAGAATGATAGGAGCTGAAAACTACATCTATATATAGTCTTAGAATCATATCGACTCCGATTACAAGCTCCATTCCTTCTCAGAATCCTTTTCTACTATAGTTACTCGTAAAAGTAATCTTAAGGGCACTTGGTATCTCTGCTCCTTTTGAGCTACACCACTGCGTGTCTATCAGCAGAGTCAGTTAACACGATAAGAAAATATCTTAAAGGATTTTTAATTGCTTTCAAGTGGCCGAACGATCCACTCACTAAACGAAACACACTTTCAAAATACTTGGATGAAGTTGTAATGCTGTTGACAATGCACACACACACACACACACACACACACACACACACACACACACACACACACACACACACACACAGCACTACCAACTGTTGTATGTATGTGGCCAGTGTTGGCAACGTTCCACTTAATGAACTCCTCATCGTGGAACGAGGCACATTCGTAGCCACATTCCACTGCACCTGGCGGCGCATTCTTTCAGTTGCGCCACAGACAAATCGAGGCACTTTGGATCGGAATACTTATCGCTTATCGCGTTCTCTGAACGATAATTATCATTACGGGACTAATTGCGGCGATTATCTAACAGTTTAGCAGATAATGAAGGCAATGAGTGAATGGACTTTGGTAAGTGGATTATGTCAAATATGAATGTTACCCCGATAAACGAAACATCTGAATATCTTTTATATCGATGCAATCAATTAATGTCAAATGTCACCCGCATCAACTAGTACTTCCTCCTACCCACAGCCTCCCCCCTTACACTCCCCCTTACCCATTAAATAGTTATCGACTTGTTGTTGTTGCCAACGCAAACAAAAGTTCTCTTAGCTAATTCTATGTGATAAAGCCCCCGTCAAAATCCGCATTCATTTATTCGGCGCTCATTTATGCATATTATTTGCATAAGCTCGAAATCCATTTGATAAATATTCAATTAAGTGCAGTTCACCGTAACCCAACAAATATTATGTATGTATATGTATAATATTATTTTTAGCGTAGATAATTATGCAAAATCAGGGAATATTTCAAAGCGTGTAATGTGTATAAGTAGGCAGATGTTACAGATGAGGCAATTGACTATGAGTTGCTCTACATAATGACTGTATTTGGGGATTATTATATAATCCTGAGGAAACTTTTGTCTACCGAAATCAAAAGGTAATATACTTAGTTTATAGTTTAGCTTGTAATTGTTCATAGATGCATGATTGGTATTTAAAAATATTTTAAATAAGTTTTGCACATGATGCACATACAAATATACATAATCATCTCATGTTTATTCGAGCTCATTTTACCCATTTCATAGTTACAGGGTATAATTAGGAAATAATACAAGCGTGTAATGCAAAACATAGCGCATAAAATTACAAATTAATCGAATTTAGATTTGCAATGCAAAGGTAAATGCAAAACAACTTTGATAATCAATTGGGAGTTCGTTCACTCTTTGCTGCAAACCAAAATTCAAAGAGAACATTTTTGGCATGTGGCGCCCTCTGGCGGCAGCAGCATCAAAGTGCCGCATTTGACTCTCCGAAGACGCTAATTATATTATGTTTAGCATGCGCTCTGTTCGCGCTTCCTGTCGTTAATTCTCTTGAAAGCCTTTTATTGGCCATCGAAATGCAATTAAATGCCATAAAAAATGTGAAAAATAACAGAGAACAAGGCGAGACGGCGCTAAAGGCCTTTGATTTCTAACACCTTCCTGAGCCTTCTGCCTGGGACTGAAAAGATGTGTGAACATTTGGTGTGAACTTGTGACGCATTGAAATGCCGTTGAGGAGCTGTGAATGCAATGCCTTTGACTGGGAATCGATTGTTAATCATCATCATCAGCTTTGTTGTGTCTACGTTCAGAAGTAGAAGTGTGCCAAGTGGTCTGCTTGCAATACCTATTTTACAAAAGAAACTAGTGAAATAGTTTCATACTCTGGCTGGCAAAAAAGAAGAAAAAAGCATTTTCTCAACTTGACCCCGACGTGATTTGAACACGCAACCTTCTGATCTGGAGTCAGACGCGCTACCATTGCGCCACGGAGTCATCTGAAATCTCGTTGTTTTAATAATAAATAAAGACTTTGAGCTTATTCACTTAGTCATAATATCAACAAAGACTTCAAAATAGTCCAAATTGAAAGCCGAAAATAAATTAATAGAGATTATTTAGGCAGCTGATAAGAAATTCTTTTATATTCATTAGTGCTAAACTTGACTTGTCTTATCTTTAATGCAATTGATAATCATAAATTTAATTTTAATAATAATGTCAAGTACTTGGGTAGGTTTTAGTCAGACAATGCAAAAAGATGTGAGGTTGGACATCGAAATATATTAAAATATCGAAATATATTAAAATTCCTCGCTAGGCTCTTGAATATGGAAAATATGTATGTTTAAAAGAAATATATGTAAATTGGATTTCTTGGATTTGTTGTTATTAGATATACTAACAAATATATTCATATTTAAAAATTCGACTCTCTACTACTTTATTTTAATATAATTAATCTATAATCTATTATTTGTCTTTATTTACGCATTTGAGCTTTTTCAAAATACTATATTAGTTATTCGATTGTTACTGACCAAATATAATCACGCATTCGATAAGAAATCTCCAATGGAAGAACTCTCTAGTTTCGAACTATTAATATTATCTAATATATAACTATTATATCTGACTAAAGGAAGCCAAGATGTAAAAATTAAGTACTTTTACTATTTGGTAAGCAGTGTATTATTGACTGTCAATTTAAGGTTTTGTAGAAACAGTAACTTTAATTTAAAAGCACTTTTTCAAAGTCTTCATATGATATTCATCATACTACTTGACCGAACATAAGAGTGAAGTGCGTAGTAAACTCGTAAGGAATAATTACAGCACAACTCAAATAACTTTATGATTCCCGCAAGGCTTCAAGTTCATGAGCAATTTTAATGGCCATTCCTATGGCTGTAATCAAAGAATCGAGTGATTCGGCACAAGATATAGCGTGCGAGGGAGGTAGATAGAAAACGAGAGAGAGAGAGGGGAAGAGTTTTGAAATGCATTCTCTATGCAGGCAAGTACTACTTCTAACGATTACACATTTTATGTGCACTTTTCAATCTTAACGAGGCCCCGGGCACTTCTTTGCATACAAATAATACTAGCAGGGAGCTGCCATATCTTTTAACGACACTTGCCATACAACAACAACAACAACAACAACTACAACAAACAACCAAGAGCAACAATAATTTGTGCATTTTTGTTAAATGATTTCTTTTGGGTCATATCTAAATCTAATAAGTGCACGTATATGGATATGTTGGAATATAAGTATATTCTTTTAATTTCTTTTCATACGAAAAGTGGCCATAAAAGTCAAGGAGCGGTCATAAAGCAGACCAATCCCCTCGCTCCCTGAATAACCTACCCCGTCCCTCTCCTCCGCTGCCCCCTCTCAGCATATTGCTGTCCTGCTCTTTGGGCTTTGTTGTGGCCAAAAGGTGTGAATTTCTCGTTCATTTCTCTGGCCTCTCTGATTAATATGAGTCAGGAGCAACAGACGACAAGGCAATGAAAATGAAAATGAAAATGAGCAGCTAAAGAAATGGATAATAAAATTATAAAATGAAATGTTTGTTCCATCTTTATTGTTGTTGTTGTTGTTGTTTGTTTCTGTTTGTTAGTCGGGTGGCTGATTTGTATCAGGGTGCTTTCTATTGCCAGCCATCTTAACAGTCGCTGACGATTTTTATTCTCTATACCCTTGCGGAGGATACTTGAGGTTTTCCACAAAATATGTAACGCATTAAAGGAGGCAGCTTTGACGCCAACAGATGAGTATTCTTGATTAGAGGATAGAGCAACCTCGTTGACTTAAGCATCCTAATTGGAATATTAGTTAGTTTCAAGTTTATGTGAAGTATATGAAAAAATGTGTATGAAAATTGAATCAAACATAAAAGGAATAGAATATGTAATATCATACTTCGGCCATAGTGTATTTAAACTTCGCTCAACACTTTTTCGCTCTTGTTTAATTTTATGACAAACTTAAAGTTTCTTTTGAGTTTTAGGGAGAAGTTTTATGCGCGTGTCCTTTACGGATGCATTAGATGACAAATGAAAAACACACCGAAACACTTTTTATGCCATGACATTAATCAGACAGCTGACTTACAGCAGCTCTGTAGAGTCGAGTCGAGTCGAGTCGGGTTAGGTTTGGTTTATGAGCATATTGTGCGAATTGCGCAAAACGCATGCCAATCGAGAGTTATCGATAAACGTGGCGCACATCTCCAACTGCAAGTTCAAAGGCAACGCCACTTGAGCTCGAGAGTTTGAAGATCGCATCAGAGTCGATCGCGGCATGTGGCAAACATGTGAGTCGAGCTGAGACGGCCTAATGAAGCCATTAGCAGCGCCTTATCGCAGGATACCCGAAGAAGAAGAAGAAGAAGAAGAAGAAGGCATCCTTGACGGCAAAGTCGGTCTACCTACAAACGTACTTTGTTGCTGCTGCCTGCTTTGTTTGCCACAGTTTTTGTGCAACTAATACACCTAAATTAGATCAAGATCAGCCCCGGGCCATAATAGTTGCGGCAGCTGTTCTTCCGCCGAACTGAGCACCAAGCGGATTCGGTTAACCAAACTGCCCCGACCGCACCCTGTATTCTCTGACCCCTCTCCTCTCCTCTCCTCTCCTCTCCTGACTGACCATTAACTTCACTCTCGACATTGGCTGTGCCCTTTCAATATATTCATCAAGGCAACTGTTTTGGGCCGTCTTTGTTATTCGGCAAACTCCGAAATCATGATAGCACCTGATACAGTTGATCATTATGCAATTATCAGTCGGCAATTCAAGAGATCTGCAATTTTAGGTATGAACATTTTTGAAAAGTAGTTTGTCTCATAAGCAGACTGTATAATCAAACGATTAAGCATAACGTCGGGCTAATTTGGGTGTGTTAACATAAGAACCAACTTCAAATTCGTATTAAGCTTTAAATTCTAGTCGCACAGTTTTTGAGCTATCGCGATGATACTTTGAAAGGGACAGCACATTGGTCGGAACAGACCGGATCGGACTACTATATCTTATAACTGCCATACAACTGATAATCGGTTTTGGCCATATATCCCATGCTATCGCATTCAAATTCATTGCATACTTAAACATCCGTAGAACTCTGCAATGCTTACAATTTTAAAACGATTGAGTCATAAATACCAAAGATAAGCGTCATTACATATAGCAAAAGTTTAATTTTCAAAAACTGATAAAAACTTAAATGTATAATACAAGTAGTGGACAAACCATGAACAAATTGGCCTGGAACTTCAAAATCAGATCAGTTTTGGCAAGGTTTAAAGTCTTCTAGGGCACCAAAAATGAATTTTAAAGCCAAAATTGTTGTTATTATAATCATGACGAAGAAAATAATTTATTTGCTTATATGAGCTAGTGAAATCTACCCACAGACTCGACTAGAGTATAATGTCTTCGGCACGCCGAAGCTATTCCCTCCGCACTTGTTATAAATTAAATTATTTTAATTTGAAAGAGTTGAAAAATGTAAAAAATAATTTACAAAAATCTATTGAATGATATATGTGAGATAGAGATAAATAGAGCAAAAAACAAGTGGAGAAGGATTATCTTCGGCGTGCCGAAGATTAAATACTCTTTTCGAACCTTAAAGCAATTTTTACTATTTTTCCGTGACTGCTTATTTAATTCGCAGATATTAATGTCGCATACATATACCCCAACATATAAAATAAAATATATAAAGGTATTCATGTAAACAGGGACGTTTCACTATCCGCAGCTCGTGGACGCGTCCCTTAGCATTCATAAGTGCTACCGAATTGAACAATATACAAGTTTCAGTTTTTCCAAAAAGTCAAAACTACATTACATATGTATACTACAATATACATACCAAATTTTGTGCCTGTTGCTCTTATACCTTTCAAGGCTGCTGTCGGAAATTGAATTGTCATAAAACTTAATCTGAACATACGAGAGCTTATATTCAGAATTTGAGATCCATATTTTTTTTCGCGTGTCATTGGTTTTGCCAATGAATTTAAATTTTTCTTTTGAATTATTCTATTAAAGCTACTTTATGTATGAAAAAAAAATTAGAAACAATTTAGGAAATTGAAAATAAATGAATTTGACTACAGCTATTATATATTTGAAAAGAAGAATAAGAAAAAATGAAAATAAATGACCAGTCGCCGCTGGTTTCGAACCCGGGTCCTCTCGCTCACCAGTTCGCAACTTTACCCACTACGCCACAAGCCGTTTTGATGATCGCTGACAAAATCCCTTGAAGAGCAGACTGTCAAAAGCTTTCTTGTTTTGCTTTGTACTGCTTACACCAAGCAGTTTTAAGAATCGCTAACAAACTCGATTTATACTGAGCTTTTGTTTTTTCGCGTGGCATTGTTTTTGTTCTAAGCCATTGAAAGCAAATGAATTTGATTACAGTTATTATATATTTGAAAAGAAGAATAAGAAAAAATGAAAATAAATGACCAGTCGCCGCTGGTTTCGAACCCAGGACCTCTCGCTCACCAGTTCGCAACTTTACCCACTACGCCACAAGCCGTTTTGATGATCGCTGACAAAATTGCTTGAAGAGCCGACTGTTACAAATTTCCTTCTTTTGTTTTCCTGCAACCTGCAACTCGCGTTTGTCAGCATTTGTTTTTTCGCGTGGCATTGTTTTTGTTCTAAGCTATTGGAAGCAAATTAATTTGATTACAGTTATATATTTGGAAGGAAGAAAAAGAAAAAAGTATTAAATTAACAATCAGTCGCCGCCGAGGCTCGAACTTGAACTTGCGAAACATGCGTTCGTTAGCGCGGCTCTTTACGCCATACGCCACAAACCGTTTTGATGATCGGTGGCAAAATACCTTGAAGAGCAGACTATCAAAAGCTTTCTTGCGCTTGACTTTGTTTGCTCAGACTATCAAAAGCTTTCTTGCGCTTGACTTTGTTTGCTCATATGCACCTGTTTTTTCAAAATATTTAATGACGCATATCTTCGCTGTTTATGACTCAATCGATTTGCGATTTTACCCATCGATGAGTTATATGGATGTTCAAGTGTACAAGGAAATTTAAGGCAATTGCTTTGAAAACATCGGATTTATGGCCAAAACCGACTTTGAGGTGTATGGCAGCTATAAGATATAGTGGTCCGATCCGGCCGGCTCCGACCAATGTGCTGTCCCCTTGAATAATAAGTGTCTGTGCAAAGTTGCATCGCGATAGCTCAAAAACTGAGGGACTAGTTTGCATACATACAGACAGACAGACAGACAGACAGACAGACAGACAGACATACAGACAGACAGACAGACAGACGGACATGGCTAGATCAATTTGTTTTGTTTTTATAAGCATATTGGCAGTAACTTTTGGGGGTCTCAGACGCTTCCTTCTATGCGTTACAAACTTCAGGACAAACTTAATATACTATTTTCTTCGAAAAGAGTATAATAAGTTAGATTTACATCAATTGGTTTATGAAACTGTTGCGCAACATCCTTTTAAACACAACACTCATGTTTGAACCTTCTTAAATATATTTTCTCGTTGCTGTAGCTGGCCATTAATAAGCCCAAGTTGCCTCTGTTCCATATACGCGCACATAAATTTCAAAATATGAGAAGAAAAAAAAATAATAATAATATTTCCCATTCTGCGCTCTACAAATATTGCGGCACTTAAACACAAATGCTGCATCTAATGTGCAACTGCTGCTCCTTTACCGACTCCTGTCTCAGTAACTTTTCGCTGCTTTATTTTTGCTTTCTTTCTGTCTTTGAGGCAACCAAAAACACTGCGTCGCGAAGCGGCAAGTGCAACAAGCTCCCCAGTGCCGCTGCCCCTGCCCCTGCCTCTCTTCCTGCCCCTGCCCCACTCAGCCGACTCCTCTTCATATGCTCGTCTATGTTTTATTGCTTCCGCGCACTTTCGCTGCCTGCCACGCCCACAGCGCCCACATGCGAGACTCAGACCACAGAAGCTTGTTGCAGTTGCATATGTGAGAAAGTTGCCAGTGCGTTTAGCACTTGACTCAGCTGGGGGAAATGGGGAAATGGGGAAATGTGAAATGGCTGGTGGGTGGTGGGTGGAGGGGCGGGCTGTTGAGGCACAGCATCCGCTTAAGCGGCAGCCTTGTTGTTGTTGCCACATTTTGGCGGTTGCAGCGAATGGTTTCCTGTCACATGCGTTGCCACCATAAACCCCTTTCGTCTTCTCCCTTTGCCTCTGTTAAAAAAACAAAAAAAAAACCAATACAGGAGCTGCATGCGCATCCTGCAGGATACACGCTGGCAATTGTTTCACTTTCGCTGCCACATGTTGTTGTCTATTTCTTTTGCCAAGTTGTTGCTGCAGTTGTTGTTGCATTGTCATTAAACTTTAACCGCGGCATCTGTCACTGCCGTAGTCCTCGACAGGAGCAGCAGCAGCAGCAGCAGGAGAGGAGACAGCAGACAGGAGACAGTCGACAGGAGCTGCCTTAAAGCCCGCTAAATTTTAATTGCCCTCACGAATATCCAGCGCAAAAAATTAAAGCACATTTATTTGCAGGATGCCGAAGATGAAATACTCTTGTATACAGTTAATAGGACTTTGATATGGCTGTGTATATTTGCTCAGTTGTGGGACGTTCATAATATAATAATTCAAGCAGTGGATGATGGTTTATTTATGCCATTTAAGTAATCCTTTTATGCAGATTATTTCTTATATCAACCAATTAATATTATATTCAATTTAATTATATACATTTTGCTTCAATATTCGATGCATCTAATTCAATGCGTTACACAACTCTTGACAAAATTCTAGTACCCTCGGCCAGGTTATTAAAAAGTGGGGCAAATGTGGCAGTGTTGCAAGGGCTGCTGGTGTTTTACTTTTTTTGTTGTGCTTTTTATAGCTGCCACTGAATGCTGAATGCAAGCGCTTTTATGGCCGCCCATTCTGGCCACAGTTTCCATATATCAAGAATTAATTAGCGTAATGCAGTCGGAGTTGGAGCGAGTTGGCAATAGAGAAGGACCCAATTTTTTGTTTGTTTTTTAGCCATCTTGTTGCATGCCTCTGCTTCTGCCTCTGCCTCTGCCTCTGGTTAACTGCTGCTGCAGACTCCTGGCCAAGTGATCGTGAAAAGTGTTTGTCGGGTTTCCACTTCCCTTTTGCTTATATTTTTTTCTGTGCCCTGTTAGAGTCTGAGGGAAGGACATTAAATATGCGTGGCCACCATTTACATGATGATGTGGATGCGGATGTGCTGCAACAGTTTTTGCGCTCTAAATTGGATGAGATTGCCAGCTTTAAGGAGTGTTGCGTATAAAAAGTAGTGGGAAATTGTTATTTTTGGCGTGCCGAAGATTTTACACTCTTTTTGAACCTTTAGGCAATTTTCAGTCTGCATATCTTTGCTATTTATAACTCAATCGATTTGAAATTCTAAACATTGATGAGTTATAAGGATTTTCAAGTGTACAAGGAAATTTTAGGCGAAAGCTTTGAAAAGATCGGATATATGGTTAAAACCGACTTCCAGTTGTAGGGCAGCTATTAGATATAGTCATCCGATCAAATCGGCTCCAACAAATGTACTGTAGGTTTGAATAATAAGTATCTGAGCAAAGTTTCATCGCGATAGCTCAAAAACTGAGGGACTAGTTTGCATACATACAGACAGACAGACAGACGGACATGGCTAGATCAATTTGTTTTGTCATTCTAAGTATACTGGCAGTAACTTTTGGGGGTCTCTGTCGCTTCCTTCTATGCATTACAAACTTCAGCACAAACTTAATATACTATTTTCTTCGAAAACAGTATAATAATTTAAGTGGTTAAATGCTGAGTACAAAAAAAGCGTATGCTAAACTAAAGCGTTTTGGTGTGCTAATGAAATCGACCTGCTTTTTTTATGGATAGTTCCCTGAGCAATAGTTAAAGCTGAGAGTGTTTTAGAAAAGTTTGGGATAGCTCTTAGAAATTATATCTATATATAACAGACTATAGTATTATTGGCAAAGATTCGAGTATATATAACGTATTTATAACTTAATAGCTATTCATTACTGCATTAAATATCAGCCAATACAAACAATTATGTGAATTTAATTAGCTGAAAACTTTGAGGTGCTTTTAAATAGCTTTTTGTGCAAGCATTTGAGAGTTTTTTGACCTGAAAATAAATCTATTATACTATATAGCATGACTCCAAGTCAAAATTGAATGCATTCGATTATGACTACTTATAAGATATTTGGTAAACTTATGGGATTGAATTATTTCAGTCTATTTGGTGCATTTCTGCTGCATAAGCAGAGACATATTGGCATTTGTAAATTGCTAAAGCCCAAACAGAACAATGTATTGTTGTTATTTGTTTTCCTCTCTTCAACTTATTAGTCGCTAGTGCTTTCAGTTTGCCAGTCATTAAATAGATGCAATTTTGCTTATTGTTCCACTCTATCAAACACAGGAAAATTGTTAATATGTTTCCTATTGCATACTGTAATTCATAAGCAGTTATTTGTTATTGAAATAATAATTATAAAATTATTTGTATATTTGAAAATGATAACTTAAGCTCTCCTTTGAAATGCTTAAAGTCAAAGCCATACCTAAAAACCGCCCTTAACGACCATTCAGTCTATCAGCAGTAACGATTCTTGTAGTTCAAATGCATCAGCACCCACTTTTACACTTTTCCACTCTTGGACTTTTGCACATTTGCAGTGCATTAATTAAATTTTCGCCAAGTTAAAAGCAGCAGCAAAAAAAAAGAATGTTGCCGCCGACAGGCGACCAGGTGAGCTAAGGCAGTGGAGGCGGGAAGATAACTGAGGGGCCTGGGGCAGTTCACAGCGCCATTTTGTTGCCAGCTGCATGTGGCAGGCGACAACAGCAACAACAGCAACAACAGCAACAACACATTGGCAACTGCAACAGCGGCAGAGAAAACGCAAAACCCAAAAAAGCCAAAAGCGTTCAACCAACAACAACTCGCAGTGTGAAATTGTAGTGCACAAATTGCTGACTGCGTGTGTGTGTTCGTGTGTGTTTTGTTGTGTGTTGTGTGTTGCCCAACATTCAACCAAGCAGCCAACCAACAAACATCAACAACAGCAACAGCAACAACGTCAAGAGCAAAAAAGCCCTATGTTGTCAGTCTGTGGCAGCAACAACAACAATTGCAGCTGCAGGGCCAACAACTACAACAACAACAACAACAACTACAACAACAACAACATTCACAATGGCCAGCCACATTCATTGGCGGCACAAAGTTTTCACCTGTCGTCGAGTCAACGCGTTGATTGCTGCCCCCCTTCCCCTACCTGCTGACCCCCCCATGTGCACCCCTCCCTCTGCCATTTAATTCGCTGTTGTTGTCTTCTTTCACTGATTGTTGCCATTCGCTGCTGACGATCCTCGATGACGCTAGTCGTGAGTCGCGAGTGGCAAGCTGCGAGTCGCCATTTGCAAGTGGCCAAAGGGTGTGCTTTGTGTGTTTGAGGCATAGTCCAACTGTTGGCTGTTATTTGTTGCTTGTTGATAGTCAGTCGAGCGTTACGGGCAGAGAGAGAGAGAGATAGAGAGAGATAGAGAGAGAGAGAGTCCGCAGTTTATACCAACTCGTTTTTGCCATTTTTGTTTTTTGCTACAGTCATAAAACTATTTGCACTTGAGTATGCTCGCTTTATTGTTGTTGCTTATTGCATTCATTTAGCGCGTTTCAAAGGAGTAAAACTACCCTTTTGTTATTATCATTGCATCGTTTAAGTAGGCAGCAAGTTTTATGGCGCCGATACACGCCATCTTTTAAGGCGCTACAGAATAAACCAACCAGAATAGACCAAAACACTTGGGGGTCATCCAGAGGCTGGAGGGTCAAAAGCTATCAGCACTTGGGGAAGAATATAAAATATAGTCAACATTTGGCTTCTAAGAACAGGCTTAATATCTTTAGTACACTTTGGCAAGATATACAAGCATATACTAAGATATATAAGTCACTTAGATCATATAAAAAGTGATTATGATATATTGTCAAAAAATACACCAAATTGAATATTCAACATATACTGATCTATCAGAACAAGCTGATGTTATTGATTTGACTGATAACATTCACAGCTTGTTTGCCACAGTATCCAGATATATATATATATGTAACATATTTATGACTCATATGCTTTCATTTACGTTCCTCATTCGCTTCCCAGAAGCACATGTGAAAGAACTCTGCAAAACTTTCACACCGATCTTTATTGTTATGTTATGATCTCTTGTCGCTCCTCACCCAGATCACCTTTTGTTGTTCCGCTTTCAGTATGCCGTATTCTCCTATACATCTGTTTCGCATGTTCCACGACTTTTTCCTGCAGATATCTCTGCTCTTTCTTAATGCACTTTTGTGTTGTTGCTAATTGTTCGTTATTGCTGTTGCTGTTGCTGTCGCTGTTGTGCTCCGGCAACACCCACTTCCTGTTTATGTTAATTTGCTGCACGGTCTGGCAACGCTTTCTATCTCATTCGCAGCATTCTCAGCATTCTCAGCAAGACAATTGCTGCATAGGCAAAAACGCAAAACATAAATCTCTCTATAGTCCGCCCTTCAGCCAACCTGAACACACACTGCTCAGCACTTTCAGTGTTGGCAAATGCTGCACAAATGTTTGAAATTCCAGACTCAAATGACTAACACGCAGGGGTTTTTATGCACCCAAAAGGTGTTCGCAGCCATTACGTGCAGAGCAATGCATTTTAATGATGCGCCGCCCAGCCGCAGTATAATTTCAATTTTTGCATCTTTCAGCTGAGAAACTGGAATTTCAATTTTTGCATCTTTCAGCTGAAAAACTGGAAATTGATTGCAGCAGCAGCAGCAACTGCAGTAACAAAAGGCAGCAGCACGCAACACAATTGCAGTTGGTTTAATGAGCTCAAAAATGCGCACAACAACAATGAAGCTCCAGAACGCACAAGAGTTGCAATTTACCCCAACAGAACCCACTCTCCCCTTGCCCCTGCCCCACTTGACCAACGAGAAGGCCATCGGCGACTGCATTCAGTGTAATTAAATGCAATTTTATTGCCACGATCAAGAGCTAAAGGGCAAAAAGCAGCCAATGGGCCCAGATAGGTGGATAGGCCATACGAAACCGGGGGCCCCGGATAGAGGAACCAAGTGTTGCAATGCGGCGCTGCTAACTTGATTTATGCAACAATGCCGCCCCCTGTCGGCCAGCGCTCAAACTTCCGCTAAGCCCCGCTTGCGACCGACCACAAGAAAACAATGACGGAGTAATTAATTTCAAAGTAAACAATTTATCAAGTGCTTGCGGGCTGCCCAACAAGCCAACCAAGACCAACCAACCAACCAGAGATGCGCTCAGATCCGACGGACAACTGACAGCGAACGGAAAGCGTTTCAAGTGGGCAGCGCCAATTGGCAGTGTTGGCTAGCGCCACAAAGCGTGCCCCCGAGAGGAAGCCTCTGTGCGTTGACTCTGAGTGCAGCGAGTGCAACTTGAGAGCATGAAGTGCAACCACTTTAATGGAAATACATTAGCTTTCGAATTGAAAACATGTTTTCAGTTTATTGTAGAATAAATATTAATATATGTCTACTCTGCACTGCATAATTTCAGGCTTAGTTTGCTGGACTGGAAATGTTTGGAAATGTTTGATCTGTCTTTTAACTAACAACTAAATACAATAAAATAGTAAAAACAAAACTCAAGGGATCACATTTGTTTAATACTAATAATTATCAATTTTGATAAGTTAATTAATAATATTAACTATAATTACTAAAAACTAGTAAGTAAAAAAATATAAATCAAAATATTTAATTCAAACGCATTTGATTTATTTTTATTTATGTTACTTTATATTTCTTGGAAAGATTTAATTATTAAAATCGCTTGCTTAAAGTCAAAAATCATAATTGGCCAACTATAAAGAGATACCTAATCTTCTTATTTGTGAGCATTCGTAATTGGACAAAAGTGTACACAATGCAGCCAAAGGTCATTTAAGATGAACTCCTTCAAAAGGCATTTAAAACTACCACATCCACTGAAATTCTCATATTTCCAAATTGGCCCTCGAGCCAAGATTATTATGCAAGTATAATTAAGAGTGCCAAAAATGTAATTCCCGACTGCTGCAGTTTGCCAAGCACTTTGGGGGCCAAAAATCCACTTGCAATTTGCGCAAGAAATTTTAATAAAATCAGCTACGTGCTCATCAGCGTATAATCAGTACTACTTATGCACTTGAGAGGGGCCGGGGAAAGTTGATGTAGAAGTGCAATTTAAAAGAGATTACAATTATTTGATTGCTCTCTCTCTCTCTCTCGCTCTGTGGCTCTCTGTAAGAAGTGTGTAAAAAGTTTGTGTGCACACAGTCATAAATTCGTTTAGATAATTCCATAAGTATTATCAAGATTGCAGATTTTACGCACTTTGCTCAGCCGCCAGAGGGCGCTGCTATGAATCATGCCGGTCCACGAGTGAATCATTAGTGATGCGAATGAATGAATGAATGGATTGCCTGTCTGCTGGCTAGCCGGCTAAAAAGCAACACACACATGCAAACTAAACAAAACTCAAACGAACCGCAGGGCAAAAAGTCCGATTCGCATTCGCAATCGCATTCGAGTTTGGCGTATGCCAGGTTTCCCCCTTGACAGTTTCATAAATTAAGACATTCAACAATAAACAAATAAACAACACCAAACACAATGCAACAACAAGTATGCATGCTCGAAACGAGATGGCGCGACTTGAAGATGCCCTGTACCCAACTCGGAAACTTAAGTTGAAACTTCCAATGTCAATTGGGAATGTTCTGTTAGGAGGAAGATGACCGACCAATCCAGGTTAGATTTGAATCTAAGCTGAACGGATTTTAAAGTGCTCGACAGTGACAATCTTTGACAATCTCTAGCTGTTATTTGTATTAGCTGCTCGTTATCAAATAGTTAAAGCTTATTAAAAATGTCAAAAATGTAAGATTATGATTAAGTAGCCCTTTAAACAAGTGTAAAGTCTTTTTAAAAGCGTACCGCAGATATAGCAATATGAATGGGATATTGATTCTTTTGCCCGCGTCATATGCGTTCAACTGACTAACATGCACCCTACTCATACATATAGGGTATTGAAAAAGTGCACGTGTTTGTGGTTTGGCCTTTTGTTGACAACAACAAAAATGTGCAGAAGACAGCAGCAGGCAGCTTCAAAGAGTTTGTCAAGCGGCAAAGTCTGTCGCTAATTATGCGAAATGCAGCCCCCCATCCCCCATACCCCCACCCCATCCGCCAGCCCCTTTCTTTCTCTCGTCACCCTGTTCCCGTATGTTCCCGCATGCTGTCTACGGCAATTGCGTTACACAAAGGCGGAAAAGAGAACGCCGAAAAGCCAAAAAGCGACGGCCCGAATGACATGTGAAAATATGCAAATGCAAATTATCAAAAGTGAATGAATCGAGTCCTCTGGTCTCTGCTCTCTGCTCTCAATTGTTGCTACGGGTCTGCATGCAGAAGGGGGGTTAGGTGGAATGCAGGGAAAGCGGGAAAAGCGGGGCGAAGGGGGGCTTTTTTCACTCATTAAATATAATGGCCAGACACAAGACACAGGACAGAGTTGTCAAGCAGACTGCGCTTTAATTATGATGTCGAAATACGCATTAATTGCCAAAGTGAAAAGCGAGCACCCTACTTGAGAGCGCGAATACCCCTACCCCCCTTCCCACCATTTACTGTACTTGTAAGCAACTGACAGCAGCTTATGCAATTTTGACAAGCGTTTTAA
The DNA here is from genome assembly GCA_035042425.1 of Drosophila flavopinicola. Classification (NCBI taxonomy): domain Eukaryota; kingdom Metazoa; phylum Arthropoda; class Insecta; order Diptera; family Drosophilidae; genus Drosophila; species Drosophila flavopinicola. Next base: position 771,975 of record JAWNLL010000242.1, on the reverse strand, counting down.
ATGTGCGTCCAAGCGTCGACAGTTGTCAACTCTCATTGCATATATCCAAACGTATATATATATATATATGTACATCCGACTTGATTCCAGATCTAGATTATTTGACGCTGATAAACGCCAGTTGTTGCGGTCGCGGATGTGACTGTAGGGAGGATGACGATGAGTATGAGCTGGCTGTCAACCGACTGTGCGCTCTGATGTTGCTTAATGCATTTGGACATTTGGCACTTAATTATTTGCAAATGCGGAAAACATGAACTGCGCCAGGCGGCAGGGGCTTCAGGGGGTTAAGAGCAGGGTCAGAACTTAAAAGAGGACAATTGCTGCCAGGCAGTTCAAAGAAAAGTGCAGGCAGAGTGTGTATCTTAAGTTGAATTTAATCCAGTGAACTTTTTGTGATGGACAACTTGAACTGAACATCTATTCATTTATATTCAAGTCATTCTACTTGTAATCAATTGGGAATTAGGGAATTAGACTACTCCTTCACTACTTGTAGCCTCCTCTGGCTTAAGAGCTATTACAAATCTCAAATAGTTTTCACAAAACCTAACAAATTGGATTAAGCACTGTTAGCACTTCAAAGCTCAAGCAATTTCACAAAAACTTTACATTTTTCTGATAAATTCGAAATTGTTATACTCTTTTCGAAGAAAATAGTATATTATGTTTGTGCTGAAGTTTGTAACGCATAGAAGGAAGCGTCGGAGACCCCCAAAAGTTACTGCCAGTATGCTTAGAATGACAATACAAATTGATCTAGCCATGTCCGTCTGTCTGTCTGTCTGTATGTATGCAAACTAGTCCCTCAGTTTTTGAGCTATCGCGATAAAACTTTGGACAGACACTTAGTATTCCAGGGGACAGCACATTGGTCGGAGCCGGCCGCATCGGACCACTATATCTTATAGCTGCCATACAACTCGAAGTCGGTTTTGGCAATATATCCCATGTTTTTAAAGCTATCGCGATACAACTTTGCACAGATACTTATTATTCAAAGAGACATCACATTGGTTGGAGTCGGCCAGATCGGATTACTATATCTTATAGCTGCTATACAAAAAAAAAGTGTTACGTGACAAAACGATTTTGTACAGCTTATGAAATTTCAGTGGTGCAGTTGGCAGAGTGAATATCGCCTATAGGTTCGTAAAGAGTATAAAATCTTCGACACGCCGAAGATAATGCTTCCCCACTTGTTTTTACTAAATTTCAGACCAAGGTTAATTTCTATAGAATTTCATTAACAGCAACAAATTATAAATGTGGAAAGTAATTAAAACGATGTGCATGGAAATTAATTTTGATAAATGTACAGGTCCCTGAAAATCTCAAACTGCCAACATTTGGGTATTTCATCATCAGCGAAAGAGTTGGATACAAGTTAAAACACCCCCCCAATAATAACAGCGAGGATAATTAAGTGGCATCATTGGGCTGCGCAGTTGCAAATGAGTTGCCAATCAAATGGGCCAAGTCAGGGACAGCTGGCGGTCAGCAGACTGATGTGATTTATGTTTAAGCTTTTATTAAAATTTTTGGACACCCCCACACCCCCATCGAAACACAAACGAAATCCTGAGCTGATTAACAGCATCAGCAAAAGCTATAGAGCGAAGCGTGCGTGACGCCCAAAGGCAGAAGAACGACAGAGACAGAGAGAGAGAGAGAGAGAGAGAGAGAGAGAGAGAGAGATGGAGGCATGAAGATTGGAGCTTGGGAGCGTCTTTAATTAAAATAGACAAATGGCGCACGATTGAGCACTCGGTGGCTCAGTGGATGATGCTTCCGTTTTAGCCCCAGCTGTGCGCCTAATTTATGAAAAATTCACAAAACGAACTTATCAATCATATTACTACTAGCCAGCAGCTCCTTTTCACCGACTGTGGCTACATTGTTGGACGCTGTCAGCTGCTCCTTTTTTTGGCAGTCAAAGCACGTGCCTCGCTGCCGGCCAAGTGCCGCTCCTCAAAGGGAGAAATTCAATAGAAATATTGCAGAAACGTTGCAAAAGACTCGCTTCTCCACTTCCACTTCCACTTGCAGTTGCAGTTGTGCAGTTGCAGTTGCAGTTGTGGCAAACAGTTTGCACTTCTCATCGTTTATTGTAATTGTGAGCGGACTGGGATGGACGGAAGTGGATACTCACTGTGCTGGGCTGCCTGATGAAGTCGTTGATAATGCGGTGGCTGCTTTACTTTAGCCAATTTGGCTCTGGCAGCCGCTCAGCAGTGACACGTTCTACGTGACCTGTTCGCTAAATGTCCACTGCAAAAGAGATAGCGAGAGTGAGCGAGAGGGAGCGAGAGGGAGAGGGAAGTGCAGCTGGCGCATGTCAAGCTTTGATCAAGCTTTAAGCTGCACAGGTTGCACATCATTTATCAGTGTGGCACAACTTGTCAGATTTTGATAAGGCAAGCGATTAAAGATGATTGCTGCATAATCTAATAGCAAGGAGCAGTCAAAGTAGCCACAGCGCTGAATATTCTCAGCTAAAGTCCTTGGAGTCAAGCATAATTTATTAAGCTGACTTCAAAAATAATTCCTCTGCTTGGCATACATATTATATCTGCTTTTAAATTAAAAACACTTTCGAATATTCGATTTACTATGAAACACAAGCCATGACAAGTCTCCCAAGTCACTAGAAGTGCCTTTCAAATACCTCAAGCACCCATAACTTTATCAAAACTAGATTAGATTTCGATATGCTATGAAACACAAGCCACCAGAAATGCCTCATCCCTCAAAATATTAAAGCTAGTCTTAGAAAGGCAAAGGCATTGACAACCTTAACTATACCCTATATTTACATACCCGAATATTAGCGCCAACATCATTATTAGTCGCAGACACTAATTTCGAAACAAAATGCCATTTCCAATGAAAAACCCAAACTGGAAAATCAAAGACAGAGACACGCGACAACAACAATTTACTGTTTGTCTAAGCAAAAAAAAGAGAAGAAATATGTACATAGAAGAATTGAAGCAGCGACGACAAAGCAGCCATTGAAATTTCCAAGAAATTTTAATTATTCAACATTTTTGACGCCAGGCAAATGGTTAAAAAGCGTAGAAAGCAAAAACCCGACGGCAAACTAATTAAAGAAGCATCCACCTACAAAATGAAAAAAAACAAACCAAACCCCAAAGAGGGGCCTGTGTGTGTGTGTGTGTTGACTCCTTGCGAGATCTCTCTCTCTCTCTCTTTCTCTGTCAGAGCAATTCGAAAAATCATACAAAGTTATATAGTCATCAAGTGTACATCAATCATAGGCCGCACAAAGTTGGAGGCTGCTTTGTCTGGGGCAACGCAGAAGAAACACAAACAAGCAACAACCGCAAGAAAAGCGTGAAAAATTGTCGGGCATGACGCAGTCGTGCAACGCATCCCCCAGCCTGCCACAAAGCACAAAACAACAACAACAACAACACCAACAACAACAGCGCCAAGAAGAAGAGATGCATTTGGGCATTGCTAAATTTGGCCCAGAAACCACGTACGGAGAGCACCACAAAGCACCACAGCCAAAAGCACCGCCAACCATCGGTAGCGTACCATGTGTAGGCATTTTGCTGATAATTAGCGGCCTCGGAGAGCCGAGGACTTTGCGCCCTAATTGATAAACGTGCCAGCAGCAAGAGTAGCCAGTACACTCAGCGAAACTGCGAAAATCCGCATATCTTTGGCGGCAAAGGTAGCTCAATGTGAGCTTATAAGATATATTATTTGGTTTTTCTAAGCACCTAGCTAAACATTGATTACTTCCAATTCCATTTTATATGTTTGCTGAATATTGAAAAGTTTCTCAAAAAAATTTGATATTTTTTCGAAAAGTTACAAAAAAAAAAACTTTTAAATATGAGATATTTTTAGAATCTACTTGGAATGTGATTTATAAGATATGCTGTTTGGGTTTTCTGCAAACTAAGCTTGTCATTTCTTACTACACTTACTTAATACACTTTTCCGGAATTCTTAAATGTTTTTCAATAATATTTTACACTTGTTATAATTTTTCAAAAAGTTCAAAAAAAAAATCATGAAATTTCATCGAGAAATAAATAAGATACTTTTGGGATCAACTTATAATGTGAGTTTATAAGACATGCTGTTTAGTTTTTCCAAAAACTAAGGTTATAATTTCCTACTTCCAAGTCCATTTTATATTTTAGTGAATTTCGAAAAGATTCTAAAGAATATTTGAAATTTTGTTTATACTTTCGAAAAATTAAAAATAAAAACACTTTCGGGAGATAAACGGTCCGGTGCAGAAGGGCATATGCGTAATTCGTAAGCCATTGGTCAAGTCGACTCGTAGGCACTTTGTGTCCCACACCCAAATTGTCAAATTGTGTGGCCTCCACGTGGTATCTCCCGGAGTACTAGATCCAGTGTATATCTGGCTATGTACGCTAATTCGAGCGACGAAAAATATATATTGTAATCAATATAATACAATTGCCGTGGCGTTTTCCCCGTTATTCAACGGGGTCGGCCAAATAAATCCATTTTACCCACGGGTACCTTGGTAACTTAAACCACAAAAAAAAAAAAAAAAAAAAAAAACACTTTCGAATTTTCAACTCGATATAAATAAGGTACGTTAGGAATTGTCCTATTTCGGGCCCTGTTTATTCACAGTGTACCCAGTGGCAGTCACAGTCACAGTTTTGCCAGAGTCTGTGCCGCCGTCTGCGTTTGTCTAGCGCCGAGTTCCCAGTTTGCCTGTTTTCCTGTTTGCCTGCTTTTCTGGGAGCTCCCCTGTTCGCTGTGGCGTAAAAATTATCTTAATGGACAATTTAAGAATCACTCATTGTGAATTATGCGGCGCATTTAGTTGCCGAGTAGTAGTTGTTGTTGGTTGTTGGTGTTGGTGTTGGTTCTTGCTCTGCGATCTGGGCACATGGGCAAAGGAATGCCTGCAGTGTCGAAACTTTTCTCATGCCCTTACATAAGGGGCATTTAGATGTTTTCAGTCGGTTCGACAGATGTTGCAGTGTCTTTTAATCGGACTAGTAAAATGCACAGTTAACACAAGTACTTATAATAAATAAAGATTTTAAACATGTGTTCCACTTTTGGACAGAGGGAAACCAAGCTTGTTAACTGAGCTTAAGTTGTGTTTCAAGAGGCCACAAACAAATACTTCAAATATATCCCAAAATATAAAGTTGACTTCTTTCAAAACTCGGCTTAACGGTTTTTCAAATTTAATAACTAATTATTATTTATATATTTTATCAAAGTTTTTGCTTTGATATATTATTGAAACAATGGCGTAAAATTACAGTCAAAAGTGTATAAAAGTAGTCGACTTGTGTTCATTTATTTGCTGTTGTTTGTTTCACTATTTTCGATAAACATTGCAACAGTTTTGAGATTGTAAATGTTACGGAAAATCTTCAACTATAAGCAAATGAAATGCCTAATGTGTAAAAGAATACCAGATAGTGAAAGAGATGCCCATTACCATTCCAGGGGGGCGGGGCAGACAAGGGGGGTAGCCATGTGTGCCACTTGACTCGATTTGTTGGCCAGGAGCATTTTGAATCTCATCACTCAATGTTACAGCCGCTAAAAACAATCAACAGGCGCAACAGGCGCAACAGTTGCAAGTCCCGAACTATGTATGAAAATTTAAATTATTATTTGTACAAATGGGGGGCAAGATGTGTCTGTCAGTCTGTCTATCAGTCTGTTGTCTGCCTGTCGGTTCGCTGCGCAACGTCGCTTAGTTCTAATGGCTTTAATGAAACTTTTAATTCCCAGCTACGTGAATTTATTGTTTGTTTTGAGGGGTCTCAAATTGTGATCTCTCTCTCTCTCTCTCTCTCTCTCTCTATCTCTCTGTCGGTTTGTGTCCCTGGGGCATGTTGCATGTTGTGTGGCCACTCAAAAATAAACGAGAGAGCTGTGTCTGAGTTGAAGTGAAGTGGGTTGGCCAGCCAGTTCAACTGGTAGCCAACTCAAGCTGCTTATGGCTGGAGAGAGAGAAAGAGGGATTTTTGGGGGGAGTTATGCCAAATGCAGATTAATCAAGCGCTCACTGAGTTTACCTAGGCGCTGTTTTCTGATTTGCAACTGCCCCCCTCCCCCACCGCCTCTGGTAATCCCCCCTGGTACCGTTTCGCTACTGTCGGCTGCCACTTTGCCAGCTGATTAATGTCTTACATGCGACGTTTTAATACCAATTTTTTATGCATATTCCAAAACGAATAAAACGCAAGACGCCAAAGCCAAGTGAAAAACTTGCAGTCACTGCATCCGTGACATTTCCTGTGCGTGCGTGCGGCAACTACAGTGAACACTCGCTACGCAGAACACGTAAGCTGACTTGTAAGCCAATATGTAAAACAATTTGTTCAACTCATTCACTTGCAGCGACTCACAAAATCGCAATACATAAAGAAGATGGTCGAAAATAAAGAAGCAAGTGCTATATATTTTAAACGTTTTTACGTACATATATGTAAGTATAATTTCTTGCAATTTCTGAATTTTATTAAAATTTTAATATAAGTTGTAAGTCATTAAAATAAACTTATTATAATAAAATGGGTATATGTTAAAATCATAAAAGTCTCCGTTGGTGTTAAGAATTGCGTTAAAGATAATGCCGACTAAGTCACTAAGGAAATATTGTCCTAGATGGTTTTGGTAACATATAATAAACGATCGATATAAAGCGAAACAATATATATGATTGTCATTCCTCTAATTCCTTCGACTTCTATAAAAGCTTTTATTACTAACATTTCTTTTATAGTCAGCACACACTGTTGTCCGTTAAGAGCCTCTCGAATCGCGTCAGAAATATTCACAATGTTGTTGCTACTCACTGGGGGGATTGAAAGGTGTTAATGCCAAAAACTTGCACAAGATTTGTACACAGCTAATTTCAGCAGATTTATAAAGACGAAAGTTGACAACGGACTGACACCAGATCCCCAGTTGAACTGAGCCTGGACACCCATAACCAAATTGCCCGATGAGCAATTGCAGATACGAACATGAATTCGAATACGAATACGAATACGATTACGATTACGAATACTGAATGTATTCAGTTTGCACACACGTCTCAAAACAAGTCTTTGGCAAAGCTGTAATTAAAATGAAATCTGTAAGCCAATGCCACAGGTGTGAGAGGCGTGAGCATACCTGATACCTGAACACATCCTGTTCTAATTAGAGCGGCGCCCATGATAATGACTTAATAACAGCTTTACAGTTGTGTTCACTTTGTAACTGGAAAAGCGCATCAACTTAAGTTCCTTTCATACTGGAGCGTGTCTTATCATTGTGTTAAATTAACCAATTTTCATTTCTATTTACCCTTTCCTTTCGTTTCGTTTCGTTTCGTTGCCAATTAGCGGCAACACTTTGTGACCCAAAAGAAATGTTTGGGCCAACGTGTCACTCGAGACACCTTTTTTGATGACTGGCCATGATTGACTGGATTGAAGGCGGCTGCTGATCACAAGTTCCACACAACTGTTCCATCATCCATGGGCCTAATGAGGCACTTTGTCCATAAGGTTGAACATTGCACGTATATACATATACATATATATATCACTTCCGATTTGGTAATGAGCAGACTTATGATATGGCTCTAATTGGGCTTGTGGCAGTGATAGTTGTGAAGTTTATCAGGTTGAAACATACAAAGAGAACAGAATAAGCAGCTTGAAGAATGAAAGACAATTACTTATTTAGAGTATGTTTCTGAACAGCTCGTTAGAGTTTAACTGATAGTTATGGTTTATATTTGTAATATACATATTAGTAATGGGACGAGTCCTCACTGCATTCTGTTTATCAAATACAAATTTCATATTCAGTTATATTTTAATCAGTCATCGCATGACAACTTTAAACATCTTTAAAGATGGTCCCATCATACTTCATTTAAAAAATATCCTATTGTGTGCTCTCCACTCACACACACACACACACACACACACTTCTTGGCAAAACTCAATTAAAATCTAATTAAATTCTACCGGCATTTTATTTAATTTCTGTTGGTTCCAACTCTCTCTCCCACACACACACACACACACACATACATCAATGTTTAAGCAGCATGTAAACAGGCACTCATAATGGCGCTGTGCACAACAATTATGAAAAGCAGCAGCAACAACAACAGCAACAACAACAACAACAACAACAGCAACTCAGCCTGCATATCATTGACGAGCACTCAATGTCAGCTGCAAAACAAGCAATGACAACAGGGCACACGACCACGCCCCCACAGCGCCCGCCCCCCAACAAACACCCTAAATAAAAACGCCCACACGCCCAAACACACTTGAGCAAACAACAACAACAGCAACAACAGCGATGGGCAAATCAAAAAACGACAACAACAAAAATGGATGAGAAACTTTACAAACTCAATTTTCACAATTCTGACAGCCCAAAAGTGCCGCCCACAATTTTCTCATATTTAAGAAAAATATTTGTTTATATGTAGATAAATTGAGGACTAGAGCTTCTGTCAACAGTTCTTATGTTTTTTTATTTTGGGGGTAGTTAGTAAGTATTTCGGAGTGTGAGAACTGGGTGTGTTTACATTATTATCTTTAAGAAGGTGTCAGCCACAGACACAGCAAATTCCCCTCCCTCTCCAATTCGCTTCCCAACTTGGCAGCTGCCAACACACACACATGACATATTTATAAGTTGTGGAAATTTCATTTTCATTTCAATTTCCATTTTCGGCAAATTTCATTGTCTGAAGACGGGCGAATTGTCAATTTGCCAGGTGAGATTAGCATATCACGAGCAGATGTGTGTGTGTGGGGTGTTAGAGGGTGAGGGATGTTTTGGAGGATGTAAAGTCTTAGAGTAATATGTCCCCAAACTCAATTTCGAGCCTATGCTTTTGGTGTTGAATAAAGTTTTTATATATAGATGATAATTTTTGATAATAATAAGTATACAAATTATTATTTGAAAATTTTGTTAGTAATCAATAATAATATGTTTACTGCTTATCAATTTCTCTACTATTGACTTAAAATTGAATCAAACATTATTTATGATGCCGAAGATCTTATACTCTTTTCGAACCTATAGGCAATTTTCACTCTGCCAACTGCACCACTGAAATTTCATAAGCTGTACAAAATCGTTTTGTCGCGTAACATTTTTTTTTTGTTTTAAGAATATTTAATTCATTGCCAGCTGTATAGCAGCTATAAGATATAGTGATCCGATCCGGCCGGCTCCAACCAATAAGATGTCTCTTTGAATAATAAGTATCAGTGCAAAGTTTCATGGCGATAGATTAAAAAACATGGAATATATGGCCAAAACCGACTTCTAGTTTTATTGCAGCTATAAGATATAGTGGTCCGATCCGGCCGGCTCCGACCAATGTGCTGTCCCCTGGAATATTAAGTGTCTGTCCAAAGTTTTATCGCGATAGCTCAAAAACTGAGGGACTAGTTTGCATACATACAGACAGACAGACAGACAGACGGACATGGCTAGATCAATTTGTATTGTCATTCTAAGCATACTTACAGTAACTTTTGGGGGACTCCGATGCTTCCTTATATGCGTTACAAACTTCAGCACAAACTTAATATACTATTTTCTTCGAAAAGAGTATAATAAAAAGTTAAAATTAAATCAAACTAAAACCATATATGCTAGAAAATCATATTCCCAAAAAGTGAAACTTAGTTTATTTTTCAAAAATGTTGTCGCTTTTTACGTTTTGCATGTGAGAAATCCAATTACTTTTTAATAAAATCAAATGATTGTGCACTAAATCAAATGCTGTCGTTTATTAAATTGTATATTTTTTTAATGATGCTTTTGCCAGCGAGGCGAGCGACTGTCAACAGCTTTGTTAATTTATGTGGCAGTGCCACGCCCAAATTGACACGATACAGGCGTAAAGTGAATATACGCGAACAACATATGGCCACAGTGTGCACAGTGTGTCGATCAGTTGTAAAGTGGGCGTGACTGCTGCCCAGGAAGAGTTGAAACATGGCGACACGAAATGCTGCATTGCATTGCGATGGATGAGCAACGTTTTTCCTTGGCTACCGCATTGGCTGCTACACAAAATGGGCGTGGCAAATGTGAGGGGGCCAACACAAATACAACAACGGCAACAAAGTCGTTGACATATTCAAGTGGCGAGCTATAGAGAGCAGCAGAAGCAGCTCCGATCCGATCCGAACCGAACCGAACCGATCCGTGACTGATCTCAATTGTCAGACTCGATTTGGTTGCGTTACGTGACGTTACGTTTGAAGTGGCCGCAGACGCAACTTTTGGCATTTTATTGAAGTTCATAGCTATTAATAGGCGCATCATTTTGATGAATTGATGGCTCCCCAGTGGACCGATATGGTTGCCCATCGTCTGGGGCCTCGTTGCGCTCGTTTTAGTTTTGATAGTTTTTGAAAATGCTGCGCTGTGGCCGCTTTCGCATTGATTTTCCATTCTCCATTTACTTTTTTTTTCTCTGTTTCTTTCTCCGAGATTTTCGAAATATTTTCAAGGATGCAGCATTGCTCGCTCTCGCTGTCGTCTGTGCCTGTTGGCGTCTTCAGCGTCTTCAGAGTCGTCGTCGTCTGGGCGAAATGTCGTCAAGTTAATTAAGTGATTTATGCGCGTTGAGGTCGCGCATCTACTTAATTATCAAATAGTGTGGCATTTGGGGAATGTCTTGGGGAATTATTTTGCTGCCGAGATTTACACTCGCCTGGGCCTTCGCATGTGGGGCTGACTATAAAATTGGTTTATAGCTCACGCTTGAAATATTTCCACTGGCTTATCGTGTAGTAGTCGACTCGACTACGTCAAATAGACGCAAAGCATCTGCGGGAATACTGAAAGGGATTGTGCTAAGAAAGTGCTTACATGCAGTAATGAATATTTTAATTGATTTAAAAATGACAAATATTGTGTATTTCATTTGAATACAGACTGTTTTGAATTTGAGGAATATTCCTTGTGTCTTCCATAGCTTGAGCTGTATTGTCATTTATTGCTTTCCCTCTTCCAAGTCTTAAGTTCTTTAAAAGCTCTCGCTGAAAAATCTAGCCTTGATTGTATTTGTAGCATATTTATATTATAAGAGTTGTTCGCTCTTTGATTGTTTAAATTATTAGCTAGCACTAACATTAACATTCATAAGATACTTTTACTCCAAGGTAACATCTCTCATTAAAATATATCATTTATATACACTATTTTATATGGCTTACTTTCACTGCCGTTGATCCTTTCTGTCATGACCACTTTCGACACTCGAATATCTTTTTTGCCCAATATTCAAATATTGGTGTGAATACCCCTTTCATGGCAGGACATGTTGAAAAGTGCCAGATACCGCTGTGTTCATTTATTCACATGCTCCAAGGATCTACATACAATATGGCACGTCTTGTGTGTGTGTGTGTGTGTGTGTGTGTGTACAGTGCTGTCAGGCACTGTTAACATTATCCGGCTGATTATGCTGCATGAAAAATGACCAAGCGGAGTGGAGACAGCGCAAGAGGAATGCGGCTTTATATTAAAAACGGGGGTATTTGAGCCATTTGGGATGAATATTCTGCATGCATTTATCGATATGCGTCATTTTACTGGTTGTCTTTATTTCTTTTTCATAAATTTCGGATTTATGCAGGCAAAATAAAAAGGTCTGCTGGCTGGGTCCTGGCCCCATGTCCTGACCTCGGCAGCGCATTCAATTAACAGCGCACATAAATTTACTTTGGCTGTAATAATGCAGCTGAGTCCGGGCCAAGGATACGCAGAGTGTGATAGAGAGAGAGAGAGAGAGAGAGAGAGAGAGCTCTCATCCAGTTTATTTAAAGCAGCGTGCATTTATGCAGCGCACATATGAGAGGCGCATAAGGACGATGCCAGGCGACGGCTTAAGTTGCGGCCTCATAATTTATGGGAGTCAGGACTCGGTTCAGGACCTCAATGAAAATGGCGTTCTAATTACTTTAAGCTGCCAGACGGCTGACCAGACGCCGACAAGGATGCCCCAAAACATATGAGCCCTCAGCGATTATTGCTGTTTGCCCAGCCAAAGGATAACAGCAACATAAGCAGAAGCACACAGCCCACAGCACCCATCGCCCATCTCCTGCTCACTTGTGTGATCCTTTGTTGTGGGCAGTCGAGGCACGTCTATTAGCTGGCCCCCAAGTCTCCAAAACTAATTGCAATATGGCATTGCATCCTGTTGCCAACAAGCTGTCGGTGGCGTGAGCACATCCTTGTGGCCATCGCCAACGTCCTGCCAGCGGCATGTCATGTTTGACTTGTCCCTGTCCCTCTCTCGGTACCCGTTCCTCTGCCTGCCTCCTTCGCTTTTGAGCTGACAATCTGACAAGCTGACAACATGCAGCCCGTGCATGTTTGTGCATGCCTCACTGACAAGGACATGGCAAATTAAAATGCAATGAAAGCGTTAATGAATTTGTGCAGTTTAGACAGGCAAACAGGCAAACAGGCAAAGGCGCATTGAGAACCCCGGAGCCTAACAATCGAGCTCGAGCTCGAGTTAATGAAGTGCTCCGCTAGCTGCCCAGCTCGGCTTACAAGGGGTTTGGAAAAGGGGTTAAGACTCTGGCTCTTGCTGTTAACGCTTTCACTTTGTTAACGTGGCCGAAAAGTGCCGCTGATATTTCAATGCGTCGTCATTTTTGACATCGCTGACTAATTCCCTACCCCTGACCAACAAAAAAACAAAAAGCGAAAAAGAAACAGCTGTCAACATTGTCCATCAGTTTGCGTTACACATCCTGCCAACTCCTGTGACACACGGCTGCCAAACCCTTTTCACCGCACCACTCCCCCTTCCCGCTCCGGTTCCACTTGCTGCCCAAAAGGTCAACGAGGGGCCAAAGGGGTTGCCTAATTTAGTGGCGCACAATGTCGTGGATATTTAAAGCAAATGAGCGCACATTTATAATGACAACAAGGACAAGGACACGGACAACGACAACGACAACAAGGACCGCTGCGAAGCTCGTCTCGTTTCTGAACTTATAGCAATTTATATGACAGTGTCATTAGTTCGGTTTATGCAGCAGATGACAAAGTAGCGGAGAATGCAGAGCGAACGGCATAAAGCAGCTAGCTGGAAGGATTGCCGACTCTCAAATGCCCTAACAGACACAAATAATATTTTTGTGGCAGAAAAGCCAAAGGACATGACTCCTTATCAAATGAATTGCAATTGCTTAAAACAGAATAGTTCAGAAATGTTTTAAGAAAACTAGACAAAACTTTTAACAGTAAAATAACGAATATTTAAATTTAAAACATATAATATCAGACTGCATAGCTCAAACATAGTTTATATCTATTCGATATACATTCTTCATGCCAAAAAACTCCAACTATGACCAATAAAATTAAAATTGACTTAAATTTACATTTCATTACAGCTCATCTGCTTTGTGTGGCAAGTCGAAGTTTTCTTTTCATTTGTTGCCCTTGCTTTGTTTCATTATGGCCCGACAATTATTTGCATTACCCGTTCTGGTTTCAAATATGTATGTTTCATCAGGATATATACATATATTAATTATAGAAAAAAGACAGAGACAGAGGCAGAGGCAGAGGCAGACAACAAAAAATGAAGGCATGACAGCTAAAAAAAATAAATACGCACAGCTGAATGAGTTTTGGTTTTCTCCTTTTATATTTGGTGCAAATTGAAAAAGGGACAACAAAGATGGCATAAAAGCGGCCGACGAGGACAACAGCCAGAGGACATTTTTTTTATTTTGGCGGGCGTTACCCTAATGCATAATCAGGTTTAAAAATGACAACAGCGAAAATAATAACGGTCACAAAAGTGCCAAGGGACAATGGCAATCAGACGGCAAAAATATACAAAATTAACGCTTACAACATGCTCTAATCAAATTTAACCGAGCACATTCTCTGTAGTCCTTTATCCATTTCTTTTCACATTTAGCCATGAAAGAACTGGTATATCTTGAAAGATACAATTATTCAGTGCCAGCAATTTAAATTGAAGATAATGCGAAATAAAATGCAATAAAAAATATGAATGACAAAGCAATCTAGAGCTAAAATTGAATTTATAAATATATTTGAATATCTTTTTGTAATAATAATTTTGTATAATTTGAAAATAAGCGGCAGTATAGGCGAGGGAGTTAGTGGGCGTGGCTTGAGGAAACTAAACAGTAAACTATCTAACAAATTTGACGACTCTAGCTTTAAAAGTGTGGAAAATATTCTTATCGATTTGAGATTTATGGTGTATCAACATATTATCGATTGCAAGTCTCCTAGTAGGCGCGTCACAAAAATCTTAACACATTATCTTAAACAGATAACAACAAGTATAATAGTCTAAGCTTGATGTCTCTATCTTCAATAGTGTCGAAAAAAGTCCATACACACAGACAGATAGACGGACATTGCACGAACTCAATATACTATAAATACATTGCGTATCAAAGTATAGAAATCAGATGAAATATAAAGTAAAGTTTCCTGTTATAAACACCTCGCACAGAAATTGTATTGGGGTTTCATAACAAAGCAGGGAACTTTACGATTTTAAATTAATTCCAACGTATTGCTTAGCAGCTCTTTCTCCCCCCCCCCCCACTCCCAAAAAAGGTGAAAGGTTAGAGCTAACACGTACGATTCTCGGCAACGACGACAGCTTCCCATTTGTCATGGACCCGGCTCATTTCGAAAAATGCTTCAACAATCTGGCAATTACACACCTCACGCGCAAGCTGGGCTGAGGCACACCACCCCCACGAAATGAAGCGACGATCCACCCCCAAAAGCAGAGCAGACCAGACCAGACCAGAGCATTGTCAATTATTAAACTTTGCATTGCAAATGAAAACATATGTTTAACAAGCAAGAGATTCAACCCACACGAACACGCACACACACACACACATATGGTGCTTTCATATCCGTTTCCGGCTATCAGCAATGGCCAGCACCACCCCCTTTTCTGCGCCCACACAACAGGGAGCTTGGCTTGGCGGCAGTTTAGCATTGCACGTTGGAAATTAAATGTTTCAAAATGAAATTCCTCAATTGCAGTCGCCACGCTCAGACGCCGTCCGACACCGTTACGACTGTCAGGCAATGGACTGGGGGAGTGGGGGATGGGGGCGAGGGTAAGCCTGAAATGCGATAGACCCAAAAGCAATAAATCCTGGGTGGAACAACAACCCTTGCAATTGCCACTGCAAGCCCCCCCGTTTGCCACTTGCTTTTCAAATTGCAATTAAACGTTTTACAAAACCGCGCTGACCGGTCCGTCTGAGCAGCTGCCCTTGCCCCTTGCTCCCAGCAACCCCCCAGCAACCCCTCACCACCCGTTAGAGCCAATGTTAGCAGAGAGACCAGAGACCAGCGAGGCCAACTCCAAGGCTGGATCAGCCCTAAACTCCAATGCAATTCACACGGCCTTCGCTGCTGACCAAAGTCGTCGTCGTCATCGGCTGTTGCGTTATTTCCGCTCAAGAGGTTAAAGGGGGTTAGTGGCTACTACAACCCCCTGCTCTCAACCCCGCAACCCCTCAACCCCTGCCCCTACCCTTAACTGCCTGCTACTGGAAGCTTCTCATTGACGTTGTGCTTAATTGCGTTTGTGTTTGCTTCCGCACATCGAACGCATTTTTGCACGTGCTGCTTGCTGTGTACCCCACTACCAGCACCACGCTCACCCTTAAACCACCAGCCCCACCCACCCGTCGCAACCCCTAGCATAACACTAAACGTAGTGCTGTCTGTGCTTCATGCACAAATTTACAATTTTTCATTGGCACTGGCCACGTGTAAGTTGCGCATTTTTAGCAAATTCGCTGCGGTTTACGTTAGCATTTGCCAAAACCACCCCCACCCCACAATCTGCAACAACCCCCTCGCAACAACATCAACAACAATTCAAGCGCAAATAATTAAAAGCTTTGCAAAGTTGTGCGTTTTTTTCATAAATTTTTACTAACCGTAGCACTCAAAATGCAATTAAATCTTGGTCAACTTGTTGCCCTGAAAGTGGCATTGTGGTTTTATGCAGCAGCTGCAAGCGCGAAATGCCACCAAATTAAAATTCCGAATGCAACACAAAATGGCATCCAGCAGCCCCACCCTCCCCTCCCTTTCTGCCCCAACACATTGCCCATTGGGGTCACGCATTGGTTAAGAACTGGAAAAGTGCATTCAAATTCAGATTCAAAGGCGGCAGTTGGTAAATGAATTTCGGGGTGGTGCTCGTTCATTAGTTCGTCAGTTTTCCAATAGCTAAGCGGCTCCATTATGAGCACAGGATACGCAGGACGTGGGGCAGGGGCGGGCAGCAGCAGATGTCCTGATGACAAAGTATATGAGCTCGCTTTTAGGAGCACGTTCGCTGCACTGTGCGAAAAACGGTAGACGGATGCCTTGTACAATTATGTAATTAAAATATGTTTTTATATGGGGGTAACACTTGAAATAGAGTAGTCTTTCATTGAAATTGTATTAAACTATCATTACTCTCCCGTTGATAAAATATGAGACTCATTTATTATGTGTCAATTAGATTTGATGGGAATAAAAAACTTAACTGTGACTAAGGTAATTTCTTGTCAAGAAGACGAAAACCATTTATTTCAACAAACTGTTGGTAAAATACCCTTTTATAAGCGAACTCTAACTATCGATATAAATTTAACTCAATGTCAAGAGAAACAAGCACAAAATTCACTAAGGATATTATAAATCAATTGCTATTTCAAAGTAACGCATTGAAACATTAAAAGATCAAGTGCTATTGTCTCTCTCTCTCGCTCTCTCTCACTCTTTCTCTCTCTCGAGAGAGAGAATAAAATGCGCACAGAGCAACGATTAGTCACTTAAATCCATTAGAAAGTTTCCAAATAGTCCTTCAGTCTGTTAACTGTTAACTCGCATTGCAGGATAAATTTATTCTGCGACTTTCTGAACTCTGTGCAAACTTTAATTAAACGCATTTTCGCTCAGTGCTTTACTCATTTAGAATGTAAGCTGTGCGCCTTGTCGTTGATAAAATTAAAAACCATTTTAGAGCCACAACAAAAAGAAGCAGATGACGACACAGGACACTAACTACAGGACACGACTGCACATGGACGCTAACTATAGGTTAGAACTTTTTGTGTATGTGTGTGTGTGTGTGTGTGTGTGTGTGTGAGTGTGCAGAAAGCACACACAAAAACGCTTGTGACAGCTGGCAACAGACAGCACCTACGAATGGAGGCTGCCAGGACAGCAGAAGGATGCGGGCAAGGATGGTAATAAAAATTTCATTGGCCATTTTTAGTGGAGAGCTGGCTGCCGTGTGGCAGCGAGTGCTGCTGCTGAGGTAACAGTTGGTTAATGACAGCTAAAAGCCATTTGGCTAAAAGTTTTTGCATATTAAAAACATATTTTGACAACGCTGCCGCACAAACTAAATTAGTATTGGCCAAACAGGGAAGCCGACGCCGAAGCCGAAGCCGAATCATGACTGAGCCAAAATCAATCACAGCCAATTAGGCTAAGGCGATTTTTATACCCTGAACCCATTAAAAATGGGTAAAAAGGGTATAATGAAGTTGTGCAAAAGTATGTAACAGGCATAAGGAAGCATCTCCGACCATATAAAGTATATATATTATTGATCAGTATCAACAGTCGAGTCGATCTAGCCATGTCCGTCTGTCTGTCCGTCTGTCCGTCTGTCCGTCTGACCGTCTGTCCGTCTGTCTGTCTGTATGAACACACAGATATCAGAGACTACAAGAGGTAGAGACTTCATATTTGGAACATAAGTTCTCCTAGTCCCGGGACAGATCAAGTTTATATCATTTTATCGATAACTCGTACCGTTTAAAAGTTATCGATAAATTTCGATTTCAGACTTGCGTTTTTGGGACATAACTTCAAAGTTATAAAAGCTAGGGCCCAAATTCGGCATGTATAATCTCGAATAGCATACACATGTAACAAATATTTCACTTTTTGGATACCACCCCCAAACCCCCAAAAGTTCAGAAAACGCATTTTTGGAGTTATGACCTTGGAATTTGGTTTGGTCACACATATTATTGACAATTGTTTGCCCCAAAAATTTCAATAAGATCGGACAATAAACAAAGAAGTTATTTAAGATTTAACTTTCCATTGTGTGGGGCTCAGCGAAAAGCAAGCTAACTGCTTAAACCGCTTTCACTGCTTGTACTGCTTGTACTGCAGCATGTGTGTGTTTAGATTAGTATGAATGATTGTAAGGACTGGGTTCAGGGTATCTCGTAGTCGGGCACTCCCGACTAGAGCACTCTTACTTGTTATGACTGGGGAAGGCAGCGAGCGGGAGGTCTGATAGTTTTAAGTCCTGTTGGTGTCCTGCCGTTGCCGGCAAAAGCAAAAATCCCAACAGCAGTCGGAGACTGGCCATTAAATCTAATCGCATTAAATGAGCAGCTCTATCAGAGCGCAACCATCAGAGAACTTCGAGCTCCGAGCTACGAGAACCGAAAAGAAACACAGTGAGAATAATCACAACAACAGCAGTAAGGACAACAATCCGCTGACAGTTAACGCAAATTTATCGATTGACGATTAAAAAGGACGCTGCCAGGCAACATTTAGATCCTAGGGTAAGTCTCCTTCTATCTCCTTCTACAAGTCTGTCGTTGGCTGTGACTAAAAACGAAAATCAGGAAATTAATTACAATTACGCTGGACGATAAACGCTCTTAACACCACCGCCCACCATCCCCTCCAGTCCACCCCCTTCCCCTAGACTGAGAGTAGACAATAGTAGCAGGATAGCCAGGATAGCATATGGAGGTTTACTGCCTGAGTGATTTGGGATATTTCCGCTTTATCGACACATTGTTAGCATTTTTAGCATTTTAAGTGCACGAATCAATTGTGTTTGCTTATCAAGCATATGTCAAAAACTGTGCAAAACTCAACAATCTTCAGCACAATCATAATGACATTGTGGTTGCGAGGGTGGCTAATTTGTGTCTAGAATGGAAACCAAATCGATTGGAAAATATCAATAAAAACATTGCTCTGTCTAGGCTGTAAAAGCTGAAAAGTATTTGGAATGTGCATGAAAATATAAGATAAGTTATCTTTTCGAAAACTGAAGCTGCTGCAAATTCAAGCATATAAAATAAATCTGATATTCTTTTTAGTATCCTTAAAGTAAGCTAACGAAATTTCTATAATTTTTAAAAACAAGATAACAACATTTTTGAGCACTAATTGATATGGGGATTGATTAACTGCTTTCAATGCTCTAGTAAATTTGCTATTAAGTCACGAGTGATTCATGTACATGATTCATTTGAAAGATAGCAAATAGTAGTGAGCCTTTAGAAATAAAAATATTAAAAAACCATTGCGTGTTTCACGAAGGTATTTTAATATGTAAATCCGATTTAAGCTAAGTACAAACTTTGGTGCGTGACTCACACAAACTGCTCGAGAATGCATCACAAATGACTAATGTGAGTTACAGAGCGCTACTTCTAATATATATATATATACCATAGATCATACGACTACAAGAGTCTTTCCTGCTACTCGTAAGCTCAAATATCCCAAGGATATTTCCGCCTTTCTCTTATGAGCTGGCCACATCAAAGTGTATCGCATTTGAAACCAAAAGTAAAGCCAATTTAAATACTCACATGTTGTGCTTAGACGCAAAACGTTTCTATACCCTGTGTGATTTAGAATTAGTATAAGAAGGGAGTGATAGATATTAGATATTATTTAGTATGCTACAAATTTCTATTCAGTCATACAGCTTTTATGTTTGGTATGAGTATATTTTGAAGTGTTGTCTCGCTATTTTGAGAACTTCATAGTGATCGAAAAAGAAATACAAAAATTAGTCAGTAATAGTTTGTTTATTCTGTGGACATGCTTACACGGTATCTTGTAGTCACGCACACTCAAGTGCTTGTTTACCCGAATGTTCGTATATGCTGTCAGTTTTAATGTATTTAATATTTGCTTAAGTCCTCTTTCGCTCTTTCCGCAGTCGCACCCCTCGCTGCCAGAGAATGGAAGCAAATTATGCCCACTTTTTGGCCTTTATGCACAATAAATTGCCCCACCAGACACCAGAGGCCCAGATCACAGAAGAGAAGAGAAGCGAAGACCGAGGTGAGGTGAGTGGATTTCCACTAAAATGGCCTAAAGCGTGTGAGTTGTCTGCCCCTTTGAAGCGCTCATTCGAATGCGAAGCGAGTGTATATGAGTACATATGTGTGTACATGAATGAATATGCACAGCCCGAGGGGTACAGGGGTACAGGAGTGAGGCGTGAGGCGTGAGGGTTGAGTGCCATCCTGAATTGTCCTTATGCACATACATATATATAGTCAGGCATGCTTTTAATTTTGCGCATTAAGCGTAGTTAATCCTTAAACGTCCCTGAAACTGTCGACTGCATATGTAAATGTTTAAGGGGTTGCCATGGCTTGGCCAGGGAGGAGGAGGGGTGTGCTGCCAGGGGGTTAGCTTTGTCCTTAGGGTTTGTCATTAACAGAGCTCGTCGCGCAACACAACTCACTTAATGTCATGTTGCATTAAATGATTGTCTCACTCGGCTTTACTTTAAATACATTTTTATAAGGCTGTGACCGCTTAGTAGCCAGCATACTCCCCCCACATCCCCACCCCACCACACCAATCCGCATCCTCCCCACAAGCCTTATAGCGTTTATTCAGCCAAAATGCGACGTGACATGAAAATTGCATTTGGCTGTCTGCGTTTTCAACTTACTATCTCTCTCTCTATCTCTCTCTCTCTCTCACACTCACTCTTGTTGCCGGTGCTGTGCTGTCTGGCATTTTCAGGGTGACCATTTGCCATATGCTTGGCCATTCTTTTTCAACATACGCAGCCCCTTCGCCGCTGCCTTTGTCTATTTATGCATTTCACCGCGAAATAGGATTAAACGCTTATGTAAAGGACCCAATCAAAGTTGCCCAGTTGCGCACACCTTGTGACGTCTATATATCGTACTGTGGCACATATGCCCCGGTTCCCGTAGTGCTCGACTCGACTCGCCCGCAAATCCGCTTTCCAAATCCTATCAACGACTCCCTCTTCTCTGTAGCAAACTTTGTCGCATTCTGTATAAGGAAAAAAAATATATAAAAATTCCATTTTCAATTTGGCAATTTCTTTCGCAAGTAGTTTACGTTTTTTTTTTGCTTCAAGAAATTCGTTGCATACTTGCTGGCGTCTTTTAAGCTTTACTCGCACCCCAACAACAACAAAAACTTGACCATTCTTACGCCTTATAATTTTTGATGTCTTTAATTTGTCTTGCCCAAGGGCAGTTGGGGCACATTGAGCAGGAAAGCAGTCTAAGCCGCAGCAATTTTTATTATGACAGCCACAATAAAAACAAAGCTGAAAATATGTACATGTATATTTATATGTATGTATGTTAAGAAAATGTAAAAACGTGGCCAACAAGTTGTAGTACAAATTTGGTGGTCCATTTTACAAAATGAAAAGTTAAGAGCGACAACAAGCAGCAGAAATTTATGTAACGTGCAATATTTTTGATGATGTCCTTAAATCAAAATTTAAATAAATTTTCTAAAATAAAACAGTGGGCGTGCAGTGTGCAATGGGAAGGGGGCGGTGGGGCGGTGCAGGGGGCAGCTCTGTCTTTGTACCGAGTTTTTATTCCTCTTTTATATTACTTTTGGCCTACACATATTTCGTATTTATTTTATTTTACTTTTCGCTTCGCTTTTTTATTTGCTCATTCCGAATTTATTTCTGGCCCACGATTATTTGGCATTTTGCATTTGTGTACCGCCTCCCCGCCACGCCCCTCATAATAAAACTTGGACCTGTGCTGCTGGCCAAGGCGAAATGCAAAATCCGTTGTCTCAGCCGAAAAGTTGTAAATGGCAGAAAAGCAGCTGAATAAAATACATGACCTCATACTATATCATATATCACGGCAGATTGCCTTTGGCTTTGCGTGTTTATGATTTCCCTCTTTTCCACTTATACTTCTGCGTGGCTATAATTTTCATCTAATACGAAATATAATTGCATTATAAAAATTGTTGTGCGCGCATGATTTGTGGTATATGTAGCAGAGAGTGGCCATAGATTGTGCTTATAAGTGACAGGATAAGGCTTAAGTTTGGGATGAGAATGGAAAATCTTCATGGTTCTATTCTTATGAGTAGAAGTCTTGCAATCAGACCAGCAGATTAGCCTATGTTTGTAAAGTACATAATCATATTATTGTAATATGGTTTCTATATTTTTGATAGAGATATTATTAATTATATTTCAAATCATTTTGTGACTTGTGCAGTAAGTTATAAGAATATTTTACATTTAACATTGATTTCGGAATACCGTTTAAATAATACTTATGACAATACAAGATTAGCTTAGTTTCTTTATGATTAGTATATCATAGTTGGTTTTCTTTTTAAATAGCAACAAATCTACTTTCTATACTTATAAGATCTGCTTTGAACTAATATAAACAGACTTGGTGCCTAGGACTCATTACCATTTGTTGATCCACCTACAAAAGGCCAAAAAGAAAATCTCCACTCAATGGCTAGTTATTTAAGTGCTTAAAGCACACCCACACACACACATACACACACACCCATACACATACTCACACACCCACCCACACACCACGTGTAGTGGCTTGGGTTAACGGTTCATTTGCGTAAGAGAACCGCATTGGGTCCACTCGAGTCCACTACTGTAGTCGTAAATATAACCGAGCGAGCACTTCAGAAATCGAGTCAATGACTCATAAAAATGCCAAAATGTGCGCCCAGCTGAGTAGTTTGCTGGGTGGAAGCACACAGTAGGTCCTTCAGTTCAGGCGTATCCTTGAGCAACACGCTTGTTTAGATATATTTATTCTACTTTCGGTTTTTTTTTTCTTTTTTCGGCTTGGCAAGTTGCGAAGCGTTGAAATTTTGCGGGCTTATCATATAAAAATCATAAAATTTGCATAATAATATTTTGAAATGTGGACGAGTTGGGGTAAGGACGTCCAGCTAAGGCACATCCTTTTGGCCGGCGGCTAGTGCTCGCATATTCGCATATCCTTAATGCTGATGATGAAGTGAAAGTGTTGTGAATTATGGGCATTAGCTTAAAATGCCCATGAAATTGGCTTGCTGTGAGTGGACGAGAAGGGGCTGGAAGTGGGGGACGGGAATGGGCAGGACTTAATGGACTCACATAATCTTGACTATTGAGGGATTGTCAGCTGGGACCGGAGCAGGGGCAGGGGCAGCGGCAGCGGCAGCGGCAGCTGTTGATCAAGTGGCAAGGATAAGCGGCACACATCCTTGATGTTGATTTCTTTATATTGTTGTTATCGTGTAAACATTTGAGCTGTTTCTAAATGCAGTGATTTCCACCGGCGAGGATTAACTTCACAGCAGCTGCGGTTGCCAGGACGAACAGGACGCACAGGACGCACAGGAAGAGCGCTCGCCACGACACGCGACTCGCTGCACGCACGTCCTCACTGCGCAAACAAGGACATGCACACACATACACATATACACACATACACACATGCGGCAAGCAGCAAAAAGGATTGGCGCGCCCTGTGTCAATAAAAGTCTACGCATTATCCTTGCAGGTCTCCTGGTCCTCGCTTCTTTTTTTTATGCGCCGCCGCTCGTGCGTGTAAAATCATTCGAAGCGTCGTCAATCAAAGCGAAAAGCACTTTTCACTTTTCACCCCCGCATTTCATTTGCTATGCAGCACTTGATCTTATCCCAATTGACAAACACTCAACTCAAACTCAAACTCCAACTCGAACTCGAACCCGAACTCAACGCATCTTAACTCATCAGACATGCAGCAGCATTCTAAATGTGGCCCACTCCCCTGCAATGTCGGCTCCTTCGACTTGAGGCAGCGAAATGCACATTTTGTTGATTTTAATTAGTGAGCGCAATAAAAAACAGCTAGCGGCATTATGTGGAGTGTTCTTTTTTCTCATTTTATTTCCTTATCGGTTGCTTAACTTTGAGCCAAGCAATTGAATCGCTCTGAGGCTAAGGGTAAGTTCTGCTCCTTGGCCAAGTCCTTAGAGCCGTCGCAGACAAACGCAGCAGTTAAATTAGCCCCAGCTAGATAGGTGAGAGGTGAGAAGCTGCCAAGGAGGTTATTAAAGATGCAAATGAGAAAAATCGTATGCCAAGCGGAAAAAAAATGAGACTCGTGAAATATTCAAGTGAAAAACAAAGAAGAGATAGAGAAAATGCAAAGTAGGAAGCAAATCAATAAACACATTTTAAATGAACAGCTCTGATTGAAAATATATCACATACAGAGTTTCTTATAAAGACAATACTATCCAGCGATATATGCACTTCTTTTTTAGAATGTGAATTTCAAAAGATAGCATTTGTTCAATTAGTAATCTGTTGTGCATTACCTAAACTCACTGATGCAATCAAAAGAAAGAAAGCTTTCACAAAATTTAAAACACGAGTGTATAAAGATAATGTACTCATTGATATTTTCGATTGTAATAATAGAAAACGCTGCAATAGCCAACCGTATTTACCTTTTCGCAAGTATTATTGAAGCAAAGCTAAGCAAAAGTACAGGATACAGACACACACAGATTATGGCCAAGGAGCAAAGCTAAAACTGAAGCTAGGACCCAAGCTGCGATTCTGAAAGCCGAAGCAGCCAGAGCTCATACATATAAACATGTGATTCTGAGGGCAGAATCATACAGATGTAAATGTTTATGTTTCCTGCGGTGCAGATACTACTAGAGGATGGGGGTGAGTGGTGGAAGTAAGGAGGAGGATGGGGGATGGAGGATGGAGGGTTAAACTGGGTAATCTTGGGGAACTGCTGGCACAGTTTTGTTATTATCATTTCATGTGTGCTTCTGCTGCTTGTGCGGTATTTTTTGTTGCAAAATTATTATTTTACATTTGGCAGAGTTGCCACACTTTTTAAAAATTTATTAAGCTCGATTTTCTTTTATTATTTCGGCGTGGGAGAGAAAGAGAGGCGAAGAGCAATGAAAAGAAAGACACACAACACATGGACACTGGGGAATGGAGAATTTGTGCAATATTTTTAATATTTATATGGCAACCACACAAGCACACAAATCATCAGCAGGCGACGGCAGAACAGAACAGAACAGAACAGAGCAACACGACCAAGAAAAGGACGCTGTGAACAAAAAATTCCTGTAAATAATAAATTTCTGCACGCTACAGCAGCAGCAGCAGCAACAACAAACAAATACAACAATAAGAACAACAAGAGCAGCAGCGAAAAGCGCGGAATTATAAACCGTGGAAAACTATTACCCCAAGGATGCTCAAATCCAAATGCTCACACGCACACACAAATAAACACACACGCAGAACACACACACACACACACTTACACACACATACACACCGAGGTACAAATACGGTTACGTGCTTGGCGGAATATTGCAAAAATATTGCAACAACACAGATGCAAACAGAAACAAATGATAAGCGAGTCAAAGTCAAGGCGAAACTAAGATACCCTCTCAAATGGACCTATGTAAGCTATCAATTGAACTAAAGCCCAAGTCAGAGTAGTCACAGCAGCTAGAGAAGCAAAGCGAGAAGCAAAGCGAGAAGCAATGTAAGCAGCACGGCTCATAGCAAAGCGAGAAGAGAAGTGAGAAGCGAAGCTTGAAGAAACGCAATAAGCAAACAGAGAAGCGACGTGAGTAGAAAACAATAAGCACTGAAGCAAATATACGACAACGAGAGAGAGAGAGAGAGAGAGAGAGAGAGAGAGAGAGAGAGAGAGAGAGGAAACTGGAAGCCTTGCGAATCTTAGCTTTTCCCCCTTCGCTTCTTGTCAGTTTTTGTCTTAGCAAAGTTGTTAGCTTAACAGCTTGCAAAACTTTTAATTGGCCAGCAAACTGTTTGAGTTTATCGTAGGACCCGAAAATTGCATAACAGCAGCAAATACGTTATGGGACTTTCATTTTTTTCTCGCCAATATTTCCGCTGATGAACTTTTATGCTGGGTAACAAACAAAAAAATTGCGAATGATCGAATATTCATTCGTATGCAGACAACAGCAACAGCAGCGCCCTGGAGCTATAGTCCTTGCCCCACCCCCAAATCACCCGACCACCCAACCACTCCCACATTCTACTAGTTAACCTGCAGTGCCAGCAGCAGTTGACTTATGAGTGTATCTGTGTGTGCGAGTGTGCGGGTGTGCGGTGTGTGTATGTGTGTGTATGTCGTATGCAAGCAGCGTGCATATTTTTTAATTGAGTGCGCGGGGAATTGATTGTCAAGGACGTGAACGTGGTCCTGACTCTGAGCTGTGGAGCTATGTGGGCCACATATGTGTTGGTAGCTGGCTTTGTTGGCTTGTTTGGCTGCCGTTACCGTTACCTTTTAACAATTTGCTTACACATGTGTGTGTGTGTGTGTGTGTGTGTGTGCACTATGAATAACAGCACTTGACTTGGTTCGCTTGTTTCTCTCTTTTATTTTTTATATTTTCCATTTTTCCCTTTTTCAATTTTTGTTGTTATTGTTGTTGTTTTTTTTTGTTGGTTTTCATTCTCTGCAATGTGCAAATAATATGAGTACTTACAAAGCTTCAGCTGCATGCAAGTGGATACCATGGCCATAACTTGGTGGTGAATAAGTATGCTTGAAAACCATTCGAATATAAGAGAGTACTTGTATTTATTGCGAGAATGGAAATGAGTTTAAGTTCACTTGTTCATTAGCTGTGCCATTGTTACAAATAAAAACCCCTTGAATCAGAAAACAAATTCCTGTTGGCAACACTGAAACGCATTTCAATGTTCCCTTAACAACCGGACAAAACTTTGTTCTATTCTGAACGAGAAGAGCTGTCTGGATATGTTCAAAGTTAATTTGGCAACATTGGATAATTGTAATTATTTGCTAAAAGAAAACTTTAAAGTACTCAATTTCTAACCTCGATAAAAAACTACAAAAATAACTGAGATTTGTGGCATTCCATAATGATGAGGATCTGCATAGAGCATCTTTTGCAACACTGAAACTAACGTCAAATGTTGGAACAGATCTTAGGCACCCCGAAGCAAGAGTTTAAACTTTGCTTTGTAGACTTTAATCAACGCTTCAAATAATTTCTGAAAACTATCCACTGAAATGCAACTCTGTGCGTGCCATAAACACGCTTCGTGTCCATCTTCTATGTTGTCTATCTCCCTGTCTTCCGCCCCCTTTGTTTTGGGCATTTCCGTTGCATGTTTCTATATCCGGACCACAAATAAGCGAATGCAACAAAAGCGTCACTTGATATATGTAGCCCTACCAAGCGAAATATGTTTATAAAAAAAGAAGAAGAAGAAGAATAGATGGTATGTATGAAGCATTTGGGAGGCAAACTCTTCACTAATGTATCATATTGCCATAGTCCCATCTAAAATCCCATTCACTTAACAATTTGTAACGAACAGCAAAACAAACTGCGAATGAACTCAACTCAACCATTTGCATCGCTGTGGCGAATAGTTTTTTCGACTGTTTTCTTCTTTTTTTTTTTGTTGTTGCTGCTCTTGGGCCATGCACCGTTATGGCCGCCATTTTGTATTCGTGTTACAGTTACGCAGTGGCAACAGCAGCAACTCGCATTGCAATTTCCGTTTGCCGCGCCATATAAATAAACATTTATTTCGTGTACTACTTCCCACACATGTCAACTACCGCAGAAATATCGTACAAACGGGGCCCCCACTCCCAACAACACCCCCAACAACACCCCCACCCCCACCACTCGCTCTCAGTGGGGCCTTGCTTAGTTTTCAGTTACAGTTACCGTTAGTTTAATTAATCTTAATTCACGACTGAAACAGACACTGCTACCCACTTCACATGCAAGATTTTATTTATGGCCCAAAAGCAAAACAAAAAATACAGTGTACCAGAGAGCCTTTAAAAAAGTAAATAATAGTGATCCATGTGATGGTGCTCGACTAGGGTATACTCTGTACTTAAGTGGCATACCATTGTCACAAGAAAAAGTATCAACTCCAAAGTGATCCTATTTGCAAGTATAGGCTTTTTATCAATCAAGCTTAAAGACTAAATAAACATTATATAATCTGCAATAAGCGAATAAAGTAATAGGTAATATATTCCATATCAAAGCAGCCTTATTTACTTATTATTACAATAATATACAAATATATAAGTTGCAAATATAATAATCTCTTTGGATCGGGAATATACTGATACTATATATGAGTACTCTTGCTGTTAAGAAAATTGTAATACTCTTTGCAGAGGGGCATTTAAAAATTCGAATAAAAACCGCGGCCGCAGCCATTTTTATATGCACTTTCAGCCATTTCTATTTCTATTTATGTTTTTTGTGTTTTGTTGTTGTTGCTGCTGTGTTTACCTTTTAGTTGTTGTTTATTATGTTGCGCCATGCACTTGAAAAGCGCCGTTGTATGGCACAAAAGGAAAGCGGATGCGGAAACTGCATTAAAGCGCATAGAGAGAAGTTTGAAACATTTCTAATAAATGCGAAAATGAAATAAAATTTGTGTATGCGTTGTAAACAAAGACATCAAACAGTATTTGAAAAGCGAGTCGCACACGCTGCTTATTTGACAATGCCATACATAAATCTAGTGGCCCTCCCCATTTATATGCAAATATGACTGAACTGAACTGAACTGAGCTGAGCTGAGCTCATAGTACAATGCAGTGGGGCGTGGCACTCTTTCAATATGCCACGCTATCAAAAATAATTCAATAATTCAATTTATGCGATATTTGCATTCTGGCCATGAAGCACTATCCACAATTTTGCTCTCCTTTTTTTAGCTGTGACTTTTTCGCCGAAATTTTGGTGATTTTTTTGTTGTATTTGTATCGAATAACAAAAATTGAACAGAATTCAACTGAATTGAATGCCAAATATGCGAAGATATCGTATAGCAATAACAAAATATTTGCATTTATGTCAGAAGTTGATACAAATTCGACTTAGTCGGCTTTTCATTAGCTTTTACACGGCTGAATAAAGTTTAGTTTGCAAACTAAAAGTTTGCAATGTCAATGAACGATTCGCGTACAAAAATATGCATATTCAGATAGATTATAGTTTTTTTTTATTTCAGCTGTCAGACGAGTATAGAAAGATTAGAGTCGATTAGCTCTATCTGAAATTGATATTTCTTTCAAAATGGATACAAGACTCGAGATCAATTTCTGTATTTCGAATTCTTACAAGTATTACAAATATATAACAAAATAACACTGCCTAAAGACTCGTTATATATATATAAATGTTATTCTTCATATTTCCCAAGCCACTCTAGAATCCTTTGGTGTCCTGACATAGCTAATTTTTCCATTAGTCCGAGTGGAAATTACTTCATCTAGCACATGTCATAAGGGTTTTAGTTTCTGGTTAGCATTTCAATTGCTTTGAGGCATCACTTAATGGTAATACCCCAAATTAATACGTGCGTGAGATGGGTATTTATTTAATTTGCTTCCATTTGCCATCAATGCAATTGGTTTCGTTTCGTGCCTGCCAATAGTCGAGTAAACTTTTCGCCCCCCCTCCTGCCACATCCTGCAGCTCATCTGGTGCGTATTCCCTGTCCTTGGTCCTTAGTCTTCAGTTCTTAGTCCCATGGCTGATTAGTTGTGCAGCGTTCCGCCATCAACCTTTGCGTGAGCTGTCAAAGTGACAACTGAATTGCAGCAGCAACTTTACTCTAACCAATGTCGACAGCATCCCCGCACTCCCACTCCCCATTTAGACGTGTGCCCACTTGGAACAACGAAGATCTTTCTCTGTCTTTATCTGCAGCTTGGCGAACAGACGATTGCTTCCCATAATATATGTTTCGTGCCGTATGAATTTTCATGCATTTTGAGACCACATCCCGGGAGTATTTCGGCACCAAGTGAGCATCTCCCAACTCTCTATTTTTTTTGTTTTTGTTTTTGTTTTGTTGAGCTGTCAGTCAGGAGTTGCCCGGGCAGCTTGAGGGGCGAGGGTAGTTTACATACACTCATCAAAACTAAGTGAAATCTTGTCAGCATACGGCCAAGCTTAAAGTTCTGCTGTACACAGTAAGGAGATTTTCATGTATAGTAGATGCGCTCTAAAAATAGGTTCACTTATTTCTGAACTCAGGAGTCTGGAATGTTGTAGTTATTTCAAGTTAACCAATTCTTTTAATCAATATTAATATCATCTGGAAAAAAAATGTTAATTAAATTAAGTACTTTAACCTCTTAGACTAAGCAAATGTTTAAAAAAATATTTAAAATGCTTTAGCTGTATACAATTTCTCTGAGTGTATGTGTGTGTGCAAGAGACGTGTGGTTTTTAATGCTAGCCGAGTTTTTGTTGTTGTTGTTGGCTGTCTTGCTTTCGCTTTTGACAGCTAAATGCAGAAGAAGCAACAGTGGAAGACTCTCTTCCCGCCACTCAGTTGTCAAATGCGTCTGCACTTGCTACATGTACACCCACTGTACATGCCCCCCGCCCCCTGCACCCTGCACCCTGCCCCCTGCCCCCTGCCCCCTGTTCTCTGCCTCCTTTGAATGCTTTTAAAAAATGTTTCTTAGCAAATTATTTGCCAAAATGTGCGGCACATGGATGGAGGAATAAGAAGATGAAGTCAAACACAACCAGCACCAAAATGACGCTAATGGAAACCACTGTCATTTGCCTAGTGGCTGGAAGAGGGGGGTAGAGGGAGGGGGGTAGAGGGTAGGGGGTAGTGGGTGGGGGGTAGGGGGTGATATTGGGTAAGGTACTCTCTGACTAGGTGTTCTGCTCACTGAAATGGCCTGGCAGTTGTGTCACATGCGTTTAATAAAAACGTAACGTGTATGTGCACTGCGTTAATTGAAGCTGCCTTCCCATATTTCACCTATTTTTTTTCCTCGAACTTCTGACAGCTGCCTGTGTTGTAAAGCAACTTTATTTATTTTGTAGAAAACGTTGACAAGTTATTTACCATTGTCAGTGCGGCTGACAGCTGCAACTTGCAATAACAGTTGCGAGAAGACAAATTTAATACTGACTTCGACAGTGAGAAGGTGTTTGTTATTGAGATAATAGTATACAACTATAAATGACAACAAGTGAGAGTGCTCTAGTCGGGACTCGGGAGTGCCCCACTAGGCGATACCCTGAGATACTTTTCAATGTACACACACACAAACATACACATGCTACAAGCAGTGCAAGCAGCTTCAGCCGTTACCTTGCTTCTTCACTGAGCCCCACAGAAAGATGTATCGATAACGTTTGCACCGGATGGGTTATCGATAAAGTTAAACGAACTTCATCTAACTTCATCATACAGATAGATGGACAGACGGAGATGGCTAAATCGACTCGGCTGTTAATACTGATCAAGAATATACTATATATACTTTATGTAATCGAAGATACTTTTGCACAACTTTGTTATACCCTTTTTACCCACTTTTTAATGGGTTGAGGGTAGAAAAAAGGCATATTAATTTTATTTACAACTACACCGACTGTTTGTGCTTCTCATAGTCATAAACATAAATATATAAAGAATTACAAGCTGTTATATATGAGTATTCTAAACATTCAAAAATTAATAAGCACCTTTGGCCTTTTCAATCACCTAATGAACATAATGCTAACATAACTTCGCTAGCAACTGGCATATGCTAATGAAACATCCACGCTTGCAATTTATTCTAGTTAACCTGCATAATCCCATCTTCAATTGCTATGCCCAATCCCAATCCCAATGCCACCCCAATCCCCAATCCCCAATCCTCAATCCCCAATGTGGCGCCATGTGGATGTGGACCTCAGTCAAATGCAGCCCGATTGCGTTTGTCTGCTGCTTTGCATATGCCTTGCATTATCCTGTCGAGGGAATGGTAGACGTGATCGGATTAACTATTTTATTAGAAGCTCTATATATACATATTTCTGTATATTTCTTTTGCCCAGAGCATGTTGGAGTTAAAATTGAAATACGTTTTATTTATGCTATATTCAATAAAGCAACCTGTACCGAGCACACCTACATGTGTGCATAAAAGGATGATATAATATTTTCCGACATCCTTTTGCTTCCTTTTTTTAACAGAAATGATAAAAAGTTATGGTCGCACGTGTGGGGCACC
Source organism: Drosophila flavopinicola (assembly GCA_035042425.1). Taxonomy (NCBI): domain Eukaryota; kingdom Metazoa; phylum Arthropoda; class Insecta; order Diptera; family Drosophilidae; genus Drosophila; species Drosophila flavopinicola. The sequence continues at coordinate 739,729 of JAWNLL010000242.1, read as the reverse complement.
TTTGGCTTTGACTTTGACAGAAGCAGAAGCAGCGAGTTGGAGGCGAGAGTAAAGTAAAGGCGCTTATGTGTGCGTTGGAATAAATGAATGAATAAGTGAATCACTGAGAAACTGTCTGACTGACTGACTGGCTGACTGGCTGACTAACTGACTGACTGACTGACGAATCGAATGCATGCGAATCCTTTGGCGATGCAATCACTTGAATAATGGCAGCCACAAATACAGCTAACTGCAAATGTTCAATACAATTTGATTATGATGGAATAGGAGTTGGCGATTCCGGGGGGGCAGGTGTGTGGTGTGGTGGGGGTGCTGGTTATGTTGGTGGTGCTGGTTGGCTTCTCTGTGCACTTGATTGAGTGCCTTGCCATGGCATTTGAGTGGCTTTGAGTGCCAAGTAGCGTCAACGAACAACTTTGAATGCGAAAATTGCATAAATGCATGGCACTTTTCAGCGATTGCGATTTCCATTTGCCAACCGGGGCTGGCAAGGGGAAAACGAACCCATGTGTTAGCTCTGCAGTTGTTGTTGCTGTTGTTGCTGTCTGTTTTCAATATTCAAAACAGTTGCCCATATGCATACGGTTTGGCTTGAACAGCCCTCCGGGGCCCCGATGCCGAGCCCGGGTCCAAAACAAATGCACGCAAATGACCCAAGCGTTGGACAGAGAGTTCTGTGTGCCCTTGGGGGCAGCTCGCCTGCACAAGGACAACAAGCTAGCCGAGAGGATAGGCAGAGCATGTGTGTGTGTGTGAGTGTAGAGGGCTCCGGCAATCAGACAACAATTGTTAATAATAAATGCATAATTTGCAATTGAATTTTGAATGTTTTCGCAAGAACGTAAACGGAACGAGTTGATTAACGAGCTAAGAGCGCAGCTCGAGAGTTGGCAAATGAATGTAATTGATGTCCAGATATGTACATATACATATGTACGCATGTATGTGGTTGACAAGGAGCTGAATAGAACAAGTAGTCAGAAATGGTGGTATAAGAAAGAAGACTTAACGCACACTGATTATACAGACTAAAGCTGGGAGCAAGGATCAGGGGAAGACTGCTTGATAAATGAGCTAGGAAAAGGGCAGTTGGGAAGGTGGTAGCTGTGTTAAAGTCCATACTATATATTATACTAGTTATTATAAAGAAAAGTTGACTTTGAACTTACATATAACAAGCTCTCGTTCAAGGAGTAAAGATCAACGATAGAAGATGAGAGGAAATGCATTTAGTTTAGCGATATTTTAAGAAAAATGGAATTGACATATCTGCTTAGTTGGAAGTCTAGGATATTTATACTCTTTCGAAGAAAATAGTTATACTCTTTTCGAAGAAAATAGTATATTAAGTTTGTGCTGAAGTTTGTAATGCTTAGAAGGAAACGTCGGAGATCCCCATGAATGACAAAACAAATTGATCTAGCCATGCCCGTCTGTCTGTCTGTCTGTATGTATGGGATCTAGTCCGTCAGTTTTTGAGCTATCGCGATGAAACTTAGCACAGTCACTTATTATTCAAATGTACAGGACATTGGTCGGAACCGGCCGGATCGGACCACTATATCTTATAGCTGCCATACAACTCGAAGTCGGTTTTGGCCATATATCCCATGTTCTTAAAGCTATCGTGATAAAACTTTGCACATATACTTATTATTCAAAAAGACAATACATTGGTTGGAGCCGGGCCTGATCGGACTACTTTATCTTATAGCTGCCATTCAACTGGAAATAAATTTAATATTTCAAAAGAAAAATTTAAATTCATTTGAACAAAAAAATAAATGCCACGCGATAAAACGAATTTCTACTGCATATGAAAGTGCTGCAGTTGGCAGAGTGAAAATGGTCTATAGAGAGTATAAAATCTTCGGCACGCCGAAGATAATCCTTTCGATTTGAACAGTTAGGAATAAATACACCAGAATTTTTATTTAAAAAGTCAGTAATCAGACTGATTGATTAAATGAGAAACATGATTGGGGAGGCTGTAATGCAAAGGAAGAAAATATGGATTGAACAACAAAAAGAGGAGTTTGAGATTGATCATCCCTGCTAAAGATGCAAGGATCAAAAACGGCTCAATTTGATTAATGAGAAGTTGCTGGGAAGAAGGCACAAAAGAAGATAAGCCAGAATTTGTGGAATAATAAATGTTACATATCAACATTTTTTCTTAGCCTGGTTAAAGGAGTAAGGTTAGGTCGAGGCAGGTGAGTGTGTCCTGCGCACCTTTCAAACCGGCTGCGACCGCAACTAATTGGATTTACCGAAGCGTTAACTAATTATGTGGCTTATGTATTCAATAACTTTGTATACATTTTCTTTTTATTGCTTTCGATTAAAAAGACATCAAATTTGAGTAGGAAACAACGCGCAAAACATGAAATTTATGGAAGAGGAAAGGACAGAAATGGAAGGGTACGGCCAAAGTAGGATCCCATAAAACTTACATATGTAAAATGCTCAAATTAACTTAATTAGATGGCAGCGCATGCAAAAGGCGTTGGTGCGCTACTTTTTTGAAGGTAGGGCCACAGCAGCAGCTGGCTGGCTGGCTGGCTGGCCCAATACAAAAATTAGAGCTGGCCCAAAAGTGAAGGTATTCAAAAACGGGTCGCACCTGCCGGAACCTGGCCCAGAAAACGGCCAACGAAATACTGGGTAAAAAGGGAAAAACCAAAGCCAAAAACTGAACTGAACTGAACTGAGCGAGGGGCCGAGGGGCCACGCCCCCACCGCCTGAAAGTCGAGCGCAATTATTGTGTTAGTTGTTGTGTTGCTCATTAAAATTGATGTCTTAATTTGAAGTAGCAGCAGCAGGACTCGTATGCACAAACACACACACAAACACACACACACACACACACGAGCACAGCGAGTGGGCACCCTGTAATTAGGCGTTGCGACCAGGGTAAGCGTACACTCAGAGAAAATCGCCGCATACAATTACTGACGCTCTTTTCTGTAGAATTTCCGGTGGAATTTGTTTTTGAATGTTCTTAAAAAAGCTGTGTAAAACTGACTACTAATAGATTCAAGAGCTTTTATCGTTGTCTTCGAGCTGATTTTGTTTAATTTAAATATCGATTTGAGAACTTGATAAAAACTGCTGCAACTAAGTGGTTTATATTAATAAATATATGAGATCGAGCTGTATTAATATGAACCAAATTGTATAAATACATATTATCACATTTGAGAAAATTAAACGCTCTTCTAGCAGTCTCAAGCATAGTCTGATTTTGGCTTGAAAATTCTCAATATTTCGTTGAGTGCAGCCAAGAATCTCGAAGCACAAAGAAACTAACGAAATGAAATAAAATGAAATTGTTAACAAATGAATTTTAGCTCACGAATTTGGCTCGCGGGCAAAAGCGAGCATGAGGAATGAGCACTGAAGATGAGATCGGCAACTGAAACAGGAGCCGCAGACTGTGAGCCAGTTAAATGCAAAGACAAATAACGAGAAGTGCCCAAGACCAGAGTGCCCTTTGATTACCACAGACTGGCTGCAGCAACAACAGCAATCAAGCTGGATCCCAATCCAAACCTGGCTCCAGACCAAGTCGAGCTGTTGGGGCGTGCGCGTTATGATGAAGTTGTCAGTGGATTGTGGCTACCGTTCAGAGGCCTCTGGCTGGAAAGGTGGCCAGCACCACTGTTGGTTTTAGCCGGCACCCAATCATTCTGGCCAGGGCCTGCAGCGGCTCAGGTGGTTCGCGGTGGTTCTCGGGTGGTTTGTTAGCAGCCACAAAATGTAATCGTTTTAAACCACTGGCAGTTTAAAGACGGCGCCACATTTGTAAGCATTTTGTGAGCAGAGTAGAAGTCTTTTTGAAGCTACAAGCAATTGCAATTTAGCTGCGAATTCAGTTTTGTCTAACTAAAAGTAATAGGAGGTTTTCAAAATATTTTTTGAATTTTGTTATATAGTATAAAATATTTAAAAAGTCGTTTTAAACGTCAAAGAGTGAAGATATTAAGTAATTGGCTGTTATAAACAATATTGGACAAAAGGATTTCAGATGCAAGTCGTTCAATATTTGTAAACAATGATGCAAGAGTGAACTTATATATATTTGTGTTGAGACAATATAAGACTCATCTAAAGTTTTATTTCTTAAAACTATTTTCCTATTTATTTTGCTACTATAGTAAAATTGTCTAGGCAAGCATATCAAAAAAGTTGAGTATACTCCCAATTTAATAGCAGCTGACCACTTGTACAAAAATCATTAAAATTCAGTTGGAGTCGGTCTTAAAATAAATAGCTTCAACGAAATGTGCTGAATACATTTCTACAATTTCTTAAAGATGCCCAGCACGAAACACACACAGTGATTATGAATGCCAAAGGAACCCCCGACCCCCGCACACAGCTGCTGGCAGGCAGCCAGGACTCAGGACTGAGGACTCAGGACCCACATCCTGGCTTTGATTCGCCATGGCAGAAGCAGAGCTGGCTGACAGAGCACAAAAGGCATTGTCCTTGTTATTGGTACCCAGGTAGCCCAAGCCAACTGTTCATCGTATGCATTTTGTCCGTGGCTCTCGGACATCCTTGTGACATCCTTCCTCCCTCTGTCAAGCTTTAGTTACGCTACTTTGATTTTGGATTATTTTGCCAGACATTTGAGTATCTCTTTCTCTCCGCCTTGGTGACATAACAGCTCACACAATCTCCTCTGGACATACACAGCTGTTGGCAGTTTTGCGTATATGCAGCTGTCCTAGTGTTGTTGTGCTTATGAAACGCTAAGGACTCCCGCAGGACATGCTACTAATCACGCGCTGATCTCACTTCCTAATGAGAGTGCAACACAACACCCTGAAAAACACAAATCCCCACCAGACTCATGTGCATCCTGTCTGTCCTGGCGTCGCCAAGTGCCAGACACTTGATTTCCCAGGCCGTATAATTTTATGCGCGAGTTTCGCAGGCGTCAAAGTGTCAACTGTCAAATGCGTTGCGATGCGATGCGATGCTTCAACACTCGAGCGCCCCTGGCCAAGGTCGCCAGACATGTCTGCTGCTCTGGACAGACGACTCTGACTGTCTGACTGTCTGTCTAACTGTCTGTCAGCTAGAAATTGGACGCCAGCGACAACGACTCGTGTTTATATTTAAAATGTCAGCACAACTGGCAATTGGATAGGATACATCCTGTCACTTGCTCGCTCGCACACTCATTACGCTGGAATACTCAGCTCATCATCGTCATCGTCATCGTCATCGTCATTACCATCGTCATCGTCATTACCATCTCCATCAACATCGCGCTCATTAGCAGCGATGTGTGGGCAGCTGATTACCATGCACATTATCCACACATACACACTTGCAACTAGTTTCAAGCCAATCCCAAAGTGTCCTAAATGCCTCTCTCCAGTCCTGTGAACCTATCATAAATCTCTTGCCGGACAGTGATTTTAAAGAGCCAAATATAAATCAAAGCATTTTAAATGGATTTCTACAGTGGCGGCGTGTAAACGCTGCATTATGTGCGGTGTAAGATTACACAACACTGGCATGCGTTTGCAGCAAGAAGCAAACATTCAAGGTTTAAGCATCAAATTTCCTACAAGGTTATTGCTCGTTAACACTTAAAAGGCAAAACAAAACTGGAGGAGAAAATTGTTGCGTTATAAATAATTCTTTAACATATTTCTGGAAATTTGAGTACTTATAGCTAAAAATTATGGGAATTCTTTAGCTCTTAGCTAGAGACCAATTATCATATGCGGGTGTATTTTAACATATAAAATTTGAATGGCAAATGGTTTTTTTTAAACCAATCAATATCATTAAAAGATATATTTAAGCATTTTCTGTAAAAGTAAACTTTTGCTATTTTATATATTGCTTTGGTAGGTTTGCGAAATGTATAGTACTTAAGTACTTCTAATAGCAAAATATAATATGTATATGCCAAATAAGTATAATATCTGGGGTAGTCCCACAAATATTCAACTAATCTTTATTGGTTGTCCCAACCATATAAGAACTTATTCCTTTTCATTTAGCCCACCCATGTGAGACATTCAAAATATGTTGCCCTCTTCGGAATCGAGTATAATTCACTTTATAAGTGCATATAATCGATATATGTAATACTTGTAGCAAAAATGTGCTTCTTTGTTATTTGTTTCTGCTGGAACATAACTGACCGAAGACGATAACGTTGGCGAACCCTTCGAGCCAAAGCTCGAACCCCTCGCTGTGGGCATCCTTAACTACCGCTCTGGCTAAGGACTGTGCTGCCCCTTCTCTTAGTTTCGTTTTTTATGTTTTTAATGTGTGGGTGGGGGTGGTGTTGGGGGGCATGGAATGTAACATTATTTATAACTCAGCGGCGCAGGGATAATGCCATATTAAATGTCAACTGCACTAGACACACGCTCATATAAGACCTGTGGGACGACGCACACAAATCCCAAACATGAGAAATCTATTGCTGCGACTTCGTTGCGGATCGCATCGCTGGTAAGGCAAGTTAAGTCCTTAAGATGTCCTGCAGCGACACACAAAGGCAAAGGAAAGTAAATCCGCTGAGGTTACCTTTACTGTGCAGGACTGACCCTCGTCCCTTTGTGTCCTTACGCGCCAGTGAAGACCACTGGGCGCACGAGTCCTTCGAGTCAACCAAGTCACCCAGTGGCCGAGTGGTTTTGATTCCTTTTGCCACTCATTTTTAATTCAGCTCACATGCTCACATCTGTTGGTCGCTGGAGTATCCTTCCTGTCCAGTTTTGGCCGCAACATGCTCCATTGATTTATGCGCTGCCAATGCTCGCGCGTATATCCTTGCTCGTCCTGGCTCCTGGCTCCTGGCTCCTGCCGCCCTGTCCAGCCCAGCCCACAATTGCGGCATTGTTCATCATATGCCTCGCTGGCTACTTTGTCTCATTATAGTATATTGGCCACATTTGCGGCTCATTTTGTACATGCTCGGCATGTCTGATAATGACAACAGAATTTCATTATCCATTCGAAATACGTATTGTAATTAATTTAATATATATAAATAAATATATATATATATCGCTTATGAGTATTCGGTATGTGACTGCAGAGAAGCTGAACAGAAGCTTAAATAATTATATAGTCCGCAGATATCCTGTAAAGAGTTTAATTTGGCCTTAACTAGAACAATGTCATTGAGCAACCATTGCAAATGGTTAATAATGTGGCATACAATCCAATCCCATATTTGCAAATAGTTGGAACAAATCTATATTGAAAAGTAAAACTATTTGATGTCGGAGTCACTCTTAATCATAAGTTGAACTTACTAAAGAATTAATTATTTCTTTGAGTAACAAATCTTAAGCTTTATTTGCAATTTATTTGTGTAACCACTTATTCACTTATTTATATATTTACTTTATCTGATAATGATTTCAAGTAATTATATGAAAGTCAATTAAGGTTGATATATATTTCTGATTATAGTATAGCAAATTTTCAATAAATATATGCATTGGGTACATTTAAAGGAAACTTAAACAAGTAAGAGTGCTCTAGTCGGGAGTGCCCGACTAGGAGATACCCTGAACCCAGTTCTGACTTCCATTAATACTTGCCTAATAGTGTGCATACATACAAGCACACACATACTGCAAGCAGTGCATGCGGTTTAAGCAGTTAACTTGCTTTTCGCTGAGCCCCATACAATGGAAAGTTAAATCTCAAATAACTTCTGTGTTTATTGTCCGATCTTACTTAAATTTTTGGGACATACAATTGACAATAATATGTGTGACCAAAACAAATTGCAGGGTCGTACCTTCAAAAATGCGTTTTTTAAAATTTTGGGGGGATTGGGGTCTCTAGCTCTTTTATCTTTGAAGCTATGTCCCAAAAACGCTAGTCTAAAATCGAAATTTATCGATAACTTTTGAATGCGACGAGTTATCTAACAAATGAAATAAACTTGATCTGTCCCGGGACTAGGAGAACTTATATTCCAAATATGAAGTCTCTAGCTCTTATAGTCTCTGATATCTGCGTGTTCATACAGACAGACAGACGGACGGACAGACAGACGGACATGGCTAGATCGACTCGGCTGTTGATACTGATCAAGAATATATATACTTTATATGGTCGGAGATGCTTCCTTATGCCTGTTACATACTTTTGCACAACTCCATAATACCCTTTTTACCCATTTTTAATGGGTCAGGGTATAAAAACATTAAATGATAACAAAATTGATTAAATCGAAGCATGCGAAGCTTTCTTTCAATGCCAAGCTAAAATATAGAAAAATACTAATTTATAAGGAAACAGAAAAGGCTTATTAAACACAATTAGCTTTAGGCTTATTCCAATTAATCCATACAAATTGATCATACTTAAAGACTTTTTCTCAACAATCTGTCAGCACAGCCATTCATCTATGTCCACACCAGTTTCTTAATCTCGTCATTCCCCTCAAGATCTCATCCATCCATCATAGAGACGAGAAAGAGCTAACCTGCAAGTGTATCCAAAGGCACTTGTCTGCTATTTCATTTGGTACTCGCTCGGAATGATGATAAGTAAACCCAAGAGAGAAGATTGCCAGCCGCTCGGCCTTTTGTCTAATTCAATAAATTTAATTAGATTCTTGCGCTACAGTTGCCAGGACTGGCAGGACAGCCAGGACAGGCAGGACTGCTGCACAATGCACAAAACAGTTGCGGTCGAATCACGTACCAAATGAGCAGCTAAAGCAGCGCCAGCAGGAGTCAGGGCTTAACTGGGCGGTTATCCTGTGCCAGTTAAGGGGGCGTGGCTGCTGCTGCTGTTCACACCTACTCGGCAGCTGTGCTTATCAATCATAACGGCAATTGAGTACCAGATTCTCGACTTCTCAATCCTTACTCTTTCAAAGTGAAAACTGCTCCTTTGACTTGTTGGCTTCTGCTCAATCATTGCCATCAATCATGCAGTCCCCGATTTTCATTTGTGTGTCAACTCCTACTTTCTTCGCTCTGCGGTCTTTGTGGTTTCTGTTGCTGTTTCTGCTTTTTAAACAATTGTGTTCTTTCTGGTCTCTCGCTATCTCAATTTCAGCAGCTGATACTCGGAACCCAGTTGCCTCTTTGTTGTGTTGTGCATTGTAGGTGTGAAATGCTCAAAGCGCTCATGCATATCCTGTTGACAGGCTGTGCTGACTGTGTTAGCCGCCTGCTGCTGCTGCTGCTGCTGGCCTGAGGTCCTTTGTTGTTTTGCGCCCTGTTGCCCAGCCGCTTATCTGGCAGTGCAGCCTCTGTCTCAGTCTTCCTGTTCCTTTCTTTTATAACATGTGTTTCACAAATGTTCCATGGAGGCATCGCCATCTTCAGGGGCACAACGCCAGCATCCTTGTGCTCATCAATGTGGTGGTCGCCTTTTCTTGACAATTTTAATTTATGTTCGTCCTTTTGTTCGGGCCGGAGCGTCTAATAACTCAATTAAATGCCAGCTCCTATCGATGACAGGCGGCAAATGTAATCTCTATATAAAAATGTTCGCATTCTTTAATTTAATATCCTGTGAATACGGCGGAGAAGGCGGCAATGGCAAACCGCAACAGACAGGATACGGCGTCGCAAGCCGCGGAAGCAGGAATCATTATGGCAATGACAGGAATATCAATTTACGCACGGCTACGGTGGGAAAGATTCCATTGACGTTTAATTATGTCGCGGCTGTGAGGAGGGAAGTAAATCGTGAAAAAATCGCGAATAGTCCTGGCTTCTTAAGCTGGCTAGCGATGTTCACTTGGCAATTGAGCTCTTAAGAAAATTGTTGGAAATTCTGTGGAAATTCGAAATGTACTTGAGATTATATTTTACAAATTACTAAGAAAAAGGTCTGTTGACTTTTTGTTATTTAAACTAAACCTTTTAATTATAATTTAAGTTTAGCTACAATAACTGTTATGATATAAGTTCCAAATAAGTTTCGTTATGATTCCTGAAGAGTTCGAACTGATTTGTATAAAATTTGTTTTCAGAAATTCTTCGTAATGTTTAATAATACATAAAAAGGGCATTAAGCTTTTATCAATTTTCCGCTACCTTCATGCAGAATATTCACAATTATTTCGCAGTGAATCGATCCTAACTGTGACTCATCTCTGCCTGAGCCGGATGTCATTGTTAGCATAGACGCGAAATGCGAATAGAACGCGAGGAAAGTGCACACAGACAGGCAGACAGAGACAGGGAGTGAGAGAGAGAGAGAAGGGAAGCGAGTGCGTAAATCTAATAAACACCCAAAGTAAATCAACTTGGAGAGCACAGGAAAAGAAACGCAGAAATAATTGCAGAAGAGGATTATGAAAATGTGTACTTGTGGTCGACAGGTAGCTGTCGGTTTGTGAGGCGTATTTTGGTCTAATTAGTGACTTACTGGGTAGAAAAAAGAAAGAAAGAAAGATGCTTGACGTGCACAGATTGAATCCAGCTCAAGTGCCAGCTTGAGCGCATAATTGGTGGGAGTTGTGGCCTAAGTCGGGATTCCAGACCCTAAGCCCTAAACCCTAAAAACCAGCAGAACCAATCAGCCACTTCATTTGCATTCTGAAAATCAGCTTAGGCAAGACGAACTGAAACGTGGGCGCTGAGAATTATCGATATTATTAGCTACATAAGTGAGCTATTTATAAAAGGGCAGATGGAAAATGAAATGATGTAACTAACTGTTGGGCAATTATGATTCTCAATGCATGTATATATTCCCAAAATGAGCTGTGAACCGTAGGTGTTGGCCCAAATCACGACACAGACAAAAGCCAACGCCCCCGGGGCTCACAGTTCCCAGTTCTCTATTCTGACTCCAGCTGGACACCAGCACACTGCACTGAGAGAAAACCGCAGCTACTAATTCAGATACCCACCTGTTTGCTCTTTAAGTGCCAGGCACAAAACAATATTTCTAAATATATATAAATCTAATTAACTAAACTAAAAGTTAAAACCAACTGCATAATACTTTTTAAAAGTATTTTTGTACTTAAAATCAGTTGTTGTTCCTAAAATAAATATATTGAAATCTTCCTGCAAGTTGTACATTTTATGTAAATATAAGTTAATCTAAGAATTAGAGTATGTAAAATGGCAAAGTATCGTATTCCATTTAATCAACTGGTGTTTAATGAAATACTATATGTGTTTAAGAACTCAACTGCTTTAAATGATCCACATACAGGAATTTCGGCTTACAATTATAATGTCAGTCTTTAGCCTAGAGCTTATGACTTTAGATTTGGATACATTTTCTGAGTGTACGCTTTCGGTTCCATGGAGTTCACTCTTAATTAAAATCTGCTTTTCATCACACACACGCACACACACACACACACACAGATAACACCAAATGCAGACAGCCACTGGTGCTCACAGTGTGATATCTGCTGGCTTCTCTCCTCACCTGTTTCTCACCTGTTTGGTCAGCAAACACACAAAAGCGGGCCGTGAAAATTCAACTCGCTGCATGCTGAGTTTTCGGATAGCAGCTAGTCGAAATGAGGTGGTGAGATCTTAAATTGACTTTGGCCGCATGCTGCTGATTAGCTGCTGATAAGTTGCTGGCTGCCAAGCAATCAATGGAGAATGTTATGTAAATTACTTGCCTCAATTTCCCATTTCCCATTACCCATTCCCCATGCCTCGTTTTCCCATTCTTTAAACTAATACTCTGACTTCTATGCCCCATCAATTGAGTTGCATTTGTGGGCAACAAATGCGACACTATTGTTGGATTCTTATCTCGCAGTTGCTATAATCTGTAACCGGCTCTAATGTCTTCATCATCTGGCCTCACATTTCTCGTTTTCTTGGTGCTTAAACAAATTTCTTTGCTAGACGCGTTTAGAAAACCAAAATAAAGATATCACAAATTTGTATTCGGGTTTTTATACCCTGAACCCATTAAAAATGGGTAAAAAGGGTATTATGGTTTTGTGCAAATGTATGTAACAGGCATAAGGAAGCATCTCCGACCATATAAAGTATATATATTATTGATCAGTATCAATAGCCGAGTCGATCTGGCCATGTCCGTCTGTCTGTCCGTCTGTCCGTCTGTCCGTCTGTCCGTCTGTCCGTCTGTCCGTCTGTCTGTCTGTATGAACACACAGATATCAGAGACTACAAGAGCTAGAGACTTCATATTTGGAACATAAGTTCTCCTAATCCCGGGACAGATCAAGTTTATTAAAATTTATCGATAGCTCGTCCCGTTCAAAAGTTATCGATAAATTTCGATTTTAGACCAGCGTTTTTTGGATATAACTTACAAGTTATAAGAGCTAGAGGCCCCTAATTTGACATGTATAATCTCGAATAGCATACACATGTAACAAATATTTCACTTTTTGGATACCACCCCCCAAACCCCCAAAAGTTAAAAAAACCCATTTTTGAAGGTACGACCTTGCAATTTGGTTTGGTAACACATATTATCGACAATTGTTTGCCCCAAAAATAATATGATCGGACAATAAACACAGAAGTTATTTAAGATTTAACTTTCCATTGTGTGGGGCTCAGCGAAAGAGCAAGCTAACTGCTTAAACCGCTGGCACTGCTTGTACTGCTTGTACTGCAGCATGTGTGTGTTTAGAGTAGTACGAATGATTGTAAGGACTGGGTTCAGGGTATCTCCTAGTCGGGCACTCCCGACTAGAGCACTCTTACTTGTTTTCAGTTAGTGTTTATAATATTATGCACAAGTTAAAACACTTCATTAGCTGGGAGTTAATGTCTTTCGAATTGTTTGTTAAACCTGAAGCGTGAAAGTCGCAATGATCTTGTATGCAAATCAAGGAAAGCTGTCGAGCGACAAATATCTAATAATATGCATTTCATATTATGATTTTCTTAAGATAAATCCTTTGAAAGTTGTCAATTATATTAAAGTAACATTCTATATCAGTTTTATATGTAGATATTAACTGGAGTGCAGAATACAAAGAAGAAACTAAATATTTACTGAGAAATACATCAAAATGATAATATCGTTGAAAGGAAGCAGTTACCAAAAGCTAGCTGGCTTTCAATTTAACGACTACGCTTCTTATATATATCACATCTGACTCACTGCAACTAATACGAAATCGTGCTATAAGTAAAATAGCTCAGCTTTATATCGTAGTCCTTTTCAATTTGGATATATCAAATTCAGCTGTGTGTGTTTCAGGTTCGGTTTTGGTGCCACTCTAAAGTCTAAACACATTTAAGCCGCTACTAAGTGTCATGTTGAACACATGTACATCAAATTCAATCAAATCAAATACCAGACAATCCCTGCAAGAGGCATAAGTACAGTTATGCCAGGGATACGCATGAGCGTTTCGGAGATGTATTTTATGTGCCCTGTCATTTGTCTGTCAATCAGCTGTCGCATATTTTCTGCCAATAAGGGTTAATTTACGCTCATAATCCTTGCCCGGCGGCAAGCTCCTGCTCCTGCTCCTGCTGCTGCTCCTGCTCCTGATGCTGCTGACATTTGCTTGAACAATTTTGTCACACAACATGTCCTCCAGGCTAAAACAACAACAGCAACAGCAACAGCAACATGCACGCAATTTGACTGTTTTTGGCAACGCCTATTGATATTTAATGCTGACTGACAGTCGAGCAAGGCTCTCACATATTGATTGACAATTGGCCTTGTCGCGCCACATTTGCCGACTACACTTTTCACGACTTACCCATTTTTCATTTCGCTTTCCGTTTTATAGTCGCACTCGGCTGGGCGCAGTGCAAATTTGCATCATTTTTTTATGGAAATACATTTTGCGCTAAGCTCACTTAATTGCACCCGTAATTGCGCCCGAAAACCTCTATTATCTCAGGCAGGTGTGGGCGTGGCACCACATCAATTAGATGCGAAGCATAGCGGTCTACAACAGCGGCACATTGACGTGTGAAAATAGCGCTCCGGTACGAGAATAAACGATAATAGCATCAATTCCCTAGCCGCAGTCCAAAAAGCTAATCATCCTGGCAAAAGGACTTGCAGTCGCTGCCATAATTGTGCCACATGCATAATTGTTGGTTGCCACACGGCGAGCAAAAGGTTCACAATAGTGGTTGGGACATTGCCAGCAGGGTTGCTGGCTTATTCACACATAATAGTTGGGTTTGGTTTTTATTTGCACCGTTGCGCAATTGTTGTTGTTATTGCAATAATTTAAGGATTATATTCATAAGTCCGGCATCAGCGTTTATCTGCAACTTCAGGCACTGCTCGAATAGTTGCTGTGAGTGCCACAGGGTAGCGCAGAGTAGTGGAGACACTACAGTTGCGACTAGGCGACTTGCAGAGTGCTCTACAGCAAGGAAAAGTAGTGAAGTAAACTGCAAATGCACAAATTAAAGCCAGTTCTGATTGAATGGAAAAAACTAGAATAATAGCAAATGTATCCTTACAATTATATACTCTCTACTTTTGTGGAAACGTTTCCAACTGTTATTAATAGCAAAGGAATAGAATGAAAGTCTGTAAATGGATAAATTAAAGTCCGTTTTGATACAATCTAATAAACTATAGAAACAAGATTTGAATTCAAAAGTCATTTAATGAAAAAGCAGGGGTAATAGCAATAGGATCCTTACAATAACTAAAAGTCTTGGCAAGCTTGGGGATTAGCTTTATTCAACAATCCATCAAGCCGAGCCAATAAGCATATATACCCCACAAAAAGTAGCGCAGCGCATTGAGCTAAATAAAAATGGAAACCACAAAATTAATGAGCAGAAAGCAAATCAAACGATGCACGAAGTGCGCCGTCGGCTTCCCGATGCACCCATTGTGCCGGGCAATCAATTTGGTGGTGGTGGTGGTGTTGGTGGTGGGTCAACGGATCTCCCACGATGAGGAGACACAGGGGGAGGGGGGTGTTGCACTTTCGTGACTAATGCAAACATACGCTAGTTTGCACAATGCTCCAGAGCTGCGTTGATGCTAATCGCCAGAGACAATTTAATCTCTAATCAAAATTCAAAATCGCAAATTTCCGAATCGCCAAATGAGAAATGCGAAATGAAAGATGGTAAAGAGGAATGGGGGGGGGGGGGGGCAGCGAAATAGGCGGAAGCTGGCAATGCAATGCAATGCAATGAAAATGCAATCAATGTTTGCCCAGAGACTTGCACATTAATGAGGACATTAAGCCAAAGCCAGATTCGGCAACAGAAATAGCGACAATTGAAAATGGTTCACAATTTGAACTGCAACTCATTGTTAAACAACAACACCCTTACTGATTTGGCGAGGGTTGTGTTTATTGTTTGTTTTCAGCGAACGTTTATTGGGAAATTGGAAAAATATTATTTTGTTTACATAGGCCAAAGGATTTTCACACACGCAGCCGCTGTGTTATAATATCTAATTATTGATTTATTATATGCAACATGGCAATTTAAGGGCCCCCACCTCAAATGCAACTGAGTGTGTGTGTTTGCTCATTAAATGCAATGAACAGCGTTGCGTTAACAAGAAAATGCAACAATTTGAGAAAACAAAAACAACAAAGCAAAACGAATCGAATCGAAACCAAAAACTAACGAGCTGACCAACTCAGCACAGAAGAATCGGCGAGCTGACTTTGAAGTGCACATTGCAGCAGCAACACTAACAACAACAACAGCAACAGCAACAACAACAACAACAGCAGGCACTGATTTTTTATGATCATTTGTTTGATTACAGCAAACGGATAAGCCCCGCAAGGAACCGACAACAAATAAAATGCCGCTAGCCCTGACTACAGTCCTCCCTATCCTTATATCCCAGTCTGTGCTGGGATGCTGTTGTGTTCTTGGTAGATTGCAATGGCAACGCCTCGCACACTGAAAACAACAATTGGTAAGTCTCCATGACTGGCTTGGCTGTTGTTTCTCTGACTGCTTAGTTTCCCAAAATCAAGGTTTTGTCTTTTCAAAAAAAAAGCTATTCTAAACTCTTAGGCTAAAATATATAGAAACTAATTTCCAAGAATCGGATTTAAAACCAGCTATTTCAAATCATTCTGGTTTTTCTTTAAAGAAACACACGACAAAATGATAAAAGTTGGTTTCGTATATACTATTTCTCAAAAATAGATATTAAGAGAAACCGTTTCTGCTTTAAAGCAAAGTATTGGGTCTACACATAATTTTTAAAAACCATATCGACTTTAGTTTAAGGAATATTTTGTATAGTTTGAGGTCACATTTTTGTTCTCAGTGTACTCGCTGTGGTGCATGCGCCGCATGACCTGCTGCCAGCAAACAAACAAACCCAAAAATACAACTCGAAAATCACAAATCCCCTGCACCTTTTCTCAAAAAAAAAAAATAAAAATCAAAAAGAAAAACAACAACAATAAAACAAAAAGCAAGCGACGCGCGACGCTGAACAAATACGCAAACGTACGTAGAATTTGTGGAAAGTTGTAAGGGTAACACTCGATCAAACAACACTGGCATGTAAATACTTGAATGGACCGACAAAGTTGGGAATTGTCAGGTCATTGTGTAATCGTCAACTAAGCCGACGTCTCAAGACTTAGGATTGTCCAAGAAATTAGCATTTAATGTCTAGCAGCATGTCCGGGAATCGGACTTGAGGCCAATGTGAGAATCAATGGGCGGATGAGCCAATAAGTGAAACGGACCTAGCCTGGGAATATTTAGTAACAATCTTAAAAAATATTAGATATTTGACATTGGAATATCAGGTTTTGAAATAACATTTTGATAAGCTATACAAAAGTTGGTTTTATTTAATTCATTCAGAAGATCACACATAAAGTTAAAAATGTTCTTTAAACTAATTTTAAATATAAATACAAATTTAAAGTAAAAGTTCAAGATGAATGAGTGCAAGTGCAATTTGAATATGCTTTCACATCTCATTCAAAGAGCAACCTTAGTCTATTCACTGTAACCTTACCAGTTCAGCTTCGGTTCATTATTAAATGCCAATATATTATGTTTCTTTGTATTGCCAGTTGATTTCCTTGACTCCATTAAACTCAACTTATCGCACTGACAATAAGCACCATGAAAAAAACTCTTTCCATTGAGTGAGACTGCTTTGTGCAAAAACCATTGGCAATGGGCACTGAAATATCTAAGGAAATATCAAAATAATAAACCTCGCGCACACGCGTCCAAGCACTAAGGATTGGATGATAAAGAAGATGCGACCGAAGGCGACAAATAAAAACGGAGAGGAAGTTGCCACTCAATGGCATCAGAGGCAGAAATATGTTGTCACTGGATAATCCTAGCACATTGAACAACAGCAGCAAATATACCAAAGACTATGCATATCTTCTATGACCACTTTATATGCACTTGCAAAGAGTATGTTCACTTTGTCGTGCGATTTGTCATGAGCTCCAAAATGGAAAGGTCGGTTCCTATATATTTATTTTAATTTTTGGCAATGTAAAGCTAAATATCACACAATATTAATCAGTAAGGGCATTTCTTCAGTTTGCCATTCTTTTTCAGTTATTTCTTTTTAATATTTTTGAATTTCCGTGGCGACTTCCTCCTGTTGCCACATGAACGTGCTGTGTGAGCTTGCATCAGGAATCACACTTTAATTTACACTTGAAAGACTTTTCACGATTTCCCACACGGCGCTGAAAACGTGTCCGCAACAAATGAGCAGCGACGGCCCATAAAAAATACACAGCAACTGCAAACGCAAAAGGAAAGCAGGGAACAGGAACAGAAACAGGAACACGGCATAGAAAAATGTCAGGCGTAATAATTCGATTGTCCACTCAAATGAAATCGAATGCACAAAATCACAAATCACAAATCGCGCGGAGGGTGAACTATCAGAAAAGAAAAGTTTCACGCAGAGGGGGTTTCTGGGGGTAAGTTGTGCTGAAGGGAAATGCATTTCCCAAGCAATAATAAACCATAATTGTTGTTATTGTCGCGATAAGCATATTGCACACAAGAATGGCCCCCACCCCACCTCTTATATACAACACACACACACACACACGCACACACACAGTCTCTCTGGTACATTAATGGAAGCTAGGACAGGCGCTCAAGTGTTAAGTGTCAGATGCAGGATAAGTGCGTGCAGCGCCAGGATATTTGTTTGTTTGTTTGCTCCTTGCTCTGATGCTGTGTGTGTGTATGATTGCAAACACATCAGCGGCAGGCACATTTTTAATGCATACTTCAAGGCGAAACGGGCGTTAAAATCACGATAGGAACTCACAAATGACATGACATGTGACTGAACTGCAACGGGCGTGGGAGTGTGTGCCCAGATTCCTGTGATAGGCAGGACACCCTCCGCCAGCTGCCCAAAAGTCAAGCTCAGTTTTGGCCTGCACTCACAATGCTATCTCAGTTGCAGCAGCTGTGGGCAAAAGCAGGGCTTGGCTAAAATGTTTTTGTTGATAAGAACTGAATTCGCAACTCAACAGGACAAATTATGTATATAAGTAATCTGCAGTAGCGAACAATATCGTTATAACCAGTACAGTACAGTGGTGTGATAATCATAAAACTTGTTCATAACAAAAAGCGAAATCAGATTTTCATTATTATGCATTTGTGGGCATCAAAAATCACTTTACAAACTATCCTTTTTTTGTATTTTTGGACAGATTTTAGACCTAGTGTAACTTTTCTTATGGAATTTTAGACTAATTATGACACCCACAATCGATTAAAACTTAAATTTTAAAAAAAAATTTTTTGAAAATAACATATTTCCGAAAAACATTCTTTCGGAATAAAAAGTAAAATATATGAAATTTTTAAAAATGAATGCAACTTTAATGTAGAAAGAAAGTGGACTAAAACCCATGGACAAATTGGCCTGGAACTTCATCAGAAAGTTTCGACAAAGATATGACAGTTTAACTGCGATGATACTTTAGACATGGACTTATTATCAACATCTATAACGACCTTAAAATGCCACCAACAATTCAAAAGCTAAGCTTTAAATTCGCAGTTTAACAACATTTTTCACTTTTGAACCAATCTGTTTTCATTGCCATATATGATATCTATGTGTATATATAGACCACATCCAATAATCCTTTAGCATGTTCACACGCAAAAACGTTAAATGAGTTTTTAAGCCTGGCAGTCATCTGAAATTGTTGTTAACCCACAAACCCACATATTACAGGCAATTAGTTGCCACAAAACTTTGTATGACAACTGAGTGCTGCTAATCTGAGAGCTTTGGGGCAATTATTTATGGAGCTGTGTAACACTCGACTAATGCGCGCTCGTGACTCGGCATTAGTCAACACTTTGTGCACACCATTTTCCAACACTTGAACTGATTCATGACACTTTATCCAACTTACGCAGACTAATGTGATTAAGTTAGCTTTTTTATCCAAAACTGAGCAGCTAATGAACTTCCACTTGATTCGGTTGGTATATATGTATATATGTATGTATATGCATATGTTATGTAGTAGTATATATGTAAAGAGTCTCAATGCCATTGGCCCTGCGGGTAGCAACTAAAGTCAGAGTCAGTGGCTCTGACTTTTTGGCTGGGGCTCTTAAATGTTGCCGGGGCGTCAAGTGGCCAAGGATCTGTGCATATCCTGTGCAGCGTTTAGCTTTTAATGTTATGCTAAATACGCTTTTATTTATTCACGCTGTGGCTGCTGCAGTTGCAACAGCTCTTCACGTTGTTTGCACAATTTTCTGCCTCAAATCATTTGCCCCCCGTCAACATGAAGCCGAAAGCAGGCAGCCAGCAACTGTTGCATCCTTTTTCGTCCTGGCAGCCTTGCAATTAAGCAACTCTCAACTAAATGACAATGATATATACATATACACACACACACATATATATATATATATATATATCTATCACTACATGGCAGTTACATGAGCTTAGCTGGTTTCCCTCTTGCCACTAGAAAATGTAAACTCGCTTTTGGCATTTTGGCTCATAAAATGCAAATTATGTCAGCAATAAATGTTGATAAATTGTTTTTGTAATCTACAGTTGTTATTCCTGCTGTTGCATTATTAGATTTGGCTGTGTTTATTTCTTATATATACACACAGCTTGTGGCTATGCTCAGCGGGGAATTCGTCTTAATTAGCTGACATAAATACTACAATTTTATGAGGCCCAACAAATTGTTGGAGAAAAGTAGTTTAGTACTTGTTTTATATAAAATCAAATAGCAAGAATTTAATTTACTGGGAAATATGAATATGGAAAGAGTGGAAGAATAATTTTACAGTAGATTTAACCTTCCAAGACTTAAAACACTTTTAATTCGGCGAACACTGAGCGGATTTTCTAGTTAAAGATGTGGGAACATAATATTTTTCAGATTTTCTGTCCATAAAAATGTTTCTTGCAAAACTTCAAACTGTATAAGCTCACAAATTGCATATGGATCATCCATAACAGAGCTCCATAATCATAGCGGGAATACATCTTAATTACCGTTAATAAACAGAAATGTTTTCAAAGTCTAACAAGCCCAAATTCTCATTAGGCCAAGAATGGTGTCAGTCTTGTTACTACCAGTAAAATAGCATTTAACTGAAGCTTTCTATAGCTATTATCAATTTAAAGCTTAGTTACAGTCACGCTGCACTCAAAGAGTAGCAACAAACAAAAAATATATATAGAATACGAAAATGAAGCGTTAAATTGTGCTACAAAAGTATCTGCAAAAGCCATTAGAGCGTCTATCCACGAGATACTTGTTATATTCTTAACGTTTGGTTTTTTGCTTTGTGCTGCCTTTCAGGTGTTTGAAAAAATATTAAGAAACGAAATTAGTGCAGCTAAGTTAACATTTAATGATGCTCAAATTGCATTTCTTACCGATGGGAGCTGAGAACTTTAACCGCTTGCGCTGGACTCTAGACTCTGGGCTAACGGATCTCGTCAGCGCCATTAAAATGTAAAAAGTCGTAAACTATAAATTGGTGGGGCGTTACTTAAAAAAAAATACAAAACAAATAGGAGAAAAGATGAACAGTCGAGCGTGTGGTAATTAGAATTAAGAAGCATTAAAAAGAAACTCAACAAAATTCACACAATGCGCTCAAAGCGAGAGTCGTAAATAAAGCCATAAAAGCGGAGAGAAAAATGTAAAGCCAGTGACTGTTTTTTACCCGGTTCTCTTACCTTATATATTTTTTGTTTTGGGAACTGTGGAAACTTAATTAGTTTCAAGAGGCAAAAGAGTAGAAAGGAAAAACTGCGAGGCAATAAAGCCCCCGACGGGAGATAACAATTAGTTTGGGCGCCAAAAACTCAAACTAATTTATGAATGCACCTTGTTGACAATGTCGTTTTGGACAGCTCGTAAAAACAGTTCGAGAGGCCCATTAAAATAATAACTAGAGTACAATGCTTTCCAGAGTTCTCAGCTGCGTGGGCGACCTAACAAGAAACTAAAAAAGAACCTCTCGAAATTACAAGCTCGATTGATTCGCAATGGCAGTGCACAAAAATGCTTTGCTTATTATTTTCCAATTCAAACACAAATACAAAACATCATATGAATATATATATGTTGTATTCCTAGCTTGGTTTTGTCATATATAATCCCGCATGGAATGGATTGGGCCGCAGTGTCTCATCGGGGATAATACCCAGCGCTAGCTGTTGACATACAATTTGTTGTCCTCATCCTGAGCCGCACATCCTCGCATCCTCACATCCTCGCATCCTCACTCAACACTCTCAACCCAAAGGCGCACACAATTGACATTTGCTTTGGCAGTGACAATGGCGGATTTGCCTGCGGAAAGTGGAATGCGGATTTAGCTGCAGGGACTCGGGATCCGGGACTCGCTGTTGCAGTTGCAGTTGAAACAACAACAGCGATGCGGCTCATACAATTGTAATTGGCCATCCTTGCCTTGAGATTTTCCTGTTTGTCAAATATATAGAGAAAGTTTTGCGGTGAACGTGATTAATACGGCGTGTTTGAGGCTTATGAATAGCGTAAATAACTAGACAATGCTAGGGATATTAAACGAACACAGCATTTTTTTTATGGTATTTAAAAGAACTTTGTCTATTAAATAGCTAGTATAAAAATGTATATGTTTTTTGGTATATGATCGGAAAAGGTAATTTAGAAAATGCTTTACTTGTATGACTTAAAATATGAAAATATTTCATTAGATTCGTATAAAACACACAGAAATCTTATTTCTTTTAATATGATTATTTCTTTCACTTTCATAGTATCCAAATATAAGTGAATTATTTGAGGTAGCTAAACACTTCTTTAAGGGCCTATACGAACTGAAACAATTTCTCTTGTTATGTCATAAACAGTCTTTGAATTGTAAGGCAATATTGTTCTAAGTTCATAAAGTACTTATGTATATAAAACTTATCGTTATCAGTCGATCTTGCCATTTCCTGTATATCCTTCTAACATAAATCAAAAACAAACTAAGCTAGAGCCTCTGGTACATATACGTATGTAGATTCTGATAAGCCAATAAACTGTAACTCACCTAGCAGGGTATCAAACAGCGAAGCTCCCACTCTTGTCTGCAACCATCTTAATTGTTTTGCTGCACTGCTTTGCCGCAAGTATTTATGGCCACATGTGGCATATTTATGAGCTGTTTATTGTAAGCCAGACCAAGCTTAAGTAATTCCCAGCGTATAACTTAATTAATTGCAGCTAATGCAATGCCCGGCGCGTAAATGAGAGCAACAGCAAAAGCAGCTGCAAAACAACAGCAACAACAGCAACAGCAAAAGCAACTGGCCAGAAGCATGAGATAGCCACATGGAAATGTTGCAACAATAAACACTAACAAAAATTAAAAAAAAATTGAATTAAATATGAAAAGCATAACATGAGCAACACTAGCCAAGCAGGAGCGGATCAGTGGTCAGGGGGGCTGTGGGGCGTGGCATAAATGTGAGAATTTAATAAAATATGTTTAATGTAATTTTTGCGTCCAGCAACAGCAACAGCAGCAGCAACCGGAAGCACTTGACCCGCATGGAGTACACGAAGAAGAAGAAGCCGCACAAATGCCAAGTGCAAGCTGCAACGGAGAGCAAGTAAGGACAGGACAGGACCGGTCAGGACAAGGATCATGGAGTAGTATGTAGTATGTGAGTAATCTGGCAGTCGAGTGGCATGCAATGTTGCCTTAAGGCCCGGCTAATTGGGTCAGCTTAGGGCCTTAACTCAGCTGTGTGTGTAGTGTGTGCGTTGTGCGTTGTGCGTTGTCCTGACCGGATGTGTTGGCCAGAAGAAAATTGTGAGCTAAATACTAAATGAATTTACGGCATTTATCTAAATTATTTGTATTGCATTCTTCTGTAAGACTAATTGTTAACAGAGCAGCACGAAATTCTCAGCATCAATTATATTCATTTTTATTTCATTTATATTTTAAGCATATTGTTGAAAATTTAATATGTATATCACAAATTTGTGTGCAGCATACACACTTTTATTATTCATCTTTGCATTTTTAAAGAAGAGGCACCATAAAAAGTTATAACAAATTACTTTAGCTATATTTTGCTTTCAATGCTAAAGAATTTCAAATGTGCATATTAAATGTCAATGGATGCGAATGTTTGAAATATAAAATAAAATAATCTATGGTGAGCAATGATTAGAAAAAAATATTGATTATAATTAATAATAAACGGGAAATAGCAAACCTTATTTTTATTACTATTTTCTTAAGTATTTTGTTAGGGAAGCTGTTGAGCATCAGAAAATACTTGTTTCGCTTGGATAGTCAATGATTGCAAGTTGTTGTTTTTCGTTTCGGGTTATGCATTTTTGGTATGTCTGCCAACTGCATTTCAGCTGCCACTTGGCACAATCATTAGTGGCATTTGAACAACAGCTAAAGCACTAGCACACTGACAGATGAAAGCCAGCCAACCCACCCACCTATAAGATGCCAGCTTTGCCTTTCAAAATCAAAAGCGCACTTTTCATTCGTTGGCTTTTCTCGCTGTGAAATAAGACATTTCCATAGACAGACGGTTGGACAGGTTTGGACCAACATGAAAACTGAAGCGCACACGCGACAAATGGTGCAGGAAGTGGGCAAGTGGGGCACGAAAAGCTCTTTGCCACTGCCACTTACTGGCAGTCGCTGCACTTGCCCCACTTGCCACCAACGATGCTCCTTTGAATGCGGCGTGTAAATTATGCGTAGTCGATGCTTTTGTTGTTGTTGTTGCCATTTTGGATTTAGCAACTACAAGTTATGTTCGACTCGAAGATACCCTGCTTTACTATATAGGCTAAGAACTAGCGAAGTGAACAAAAAGTGATTTATATGACCAAAACTTAGTTTGTTATAGATTTTTATCTGGGTGAGCTAAAGGCAAAACGATATATATAACTCTTAATACAAAAATCCCAACTAAACTAAAGTAAATCCAACAAATATATGTACAACAAATAAAATTATTAATTAATTAAATTTTAAAAAAATTTAATGTATAAAAGAATTATTAAATAAATCAAATTACTTTTATAATTAAGATGAAGATAATATTATATTAAATTCAAAATAGGTGACTAGTGCTATAACTAATAAGCTTCAGCAGTAATACAAATAATAAATAAACACCCTGTGGTATCACATTGCCCTTTGTATTCATTTGTAATAGGGTTCAATCCCAAAACACACATACAACATGAACGGGAATAAACAAACACTCAGAAAGCAACGCAACAACGAATTGCATTCATTATGTTTATACCAATGGCATACTGTTGCTATCTCTATCGCTCACAGACTCTCCCTCTCTCTTTCTCTTTCTGGCTCTTTGCTGACTTGGCTCACTTATTTGCATTTTAGCCAAAAATGGCTAAAAATACTTGACTAGTCTAGTGCCTTGTTATTGTTGTTGATGTTGCTTTGACTGCACGGACTTAATAGGATTTTGGAGCATTGAAGTGATTTTTCAACGCTGCCTGATGATGATGTTGATGTTCTTGTTGTTGCTGTTGATGTTGTGTTGTGTTGTTGATGTATACGGGAAAGGTATATGACTGGTTCTTGTGAGTTATGCCTGCTTCATGCTGGGCAGGTAGAACGTTGCTTTGGTGCGCCGAGGGGCTAAAACGAGCACCGAAATCCCAGCTAAATGTAGGCAGGATGCGTGGGTAATCCTTTCTGCAACGAGGCTAGTTTCTCTGTCGTAATGAACAGACCATTAATAAGGCAAACTAGTTGCGGGCTTGGCAGAATGCGGATGTTTGAGTGGGAAGTAGCTTTTGCGGTTGACTTTTGTTCTACCGCAATGGATAATGAAATTGTACTTTCTCAGGCAATTATAATTGGCTACTTTTACGGGAACTAGTCTTTTACCGAACCAGCTAAAAAGTGCCATTTTAAACTTACCTCATTCTAACCTAGCCGAATTCTTTAGTTTTTAGTTTCTAACTGAAGTAAATTGCTAAGCTTAGCGAAATTGAAGGTTTGTTTTAAAATGTCTATTATATGAGCAAAAATGGCATTTAATCGAACTAGTTCTGTTTTTAGCTAAGCCTTTTATTCGTTTCGCTCACATAAAATACGTATACGAAACCTAAACGTTCTGATAAATGTTTTGTAAAGCGTTAAATTAATTAAAGATATTTAATCACTAAATCGATATCGAACTAAGTTCTGTAAGTCTCATATAAGTAGTGCCCAGTACTCGAATATTTCCAATTTTAAACCATCATCTAGCCGCTTCCCAAAATAGAGAACTGGCAACTCAACATTCGCTTCGACACTGTCTGACAGTTCAAGGAAGTAGAACTTAACAGCATTTCCCACATGCCCAAAGGGCACACATAACGACACATAGAGAGAGAGACAGAGAGGCAGAGAGAGATAGAGAGAGAGAGAGAGAGAGAGAGATAGAGATAGAGAGAGACAGAGAGGTAGCCGGCAATGGAAGAGAGAGAATGATTTTGTTTTGAGCTTGGACTGTTGGCAAATTTATGGTTTGCCTTTGGGCTACTAATGAGTTTGTCGGCATCCGTCAGGGAGTGGAAGGGCGAGATATGCCGGCTGAAGCCGTGTCCTTGAGCTCCCCTGGCGTAGGAGCCGACGTAATGGGTTAAAAATGCGTAAGCGATTTTGGGCGTCGTAAGCTTCTTAGACATTCGCATCAGATTTTGCCATAAATTGAGTGGGTGAGGTCGCTGGGGCGGAAACAGCGCTGCTGGCGGAAGCATTTTGATTGATTTACACACACAAGCACACACATACGTACATACATACACACACTCACAATCGCACACACTCACGCACTGAACTCACATCAGGATCAAGTGCAGTGGCTGAGAACAACTCGGTGACTTCCTTCTCAAACCGGCTCATCTTGTTGCTGGTCATGTGAGGCTGATGCTGATGCTGATGCTGCCGCAACTGGAAATTACCATACCATAAAGCCAAAATGCGGCCGTATTTCTTCAACTTCCGGCATTAAGTGCACACAGCAGCAAATTAATTAAGTGACGCTGCCAGACTGCGGCGACCTGCCACAAGAATGAGAGGCACAGCTCCAAGTCTATGAGTGTGGGTGTCATGTCAAATTAATTAAACGCACACCAGCGACAACGACAACAACAGCAACAACAGCAACAACAACAACAACAGAAATGGGAAGGTAGCTGGAAGCCAGAAGCTATTGCACTTATTTACCTAGCTATTTCTTGCTGTCGAGCTTTGTTGTGGCTTTAGTTGAGCTTTCGTAATTTGCACCTGTCCGTGTTAATCCAATTGAAAGCAGAGCCAAAAACAGCAAGTGCCGACACGCTCCCTCAATCAATTGAGTACAGAAGAAAGCCAAAATCATATTGCTGATATACCACATAAGCTCTTAGTGCTCTACAAAATCACTATGGCAATATTTACATACAGAACTTGGAGCTTTCAGATTATAGGGATCTGAATACATCATTTGAATTGCTTTCTCGTATATTTCTCTCCAATTCGTACATTTCACATATGCAGTCTACTTTTGAGTGCTTACCTTGTTTTATTTCCCGAATTTTACAAATGTAGCATACTTTTTTGGGGATTATTCAACCTTTTTCTCACAAATTCGTACAAGTGTCGATTTCAAATCCCAGTTACTAAAAACTATTCCAAACAACTTCATACCCACCGCTAGCTGCAATAAAACTAAGCCGCAAAATTGCTTTTTAATGCTTTTGGAATCTATTGAATGGGTAAGGGAACACATACATATCAATCCAAGCATCAGGAAATAATCTAACCCTCTCTCTCTCTCACTCTCTCTCTCTCTCTCTCTATCTTACTCTTTCTCGTCCATTCACTATTCACTGGCTGCCTAATTTCCGTTGAAAACGACCCAACTAAGCTGCTTCTATCCTCTCTCTCCGCAATCCACAATAAAAATAAAAAAAACTATGTCACTGCAGGATTTTCATGTAGCCTTTTCTATTTGGCGTCAGAATGTGACCCACTCGATGAGCGGGAGTGGGCCACAGTTGAATTCACTCAACAAACAAAAAAGGTTGAAGCTAGCCCTACAAATTTTTGGGACTAGGCTAATCGTTTTTTGTTTTTGTGGGCTAAAAGTAAAACTGAAAAGGCGAATGCAAAACAAAAATGCAAATGATTGGCAATTATGAATTTAGTAACAAGCGAAAGTTGTTCAAACACCAGAGAGATACATTCGCATATATATAGTAATATATATTATCTCGATAGCCCGGACAAACATGGTCGGATTATCTAAAAATTACCTTCAGACACTAAAAACTCCCATAAATTGGTCAATGGTGATCCGATTGGATCATGGTTCTACCCCATTCTGCATATCACACACAATAAACTGCAAATGAGTGTAAGATCTAGGGTCAGAGTATCGTCTAGTCGCGCACTCTTAACTTGAGCACTAATTAATGTCTCGTACTGTAAAAATATGTCTTCTACATGTCAAAATATTTGATTAAGTAATTCAACTAAAACAAGTAAGAGTGCTCTAGTCGGGAGTGCCCGACTACGAGATACCCTGAACCCAGTCCTTACAATCATTCGTACTAATCTAAACACACACATGCTGCAGTACAAGCATTACAAGCAGTGCAAGTGGTTTAAGCAGTTAGCTTGTTTTTCACCGAGCCCCACACAATGGAAAGTTAAATCTCAAATAACTTCTGTGTTTCAACAAATTGCAGTCGTACTTTCAAAAATGCATGCCAAATTTGTTGTCCCTTAGCTCTTATATCTTTGCAGTTATGTCCCAAAAACGCTAGTCTAAAATCGAAATTTATCGATAACTTTTGAATGCGACGAGTTACCGATCAAATGAAATAAACTTGATCTGTCCCGGGATTAGGAGAACTTATGTTCCAAATATGAAGTCTCTAGCTCTTGTAGTCTCTGATATCCGCGTGTTCATACAGACGGACGGACGGACAGACGGTCAGACGGACAGACAGACGGACATGGCTAAATCGACTTTGCTGTTGATACTGATCAAGAATATATATACTTTATATGGTCGGAGATGCTTCCTTATGCCTGTTACATACTTTTGCTCAAAACCATAATACCCTTTTTACCCAGGGTATAAAAATGTATGTCAATGCCTTAAGTTTACAAACGGCATACAATTTGTCAATTAACAGCTAAGCTAAGCGATGCTTGAACTGCTTCTGAACCAACACGTCATGTTTCAATGGGCTTAAATAATTATTTAAACAGTTGTAGATGTTGTTATCAAATTGCAACTATTAAATAACTAATTACAATGATTCGACTGATGGCAACATTTATCTGTCTGCATAAAGCCACACTTTTGCCTTAGATATAAATTAAATAATGAAATTTACTAATTGCCAAAATGCAAAATGCAGCCGCTGAGCAACTTTTGAGCTCTAATTTAATTTTTAAGGTTTAAGTTTTGACCAGCATAAATAAAGACAAGCACACATGGGAGTTGCGAAATCTTGACTGTAAGCCAAATGCCAATATTTGCTTACCCTGAGCTGAATGAGTGAATGAGTGAATGAGTAAATGAGTGATTCGACTGAATGCCCGAATGTTCACTTAACCTTTCTGCTGCTGCTGCTGGCCAACAAGATTTTCAATTAAAATTGATTTTATGCAAATTTTCAATTAGTCAAACACATTTTATCATTTGAACAGCAACAACAACAAGGACTGGCAAACAAAACTGCATGCAAACAAACAGGATGCTGGCCAGGATAATATACATATATATGTAGTTGTATATGTATGTAAATGTGGCTAGCTCATCATCTTCAGACATGGCCAAAAGACTTGTGCAAACCACTTGAGATAAATAGATTTTAAGTTGCATTCGCTTTTTTGGCAATATGTGGCAATGTCTCTGCTCTGAGACTATTCCTTCCCTATCCCTATCCCTATTCCCTTCCCTTCCACTCCTTGCTCCATCTTCGACTGTTTCCGACGCTTATCTCAGCTTGTGCTTAACCCACGGCCATTTCTGTCTCTTGAATGCTGATTAAGTAATTGCATTTGCCCCAAAAATTGTACAACATTTTGGCGTTGACTTCATTTGCGCTGCCTTTCAGCGTCAATTACGAGTTGAGCAACAAAAACGATGATACAACTTCAGAGTTTGTCTATATACTAAAATATATTTAACAACATTTGCATATGTGTGTGTGTGTGTGTGTGTGTGTGTCTATCGTCTAATGTTTTGCAGCACTCACTAATTGCATTAAAAAAGAAAACCCGCTGCGTCCTTTGCTGCTAGTCTGGCGCTAGCTAAATTACATAAAACATGAAGAAAAAACTGTTTATTTTAAGGATACAGCAGTGTGAATACCCTATCAGGAAACGCATCAATAAGTGTGATAGGATCCTAGACCTTAAGCGCAAAGCATTTTCGTTTGGCAACAAACTAATATTTAATTGAAGCTTTAGTCGAATATATAATCAATATATAATTTATATCCCTAAAAATCTAGAGTCTATTGATCATTCTTTTCGATATAGACTCAACTTTCTCAGTTCGCCCACATATTTAGTATTTCAGCTAAGAAAAGCAATATGTTACACATTGCACAACATAATGTTAAAAGTGTCAGGAGTTTTGCCTTCGTAAGTGTAGAATAAAATAGACGAGGACAGACAGCAGACAGTTAGATATGTACAGTTAGTCGTATAGTCTGTACATGGGCACACCCACCCCATAGAGAGGGTCTCTGTTCTGTTCTATTATTTTGCGTTCGCTTCTCTTCTTCTCAATTGCGTTGTCTTTTGCGCTTTTAAGCTGCAATTTGGTTGCATGTCACTTTGAAAATGCTTTCAGACAATGTTGCCTGGCTACATCACATGATGTTTTCCATTAGTCAGCAGCGACTCGAGTCAAGCACCTGATAAACGTTCCCCTTTGTCCACGTGACGTATGCTTAATTTGCACTTAACGACATTCAGCAGCAGGATACGCAGCAGGGTTCCAATTGACAGCAGTTGGTCTCTAAGCAGTCGAAGCTTCTGGGCGATTACATGGATTAAGCTAGTCGGAAACAAATCGGAAAGGAATACTAAATCCTAATTGAAATCTAATGTTAATATTCAAAATATATGAAGTATGTATATTGTATTATAAAAGGGCTAAGTACTGAGGTCTTAATTCCTTCAGGCGAAATCTCGTTCATTAATTGAAATTGGAACACCCCCCGAGTTATTGCATGTGGGAACACTCTTATATCGATTGAGCAAACTACTTCATTTGTAAGCTAATCACTCAGCAACTATATCATCAAAGCAATAAACCCAATGCAACGAAATGTCGAAACCAAATTACAACACAGCTGGGCAACATGTTTATGCAATTAAGTTACGGTTTTTGTTGTCCAAATATTAGCACTTACATTTTCAATAAATGTCCCCAACTGCAGCGCAAAGGAGCCAACTCATTTGCATCAGGATGTGCTGTTCTGTACATCTGAAGTAGCCGAGACGATGGTCAGCCACAGAGCTCAATAAGTTTGACTGTCATTGAAAGTAAACCCAGTTCGAGTGAAGAACACGCTCAATTTAGCCGGGAACGGGGAACGGGAAAGGATGCGACAGTTGAAAGACAAACAACAATGGCACGCACTGATTTGACCAGGGAATGGCACAGGACACCAAAAGATGCACTCAGAAAAAAACACTATGCCGTGGCATTTTGATTGTTAGGATTTCTAAATCAAAGGAGAGAGAAGGAGAGTGCGAGAGATCAAAAGAGAGAGATTTTTTTATTTAGAAATAAATTTACTCAATTCCAAAGAGTTATATCTATTAATAAAATGAAATAAAACTCAGAAATGATTTGTATTTTAAGAAAGATCGTTTGTCAAATTTCAAAACATGCTTTACTTTATATCTTAAAAACAGAACATATTTTTTTGAATAGTACAAATCAATCAAAGCAAATTGAATAAATACTGATACACAATTTTCTTCGAGTGTAAACATAGAAGTAAATATTGCAAAGGAGAAGAACAGACGGCTTACAACACTCGAGCTTTGATTGGTTAAAAGACAGGAGCGGGCAATTAGCAATGCTGGCCAGCACAGAGAGAGACAGAGACAGATACAGAGAGAGAGAGAGAGAGAGAGAGAGCGAGAGGCTGAAATGAAACAGAGCTGATGATGATGCAGAGACTCCTCCAGCGGTGAATGGCTCAGTAAGTGCATGAATAAATAAACTGGAAGTCACTTGACTACTTGTCTGCCCCACCAACACCACCACCCCCACCAGCACCTGTTCCTGCCTCTGCCCCTACTCAGTCAGTCACAGTCAACACATGTTAACAACTTGATGGCCAAAAGTCAAATGGCTTAAATGCCCAGCACATTGTAAGCAAACAGCGTCAGCTCCTTTCGACTGATGAAGAGTGGACGATGGAGGCGGGAGGTGGGAGGGAAAAAAACGAAGTGGAACCAACTGAGGGACATATGCAAATGCTGGCAAATAAAATTATTATTCAAATTTTTGGCATGTCCCATGAGCGTTAAACTAACAGCTACGACTACAATGGACAACTTGGACCTTAACATGAGGTTTGTTGTTGTTGTTGTTGATGTTGATGTTGCTGCTGTCACTCTCTACCCTCTCTCTCTCTCTCTCTCTGGAATGGGCTGACAGTTCAAACAACTTCAGAAGCGCTTCATAAAACCCAAGTTCCAGCTACAGAATGCTCATAATGATGATGATGTTGATGGCTAAAGGACTGAGAGGACTCGTGTAGCTGGCTGGTAATTTGAAATGAAGCGATCAGCAGTTATGTTCTGATGATTGCTTAAAATATGCACAGTGGGACAAAGCGCAAAAGCGAAATGAGATTAAATGAAAGTGTGTACAAACAAGAATATAAACAGAAAATCTCTTAACATATTAAAAGCTTTAAAATTTGATAATTAAAGTGCAAATATATTAATTTGTTAGAAATACTGAGTATTTAACATTCTACATAAGGTGTTTACCCTATTTCCAGGCTTGTATGATTTCAAATATTAAAAACCCAGCTCAGTGGGTAGATGAATGATTATTTAACATTTTTTTAAATTCGTAATCTACCTGCTAACAGCTTTTATGATCAACAATTTCCATTTCTAGTCAATATCGAATCAGACAGCCTTAAGTTTTAATTCAATTCTCATACTAAGTTCGGTTTTTATACTCTGATACCGAAGGTACTCATAGTATATTGGTTTTGTCGAATGTCCGTCAGGCCGTCCGTCTGTCCGTCTGTCCGTCTGTCCGTCTGTCTGTCTGGATGAACGCGCGTATTTCCGAAACGATATTAGATAGACTCTTGAAATCTTTTGCGTTATGATTATAGCTATCTGCTTCAGATCAAGTTTATTCCAAATTTATGCCACGCCCACTGGGAGGCTGGCAAATCGATAACATGTCGATACACCTCAAATCACAAATCGATTAAACGTGAATAACTCCCACAATTTTGAAGCTAGAGTAATCAAATTTGGTAGGTATATTGCTGGTGACCTCCCGAAAAAATTGGATCCTAGGTTAATCGGCCACGCCCATTATTACTCCCACCAGCCCCCCCTCCAAAATTAATTTGAAATGCTTATATCTCCCGCAGTTTTAGAGCTAAAGTCACCATATTTGGAATATATATTACTGGTGACGTCCTCTACAGATTACAGAAACAAAATTTTGACCACGCCCACTCCCGCCCCCGTAATCGCGAAAATCGATATACATGAATGCACAATTCGATAACACGTGTATATTTCCCGCAATTTTGAAGCTAGAGTCCCCAAATTTGGAATTTAGACTAGGGCTGACCAGCCCAAAAGATTGCGTCCTGGATTTTCCGGCCACGCCCACTAGAACGCCCCCAGCCACCCCGCCCCCACGAAACACGGAAGCCTATATCTCGCACAGCTTAAGAGCTAGGGCCACCAAACTTTGAGGGTAGACTTCTGGCCAAGTCCTCTAAAGATCGGACAAAAAATTTTGGGGCCACGCCCCCGCCCGCCCCCAAAAATCGCGAAAATGTATATCTTCCACAGTTTTAAAGCTAGAGTCACCAAAATTGGAGGATAGACTTATTGTCAGCCCCCCTAAAGATCGGCAAAAAATTTTGGGGCCCCGCCCCCTCCCGCCCCCAAAAATCGCGAAAATTTATATCTTTCACAGTTTCAGAGCTAG
The DNA here is from genome assembly GCA_035042425.1 of Drosophila flavopinicola. Taxonomy (NCBI): domain Eukaryota; kingdom Metazoa; phylum Arthropoda; class Insecta; order Diptera; family Drosophilidae; genus Drosophila; species Drosophila flavopinicola. The sequence continues at coordinate 706,074 of JAWNLL010000242.1, read as the reverse complement.
AGTCATTAAACTTGGAAGATAGAATTCTGGTCAGCCCCTCTAAATATCGGTAAAAAAATTTGGGGCCACGCCCCCTCCCGCCCCCAAAAATCGCGAAAATGTATATCTTCCACAGTTTTAGAGCTAGAGTCAAGAAATTTGTAAGATAGACTTCTTGTCACTCCCTCTAAAGATCGGCCAAATTTTTTGGGGCCACGCCCCCTCCCGCCCCCAAAAATCGCGAAAGCTTATATCTTCCACAGTTTTAGAGCTAGAGTCACCAAAATTGGTAGATAGACTTCTGGTCACCCCCTCTTAAGATCGACCATGCCCCTCCCGTTCCCAAAAACTTGGAATGCCGATTTCGGGTCACCCAAACACCAGCAAAAATTTTCTGTTCACTTGCTTTCAGCTGTTCTTAAAATGGTATCAGAGTATTACGCAGTCGGCTCCGCCCGACTGCAACGTTCTCACTTGTTTCTGTTATGGATAGCATGCAAAATGTCAATCACAGCTCAGTCTGCAACACGCCCCTTCCCAAGGAGTGCACATTGTTTTAAGGGGCAAAAACGCAAGCCATTAGCTCCGGCAAATGTTGTCGGGCCGAAAGCAAACGCTAGACAACAAAAGGTCAGCTCCTTCAGCAAAAGTCAGACAGACACAGACAGACAGACAGACAGAGAGTAAAGTGTTACGCCCACAAATCACGCCCCGTACATGGCAACCACACGATGGCAAAACAAAAACCCCACCAGAGAGCCACCCAAATGGCAGCAGCAACAAGAACAACAAAAAAAACGAAAAGAAAAAAAAAATGACAAGAATTTTACAGCCAGTCAATTATGGCCGGTTCTGGGCAATAAACGGGATGAGGCGGACCCAGACGAAAATCGGAAACAAAACGGATGGTTCGGGTTGAGTCTCTGGTCTGGTAGCACTGTCCTAGGCTAGTTCTGGTAGCCCAGCAGAGCCGCAACAACAACAACAACAAACAACAACAGCAACAACAGCAACAACAGCAACAACAGCAGCAGCCACCAAAGCAACAAACCCACGACGAAAAGCAAAAGTTGTTACTGTCCCATTGTTGTTGTTATACTCTGATACCGAAGGTACTCATAGTATATTGGTTTTGTCGAATGTCCGTCAGGCCGTCCGTCTGTCCGTCTGTCCGTCTGTCCGTCTGTCCGTCTGTCTGTCTGGATGAACGCGCGTATTTCCGAAACGATATTAGATAGACTCTTGAAATCTTTTGCGTTATGATTATAGCTATCTGCTTCAGATCAAGTTTATTCCAAATTTATGCCACGCCCACTGGGAGGCTGGCAAATCGATAACATGTCGATACACCTCAAATCACAAATCGATTAAACGTGAATAACTCCCACAATTTTGAAGCTAGAGTAATCAAATTTGGTAGGTATATTGCTGGTGACCTCCCGAAAAAATTGGATCCTAGGTTAATCGGCCACGCCCATTATTACTCCCACCAGCCCCCCCTCCAAAATTAATTTGAAATGCTTATATCTCCCGCAGTTTTAGAGCTAAAGTCACCATATTTGGAATATATATTACTGGTGACGTCCTCTACAGATTACAGAAACAAAATTTTGACCACGCCCACTCCCGCCCCCGTAATCGCGAAAATCGATATACATGAATGCACAATTCGATAACACGTGTATATTTCCCGCAATTTTGAAGCTAGAGTCCCCAAATTTGGAATTTAGACTAGGGCTGACCAGCCCAAAAGATTGCGTCCTGGATTTTCCGGCCACGCCCACTAGAACGCCCCCCAGCCACCCCGCCCCCACGAAACACGGAAGCCTATATCTCGCACAGCTTAAGAGCTAGGGCCACCAAACTTTGAGGGTAGACTTCTGGCCAAGTCCTCTAAAGATCGGACAAAAAATTTTGGGGCCACGCCCCCGCCCGCCCCCAAAAATCGCGAAAATGTATATCTTCCACAGTTTTAAAGCTAGAGTCACCAAAATTGGAGGATAGACTTATTGTCAGCCCCCCTAAAGATCGGCAAAAAATTTTGGGGCCCCGCCCCCTCCCGCCCCCAAAAATCGCGAAAATTTATATCTTTCACAGTTTCAGAGCTAGAGTCATTAAACTTGGAAGATAGAATTCTGGTCAGCCCCTCTAAATATCGGTAAAAAAAAATTTGGGGCCACGCCCCCTCCCGCCCCCAAAAATCGCGAAAATGTATATCTTCCACAGTTTTAGAGCTAGAGTCAAGAAATTTGTAAGATAGACTTCTTGTCACTCCCTCTAAAGATCGGCCAAATTTTTGGGGCCACGCCCCCTCCCGCCCCCAAAAATCGCGAAAGCTTATATCTTCCACAGTTTTAGAGCTAGAGTCACCAAAATTGGTAGATAGACTTCTGGTCACCCCCTCTTAAGATCGACCATGCCCCTCCCGTTCCCAAAAACTTGGAATGCCGATTTCGGGTCACCCAAACACCAGCAAAAATTTTCTGTTCACTTGCTTTCAGCTGTTCTTAAAATGGTATCAGAGTATTACGCAGTCGGCTCCGCCCGACTGCAACGTTCTCACTTGTTGTTGCTGTTGCTGTTGTTGTTGTTGTTGTCTGTGTTGTAACCAAAACGCGCATTTTCCATGCGATTTGCAGCGAACACAAAAAGAAAACACGACACTCAACGAGGAGTAAAAAACAAGCTAGCAAAAAGTGGCCAAAAGCGAGAAGGAGGGAAACGAGGCGGACCAAATCGACATATTGACAGACTAAATGGAGTTGTGGGTTTTGAGTAGTAAATCAAGTTAGCCACTCACACACTCACACACACTCACACACACATAAAGTTGCATACATAAGCGCAAATTGCATGCCACAGAGAATTTACAGAAGAATCCGACGCAAAAATAAAAAGACTCCAAGGAATTTTCAAGTGCTGCTCGGTGAAGTTTAAATGCTCTCTATTGGTATTACACTGTAAGATAAAAGTGAAATCTTAAATTAACTTTCTAGCCAAGCTGCTTAAAACAAGTTACAAAATCTTAAAGCATAAAATCCAATGAAAGACAACCTTCGTGTCTCAACTACTGGAACTAGTTCTGGAATCGAATGGTAAGCTGTTGAGATTGTCTTCTATAAACACTCTATCCTGACTGCCAGGCACTCTCTATAAAATCTTGTACATATACAGTTTAACCATCTAATTTTCGTTTACCGAAGCCAAATCGCCTTAAAGCCATATCAGCAGCGTAACAGAATTTCCAGTCACATCCTGTAAAGTGTTGGTTGGTTGCCTTGCATCCTTGATGCAAATACGTACTTAGATGTAAAGGAAGTATCCTTCTTCATTTGAAAGTTTTGTTATCCTCTCCACGTTGACAACAAGTTAGACCTCCGCCCAACTTCCCCCATCCCTGCCAAAAAAAGCCAACGCCAAAATAACTGAAAGCTTCATGTTTGCCTGCTGGTCCGCTTGGGGACTTCGGTTTGGGGCCCAGCAGCTTTTGTTGTCTGTCAAGCGGAGTGGCCAAATATGGTTGTTAGATTGCTAGACAGGAGTTCAGTGCAGTTCAGTTCGGTTCTGTTCTGTTCTGTTCAGTTCTGTTTAGGTCCACCTCTAGCTACAGCAGCAGCTCTTGATGCATTGAGGCATTTGCATATTTTGGCTCGCCAAGTTGTGTTTTTGTTTCCTGTGTCTTGACTTCTCCTGGGAGCTGTCTTTGGTCACTCCGCTGGCTGACTGCTGCCTGGTGGCTTGGAAGCCAGCAGGAGCAGCTTTTTGGCTAGCTTTCTCGCATGTGGCCAGCCTTTTGCTTGTAGTTTGCACAAAATCAAAATCAAAACAAAAACAGGCAACAGTGCGCCAGTCGCAAGTGCCTGACTGCGAGATACCCTGGAAAACTTAATACAATATAACTAAAAGCAATGACAAATAATATATAATAATTGAATTAAACTAATATAAATTCAAAAGTTCGAGTTAAAGTGTCCAATTCCAGACATATCAGATTGTAAGTTTTGCCTATATAATGAATGGCATTCTGCCCATTAATGATCGCCTTTTGACACATATTTATATATTTGCAGGGTATATCAAATTGAAGCCATGGTTGGTTTATTGCCAATGTTACTGAATGCGGCTGCCACTCGTCAAATCATCCTCAACTGGCTGCTGCCCCGTGAGACAAGTTACGTCAGTTGTTGCCCCCTGCAACTGCCACTGCCACGCATTGTGTCCCTGCCGCATTTCGTTGCGTTTGTTTGCTGTTTGCTGTTTGCACGCAAATATGAAAATCACAACATGCTCGTCGGCTGTGCTTAGCCTTTGGCCAGCGAAAGGCCCCCAAATGCCAAAAGCAAAAAGCAAAAAGCAAAAACCAAAAAGCGAAAAGCGAAAAGCCCACGCCGTTAACTCATCGATGCGCCACTTGAGGGAATATTTATGCAAAAGTCAGGCCTCAATCCCGCTGTCCCAGAACTCGTTAGGAGCCGCATTGCATTCATTGTTCCAGTCGCATTGATCCATAAAACATGAGGCGATTTCGCTCCGATGCTAACCAGTGGATGTGATTTCAACTAACAGATACATTTCCCATCAAAATGTGCTTAGCAAAATGTTTAAATATGAAAGCCCGAAACGATTTGAAGCTCGTCTCAATCTCAATAAATTATAATTTCCGATTTCAGCATAGGCATTTTCCCTATATTTATATATTTTGGATTAAACAAATTTAGTTATTATAATATAATATAATTGTATATTATGAAATTTACAAACCATCTCGAAGACAATGCAAATAGGCTTCGATAAAGTTCAAAGAAAGCATAAGCTGCAACTATCCACTCTTCAAATACAAAACAAAACTAATTGAACTTCGAAAGAGTTTAAGTTTTTGAAACCCCATCAAATTTGAAGTCGCTTCTAACCAGACAAACCACATTCTATTTGTTTTCGTCTGGTCTGACAATAACTTCATTAGCAGCGAACCGACAATCACTCCAGTTGATCCTGGAGCCTGCCAGCTGACCATCAAGCAGTCAAGACCGTAACCCCAACACTAACTTTTAATAAGTACTCGACTGTATATGTATATATATATATATATATATATGAATACATATATATATATGTGTGTGTGTGTGTGTGTGTGTGTATGTGTGGGCAGCAGTAAAAATCAACAGCTATGTCGGACAAGGCAGCTTGCAAAGTGCAGCGTGTTTGCCTAATTGGCATCTGCAAAAGGTTCCTAAAGTGCAGTTTTCTAGGGGGCAGCAGGTGGGTCAGGCATACCCTGTAAAGCAACAAATTGGGCAAGATGTGCAAATGTCTGTCAAAAGGCTCAGTTTGAATGACTGATTTGTGTATTGCATATGCACAGCAAGTTTATCCGTCTGAATTTGTTTAGATGATAAGCGTGTTTGGACTCCAAATCCGATGCCAACAATCGAGAAAAGCAATTTGTTTTTAAAGGCATAATTCTGATTTTTCATATGAGAATATTTGAAATTGAAAAGTTATTGAAGCCAACATATGCATAATGTCTGTCACATGCCTGGGCACAGAGTATCCTCTAGTCGGACACTCTGTCCTGTCATTTTCTTTTGTTTTTTTTGCTGTATAACCTCAAGTCTGTGTGTCGATGGGTAGTCAAATGTGCGGCACGTATATATTTGTAGAACCAACCTCAGCATTTATTGACATCTTATGGGCGTGGCTGTCTGCGAATTTACTACAAATTGGCAGCCCTGGCAGCAGCGCAGCAGCAGCAGCAGCAGCAGCAGCTGCCACTTTTGCCACTAGCCACTTGCCACTTGCCACTTGCTATTTGCCACTTGCTATTTGCCACTCGAGTCTTACTCTTGCCCATTGTTGCTTGGCTTCGCTGCTCTTTATATGCAACTTTCATTAGTTTTGAATGGGTGATTCTTTTGTTGGCCCTCGCTCCCAGCTCCACAGCCAGCTGCAGCTAGTTCAGAGTTCAAGCGACCAGAACGCCCAACGGCATTGTTTCAAGTTACCAAAATTTAATTAGACAAATTTTTAATTGATATCATATGGCCAACGCCCCAATTGTCGGTTACTCTCAGCTTCTTGTTAAGTGCACCCCAAAAAGTTGCAAGTTGCTCAACTTGCCACAAGGCACAACGCCAATTATTTGTGTCTGCTCCTCTCTTCGGTCTATGAAATGTTAGGCTACCAACTTCTCAACAAAGTCGACCAAGTTGCTTAGTCAGTGTAGCCACAGACAACGGGCCGAATACTGAATGGCAGCTGTAAACTCTTATGAGTGCTGCAGCCCCTTTACAGGGTATTCATTTGCTTCTCACTTCGCTATCCTATGAAAAGAATATGCCCTATCGCCATATAATTAAGTTCAATTGAAAAATCCAAAATAATTAGTTTCAATTTCTGAAATTGAATTCCTGACTTTAGTTTTGGCTTTGGTTCGTCTCTGAGCCCTTTTCTTCCTCGCCTCGCTTCTCGCTCTTACCTATCATTCATTGCGAACAACAGGTGGCGCCAGCTTGTATCTCAATCTACCTCTATTGTATTGAAATACAATACAAAATAGTCAAAGCTCGCCTATTTGAAGCTCAGCTGATTGGGTCTTATGAGCTCAGGGGCAGCTTAAGATTGTTTTGTAATATCTTGGATTACTTTATGCGCCGTCACTTGGCGCCTAATTGCGTAGACAATTAAGTCATTAAGTGCCATCGATGTATATAGATACTGCGAGGCGCTTATCCAAGGATTCAATTTGTATTTTCCGCGGCTTAAATCAATTGGGGAATTGGACGGAAGGAAGGTGGAGGGTGGAAGGTGGATGGTGTAGGAGAGAGGAGAAGGATGTCTCTGTTAAGGTCGCTAACAATGTGAGGAACTTGCTGGATTTGAATTGCTGGCGCCAAAACTTTTAATCAAATTAAGTCAAAAGCAAAAGCCGGAAATGTCACTGGCACACGGTGACATGTGGCGGACAGCGAACGTTAGAGGGAGGAGTGTGACGGGGGGAGGGGAGGAAGGAGAGGCAGGAGAGAGGAGAGCACAGACAAAGTTTTGGGCTGTCAAGCGGCGACAATTGTCGGCGACAACTGACGCTGTGGGCAGTCGCTGTATGTTGCGAATACTCAATTCGTGTACGCGGCACGCCCACCGCCCCCCCTCCCCGACCCCAACCACCCCCGCTGCCCGTGCAAAGCCGCACAAATGCTCAATTAATCGAATTTCGCAGCGTTAATGAAACGAGAATCTTGTCGGATCATGTGGTTTAGGCAGCTTTTGGGGGCTGGCGTGTCTTGGCAGCTGCTGCCGGCTAATTGAATCAAAGCAATGTCCCGGCCATGTCCTGGCTGTGTCCTGACGGGGCTGGGGCTGTGCTCAGCACGCGGCACTTAATTGCAAATTGAAAGCATACTTTCGAAGGAGGCGTGCCAGCGGCTGTCAAAGCCATTCAATATCGCTTTTGACCAGGTCGCCAGCCGAACGAACATCCTTTTTTGTTTGCTAATTCGCTCCTTGTTGGTGAGTGCATCGCGCCCCAGCTTAGAATCCTTTGACGCTGCCTACCTCAGCTAGCCAAGTGCTCAACGGTAAAAACAATTAATATTACAACCTGCAGGCACATTATGTGTACCCCCGCACCCCCATCCCCAACACTTTCCCCCTTTTCCCAACGCTCTCCCATCGCCTGCCATTGACAACACTCGACACTGAACACTGAACACTGAACACCCCTCGCTGAGTTGGCTCATAGCCAGGCAGCTACTTGTTAGACAGCCCTTTACTCCCCCTCATGCCCCATTCTGAAATCTGCCTCTCAGCCTTTTAAGCGCTTTGACTTCAAAAAAAAAAAACAAGAGGATTATCTTCGGCGTACCGAAGATTTTCTACTCTTTTCGAATCTTAAGACAATTTTCACTCTGCCAACTGTAGCACTTTTATATGCTGTAAAAATTCTTTTTATAGCATGGCATTTATTTTTTTTGTCTTAAGAATATTTAATGTATTTCCAGTACTATGGCAGCTTAAGATATAGTGGTCCGATCCGGCCGGCTCCGATCAATGTGATGTATGTTTAAATAATAAGTCTATGTGCAAAGTTTTATCACGAAAGCTCAAAAACTGAGGGACTAGTTTGCATACATACAGACAGACAGACAGACGGACATGGCTAGATCAATTTGTTTTGTCCTTCTAAGCATACTGGGAGTAACTTTTGGGGGTCTCTGATGCTTCCTTCAGCACAAACTTAATACACTATTTTCTTCGAAAAGAGTATAACAATACGGACATGGTAGCTATATGATACAGTAGTCCGTATAGTAACACTTGTAACTGGTTAATTTGGTAAGCAATAAAGTTTTTCCATAGGAAATCACATGTTTCGACTGTTATGAACTCATATAAGCTACATAATATTGCATTTAAAAGACAAAACTGAAGGACTGGCTAATCAAGAAATATATAGAAGGAATATAGATAGAATATAGATAGAATATAGATTTCTGGCTTGGGAGTTGTTTTCTTTAATGAAGTACATATTTAATCGCAAAATTATAGTTGCCAGTGCAATTGTATAACAAATACATGGCAGACAGTTAGATAGAGACAGAAACAAAGCGAAAGACAGAGAGACAGAGACAGGCGTTGAAAGGGAGAGCAGGATTCTTGGCTTGGTTTCCCGAGTTTAAAATGTTTAAAATGCGCTTTGCATTTTACAGTCAGACTTAATGCCAAGACAAAACCGTCGACTCTTGAAAGCTACAAAAAATAAACTTAAATTACTAACAAGCAAGCTATAAAGTTGTGAATAAGTTCAATAAAATAAAATAAAACAAGTGGGAAAGGCTTATCTTCGGCGTGCCGAAGATTTTATACTCTTTTCGAACCTTTAGATAATTTTCACTCTGCCAACTGCACCACTTTCATTAGCTGTAAAAATTGATATCATATGAATTAAAATTTTCTATTGAAATATAAGATATATTTCCAGTTGTATGGCAGCTATTAGATATAGTGGTCCGATCTGGTCGGCTCCGATCAATGGGATGTATATTTGAATAATTAGTGTCTGTGCAAAGTTTTATCGCGATAGCTTTGAAAACATGGAAGTTATGACCAAAACCGACTTCCAGTTGTATGGCAGCTATAAGATATAGTGGTCCGATCAGGCCGGCTCCGACCAATGTGCTGTCCCCTTGAATAATAAGTGTCTGTGCAAAGTTGCATTGCGATAGCTCAAAAACTGAGGGACTAGTTTGCATACATACAGACAGACAGACAGACAGACAGACAGACGGACATGGCTAGATCAATTTGTATTGTCATTCTAAGCATACTGGCAGTAACTTTTGGGGGTCTCAGACGCTTCCTTCTATGCGTTACAAACTTCAGCACAAACTTAATATACTATTTTCTTCGAAAAGAGTATAAACACAATTTCCAACAAATGTTTGCATTTTTCTTACGCTCAAAATATAAATACAAATAAAAGCGGCAACTCTGGAAATATATATACAGCATGTGCTCAATTTAAAAGACTTTAACTTAGATGTTGATGATTTAAAAAAAAAAGAAAGAAAACACAAGTAACAGAAATCAATCCGTGCAAATCTAATTAAGATTTAGAAAATATATACATATGTCTGCCTCTTTTCATATGCATATAAATGGAGCGGGAAAGTCAATTTGTTTGCGCTTGGTTGAATCTGTGCACTGTGCACAGTGGTTGCGAGTCTCAAGTGTTTGACACTGTCTATGACAGTCGACATCCAGCTTCAAGCTTCATTTGCTTACATTAATTGAGCTTCTGTTTAGTTAAGACAGAGCGAATGGACAGTGGGAATTTCATTAAGCATGAACAAAGAAATCATTTGCCAAGCGCACTTTCAGGTCAATTCCTTCCCTTTAGCGCTATCCGACTTTTTCAATTAATTTTTCGATTTTTTCTCTTAAACTACTTTTGAGCATTGATTTGTACTGCATTTAACATTAATCACGCAAATGCTTCAAGTGGCTGCGGGGAAGCAGTACTTCAATTTGCTGATAGAAGCCTTCATCAAACGATTTTTAATTTCATTTCTCATTCTCTCTATCCCTCTTTCTATCGCTATCGCCATCTTTGTTTCGTTTAAGCGCAATGCAACATTGTTAACATTTGTCCAAAGCGAAGGACAACGACGACTTCTGTGGTCAATAATGAGAAATTCCTTCGGCTGGCTTTGTAATCAACGACTAAAGTACGCAGCAAAAAAATTGAAAGCAAAACCCCTAAAAAAAAGATGCGAAAAAACAAAGCAAAGTATTTGCACTCCATTCAATTAAGTAATGGCGCCAAGCGAGTCCCGCAAAGCTTTGACAACCTCTGCTTTGCTAGTCGAAATCATTTAAATTCTTAGCATTTCGCTTGGAGGTTGTCACAAACCCCCAAACCCAAAGGAACAAAGATACATGCACACAAACCTATCCGCATGTTGCTGACGTGTAAGCAAGCATGCACGAAGGCTCTGCTCTTGAACTGTCTGCTGTCTGTCGGCTGTTGTCCCTGGAACATCATGATGACACCCTCAAAGACTTCGTCGGCTCTGTGTGGGGGCTGCCTTGGGCTAAAGTTTTGCAATGTATGGTCTTGCACTGCGAATGTCAGTTACATGTGTATAACTTATCAGCTAAGTCAACTTGAAGTGCAGGAGATGTATAAATGCATGTGTGTGATACAGTTGCGTATACGCCACATGAGCCGCCATTCAAAAATCAAATATTTAACGGATAGCTGTGTCAAATAAATTTAAACAAATGTATTTATGATATTAGATATATAATTTTCAAGCATGCAGCTCGAATTTGATTGGAGGATTTGATTGGGACTTTATATTTAAGTAGTAAGTCAACTTGAAGTGCAGGAGATGTATAAATGCATGTGTGTGATACAGTTGCGTATACGCCACGTGAGTCACCATTGAAAAATCAAATATTTAACGAATAGCTGTGTCAAATAAATTTAAACAAATGTATTTATGATATTTGATATTTAATTTTCATGCATGCAGTTCGAATTTGATTGAAGGATTTGATTGGGACTTTAAATATGCATATATATTTAAGCAGGGATATCGATAGTTGTGTCGATTTCACGTCTGCTATATTATCCATGTCTAATTTTGAATAGCAGCAACATCTACCAACTGAGAGGAATCATGCGCTGCAAAAGCATGTCGCCCCACCACCTATTTGCAGAGGCATCTTTTGGGCTAATCAAAGCTAAACAAAGGTCACAAAAACTCTCATTATATGCGCACACATTTCAGTCGCTTCGAACTGCCCCCGGAACGAGAGCGGCGCCCAAAGGCCATAAAAGTCAAATGTGGCACTTAAAGCGGTCCATTGGCCGTGTGGCAAGAAGAGAGCACATCTCGCTGTCCCACAGGTGTGTGTCGATGTTGAGCAACAAACTGACTCCGGTGCTCGAGCTCTTCAAATTAAATGAAATGCGTAAAAATGGCAACAATTTGATTTTCGTCAGATTTGAGGCCAGACAACGCGCCCCATTACAATCGAGCCACCCTGCTCCACAGCAAAATCAACAGTATAAACGCATGTTTCATGCAATCTTGAAGCCAACCCCCCGAGAACTGGCCTCGAATTGCACGCGCTGCTCCCAAGTTGCTAATTTAAGTGTAATAATCCTCAAAGCCAAGGAAACGTGAGCCAATTTATATGCACGCATTACAGGGGCAGTCGTACGCTGACAGAGACAGAGACAGAGACACACAGAGAGAGAGAGAGAGAGAGAGAGCGAGAGAGAGAGACAGTTTCAAGGGAGGGCTTGGGGCTACTGTTATTTTGGGGCCTGGGTGTGTGAAAAGTTGGAAAGCTGCTGCAATCACCTGCTCTGTTGTTTGGGCATTTCCGCACACGAATTGTGCTCCGGCCTGAAAATTATGACAAGGCAAGCAGAACAAGCAAACAACAACCCCGTCCCCTGTTTTGTTAAAATAAATTTAATATTGATTCAGCTCTTGTAATGAGAAACGCGACGTCATCAAAAGTCCACTTAAAACCGAGGGCCTAGCTTAAAAGCGTTTGTTTTAGATGTTTTTTGCGGCTGTTTTGTTGTTCCATGTAGCGCCAGGGATGAGTGTTGTCTATATGGCTCTATGTGTTGACCAAGCGCCATTGTTGCTGTTGTTGCATTTTGCCAGCCAAATTAAAATGCTCCTAAATTATGCTGATGATCTGAACACATGCAGCATCCTTCCCCTCGTCCTCTATCAACGGGGCTTTTCATTATAAAGCCAGGGGTCATTGAGAGCAGACACCAAAAGCACTTAACACGTTGCCTGTTTTCATTAACTATAAACATAAATGTACTTATGTGGGCGGAGAGAAGGGGTAGAGAACAAAAGGTGTGCATATTGGTACAGTGCTCACTCGCAAACTGCAACTTTAGATAGAAATTTGAATTGTAATTTTTCAAGATTTTTTGATTTTTATGCTTAAACAGGATTAGTTTATAGAAATTATATTATTTATTCTCAGCTATCATTTTGTATAGAGCAACTTTCTTTCTATTTTCCTTATCGAGCGATCACTATATCGTAAATTTGCTGTTTAGTTGTGCCCATAAACTCCCAGCACGTTTCGTATGAGTTGAAAACTTTATTTTCCTTTTTTAAAACGTAATTTTCGAGATACAATTTTTAACTGGCGGCAATAAGAAAGATTTTCGAAATTACCCACTGAGCAGGTAGCTTAAATTTAAGGCCGGTCCGCAATCGGCAACCCCTGGAAAAGTGCGTTACTTTTTCCGCACCCCTTTGGCAGTTATAAATGTGATTTTCCCAAAATTCCATTTAAAGCGCTTTAAGCTGCTGGCGTCTGTTGTTTACCGTTAAGCATTATGCCACGCCCAGTTATTTAGAGAGCAGCTCATTAGACGCCCACTCGAAAAAGGGTTTAATTTGCGCCATTTGACAAAGGACCTCACAGCACTCCAGCGTCCTGTGCCTATGCCCCCTTTTGGGGCACCCTTGCCGCATTCCATTTTCCGTTTTCCATTTTCGGTTCTTGGCTTGAAATAAATGTTGAAGTTTTTGATAAGGCCCGCACCCCCGCTGCGTCAGCACGAAATGAGATGACAGTTGTCTGTCTGCCTACCCCCATTGAATGAATGCACTCAGACAAAAGAGATGGAAGCTGTAATGATTTCTAACTTTATGAAAGAAGAAATGTTTTCTAATACTAAAAATAATATTTTTAGAAATTATAGATGTAAATTTACTCTCTTAAATCCAGAAAAATATATATAAGATCCTATGCATTCTAATTCTTATTTTTAACTAATGCGAAGCTTAAGCTTGAATTTGACAATTTAAAAAAAATCGACTTGCTATATGAGGAAATATAAGTTTAGTAAAAGAAATAGACTCTTTGAAAAAGTACCAGCGATTTTTTGAATTGTAGGTCATATTTTTGGCTGAGTGTAGCTTTGCAGTGCTGGCAAAACTATTAGCCTCGACGTGCTTCCATTCTGATAAGCCTCAAACCCTTGAAGCGGGCTCGAAATGAATGAATGAAACTCTGCTCAAGTTGTACTGGCAGAAATGCAATTAATTTGAACGCCAAAACTCATTAATATTTGTGGAGGTAGACACTCGACAAGTTACAGTATAAAACCAAAAAAAAAAGCAAAAAGCAAAAACAAACAAACAAAAAACGACCTTTTTGCAGTCCTTTGCTCTATATATGCAGCTCAGGTTAATAATAAAGCAGCCAAAGGCTTTCGTATTATTTGCACACAAAGATGAAAACAAACTTGTTGCTCCACTTGCCACAAAAATGAGTTGGAGTCGACTCGAGTCGGCTCAGGTTGAGTTTTCGTATCAAATTTACCTTTTTCGGCGCAATGATTTATGGCCAAAGGGCAGCGCAGGAGCCGTAGAAAAGGGCAAAAGGACTCCGAGGTAGAGGCGCAGGAAATGAAGTTCAAGGCAACGTAAGTAGTTTCGGAAGCCAAAAGTAACGTTTGCCAAACCAAACCGAACCAAAGTGTTAAAAAATGCTCAACTCTCTACCTTACTCAAATTGAAAAGCGCACTTGAAGCTGTCCAGCTTTTTTCCTTCCCATTTCTTTTCCTCTTCCGCTTTCTTTTCGTTGTTGTAACAATTTTTGTGTTTTTGGTATTTGTGAAGAGTTTCGGGTTGCCGCCGCTAGGCAGTGCGAAAAGTTTCATTGTAGTCCTGGGATTTTGGGCAAACAAAATTAAGCAGTCTGCAAGTTTTTAATTAAAAAAGGACGCGCGCCTGCATTAAGCAGCTAAGACAAGGTGAGATGCCCAAGCGAAGTCCGCCTGAAAGTTAAAGGTAAATAGCAAAGTACCTTAAGATTGCACACACACTTAAAAGTTCAATCCGTATGCGGAGCACAATGCTTTCAAAAGAAATCCAACATGGCTTGAATACCCTGGAAAAATTAGTTATATCTGATCAAATATTTTGAGCCTAAACTTTCAGTTTCCTTATGGCAAATGTATCATAAAGGACATGTTGCTTGAAATATTATCAGGTTTGCTCTATATGATAAGTTCTAGAGTTCTAAAGTCACAGAGAATATGAGTAAAATATTTTAAAAAATTAAATAACCATATTGAAAACTAATAACTATCTTATTTGTTTATTGTAGTTATTGTAGTGCAATATATGAGCACAATCACTTAAAGTTTGCACACGTGAATAAATTGCGTGGCTGTTGGCAGGAAATTTGTTTAATCTGCCAACAAATTGTGGAAGACACGCAATTCGAATCGCCATTCGACCAGTTTTTTTTGTTTTTTGCCATATATACATATATATATATATATTTCTGTTCGTGCCGAGTTGAAAGCTGATGAGATGCAAATGGATTTGGCACGATAAGGCGCCAGGCGAGACGAGGCAGAGACTCCGATATTTTTAAGACTCCAAGTCAGACTTCAGACTTCAGAGTCAGCGATTGGGCGACGTGGGCTGTTTGAGAGAGCTGGTAACGCCAGCTTATTATTAACAGTATAATTTAATGTGTAGGCAGGAAATTGATTTATTATCAGCGTCAGTTAATTTTTTGCACTCCTCTCTCTCTCTCTCGCTTCACATCTTTTAAATTAAGCAACTCGCTTGCGGCCTAAATCGTGGCACAAAAATAAATTACAAATTAAGTTGTTGGCTCCCACAGTTAACCAACCAGGTGACAACAACTTTAGCAACAACCACGAGCGGCAAATAATGTCAGTCATTTGCAGATAAGGATAAAGCAGCCAACAGCAATCGAACCTGTGTGGCAACTTTTCGCCTCATTTTATAATTTAGCGCGCATACGTTATTTTATATTTATATCTTATCCACAGTTTTTGCTGTTTCTCGCCAACAGCTTAACGCCCAAATGTAGCTCTTAGGTTGGCAAAGCCTTGATAAGCAACTGAAATTCAGATTAGGTAGAGAAACCAGCTTAAAGATGAATGCAAGCAAATTTCTCTTACAATCTGATTGACAACTAACGCAAATAGTTTGAAGATCTACTTCAAATCTAATCAAAAACTGCTTAAGGATTATTTAGAAAATGAAATTGGACTTAAGTGAAATAATGTGAATATATACTGTAGTCTACTCTCGAATGCTCTGTTCTCCTAAAAGAGCTTTTGATCTAATTGTTAAATTTTGTGTTTGCACAATATTGTAACTCAAACTAATTTCATCTGAAAACTAAATGAAATTATTTATAATTTGATAAATTAATTTTGTTATAGTAATTCATTGGCTCTATTCATGCTAATATTTACGTCTTTTATATATGTATCCTTCCGAACTTATATAATTTGACATCTGTAGCTTATACATGTGGAACATTGCTTATATTAACAGTCTCAGAACAGAGCATCTTCCAGTCAATCACTCTCAGGAGGAACACTCACATTTGCAGCCATTGGAACACTCTCTATCTCTCTCTCTCTCTGTCTTTTATAATTTAGCCATCAAGTTATGTTCACGCCTATCACAAATGCATGGATATCATGGGAATCATGGATGTCCTTGCAGGCCTGATTGCTCAGCTGCTATCCTCTTACCGAAAATGTGGCAAACCAAACAGGAAATTTGATGTCAATTGACGTTCAACACAGAACTCAACTCGCAACTGTCATTTTGGCTTTGAATAGTTTGTCATTGTGAATAGTTGTTGTTGTTGTTGTTGTTGTTGTCGCTGTCGTTGTTGTCGTTGTTGTTGCCATTGTTACGATGTGCAGTCAGTCATGCACTCAGTTATTGAGTGAGTTGTGCCATCGAGAAGCCGTGACTATTTCCAATTGCATTTCGTCAAAAATTTCGTCAGTTTTTATTTGGTATTTGTATTTGTGTTATTTTTTTTTTCTTTCGGAGTTTCCGTCCGAAGGGACAAATTGCTATTAAATTGCCGCCACAATTGCAAAATGCCATAAATCGAAACAGCATCGAGACCAGTTTCCAATATGACCAGACAGTTACCCTGTCTCCCTTTCGCTATAGACACCCCCAACGATCCAATTTTAATGGTCTGGTTTTCCGCTTGGTTAACTCAATTTGCGTGGCTACTTTCAATTAGGTTTCCGCTCTTGTTTTCTCTATCTCTGTCTCTTTCTCTTTTGTATTTGTTGTTGTTGGTCAAAAGCTCATTTCACTTAAATAACAAGTTGAAATGTGTTAGGCGCAATGTGCACGACTTGTAGTCACCCTGTAAGCAGGCATATATAATAAGATAACAAAATGTGAATCATTGTCTTAGAAAATGCGTTAATAAACTTTTTATTTCGCAGGAATCTGCAATAAGTAAAAATATACAAAAAAACCATGATTATAAGCTGATTTATATATATATATTTATTGTAAGCTCATTGATATTTCCAAAAATACACACTCTATGCACATTTCTAGGGTGTACAACAAAAAATGGCTATTTGTTTATTTGTCGCAAATAAAATGACAATAAACAGTTTGTTCCTAGGGCACTCCGTTGCGTTCTGTTAGGTTTTATGGAGTTTTCGTTGAACTCGTAAAAATAGAAATGTTATAGTATTAATTTCGTGTATGTGCCGCAAATGGGTTTGACGACAGTTGTGCCCCCAAGGGCGGGGGCGGGGGCGGGATCGGGAGCGGGAGTGGGGGCGTGACAGGTGCAGCTGTGGAAATGATAGCCTGACAATGAGCGTCGTGTTGGGTCTCTCGAAGATGGGTAACCCGATATCCACTTTGGTACCCACCCAGACACTCAGAAACTGAACAATCGATTTGACTAATGAATCAATTAAATGCCATCGAGACTGAAATCAGTTCCCAGTCGCAACCTACGCAATTTCGCGCCGTGCATAAATTTATCACACGATTTTAAGCAGCTGCCAACAAATGCAGCCAAAGCCATCAAAACGCGTCGCTGGCTTTTTATCAATGGACATGCATCTGGAAGGCAAGACGGCCAGAAGGCAAGAAGCGGTTGGCCGAAAGATAAACGGCAAATTATTTCAAGCAAATAATGCGAATTTAATGTGACATCCGACAGGCGACAAGAGTCCTCGAGTCGCGAGCCAAAAACCAGCATGAGCGGACTAAAACAGCCATGAAAGACTGAGTTGGGTTAAGTTTGGCACACCGAAATATTGATGCACTACATGAATGGCATTTAAATTCGAGTGAGAAGTAATATTGTAAAAGAGAAGTAATCTTAAACACAAGTTGAGTATCTTTTATCATCTTGGGCACAATACTATTTGCAAAATGGTTAATTTTTAAATCATTTAAATGAAATCAGAACTATAAATCAGATTGAAGGTTCTTATTTAACCGGACATCAAGCTTGAGACAAAATTGACATGTTCCAATATTTAACGATTAACAGAACTATAGCTCAAAAAGCGTCCAAGTATAACCTCAATTTTAAGCAACTAACATTTAAAGATTCCAATAAATCGAATGTAAAATTTAACGCACACTTGTTCACAAAGTCATCTTTGACCGGGTGGACGGTAACATCTTGGATACCTGACTGCCTGCCTGCTGACATCTGATGTGGACCTGACACCTACTGTCCCTACTCACTTCCTCTGTCTCTCTCTCACCTCCCTCTTCGTTTCGATCTCCCCTCTACCCTACTACCTCTGGCCAAATGACGCATTATTGAACTGTCAATGGATGTGACAAAGGGTTAAACGTGTCACAATCGAGTAGTTGTTCGATCCTTTCATTTTTATTATTATTATTTTGTTTAGCAAAGGGTTACAAATGCATTCAACGATGTTTGTTGTTGCTTGTCGGGTGAGTGGCGTACATATTAAATAATGAAGTAGAATTTAAATGATATATGCGTATCTACGGTTGTCATTTATACCATTGAAATGTTTCCCAAATAATTTCAGTTGATTGCCATTCTAGATCAAAAGCGTTGTTATTGAATAAATGTGAAAAGCCCTTTAATATCGATGAGAATCACATAAAAGACCTAAAATAAAACATTTTCCCTCGCTTATAGTTTTTGATAGAATATTTATTAAAATTTATAAAATTATTTAACTATTATGAGTGAACTATTCATTCTTTCACACTCAGAATCACAATAAACAACATATGTACCTTATCGCTTATAATATATAAAGCTATTGACAAATAATAGATTTGAAGCTTATGTTTTTCTAATTATGATTAAAATATCAATTGGAATTGCAATTTTGTTTTAGCTTAAGCTTTAGCTTTAGCTTTCATTCAAGATCATGAATAATGGCCCTGCCTATAAAAAAGCAAACAGGCCAAAAATGGCAAAGTGGCAAACCTAATCGGAACACAAAATATTTATGGCCAGAGATTGGGGCAACAAGGCTGGGTTCAAGACAAAGGACAGACATCTTTAGTTTGGGGCTTGGCGGCTCGAAGCTACTTTTTGGGTCAGTGTCGAGACGAGTAGCTCATCAAAGCGCGCTATGTGGGGGATGGGGGAGAGGTTGTTTGTTGTTTGACTGTCTGCCAACCTGGAGCTGAGCCTGGACCCTGGAACCTGTGTGTGCATCATCATCTTTGGTAGTTGGACACGTCACTTTTCGTGTTTGATAAGGATCCGCAGCGAGAACGGAACGCAAACCAAAGACAAGGCGAAGGCGAAGGCGTGCGCCCGAATATATATTCGAATTTTATTATGCATGACAGCTCCATGAACAACAACAACAACAACAGCAACAACAATAACAAGGGACACTCCCACTGCCCCGTCATGAAGCCAAAGTCAAACTTGTGGGGTGTGGGGCGTTTTGGGTACCTGTTTGACAGCGGGTTGCCGGCCTTTTGGGTACCTTTTCGCATGCCCTGTAAAAATTCAAATGGCCCAAAAGGGTAATAGTATTTAAGAGGGACTGAGTGTAACAGCTATGGCATATATCTCCACTAAGTTACAGAGTCTAGAAAAATATAGAATTTGTTGAAATTTTTTCAAGAACCCAAGTAACGATTTCGTTTTTGAAGCTTAGAGGCACTTAATTAAAGATGTAGCTGTCGTACAACATACACAGGTACCCAAAAACATTTAAATTCCCCATTAGGACCGACAAATTTAATAAGGAACCGACAATAAGCACAGATGTGATTTAATATTCAATAGTCCGAGCTCACAGTAAAGAAGAAACATAAGCGTCTGACTACCATACAGGGTATCTGCCAGCCGAGCATTCGGCACCATGGCTTGCTTACTTACCTTTTTTTATGCCATAGCCGAACCGAATGCTTAGCCATGTGAAAAAAGATTGCGTTTTTCATATTTTAATTTTACTTGTTTAACGTTCGAATACGATTTTTGAATATCGATAAGGTGCGAGGCGGAACGGATCTCATTGTTGTTATTGTTGTTGTTCTTGGGGCTGTTCTGTATGCCGTATGCACGATTATGTAGCATTTCCCAACACTCATTCTCCTTCTTTGTAACATTGCATCGATTTATATTTTGACAAATGATTTCTAAATGAGTGGACACTTTTCTCCAACCTTTCGTTCGAGTTAATACAAAGAGTGCCTGTGTAAATATTTGACTGCTGGCAGCAGGTAACGGCAAACGAGCATGTATTTAATTAATTAAGCCGCGTCAAGAAACAAAAACAGTCGCAGATAAGAATTTATGTATGTAAGAATTCGAAAAAACAAGCATCGATTAATTTGAAGGCAGCTCAAGAGAGAATAACTTCAAATCTACAAAATCAACAGTATTCATATTATTATTTGTAAGCGCTTCCAGCTGAATTTCAAAATAAATACTCAAGTTGATTCAAATATTAATCCAGTGCATTTCCACGCAAACTTCTTTTTAATTCAGGTTTGAAATACTTTTTACATTCGCACTCACTTTAATCAATTTTTATTTGTACATATAAAAATAATTCCTGTTGTTCACTTGCAATTAGCAACAAGTGTGTGTTATTTGCTTATTGCGTATACAAAAGAATATTTGCATTGAGGTCATCGACTATTGTTTATGACAAACAAATTAAATCACTTTCAATATTTAATACCTTATTGTTTTATTCAAATGTTGAACCCAAACGAAAGCGTTATTTTGACAGGCAGGCTGCCACTGTGCTAAAATATATCAGAGCCATTGCATACCTAATCTTATGCTAATTGCATTGCTTGAATTTAAATAGTATTTATTTAAATATTTCATTCATGAACGTGGAACTTTGTTATCACAAATTGTACCTATTATGTACTATGTGTGTACCTAGCAAACTTATTTGTATCATGTGGCAACACTGGCTGTGCGTGCCGGCCCATGGTGTAATTACTAAAGGTGGAGTAAACTACAGTGTGGTGAATCTATTCAGCTGCCTAGCTTGCCAGTCGTTTCCTGAACGTCGTTGAAGCAGGTCGACATGCGGATGATTTTTTTTTGTTTTCAGAAATGTTTGATTGTATGCGTGAATGTATTTGTGCTTGTATGTGTTCTACAAGCGTTAATGCACGCATTCATAAGCACATATACACACATACACAAGCATACCAAACGGCAGGCAACTGCTGGCAGCTCGCTCGTAAAAAAAAACGAAGCAACGACAGCTTCGTGAAATTGGCGTGGCAGCTCGTAAAATAGTTTACTCCACCTTTAGTAATTACACCATGTGCCGGCCGGCTGCCTCTCTTTCGCTCTCTCTCTCTCTCTCCCTCGGCGCATATGTGTGGAATTGTAAATATTGTTGTTTTGCGTGTGCTGCGGACGCGACTTGCCTAAAAAGGCACAATTGTTTGTAAAAAGTGCAACAATATATAATTTTGGTAAATACATTCAATATCGTTGACGCAAATTACCAGCATGCAAAATGCAATAACAAAAGCCCATTTAAAATATATTTACGTAAAAAATGCATATGTATGTATGTATGTATACAGATTAAAGTATGTTATTTCAAGTAATTTATGCAAATTAAATCATTTGGCATTTTGAATTGTTTGATTTACACAAACACTTAAATATGTGTACATACATATATACAAACACATACATATGTACGTATTCACACGCAATGCACAATAGTCAAAGCTCGTCCCATTTATGGTACGTTTTTTGCTATTTTCGTAAAGATCGTGACTTCTCCTCGCTCTCTCTGTCTCGCTCTCCCTCTCTCTTTGTACACTGAAAAGCCAAGCGCCGGCAAAAAAACACAAAAGCAGCGCCGTTAGTTCGATTGGAACGGCGCAGCAGAGCTGCAATTAACGTTGAGCAACAACAAAGCTATTCAGCGAATTTCGTTGTTCAAAACTCGTCAATTAAATTAACAACAGCAGCAACAGCAACAGGTATGTGTGTATAATTTTGATATAAAAAACAATTTTCGCAGCTGCCAAGAAAATTGCAAAATTGATGCCGTCGCTCGCTCGCTCACAGAGAACGGGCAAAAATCGACGATCAGTTGAAGGCAAACAACCGAAGCGCCCAGAAGCAACAGCAGGAGTGAAATAACGGAGCATTCCAAGCGCTGTATTTTTAGAGCCACCAACAAAAATATACAAATAAAACTCCAGTGAATAAGTGAACGTAATTGCAAAGATATGACGACTACTTTTACGATTAATGGTCAGCCGTATACGGGTAAGTTTGAATTCGAATATTTGAGTTAGCTTTATAGTGTTAACAAATGATTAACTGCAATCGTAAATACTTCACAATTAGTTTGAATTCGATGTTTTCAATTAAAAATTTAACTTTTCAATTGCTAGTCTACACTGTACTTATATTCAAATGTACATACATATGTATGTATTTTCTGCTTCGATTTCTCTCCCTCCCTCTCTCTCTCTTTCTCTCTGTAGTGAATCTGACCAATTTGCCGCCAGATATAACGCTAAACACCTTCATCAGGGAGCACGCGCAGCTGACGGCAACAAAGTTCATGTGCCTGGAGGGGGGCTGCGGCGTCTGCGTTTGCGTCTTGAGCAACGGTAAACGCAGCTGGGCCGTCAACTCGGTAAGAGAATTCGCGACGAAGTCTGTATACCCTTTAGCAATGCAAAATGAATGAATTGAAAACAAGTGGTTAAGGATAATCTTCGGCGTTCCGAAGATTTTATACTCTTTGGGGGTCTCAGACGCTTCCTTCTGTGCGTTACACACTTCAGCACAAACTTAATATACTATTTTCTTCGAAAAGAGTATAAAGAGCATCATTCGGAATCGAAATTATTATTATTCGAATTATCGAATCGCAATTCATTTGCAGTATCTTCTGATCTCACTTTTGAACTATTAAGTATAAAAACCACAATCTCTAAACGATTTACTTTTAAAAATACACGGAAACAGGTAGGTTTGCTTACAAGCCAGTCCGGTTGATTTTCTATCAGATTGAAGTTCGCGTTATGGAAGTTTGACTGTAACGCCTATGTTAACAATCTGTAATTAATTTCATATTGTTTTTAGTAACTGCAAGGGCATGTATTATTCGGCGTGCACTTGTCTCTTTATGCTATTTATGCATATATATATTTGCACATCAAATTTGTATAACAATCGATCAAAGCCACACAAGTTAATAACACAAAACATAGATGCAAGTAAAACTGGTTTTTCAAAAACTATTTTGAATAGTGCTCAAACAGAGGTAAATAGCAAATCAGTCGCTGTGCTTAGCCGTATATATGGAAGCACGAATGTACATATGTACATATCTATGTAAATACAGTGGAAGCTCGGAAATTAGAACCTCTCGATTTTAAGGGTGGGTCCAATTTCTGACCAGTTTCAAATGAACTACATATTTATGATTGCTTTCATAATTTTTGCTGCTTATATTATTTATTTTTTTTCTTCTACTTAAACAACATTCTAAACATGATCGGTTTATAAACTGTTTAAGAACTAAAACCAAATCAAATCATTTGGAAGCTATAATTACAGATCGTTATGAATGCTCTAATTTCATGAAGATACTGGGTAACTGCTAGTCGACTCTCTTATTTATCTGAAGTTTTACATTTTCAGTGCCTGACGCTGCTGAATACCTGCGCCCAGCTGGAGATCTTAACGTCCGAGGGGCTGGGCAACAAGAGCAGCGGCTACCATCCAATACAGAAGCGTCTGGCGCAGATGAATGGCACCCAGTGCGGCTACTGCTCGCCGGGATTCGTGATGAACATGTACGCGCTGCTGGAGTCGCGATCAGGTCAGGTGACAATGGCCGAGGTGGAGAATGCGTTCGGGGGCAACATTTGCCGCTGCACCGGCTATCGACCCATACTGGACGCCATGAAGACCTTTGCCGCGGACAGCAACATCCGTTTGCCAGCGGAGTGTGTGCAGGACATTGAGGATCTGAGCAGGAGGCAGTGCCCCAAAACGGGTGAACGCTGCTCGGGCAGCTGCGAGCGGAGCAACTTGATCTATGATGATGGCAGTCAGTGGCATTGGCCAAAGACCTTGAGCCAGCTGTTCGAGGCTCTGGCTCAGGTGGGCGAACAGGAACAGTTTATGCTTGTTGCTGGCAATACGGCGCATGGCGTCTATCGTCGCTCGCAGGACATTCGGCACTTTATCGATGTGCGCGGCGTGGAGGAGCTGCAGCAGCACAGCAGCGACCAGCAGCAGCTGAAGCTGGGCGCCAATCTCAGTCTCAGCCAGGCAATGGACATTATCAAGGACACCGCACAGCAGGCAGGCTTTGAGTATCTGCAGCAGCTGTGGCAGCACATGGATCTGATTGCCAATGTACCCGTTCGTAATGTACGCTTCTTCCACAAACTCTAAACCTAATCCTGCTGATGCTGATCACTCTCGTCTCTCTGCAGTCTGGCACCCTGGCGGGCAACTTGGCCATTAAGAAGCAGCATCCCGAATTCCCATCGGATGTCTTCATCAGCTTTGAGGCACTCGATGTGCGTGTCCTGGCGGCAAGTAATGCCAAGGAAGAGCAGCAAATGTCGCTGGCCGACTATTTGAAATCCGGCGATAAAAAGCTGCTGCTTAAGGCATTCCTGTTGCCCGCTTATCCCAAGGATAAGTACATATACGAATCGTATAAGGTAGACAATCATTAGACATAATTTGAATTAATTGAATTTCCATATATATAATGTAACCTCAAACCAACCTCCACTTTATCCTCGCATCTTTCCTCTGCAGATCATGCCCCGTGCCCAGAATTCGCATGCCTATGTGAACGCTGCCTTTCTGCTGGAACTGGAGACGCCAGCGAAGGTGAAGAGTGCTCGCATCTGCTTTGGCGGCATACGGCCGGACTTTGTGCATGCGACTGCGATTGAGGCGCTGCTGCTCGGAGCCAATCCCTTTGACAATGCGCTGTTGGAGCAGGCATTCGGCAAGCTATCGACGCTGCTGCAGCCGGACGAGGTGCTGCCGGATGCCTCGGCCGCTTACCGCCTGAGTCTCGCCTGCGGGCTGCTCTACAAGCTGCTGCTGAAGCATGCGCCCGCTGAGGCAGTGAGCGAGTCATTCCGCAGCGGTGGCCAACTGTTGCAGAGAGAGCTGTCCTCTGGCACACAGCTGTACCAGACGCAGGAGAAGTACTATCCGGTGACGCAGGCGGTGCAGAAGGTGGAGGGCATGATTCAGTGCTCCGGCGAAGCGACCTACATGAACGATGTGCTGACCACAGCCAACACGCTGCACTGCGCCTTTGTGGGCGCCACCAAAGTGGGCGCTAGCATTGAGCAGATTGATGCTAAGGAGGCGCTACTTCAGCCCGGAGTGCTGGCTTTCTACAGTGCCAAGGATGTGCCCGGCACGAATACCTTCAGTGAGCCCAGTTTTGGCTACGAGGCCGAGGAGATCTTCTGTGCCACACGAGTGCGCCACTATGAGCAGCCGGTGGGTGTCGTGGTCGCCCTGAGTGCAGATCGTGCTCAGCGTGCTGCCAAGCTGGTCAAGATCACCTACGGTCAGCCCCCGGCAGCGCGTGCCGTGCTGCCCAGTCTGAGCGATGTGTTGGACATGTCGCCGCTGGATGCATCACGCATTATCCTGGAGGCCAAGGCGAAGCCCGGCAAGCTCAAGTGCAGCTCGGCACCGGATGTGAGCGTGCGCGGCGTCTTCCAGATGGGCCTGCAGTATCACTTCACCATGGAGCCGCAGACAACAGTCGCAGTGCCGTTCGAGGACGGCCTGAGGATCTATGCGGCCACACAGTGGATGGATCACACGCAGTCCGTGATTGCACACATGCTGCAGCTGAAGGCGAAGGATGTGCAGCTGCAGGTGCGACGCCTGGGCGGTGGCTATGGCAGCAAAATATCCCGAGGCAATCAGGTTGCCTGCGCCGCCTCCCTGGCGGCCCACAAGCTGAATCGGCCGGTGCGCTTCGTGCAATCCCTGGAGTCCATGATGGATGCGAATGGCAAGCGCTGGGCCTGTCGCTCGGACTATGAGTTCCATGTGCTTGACACCGGCAAGATTGTCGGATTGCAGAACGACTTCTACGAGGATGCCGGCTGGAATGCCAACGAGAGTCCCGTCACAGGACACTCCACATTCACGGCGGCCAACTGTTACGATTTCACCGACGCCAACTTCAAGATCAATGGCAACGCCGTCCTCACAGATGCGCCCAGCTCAACATGGTGCCGTGCTCCCGGCTCTGTAGAGGGCATTGCAATGATGGAGAACATTGTCGAGCATGTGGCCTTTGAGGTGCAGCGAGATCCCGCTGAGGTGCGACTCCTTAACATGACCAAGGGCAATAAGCTGTTGGAACTGCTGCCGCAGTTTCTGCAGTCTAGAGAGTATGATGCCCGACGGAAGGAGATCGAGGAACACAATGCCAAAAACCGATGGATCAAACGTGGACTGGGTCTGGCCGTTATGGACTATCCGATGTTCTACTTCGGACAGTATCCGGCAACGGTGGCCATTTATCATGTCGATGGCACCGTCGTTGTCTCTCATGGCGGCATCGAAATGGGTCAAGGTAAATTGATCTGACTTATTTCTAATATTACTATACTCTGTACCCGAAGGTGAAAATACGGGTATACATGTGTTGTGTTAGGACCGTTTGGTATACATATGTCCGTTAATATGTAGATTTTCCTTTTTACAATCAAAGTCACGCTTTGTTTCCGATATCCGATAACACTTTCCGTTGATATAATCGATAATTATCGATTTGTATATATATTGATTAATAAAGCTAGTGAGCTATCTCTGTCGCCTCAATGGTGAAGTCATTAATGTGTGTTCCTCACCTCTTTAAATGACAGGCATGAACACAAAGGTTGCACAGGTGGCCGCCTTCACGTTGGGCATCGATTTGAGCTACATCAAAATCGAATCGTCGGACACAATTAATGGCGCCAATTCGATGGTGACCGGAGGCGCTGTGGGCAGCGAGAGCCTCTGCTATGCGGTGCGCAAGGCCTGCGAGACGCTCAACACGCGCCTGGAGCCGGTGAAGAAGAAGGATAAGTGGGAGGAGACTGTGCAGGCGGCTTATGCTGCATCTATCAATCTGATCGCATCGGATCACTACAAGGAGGGCGACATGCAGAACTATCATGTGTATGGCCTGGCGCTGACCGAGATCGAGCTGGACGTTCTGACGGGCAGCAATCAGATCCGGCGCGTCGATCTTCTGGAGGATGCGGGCGAGAGCCTCAGTCCCAACATCGATATTGGCCAGATCGAGGGCGCCTTTGTCATGTGCCTGGGCTACTGGCTGAGCGAGCAGTTGATCTACGACCGGCAGACGGGTCGCCTGCTCACGAATCGCACGTGGAACTATAAGCCGCCCGGCCCCAAGGACATACCCATCGACTTTCGCATTGAGCTGGTGCAGAATAATCCACAGTCGAGCGGTGCCGGCTTCATGCGCTCCAAGGCCACCGGCGAGCCGCCCTGTTGCCTGGCCGTGAGTGTCATCTTTGCCCTGCAGCAGGCATTGCAGTCGGCCAGAAAGGATGCCGGCCTGCCGCGCGAATGGGTCCGTCTGGGTGCACCCACAACGCCCGAAACATTGCTCCTGAATGCAGGCCATGATATCAAAACCTTTCGTCTTAAGTGAACACACTATTGTTTTGAAAAGTTCACGCATACATTATACAGAGTAAATATGTATATTCATATACAGTCGAACTTCTCTAATTTCGAATTTTCTATACAAAACCTCGAACTCTACAATTGGAATTCGTGTGATCTATCTTCCTCTTTTATACGTTTATTGTATATACATTCGTTGATTTTCATCATTTTATCTCTCGCTCGTAGTATTCATAAACTTTGCTTTGCAGCAAATATTCGACTGTATATGCAATCAAGTAGATAATAGTTTTTCGCTGCTTGTATTAATAAATAAATATATTTATGCACATGTACTAATTCTACATTCATTTTTTCCTAAAGTCATAATGCAATTAACTGTAATATAAAATTGAACGAAGTCTTTGTTATGCTAAAAAGAAAGATATAGCTTGTACCTATTCAAGTGTCAAGCACTGTATGTATGAAAGTTACGTAGAACAAGTAGGAGTGCTCTAGTCGAGAGTGCCCGACTAGGAGACACCCTGAACCCAGTCCTTACAATCATTCATACTAATCTAAACACACACATGCTGCAGTACAAGCAGTACAAGCAGTGCAAGCGGTTTAAGCAGTTAGCTTGCGTTTTCACTAAGCCCCACACATGGGAAAGTTAAACCATAAATAACTTCTGTGATTATTTTCCGATCTTATTGAAATATAACATACAATTGGCAATAAAATCAGTCACCAAACCAAATTGCAAGGTCGTACCTTCAAAAATGCGTTTTTGAACTTTTTGAGCCCCAAAACAAAAACTTTTGTCCAAAAAATGAAATATTTGTAACATGTGTATGATATTCGAGATTATACATGCCAAATTTTGGGCCTCGAGCTCTTATAACTTTTAAGTTATGGCCCAAAAACGCTGGTCTAAAATAAAAATGTATCGATAACTTTTGAACGGGACGAATTATCGATGAATGAAATAAACTTAATCTGTCCCGGGACTACAAGAACTTATATTCCAAATATGAAGTCTCTAGCTCCTGTAGTCTCTGAAATACGCGTGTTCATACAGACAGACAGACGGAAATGGCTAAATCGACTCGGCTGTTGATACTGATCAAGAATATATATACTTTATTTGGTCGGAGATGCTTCTTTGCCTGTAACATACTTTTGCACAACTTCGTTATACCCTTTTTACCCATTTTTAATGGGTTCAGCGTATAAAAATGCAGCTCACGCAGAAAACAGCAGATAGGAATTGAAAGCGATAAATTTAATCAACGAACGTAGAGGTTTCTACTCTCACTACAGCTGAACTAAAACGAATACGGACATAACTGAAACACCAGTCAATAAATTCGCATACCCGTAAGGCATAGACTTCAGTAGGTTTGCAATCGGCGTGGAATAAGGAAGTGCGCGGCATTCTGGTAAGACCTAATATATTGGCTGTTATCGGTGATAAGATAAACTTCTAAATTCTAGGAAAGTATGACAATCAGTGTAAATAAAAAGTATTTACAAAACATTGTGTCTGGCTGAATTGAAATTATAAATATGAAAAAATTACTTAAATTCAAACTATAATATATATTGTAATATATGAAATAGTTAAGCGCTAGAGTCATAAATGTTAGCTTAGTGATCACTGACACTGATAAAACTATAATAACTATTATGAGAGGGCAGGAAGTTAATCTCCCCTTTTTTATTTCGTAGATCCGGCAACTATAATCCGTTGGTGACAAAATAATTTTAGGGTACCACAGAGTACCTTGTTTTCAAAAGCGTTATGGCTACAGTTGACACTAGGGGACCTTTGGAACCCAAAAGAGTCGAGGAACTGATTCTCGATTTAATTGGAGCACCTACGGAGCTGAGCTTACGGCGTATTCTTAGATTTATCTCCGATTTACTGAGCACAAACAGCAATGATAATCAAAAACTAGCTTCGAAGCTAATTCTCAAGCTAACTACAGTTATAATCCCAGACATCACAGATGTCGGCGAAGTCGTGGAAATTCCTCAGCTATTCGGCGAGTTTGTCGTGTGTGTGAAAATGTGGATGAATCATCTTCCAGATGAAGGGCATCAATTGCTGACTGAACTCTGGAATAGAACTTTGGATAGTGAAAATGTGCCAAGTTGTGGTAAAATTCTGGCTGACATCTATGAAAAATTGGGTTCCAAGTGTTTCCTATCTCCCAAACTGTATCCTCGGCTTATGCAACTTTTGCAGTCGAGTGTGAGCGACGAACGCATCTCAGCGCACTTTTTTCTAAAAGAATGCCGGGACTTCATTGAAAAAACTCCGAGCGATTTAGTTTTAGATGCAATGAAGTGCAGTGAGCAACAATTGATAAATTATGTAACTATAATGGATCGCCTAGAAGAGGAACAATCTAGTGAATCGATAGCCTCGCTGAATACTCAGTTGTCCCATCTGAAAGAGAGCAACAACCAATCCAATCCAGTTTGGTCGGCCTGGATGCGCCTCTTGTTTATCAGATTGTTGCATAATAGCAAATGTATAGAATTGCTGAATGTATCTGAGCTGAAATGGGTCCTCGAATCCATGATGGAGCACTCGACTGCAGTTGAGCTGAGTGACAACAATCTGGTAAGGGAGTTTCTCGCAGCAACCAATCGAAACGAGCTGCACAATGTCGAATCTTACGTTCTGACAGAGGACCACATGAAGGAAATGGTTTCGAAAATCGACGAAACGCGATTTTTGGAGGCACTTTTGCAGGTGGATTGGTGTGGAGTTCCACTGCACCGATGGCTTAATTGTCTGGAGTTTGGTAAGCAACCGATAATCACTTTGGCGAGTCTACTTAAATTTGTTAAGCCCGTCCACAAATTACAAAATGACCATTTGAGATCCTTGGTCAGAGAACGCATATTCTGGGTCTTACAGGTGAGCTAATCTCATGGAAAGACAAAAATTGTTAGAATGATTAACTGGTCCATTTCAGTTCAGCATTGAAAATTTGTCTTTGGGCGAGTACATGACGTTTGTGAAGACGATGTTCAAGAACGTTGAAGATATGTTTGACTATAAATTATATAATGTTGCCAAAATAATCAGAAATTGCAAAAATATGACAAAGGAAATTTGTCACCTTTCAAAAAGTTCATACGAACTCCTGTATACACAAAATTCTAATAACCATCTGGACGCATTAAGGGAACTATTGAGACAGCTCGAACATGTTCCAAAAACCCAGCACGGATGGTGGCGTCTACCAGCTTTCTTTTTTTTACATATGGACCACGAAGCTGAAGATTTCTATCGTTCTGTGTATGATTTAAATGTGGAATTCGTTAATGTCTGCAGGGATGTGAAAAAGTTGCAGAAATATTTAATTGATAAGCTGATCTGCACAACGAAGGATGAACAATTATTTGTAGTGCAGCAAAGTGTCAATTTGATTGTACGGAAATATATGTGCAACTTAAGTCAACTCAAAGAATTTCAATTGGATGCAGTTGAAGTTTTGGAGACGGGCACATTGAGTACATTTGAACTCATGACATATATGTTAAGAAGCTACGACAAGAAGCTGGATGATGAAGTACTCAAAACATTTATAGTTTTGGGAAAAAAATATGCACGCACTGGGCTAGTGTAAGCTAAAAACCAGCATAGCAATAATATAATCGATTAGTCATATGTTATTTTGTATATTTGCAGCACTGAACATCTTTCAACATATGCATATAAGCATCTAAGGCCTGCTGAAAGAAAAGAGCTCGTAAAAGAATTGATTAGAAGTTATCATGATGGCTATATAACACCTTTGGTCGATCCAAAGAAGGCACGTGATCCATTGCTAAATGTGCTTGTGAAGGGATTAATGCATGATCAGACTATACGGGGAGATGCACGGTGAGTTTAAACTTATTTTTCAGTATAGAAAGGTATAGTAAGAGTGGTATCACTCAAGCATTCTTGATTAACAACCTTTTTATTTATAGTTGCGAAGGCGCCTATGTAAGTAGCCTAATGTTAATGCAATCCAAAAATCAACTTATAATAAAGCAGTTTGTGAAATACGCCTCAATTATGGACAAAAGCGAATTAAATGAACTTTTTGATAAATTGCTGAACATCAATCAATATATTATTAATAAGGAGACATTCATAGAAAATGCAACACACCACAGAATCCAAATGCGCATTGCAAAAGCTTTGTTCAATATCATCGTTGAACTTAATATGCTACATGATGAATACGACGATAATGATGATGGATATAGATATTGGTCAGATCAGCTGTGGACGGCCTTGTTGGCCGCAAATAACCAACTGAATATCAGTTATATCTATGAATGTTTGGTGGCAAAACAGTTGGCTCGGTTCGAGCAACTAATGGAGAAGCTGGAGAAGCTATCCACTTTACAAGCCAATCAGCAAGATTCAATCGTATCTGTTGTGCACATATATTGCATATTGAATTGGAAGTCTTTGAGCTTGGAGCAGATACAGAAGGTCTTTAAGCTGCTTTGCCAACAGATGACGTTTGTAAATATAAATATACAAACTATGCTACCCAGTCGGTTCTGCATAGACTGGCTATTAAGTGTCAGGACAGAAGGTAAATTTAATATGATATTGGCATGTGAAAATTATTCTTATATACGATCTGTTCACCTATTTTCTAGCATTCTGCCTGAAACAGTAAGTCACATTTGGAATATGGAATCAACTCTTAAAGATAAGGTAGTGGAACATCACATTGAAACCCGCATGATGTTACCAAAACTATTAAAACATATTGGAGCAACTGCCGATTTTATTCTATACATAACAAAGGCACCGTTTGAAGAATACATCGAGCACTTCAACTTTTCAGAACATATCGAGAAATTACGTAACAGTTATAAGTCCAAAACACTTGGTGAATCGGATATGAGATGAATGGCCCAGAAAGAGATCTTATTACCGAGCTTATTTATATTAAGAATTTGAGTGTATCAACAAATTCCTTTCATTATTTCTTATGTTTAACTAACTATATATATTTATACACAACTATCCATTTCATAATAATTAAATGTTATTATATATTCATAGATAATAAAAAGCAAAAGACAAAAACCCATTACAGTGGTTTTTCTTTCGCCAAAAGAGAATAAAGATCTCATACGAATTCCAAATTCATATGTATTTTACATTAAAGTTTCCATAACTTCTCAGCTTGCGAAACAAGTCGCCGATATTCGATGCTCTGTTTGCTTGTTTCCAGACCGGTAGAGTTTGTTTATAAATACTACATATCGAAAATCATAACAAAACAAAAATTGTTTATATTACAAAAATGTCATCTTCGAGATGACGAAGATTAAATACTCTTGCGGAGATACATATGCCAATGTACATTATAGTATTTGGATCTTCCAACTCATCTATACATGATATAGTAGTCATCAAGAACATGTAAATGTATAAACTAATAAAGTAAAGATTATATATACACTACTCTCAGAAAAGTCTCTTTCAATACGTTACAAATTTGGTAACGAAATTAGAATGCCCTCAACAAGTTATACAAATACGTAGCGATAAGTTATCAATTAGAAAAATAAAGAGTCTAACAGAGAGAGATCGAGGAAAAACTGAGCAAATCAACGAGAATATGTAGAACAAGAGAGAAACAGAAAGGGAGAGAGAGAGAGAGAGGGTGAGAGAGAGAGAGGGTGAGAGAGAGAGAGAGAGCAAAAGCTTATCGCGTGCTAGCGTCAATTGTACGTAAAAGACGTTACGGTTTCTCTCTCACTTGAACTTGAGGAACGTTAACGAACGGGTTCGGGAAATATAAATGCCGAAACACATCGGACCTAGGCCACAGTAGAGTTAACATCGGCGTGGGCTGAGCAACGAATAGTTGCCACAAGTTGTGAAATACGTTCCAGAGCATTGTTAGACAATTGAAATAATAATAATAATAGCAATAATAAGTCTGCGTTATTAAAAAAAGCTTTACGAAATAAAGAAAAACAAGTAAATTTCAATTAAGTGTTTTCGTAGATAAAACAAAAACACAGATAATGTCTGGAAGTATAACTATCAACGGCGATAGCTATGAAGGTATTTACGCAATCTAATATACAAGTGCATGTGTATGTATGTATGTATGTATATACATAAGTCCGTCTATATTAAGACGTATTTTAGTTAGAAGTGGCTCAATAAACCGAGAGTTTTATAAATAAAACAATATTCTGAAGTAGCCAGGCCCATCATAAAACACTGAAGATAACAATCTACATACATACTGTAAACAACTATAACTAAGTCTCTCCCAACATCATTTTTGAGGAAATAAATTGCAGCTATAGCTAGACAATAAGCTATCGAAATTTGAAATAAACTTACACGAATCTTAGAAAAGTTATAACTGTATCTGAAGAGAATGATCTCATGATAGTCATTTCATGATAGTTTTTTATTTTACTTTGGGGAATACGATTAAAGTAGTATCAATAGTCTTAATTTACGTATCAAAAATATGTCGTACAATTATATAGTCATACAATTAGTGCTAATAACGTAATAAAATAAATAATTGGTTTTCTATTTTGAACTTATAATTCTTTGCTTGTAATATGCAGCTAATTACCTTTTTGTTTTGTTCATATTTAGAAAAATTACGTCATCAAAACAGTTAAAAAGCAATACAAAAATCGTTTTGCTATATATACATATATGACATTAATGTTTTTTCTTCAAAAGCGTGGTATTTTGTGGATTGTATTTGTGAATAAGGTCCACTTTATTGAAGTGTTATTAAGTTTGTCCTCACGATCAGAATTGAATTGTTTCATTTGTGCTGAATTGAAACTGTGACTTAAAAGTAAACGAATCCAATGGTTTGATGAAAACAGACCTCATAAATAAATATACATATCGAAAACTTATGGGTTGATATACCTCGGATTGTGTCTTCCCACTAACTGTTTTATTGTCCCTTTGCATTTAGTAAACCTATCGCTTCTGCCCCCGGATATCAGCCTGAACACGTTTATTCGGGAGCATGCCGGGCTGACTGGAACCAAGTTCATGTGCCAGGAGGGCGGCTGCGGCGTCTGTGTTTGCGCCCTGAGCGGCATTAATCCAACGACTGGCGAGCTCAGCACATGGGCGGTCAACTCCTGCCTGACGCTGCTGAACAGCTGCCTGGGATTGCTGGTGACCACGTCGGAGGGCTTGGGCAACAAGCGGAAGGGCTACCATGCCATACAGCAGCGGCTGGCCAAGATGAATGGCACCCAGTGCGGCTACTGCTCTCCGGGAATCGTGATGAACATGTACGCGCTGCTTAAGTCACAGAAGGGCAAGGTGACAATGGCCGAGGTGGAGAACGCATTTGGGGGCAACATCTGTCGCTGCACCGGCTACCGTCCCATACTGGATGCCATGAAGTCCTTTGCCGTCGACAGCGACATTGTGGTGCCGGCGGAGTGTGCGGACATTGAGGATCTCAGTGGCAAGCAGTGCCCCAAGACGGGCGAACTCTGTGCCGGCAGCTGCAAGAAGAGCCAGCCGAGAGGCGTCCAGCTGTATGCCGATGGCAGTCGCTGGTCCTGGCCCCAGACCCTGCCGCAGCTCTTCGAGGCGCTCCAGGCAGCAGGCAAGGAGCAGCTACCCTACATGCTAGTCGCTGGCAATACGGCTCATGGCATCTACAGGCGCAGTGCGGAGATCAAGTCCTTCATCGATGTGCGCGCTCTGGCGGAGCTGAGAAGCTACAGCTTAACTGATAGCAGCCTCATCCTGGGCGGCAATCTGAGCCTCAGTGAGACCATGGACATCTGCCGCAAGCTGGAGCAGACCACTGGGTTTGAGTATCTGGCTCAGTTGTGGCAGCACTTGGACTGGATTGCCAATGTGCCCGTGCGCAATGTAAGTCATTCTAGCACAAGAAATTGTATCCACTAATCAGATTCTACTTGCATACTTGTATAGACAATTTCTATGTATGAGATGAGTAACCCTATCACTATTATTAAATCAAAACAAGTGCGACTTGTTATTCACATGTCAACAGCATATGCGAGTCCAATGCAAGGAATGATTATGATAACAATAAGGTTATAGTAAAATTAGGGCATAAGACCTTAAGCAGTTGTGCTATCAATGTAACGATAAGAGCGACTGCACTCGTATCTTATCACAAGCACTGCTCAACAGTTGCATAATCCATTTGTTTTCTATTAACCCAGGCCGGCACTCTGGCAGGCAACTTGTCGATCAAGCACGCTCACCCTGAGTTCCCCTCCGATGTGTACATTGTGCTGGAGGCTCTGGATGCCCAGGTTATCGTTCAGGAGTCGGCGGAGAAGCAGCAAACTGTGAGCTTGGCCAGCTATTTGAAGCTGTCAATGAAGGGTCAAATCATTCGTGGATTGATTCTGCCCGCCTACTCAAAGCAGAATGTCCTCTTCGATTCGTATAAGGTAAGAAACGGGTGACAAAAAGGATTCTTAAGCTAATTGCAGTATAATTATTGTCTGTTTTGGGACTACAGCCTTTTAGAGTCAGGGCTTATAAGAGATTCCTTCTAGAAGCCCATTGCTAATAAGCAACTTTGCTAATCAACTCCATTCTGTAGGTATCCTTACCAATGCTTACTAACTATAATAGCTCTAGTAAACTTGTTGTGAACTTTTACACTTCATTCGCAAAATAGAGTTTCTTGCCAATAGCTTAAATTCAAAGCTAAATCCACTGAAACTAAAGGATTTATCCTAATTTCAGCATGAATTTTTACCACAAGGTTATAATAATACTCTATTGGTAGCCTGATTCGCATGTTCAGCTATCTCTTTGCCAGTTCTTTTGTATACGTCCTAATCCCAGTCTACTCTTTCCGCTGCAGATCATGCCACGTGCCCAGAATGCGCATGCCTATGTGAATGCCGCCTTTCTGGTGGAGCTGACCAAGGATTCGAAGGTGAAGAGTGCTCGCATCTGCTTTGGCGGCATTCGGCCGGACTTTGTGCACGCGACTGCGATTGAGGAGCTGCTGCTCGGACGCAATCCCTTTGACAATGCGCTGTTGCAGCAGGCATTCGGGAAGCTATCGACGCTGCTGCAGCCGGATGCGGTCCTGCCGGACGCCTCGCCCGACTATCGGCGCAAGCTGGCATGTGGCCTGTTGTACAAGTTCCTGCTGAAGGCCGCCGCGGAGCGACAGCAGAAGTTGAGCAGTCGCCACCTGAGCGGCGGCTCATTGCTGCAGCGTCCCTTGTCGAGTGGCAAGCAGAGCTTCGAGACCTTCGAGGAGCACTATCCGGTGACGAAGCCTACGGAGAAGCACGAGGGACTCATACAGTGTTCGGGCGAAGCGACCTATGCGAATGATCTGCCCACGCAGCACAATCAGCTGTGGGCGGCCTTTGTGCCGGCGAAGCGGGTGGGCGCCCGGGTGAGCAAGGTGGACACGTCGGCGGCACTGGCCCTGGCTGGCGTGGTGGCCTATGTGGATGCCAAGGACATACCCGGTCCGAACTCGCTGCGGCCCAAGGCAACGGATGAATTCTTCTTTCCGGAGGAGGAGGAGCTCTTTGCCACCGGCGAAATCAAGTTCTATCAGCAGCCCATTGGTGTGGTACTGGCCACATCCAATGCTCTGGCTCAGCGTGCGGCGGAACTGGTGGTGCTGACCTACGAGGGAGGTGCCGAGCAGGTGCTGCCCAGCATGAAGCACGTCCTGGAAGCAGCTGCCTCCTCCGAGCGCATTAAGCATCCGGTCAAATCCATGCTGGAAAAACTGGACCTGCAGGAGACGTATGAGATTAAGGGCACGGGCAAGCTGGACCTGGGTCTGCAGTATCACTACTTTATGGAGCCGCAGACGACGGTGGTGCTGCCGTTCGAGGGTGGCGTGCAGCTTTACGTGGCCACCCAGTGGATGGATCTCACCCAGGATGTCGTTGCCAAGGTGCTCAACCTGCGCAGCAACGACGTCCAGGTGAAGACCCGTCGCATTGGCGGCGGCTACGGTGGCAAGGCGACCCGTTGCAATCTGGCCGCTGCTGCAGCTGCCGTTGCCGCCCACAAGCTGAACCGTCCGGTGCGATTTGTGCAGTCGCTGGAGTCCATCATGACAACGACGGGCAAGCGCTGGTCCTTCCACTGCGATTACGATTTCTATGCGCATGCGAATGGCAAGATTGTTGGCATCGAGAGTCGCTTCTATGAGGATGCTGGCTATCTGACCAGTGAGTCGCCCATGGGTCACACAGTGCTGCTGTCGAAGAACTGCTACGAGTTCGGCGACAACTATAAGCTCGATGGCTTCATGGTCCTCTCGGACTCGCCCAGCAACACGGCCTGTCGTGCTCCTGGCTCCGTTGAGGGCATTGCCATGATGGAGAATATGATTGAGCATATTGCTTTTGCCACGGGCCTCGATCCGGCCGATGTGCGCTATGCCAATATCCTGCCGGCCCACAAAATGGGCGAGATGATGCCCAAGTTTCTGGAGAGCACCCAGTACCGGGAGCGACGCGCACAGATCATTGCCCACAACAAGGAGCATCGCTGGCGCAAGCGCGGCTTGGGTCTGGCCATAATGGAGTATCAAATTGGCTACTTCGGACAGTATCCGGCCACGGTGAGCATTTATCACAGCGATGGCACCGTTGTCGTCGCCCATGGAGGCATCGAAATGGGTCAAGGTAAGTTCGAATAGCTCCAAGTTACTCAGTCATCCATAGACCAGTAGACTGTCCATTTATCAGTCTTTTTCGCTATCTCTGTCCCTGACTGTTCCTTTCTTTCTGTCCAATTCTACCAACGATCCCTTTACGCTCCTCTTGGTCATACTTTATATATTTATAATATCTCAAGGTTTTCCACAGTTCGTTACCCAGTTTACCTTCTCTTTAACAGTTTGGTATACTCGTTCCTTCCTTTTACCAGTCCCGAGACGTAGACTATAAAATGCTTATTTTCATTAGACTGTTGCTTCCTTTCTGTCCAATCCCACCAAATATCCCTTTACGCTCCTCTTGGTCATACTTTAAATACTTCTAATATGTCAAGGTTTTCCACAGTTCGTTATTCAGTTTTCCTTCTCTCTAACAGTTTGGTATACCCGTACCTTCCATTTACCAGTCCCGAAACGTGAACTATCTCTGATCCCCATTAGATTGTTCCTTCCTCTCTGTCAAATTCGACCAAAGATCCCTTTAGGCAATCCCCACTATTTATCTGCTTTTCCTTATTGGATTTCAGGCATGAACACAAAGATCGCTCAGGTGGTGGCACACACGTTGGGCATTGGCCCGGAGCAGGTGCGCATTGAGGCTAGCGATACGATTAACGGTGCCAATGCGATGGTCACCGGTGGTGCTGTGGGCAGTGAGACGCTGTGCTTTGCTGTGCGCAAGGCCTGCGAGACGCTCAATTCGCGCCTGGAGCCGGTCAAGGAGGAGGTGAAGCCGGCTGACTGGCCAACGCTGATCAATGAGGCATTCAATCGCAAGATCAATTTGATAGCCAGCGATCAGTGCAAGCAGGGCGATATGGATCCGTATTCGGTGTGTGCTCTGGGCCTGTTGGAGGTGGAGCTGGATGTGCTGACGGGCAACTATCTGGTCAATCGGGCGGACATACTGGAGGACACGGGCGAGAGCTTGAATCCCAATGTGGACATTGGCCAGATCGAGGGCGCGTTTATGATGGGCCTGGGCTACTGGACCAGCGAGCAGATTGTGGTTGACCCCAAGACGGGCGAGTGCTTGACAAATCGCACCTGGAACTATAAGCCGCCGGGTGCCAAGGATATACCCATTGATCTGCGCATCCAGATGCTGCCCAAGAGTGCCAACAAGGCGGGCTTTATGCGATCAAAGGGTAAGTTACAAGTTATCTACGCATCTCATAATTTAGAAAATCGAGATGCTTTTGCTTCAGCTTATGAACTATTGTCTTATATATTTGATATTTGTATATCTGTAGCTACTGGCGAACCAGCCATTTGCCTGGGCATTGCGGTGGCCTTTGGTCTGCAGCAGGCACTGCAATCTGCTCGAGATGATGCCGGTCTGCGCAAATCCTGGGTTACTCTAACTGCGCCCATGACACCGGAGCTGCTCGTGCTGCACGCGGGCACCGAACCAGGCCAGCTCCAGCTGAGCTAAGGACATGCCTCAATGAACTCAGCGCCCATCCCGCTCCTCCCGCTCCTCCCCCCACCACAGTGAAGAGCAATTCAAAGACAGCGCGTGAGAAGCGGCACGTGGCCGCAAAAAAGCGGCGATGGGAACGCGCCGATAAGCACCAGCTATATACTCGGAGTATATATATATATATATGTATATGAACATGTAGATATAAGTATGTAAGCAGCGCACACCTTGTTTTTTTCTTCTGTATGCACAATAAATTAGAAACTTATCCAAGGCAAATCCAAATGACATTCATTGTGAACTGCCCCCGGGCCTGGCCTGGCCTGGCCCGGTCCTTTTCGTCCTGGGTCAACAGCTATCGTCCGAAGTGGCCAAGTGGCGTTTTCTATTTCTCCCCGCTCTTCTTCTTTGTATGCCCTAGCTTAGGGTACTTCAATGTTGTCGTGTAGCTATGTCAAGGAGTCAAGAAATGATTCCATAAAGTATATTCACAGTGAATTATTCAAGTTTTAATTGAATTGCTCGTGATAAATATTTTATTACATTTTTTTAAGATTAGATTCAATTAAATTCCAACATTTTTAGGACTAAGCACCGCAAGGAATTAATTTGTAAACGCAGCTATTATTTTAAAGCTAAAATACGTTTTAAAAATTCCACTTAAAAATTTGTATTCGTTTTGAACTAAAAAGAATAGTTGAATTCCGGTAAAAATTCTTCTTAGAACGCTAAGCAAAGAAATGTTCAGTTTATATTATACTTTATCATACAACTGCCATAGGAACTACCGGTTTAAAAATCTAGAGCTTTTTGTTTGATAATCAAAGCAGAGCAGAGCGGAGCAGAACAGACTTGGATCTGTTAGAGCATATATAATTCGGTGTGCCGACTCGTCGTTAGCAATTGTTTCTTGTTAATGCTTAACACCTTAACACCGACGGTGCACATCTCGTCCTGCCGTTGCCCGTTTGCGACATCGAGCTCTTCATTAATTTTAAAACACATTTTTGTAAGGAAATTTTATGCCACACGAAGCGTTAAGTGAATCCTGTCTAACAACGGGGGTTCAGCTTCGGGGGTTGCATCGCGATTGGGGGTAGGAGTCACGGTTCGGCTCGTTTGCCAGCTCTAATAGGTTTTCTTTTCGATAGCACCAACTAGGTTGTTAATGGCGAGAACATTAATTACAATAATGATTGGACTCGAGCAAATAATATTTAATGAAATATCATTACAGCAATATAAACGAACATTTATTTAAATGAATGCAATGCATACATATTTTTCAGAGTTCCTTTGAGTTGATAAAACTGAAAGTGAAAGGATTGTCAGTCTAGTGACAGCGAAGTTGTGCTAAACAAAGTTTTCCAGCTGTGAAACCAACTGAAATTAAAGCTACTTTCAACACTGGATAGTCAACCGACTGTCCGGCTGTCCGACTGTCCGGCTGTCCGACTGTCCGACACGCCCATTTGTGGGGTTAAGAGCCGAAAATACGAGAAATGGGCAAACAAAATCAGCGCATACGAAAACAAATAGTTTATGCAGAGAACAAGGCATAAAAAGGGTCCAGGGGCAGGCTCCGATAATCAGAGGACAACGCATTTGCATATAAACATTGCTGGTGGGGGGACAGTGGGGAAGGGGGCGGTAGTGGGGGACAGTGGTGGGGAGACTGCGCTGTTCGCATGCAAATGAAAACATTAGCGGAACTCACGCGCATCCGCCTCTGCTGCAGATACAGATACAGATACAGTTGCAGATACTACAGATACAAAGTGACATTCTGTCTGCCAGCCAGCCACGGCTTAAATATACATATACATATATATATTTCAATTAAAATTGTACACACGAATAAATGCATAGCCACGCCCAGGACATTAGACCAGCTAACACTACCCCTGACCCCTGTCCCCTCTGCCTGTCTGGCAACTGTGCAGCTTGTGTCGCATTTGTTTATGAGCGTCTGAAGGCCAACAGCAGCAGACAGCCGGACAGAAGGCAGCGACAATGCCATAAAGTGCCGCTGCACATGGGTCCCAAGTTCGGATCCGTGTCTGTGTCAGAATCGGTGTCGGAGTCGGAGTCGGTGTCGGAGTCCTGGGAACCGTCCCGTCTGCCAATGGCGCAGAATGTGGTGGCACCAATGGCCGAGACTTTAGTAGCGTCGTATTCGACATGGGTACTGATTTTGTACACAAAAAAACTTGGCAATGTGTCAAAATAGGTGCTGAAGTGAGAAATGTTCAGATTTGAGTTCCATTCAAAGTAAATCAAAGGATAAGCTGGGAACAACTTTAAAAGTAAATCAGTGCAGCCAGTGAAACGTTAACGAATGAAATACAAAACGAAAGCAAGTAAATAAGAGTGATCTACTCGAGCTTGCGCGACTAGCTGATACCCTGCAGCCAGCATGGGATAAGCAACAACCTTGTTATATTTAAGCATATGTCTTTCAATGTATTTCTGAGCTGAAAAGAAGAAACTCTAAAATGAGTCTGCATAATGCTTTATATAAATACTAAGAGAATATTAATACTGTTCCAAATGTTATAATAGATTAATGAAAGAAATTGAAAGTCTTTTAGAACTACCATTTCACTTCAATAATTATAATAATCCAAAACTGAACTTCGTTTAATCATAAATGTGATATGCTAAAGTAACATTATAGTAATTATTATAGTATGCTCGCTACCAGCTTACAATTTAAACTGCTTGATGGAAAAGGTTTCCATTTCACGCACGTTCACAATAGATGTTCTGAACTTGAACTTGCAACTGTTATGATATTGTGTCCCCTGCAAAAAAAAAATAAAATAAAGAAGAAGAAAACTGTGCACCTACTTTTGCATAAGTGCAGCTTCCACACTTTTTCCACTTCTCCATTCTTTTTTCGCCCATTTCCTGCACGGCAAGTGTCCTGTGTCCTGCGTCCTGCGTCCTGTGTCCTGCTGGCTGCCTTTTGTCTGTGCCATGCATTTCAAATTCTAAGCAAATTTGTCGTCTGGGAGCGTCGGCCGCTACATTTTATGAGCGTGCGAGCGATGCACTGCCTCAGATATGGCCAGGAACCGTCTGCTCCAGTTTCTGCTGCAGCGGGATGGGGATGGGGATGGGGACGGGGTGGGGGTTGGGGAATGCGGTAAGGTTGTGCTATGTCTGCCCGTGGCATACACACAAAGATGTCCTGGTGTGATTTATCGTTGGCGTTGCTCGGATAATGGCCACGTATTATAATAATGCCGCGCCAGGCGTATGCTTATCGCTGTCGAGGACGCCAACGTCAACGTCTAGACGTCCTGCGGTGCAGCCAGTTTGGGTGTCCTGGACAAGGATTTTGCATCTGCACTCGCAGTCGCATTCGGCTTGGGCTTCGGCATCGGCTTCGCATTTCTGTCTCACTCACTTTGCATGCAGTTTATTAAATAGAAAAAGCCAAAAATTAAGTACATCATTTTAGTTGAGTTTCTTGTTGATTCCGTGTATGTTTGTGTGTGTGCGTGTGTGTGTGTGTGTGCGTCTGGCGCATATCCTGTGGGCAACATAATTCACAGGCGCTGCATGAAAGAAAGTCCTTGTTGAATTTTACGCCGCAACGAACGTCTTCGGACCGGAATCGTGAGCCAAATACATAAAATGTACGCAATTTACCCATGTGTACATTTGTTTGTCTGTATGCATGTGTATCCTGTGGCATATCCTTTTGCACTCAATGCCAACTGCAGTACATACACAAAATACCTAACGTCTATACGATTTCATAGCTTGTATGCGCATAGTTCATAATACATGTCATTAAAATTTCGTGCTGGCCGTGCAAGTCCTTTGGCTTTGGCTTTGGCTTTTGTTATCCTTCGTTCGCTCGTTATGCGCCGCCAGAAAGAAAATGAAAACAACTGCTCCCAAGTGTCTGGCCAAACAATGATAGTTTAAGTCTAGCAAGCCCGGAAAATGCACTCGACCCTGAAACTGAGCGTTTCAGCTATTTTTCAAGTTTATTTATTCAAAGAGCGGATTTGTCGCTCTTTGGGGGAGCATTTCTGCTCCTATGCCCAAACAGTTTCAGGATGAAGCACGTTTCAGTTTGCTGAAGGAAAATCGCCAACGCAA
This sequence comes from Drosophila flavopinicola, assembly GCA_035042425.1. Classification (NCBI taxonomy): domain Eukaryota; kingdom Metazoa; phylum Arthropoda; class Insecta; order Diptera; family Drosophilidae; genus Drosophila; species Drosophila flavopinicola. The sequence continues at coordinate 662,348 of JAWNLL010000242.1, read as the reverse complement.
AATATTTAACAAAATTATTCTAAAACGTTTCTTCAAATTACAATTACAATAAATCAGAAATTAGTTTTTGTTTTATATATTTATGAAAACGTTTATTTCATAGAATTCGCAACTCGCTAAGACATTGTGATATTTTCGAGCTCAAGGATCAACAAATCCAATTCGGCCTTATCCTTCTCAGCAAGCGAATTATGTATTTTATTGTACTTCAAAGGTACACCAGATAGATTGCTGCAAACTGATTTATCTGTTTTAACGCTATACAGAGGTTTTATTTTGGGCACAGACTCCATATGCTGCCAAGGACATGCTGCATAGGACCTTGCCCAGAAATCTAAAAGCATTTTTTTTTGGAAATTTTACCATAAATATAATAATTGCAGACTTACCCATTGAGTTGACAGAAGCTAAAGAGGCAATGGCACCAGATAGCTGTTGATTCAAAGTTATCTTCTTCGACATGATCTAAAAATAAAAATTGAACTTTGATTTAAAATTGTAAAAAGTATAAAACCAGAAAATGTTACCTGTTTGAGAACAATTCAATTCAACTGCCGAACGAAAACTGCTGATCTGCTTTAAGTAACTTTGCATTGTGCCTTTCGTTGACAGCAAAGGTCAAGCCTCCTCTATATATATTTATTCTCTGAAGACTCCGTACTCAGCCGAACAATTGCCACTGAGATGGAGTTTAATTAAATTTAAGTCGAACTGCGAGTTAATAACCAGTCGTTTCACTTATTATTAAAACACAAACGCAATATACGGCTTTTTCAATAACAAATCTGACTCGGGCTGGAAAGGCGAAAAGGACATAGCGGAGGACAGGAGCATGCTCCTGTAACAGGGCCAGATAAACGCCACGGATAAGCGACAGCAACGACTCCAAACAGCGGCAAAGGACAACAAGGACGACAGCGGCCGTAACTCAATCCGCAAATATGTAAAAAGGAACAATCAACCAGACGCACTACCCAAGGACAATGATAGCTGGATTCGAGTACGAAAAAATCCATAGCCATAGCTATTTGCTATACCCTACATGCGGAGCTCAAAGTGTATATTGGACTGTATAATTATATATATTAAAAAAGCTCAAAAAGTTATTTTTTAATGATAACATCACTTATTTTATATTATTATAATTGAGCAGCACAAAAATTAAAAATGCTTACACTTAATATTCCCATTTGAGAATGAGTAAAGAGCATTGAATTGAATATTTAGATAAGTTATAAAAAAAAACTCTAGTTAAAAAAAATACAGCTTTTGTGTGTATAAATTTATTAATTCAGTTACAACTTTTATTATAAATTACAATTATAATTTAATGAAAATTATTTGATTTAGTCAGCATTTAGCAAGTCAGCTCTCGCTTGCTCTTCTTTTGGGCTTGGGAAATAAATTGAAAAATAAATTTTAAGCTGAAAGTTGGCAGTCGCATCTTTTGGGCTGGCCAATAATTAAATCAATTTAATGCAGGCGTCACAGACGGCACACAATTTACGCCAAGTTCCGCTGACACTCTACTTCTTGTTGTCTCTTTTTTTGTCGACGGCACTCATCACCCAATCCACAATCCACAACACCCGCAATCCACAGAAAATAAAAATGAAATCAATTATGTTGAAACTTTTTGAGCGCTCTTACCGCCGGCTATGTTGTAATTAATACAAAATGCTATGGCCGAGGAGACTTGCAGCTCATGCCCCACAACCGCCCTCCCCCTCACCCCTGCCCCTGCCCCATCCCTTTCGAGCTATACCATCGTGCTCTCATCACGCAGAGAGCTGCCAGCAGCCCAGGGCTTGCCAAAAGTTGAGTACTTGCCCCAAACTCAATTTGAGAAAAATTTCATTTACGATTGCCATCGCCATCTGAATTGTCCCCTCCCCCCCTTTGCCTTCTCCTCTAGAGATGAGCAATGTGAATGGAAAATAACCGTGACTAACAGTCACAGTTTCGATAGTTAATATCGTCATATAACATGTATCGAAAGACAAGCCATTGTTAGTCTCCCAAGTCCCTAGAAATGCCTTTCAAACACTCAAAGCTCCCATGACTATGATTAAACTGATCCGATATCCGAACTCGAGGAATTTGTTATAATGGCTTGGCATATATAGTGACTGCACTTAATTTTCGATATTTTACTAAAGGCAAACCAAAATAAAGCCTAGATAGTCCATAGAAATGCCTTTCAAACCCCTAAAACTCCCAAAACTTTGCCAAAGCTGATCTGATTTTCGATCCTGAGACAGTTTTGATCATGGTTTGACATCTATATTGGCTCTGAATTAAATATATCAGCGCTTTCGAAATGATAGCTATGATATGGTTAGCAAATCCCTCGATAACTTTGTCAAAAAATCGAAATACACAAATCTAACACGTGACAGTGACTGTGACTGAAGAGTAGCAACATTGCGCATCTCTAATACTCGTTTTCAGCGCCGTGTGAGTGGACAGTTGGTGCTGGATTTGGTTTGGTCTGGGCGGATCTGGCCTGGTCTGGGTGCGGGTGCGGGTCCGGTCTGCTCTGTGCTGCCCGGAACAGAGGCCTGTGCCAATTGTTGTGTTTATTAATTTAATTTGACAGTCGCGTTTTCCACAGTCCACAGTGGACCCACGTACTACTGGCTAACTCCTCGGGGCATCTTCGCAGCAGCTGTCGCAGGTTGTGGTTGCAAGTGCAGCTTTCGCATTGGACACTTTTCACTTTTGTGAAATTTGCGGGTCTTTGCGCTGGTTAACCTAAATGTGCTGATTTGATAAGAGATGATTCGCAATTTCAGTTAACTATTTAACTGTGGGTGTGCAGGTTAGAGAATTGAATAAGACTCGATTACTCACGGCTTACATAGTTAATTAAATATGCACATCAATTATTTAGTAAGATCTTCTGACAGTTTTGAGAGCCACTTAAAATCTTTCTTCTATATCTCGCTATATAATCGACCAGCGCTTGCTTACACTTTTACGATCTGTTTCATTACTTCGCAGTAACAATCATTCTCAAGACATCAAAGTGGCCACAGACATCACTCTTGTTATGTTGTTTTTAATAGAATTTAGTTTTGAGTTTGCTTACATCAAACTCCATACTATACACATCGTATTCAACAAGTTTAAATTACAATTATATAATATCTCTACACATGAGAAAACAATTAGACAAATTAGTTTCAAGCTAAGAGTTCGGTTCAGTTTTGGCAAAGTTATTACAGTTTAAAGTCTTCAAAGGGCATTTATAGGGTAACGAAAATAACTTTTGAAGCTAAAATTGTTGCTATTCGAGTGAATATTAGTCAGCATTTATTTTCTTCACTCAAAACATATCTCGCACAGAACGCATTACATTACATAAAAGTATCTTCCTTATTCTATATATAAGAATATTTTTGGTTTTTGCAGTTTTCTTGTCCTCTGTCAGTGCATCGTAAAATTAGATAGCTTCCTTGATCGTTCGCAATTACAATTCTAATGTACAAAGCTAAAGCACGTGCCACTAATTTCACATCCACGCATTCATTTGCTAATCAAATGCCGAGTGGATATTCATAATCACGCAATCCCAAGAGCCAGCGGATCATTGATTTGCCCCGCAGAGTCATTCACAAGAAATGCTCAATAAATCAGCAGAGACAGTCGGGGTAAATGTTTGTAAAGGACGCAACTTAAATACCCTGCATGAATACCTCTTCTTAAGTAAAAAGTAATGATTCATAATTCTAAATTTATTAATCAATGAAACGAAGAAATTCGTCTTAGTCCAACTATTCAAATTATAGTGTATAATATAAGCATTTATTCAGCACTCAAAAGAAAGCGTTGAAGTAATTCGTCTCCATGTTTTTAAATTATTTTGTAAGATTTCAAGAAGCCAATCAAAGTATATATCAAAAGTATATATATAGTATATATATTTATATAAAATTAGGGTTTTTCGTAAAAAATTGTCAAATTTAACAAACTGTCTGACAAGCTTTAATTTTCTCAAAGCAGCTATTACATTTGGCTTTACAAAGTTGATAGCCAATGCGAAGGGACTCGGCCGGCAGAAGTGTATAAGCCACAATTTGTTGTAAATTTGCAATGCATTTAGCATTGATTGGCCGGCTTTGAGGTAGGTAGATAGCAGTTACCAGTTGCCAGTTAGCAGTTTGCAGTGAGCAGCTCACCAGTTGGCCAGATAGGTGGCTGGCCAAGTCATAAAGTCGGGGCCAACACTTTTAGTTAACAGCGCATGTGGCTGGAACATTTGTCAACGGCAGCAAAACGTGTCGGCAACTTCAACGCCAACGCAAAAGACGTCAACGGCGACACGTTTTAAATGTTGCCCCCCTTCCCTGTCCGTGCCCCGTGCCCCCTGTGCCTGCCCCCTTGCAACTACCTGCGTGGCGCCCACCTTTTCTGCAGTTGTGAAAACTATAAACAATTTATGCGTTTGGGATGTCTACTTCTCAACTTCCCGGCCACTATTTCTGCTCTGTAACTCTCCCCTCCTACACATCTCCTCTTCTCTTCTCTTCTCTTCTCAACTGGCGACATGGAGCGCATGCCAAGCGCCTTTGCATTTGCTGTCAATTGTGGCAGCAACTTTGGGTTGGGGGCAACAAGCTGCAACATTTGACACACAGCAACAAAAAATTGTAGATTCAATATTATTTATTTATTGTCGACTAGTGACATAAATAAAAATTGGTCCAAGCTCAGTCAAACCAAATCAAACAATAACAAGTAATAATATATGTGTTGCATCAAATTAGGAGCTAAAAAGCGAGAGAGAAAGAGAGAGAGCGTGAGAGAGAGAGGATAGAGACAGTAAAGAAAAAGTTAGACTTAGAAACCGAAGGAGTAAAATTAAGAAAGATGTAGAAAAGTGAAATATGAAAATGGAGATTTAACTAAACATGGTCAGAGAAATCTCGGATATACGAAAGAATAGAAGACTTTATTATTCTACCAAGACAATGTTAAAAAAAATAGAATGCCTCTCTAATTCTTAAATTAAATAAAAATAAATTGTTGGATTATAACTAAGTTTGGTAATAAAAACAATATGTTTATTCTGAGCACCTTATTATAATACAGACAAATTTAATTAGTAGCTGAATGGCCTTAATAAAGTTGCAAGTAGAAATCTGATGAGTGATATTTGTTTTTCAGTTGTATTCCTATATTCTGAATAGTATTTAAACTAATAAAAAGCTGCTTTTAAAGTTCATATCACATCAATGTAAATAATTTTCCAAATAATATAAACTTGCAGTATTAAATAGAAACTCAAGTTTTTTACTGTGCAGAAAAAGATAGATGAATGGGAGAGGAGGGGAAACTGAGTCGTATTGGATTACAGTTGCTGAAGGACAACGGGAAACGTGGTGGGGGGATGGGGGAGGGGGGAGTGGGGAAGTGAGGGGCTGCTGGCAACATTGTGGACTAGTTTTTGATTTGTCTGCGCTGTGCAACTTTGTTGCACATTGTTGCACTTGAACTTATGCCCCACGGTTATTTTCGGGGCTAATTATTCGCCAGGCACTCTTGGGCAACTTTGTTTGCGCCGCTCGTATAATTTACAAAATTTGCAAGCAACAACAGCAATGAGAGGAACAACAACAACAACAACAACAACAGCCACGACCCTCGTTGAAAGTTTAACAAGTGTTAACTTTGCCATTTTCATTCTCATTCTCATTTTCATTTTCATTTCTTTGGTTTTATTCATTCGTTTTGCCAGATAAGCGCCAAAGCGCAACGAGCGCTGCGAAAAATACAAAAGATCTCAGGGGCGTCAGTTGGACGGGGGAGGCAAAGAGGGGGCAGAGGGGGCGAAGGGGGCGTGCGATTTGTGGCAGCTGCTGCTGCTGTTGCTGTTGTGGCAGCTTGAGCCAAATAATTTTAAATGACCGCAAGTGTGTAATTAAAGTGCAGCGCATAATAACAACAACAATAACTGTAACAGCAACTATTGTAGTTACAAATAAAAGTTGGGGCAATCAGCTTTGCCACAGCTTAATTTGCTTTTCTTTTGTTTCCACTCAGAAGGCTCCCCAAAATAATGCTGAAAAGCATTACAATTGGATTGCAATTGATGCATCCTTATAATAAGCTCGCAAGCATTTCAAGAACTTTATCTCTTAATCCAAGGCAAACAAATTTATAAATATTCCCATGAAAAAAATTATTTTCTGTAAAAATTTTCATAAAAGGTGAAAATAATTTGTAGATCTATATTTAAATATTGAAATTGGCAAATTATTCGTGCATAATATAAATATAGCAAATGCATTTTAGTCTTTTATACTTTTTCAATAGTTAGAACTAAAGCAAAACAGATTGTAGCATACAAAATGGCATGGCTCTAAATTTGAATAGAATTTAGTTTTTTTAACTAATATTTCCCCTTTAAACAAAAAAAAAACACGACCAAAAATAAACAAGCTGCACGCATAAACCTAATTGAAACACACAATCAGACAATTTGCAATATTTAATTATTTTGCATTTGTTGCTGAATTCCGATTTTATGTATTCATATTTGTTGTTTTTTTTTCCATTTCCCATTCACACACACAATACGCCTTCTATATGAGTTCATGCAACTTCCGTTTGGCTGCTGCGACTGTTTCCGGAAGGGGAGGCAAAAAAGAGTATATACTAAAAAAAAAACTGGGTGGCAACGCTTGTGATCCATTTGACTCGCGGATTTTGGTGAAGAGACCACGTTTCATGTGTATTTAAAATCGTTAAAAATAATCTGCAAATTGTGAATTTTTAATGCTTTTCCATGTCTGCGGCGGTTTTGTTGCCAGTGGTCCCCCCGAAAGGCGCGGCCTCGGGGCGATAATGCCGTCTGGTCATCATCAGCAGGAATTGCAGCAGGAGCAGGAGCAGGACCAGGAGCAGGAGCAGGAGCAAAAGCAGCAGCTGGACCAAGAGCTGGAGCTGGCATTGGCATTGTGTTCCTCAGCGTCGTCATCATCATTTGCATTTATTGTTTTTGTGCCTTTGTGTGTGAAAAGTGATCAGAGATTCGATTGCCTAGCACTTTCCACAGCAGCGAATAATACATTTTTACCAGCTATATATATATATATATGCATATATATATATATATATATGCATACATATGTACATGCCACACGCAGAACGCGTTGCATGCCCCATTGCGTCGCCTGTTGTGCATTGATTGTACAACGGAAGTGTTGTGGCGGAATTAAAATAAATAAATGCATTGCATTTCCACTGGGAACTCTCGGCAGCTGCACTGCAAGCGGGGGACTGGGTGATTCTGGCTTGTTGCTTCATTTGTTGCACATTAAACAATGCCACAAATGAGTCACTCTTTAAACCGATTCATTAAATAGCAAAGAACAAAAAAACAACAGACATCCAATGGTGTTTTCAATATTTTAATTTCAATTTATTTCGCATACATTCCGTTATTAAATCAATCTTTAAATAGTTTCGTTAACTATTTAATACCAATCGTATTTAATCGAAATCCAAATTATTCAAATACAATAACAGTAATATTTATATAAATGAAATAATATATACATATATATCATATTTATACAATATCCCAAAAAAGTATGCTACATAAATTAGACGCAAAGATGTCTTATTGATTTTATACAAATTTAGCTGAGGCTTGCAGCTCATTTAATCAAGAAGGCACATGTGTATTTTGTAGAAGGCAAACGTATTTGTTCAATGACCCAAAGCCCCGAAACCAGAAACGAATCAAATCGCAGGTCGCTTTGAAGTCTCATTAGTGGCGCGGTTGCCAGGTGATGAAGACAACAACAACGACAACAACAAATCCGGGCAGGTAGATATAAGAGATACGATACATCTCATCGATTGGGGGCACACACATGTAGTTGATAAGCACGCTAGGGCAAGTATCCTGCAACTGTATCGATATCTTGCAATAGATACACGTGATTCCCTCTCCTGACATGCCTCACAAATATCCAAACTTAATATGATACTTTGGCTGCTTGTATTGGGGGCATATTATTGCTGAAATGAGCTGCTGGGCTACCCTGGTTTCTTTGGTATCGTATTACCTATTAAGGACATATGGGGTAATTGATTGACAGCACCTCATTAAAGCTTCAACTTGCGTTCTCAACAAATCCCCCTGCTGGGCACTTGAATTATGACAGCGCTTAATGGTAAAATTAATTACCATAAATATGCCATTGGCGGGAAAGAGAGGCACAGCGGGGAGGGGGGAAAGAGAAAGAACGCGAGACATCGAGTGCAACTTTTGGCTGCCATGATATGACCGGAATATCCGCGTATACTTCATTGAAGTGTTGCGGTGGCACTTGCGATAATTAACCGTTGAATATACACGCATATACACGAATACAATTTGCATATTGGCAATTAAATGCTTGTGCTGAGTTTTAAATTAATATTAATGCTTATAGATTTAAGAAATTTTAAGATTTGAATAGCACAGACTGCTAAATTTGACATTACACACACTTTGTATACGAACAAAGAAATGTTTCACTAATAAGTATTAAAATAAGAATATAGCTATCACATCTAAGACGATACAGACAGAAAGAATGTGAACTGCAGCATTTTTCGTTTAATAATTAATAAAATAATAAATTATATTTTTGCTTTTCCTATTTTCATATAATTTTACCGTTTCTAAATACATAAAAGTTATTAGCACCAATTTTGTTGCAGTTTTTTCTGGTCTTTCTCAAATCCTTGCCACATGTGTTGAACTACTATACATTTTAAGTGCACCCAGAATATTTAGTTTATAATTATCTCAAATTTATAATTTTTTTAGTATTGTACTTATTTTATCATATAATTTCCCTTAATTCACCTAATTTGCAATTTAAATTTCTCTGTATCTAGTCGACAATAATAAATGCAAACAACTAAGAGTGCTCTAGTCGGGAGTGCCCGACTACGAGATACCCTAACCCAGTCCTTACAATCATTCATACTAATCTAAACACACACATGCTGCACTACAAGCAGTACAAGCAGTGCAAGCGGTTAGCTTGCTTTTCGCTGAGCCCCACACAATGGAAAGTTAAATCTTAAATAACTTCTGTGTTTATTGTCCGATCTTATTGAAATTTTTGGGCAAGCAATTGTCGATAATATGTGTTACCAAACCAAATTACAAGGTCGTACCAAAAATGCGGGGGGTTTGGGGGGTGATATCCAAAAAGTGAAATATTTGTTACATGTGTATGCTATTCGAGATTATACATGCCAAATTTGGGGCCTCTAGCTCTTATAACTTTGAAGTTATGTCCCAAAAACTCTAGTCTGAAATCGAAATTTATCGATAACTTTTAAACGGTACGAGTTATCCCGGGATTAGGAGAACTTATGTTCCAAATATGAAGTCTCTTGCTCTTGTAGTCTCTGATATCTGTGTGTTCATACAGACAGACAGACGGACAGATGGACAGACAGACGGACATGGCTAGATCGACTCGGCTGTTGATACTGATCAATAATATATATACTTTTTATGGTCGGAGATGCTTCCTTATGCCTGTTACATACTTTCGCACAACTTCATTATACCCTTTTTACCCATTTTCAGGGTATAAAAAACAAATCTCTTTCATATATTTCCAACATTTATTGCCATTCACTTTTGGCATCTGCTAGCTGAGAGTTAAGCTGTGTATTTCCTGATTTGAGGAGAGCACTCCATCAAATTTATGTACAACTGGCCGCAAGGGCTTTCGTCTATAAATACCCATAGCAAATTTCTTACCTCAACAACAATTACAACTTTTTTCCTTCCCTATACATATATATTTTTTTTTCTGGTATTTTTGTTTTGTCGGTTGGCGCAAAAGTTTTTCACACAGCAACAAAGTTTTCAATGTTGCCGCATATTAAACAAAATGTATACACAAACACACACACACACACAAATACATACATACTTGTACATAGATATGTAAGCCTATATTTACTACATACGTATGTATATATAGAAGAAAATAGAGCTCTGCATTTTTGGCCAACTTTTGCATTTTTGGGTCTAAAAGTTGTTTTGTAATATTTGCAACATGCGCAAAATGCGATTATTGTTGTTGTAGCTGTAATTGTTGTTGTTGCTGTTGTTGTTGTTGTTGTGTGGACTCTCGACATTTACTTTAATACTCAGACAAAGTGGCAAGCAAAGTTTACGAGTCCGGGCAGTCGCAATCTAATAAAGCAGGTACAACATTCCGGGCAGTAGCTAAAAACCAACTTTTACTATGGCTAATAATGCCACATAAACTTGCCACAGGTTGTCAGCGTCTTTTTTACTTTCTCTATACGCTGTAAGCAAAAAGGAACAGCTATCAAGTGGCATAGGCTAGTCTATATGACATCTTTAATCAAATGCGAAAACTAAATAGTAGTAGTAGTAGTAGTGTACAAATATTTTCAGTTGTATTTTATCTGCTCTCTAAATTTAATTAAAATTATTTAAGAAAGTATTTATTGTAGCATATATTTTTGCACACTTCTAAAGCGCACCTCTGTTCGAGCACGTTCTACTTGTTATAGCCTAAACCCATTCAATATGAGTAAAAGGGTATAATGAAGTTGTGCAAAAGTTTATAACAGGCATAAGGAAGCATTTCCGATCATATAAAATACATATATTCTTGATCAGTATCAATAGCCGAGTCGATCTAGCCATAAACGTCTGTCTGTCTGTCTGCACGACACGCGAATATCAGAGATTATAGATGATAACAACTTCATATTTAGAATATGAGCTCTCGTAGTCCCTGGTCAGATCAAGTTTTTTCATTTTATCGATAGCTCGTGCCGTTCAAAAGTGATCGATAAACTTCCATTTCAGACCAGTTTTCTCTGGCCATAACTTAAAACTTAAAGGACATCGAATGCATGCTACAACTTTGTTCAGGGTATAAACAAGTCGGTCACTCCCGACTAGAGCACTCTTACTGGTTTTATTTTCTTCGTTTGCATGGAGCGCTTAATACAACTTTGTGGCTGGCTTTTATGTGCAAGTTTTTGGCCATGGCTTCAACACGAGAATTATGAAAGTGGGCCCAACAAATTTGGTAGTGTGCGTGACTCCTCGGGGTCACATTAACATGTATTTGTGCTAAAAGTGTTATTAGATTTTAGTTTGAAGTCAAGTGTAGCTGGGCCACACCCTACACCTCCTACCATCATAGAGGGAAGACTATGCTGGCCTTGGGGCGTGACTCACATGCTTTGCCGCCTGTCCAAAATCCAAGTCTCTGGCCAAGTCATCATGTTTGCGACTTGGGCCCAGCCTGCACTAAAGTTTTATTCGACCAACATAAAGCAAAAGTGCTTTCGAGTTGACTTAACATATTGCCAGCTTTATGGCACTGACAATCCGCATTGCTAGCGGGGGACAGGGCCAAAAACACATCTTATAAAATAAAGTTTAAAGTGTGCCAACACTTAACATGTCGATAAAGATAACAGTCCCAAGAATACTCACAGACTATGTATGAACTGTTAATCTCTCTTTAAAGCAACTGATGAAATTAAAGTGACAGATTAAGCTTTTGCCATTTTCCTTTTTGTTGATTGATTTATTTGATTTTGTAGTTTCTTATCTCAAATATATTTGGATATTTCTTCTTCCATTTTTATATATTTTGCATTTGTGTTATCAGAATTCCACTCATGCAGTTTGTTCTGTGGCAAGTAAAGGTTGGCTGCTTTGATCCCTTAAACTCATTTTGTGGTTCATTTCAATGCCAACACAAACAACTCTCAGTCAAAGCAAGCGCCTAGCAACCAAATTTTAATTGCAAAACTAAAATGCTCAGCTCAGACGCAAATGCCAATCATAAGCAGCGTCAGTTCTGTCTGCCAGTTGAAAAAGTAATTTTAAGCACTGAAATTAAAAGCGTCAGCAGAAAAAGCTTACAACAAAAGCAAAAAAATAGCACTAAAAATCGAATTTGATGCGTTGACATTCAGCCAAATGGCTAGACTTTGGCCCTGAAGTGGACAGTTGAATCAATGCCAAAGGACAACGGCCGCCAATGGAGGCAGTCTTTTCCATTCGGGTGTTCTTTTGTTCCAGCACTTTTTTGTCGCATTGACACGTCAGTGTCATTAAAAAAGCAAAAGAGACGATTTGAAATTAAATAAAAATGCGATTATGCGTCGTAAATAACGCAATGCAGACAACGACTGCAAATTGAATGGGTTTTGTTTTTCATTTCGATTCCTATTCCTGCTGCCCATAAAATAGACCAAAATGGGTATAATAAAATTGAAACTGGCTAAAGCAGACATCGTTGACTCTTTAATCGAAGCATAAGGTTCTACGAAAAAAGCAATGCAAAAAATGCTTTATAAAAAGATCTTTAAAAACCTTTGGCAAATTACTAACAGTAATTAAGTTTAATCCATTTGTTATTTACGTAGCATAGAAAGCTAAGGAAAAAGGTTGCTCATTACTGGGTACATTGAGATCGAGGGACTTAAGGATTTACATCAATGGTATTTAAAATCTATTATTATGCGTTATTTATATAACATATGAAAGATTGTTCTATTGCTTTTTAAACACAAGCCAAGAAACTCTCCCTAAAATAATAGCCGTGTAACTAAAATCAGCTTTAGACAGCTCAAATATAATTTATTAGGATACTTGTACATATCTCTATTCAATAAAATTTTTCTAAAAATTTAAAAACGTACAGCAATGAGAGCAAAATGTTCAAAACATTTAAAACCATGCGAACATTTTAATCATTATTTTGAATACGCTGTTATTTTTTGTTGGTAATTAAATGTATTAAATTACATCCGCTTTACTCTGAACTGATTCCATTAAATCAAGATTATATCTCTCAGCAGCTCCCAAAAATCGTTTGTGCACATATTCCATCTGCATTAGAAGTGGATGTCACTTTTAAGCCAGCCAATGTGTCGTATACGCAATGCAAATTATGTAGATGCGTTAATAGAAATTCGTTTGAAGTTGTTTTCACTTTAAAAGTTGACGAAATTTACATAGATTGGACGCCAGGTCACTTGACAGGCGCCACTAATTAAATTAAGAGTCCTGGGCGTGGCATCCAGGGGGCGTCAAGGCGTTAATAGCAACGAATTAGGGCGACAGTCTTTTATGCGGAAATATTAATAGCCTGGCGCTCTGGCTGCTTGTGTCGAAGTGTTGGAAATTCATGTTTACAAGTAATTAAGCAATTTGACAAGCAACTACGCGTCCTTTGATGTCAGCCCAAGATATGATATACCAATATTCTTATATTTTACCAGCATAATATTTTTGGTGTGCTGCTTGCAGTCAAAGCCCCAGCCACTAATTTGCGCATTCTGTCTGTCAAGTCAGCAGCGTCTCTCAATGCCTCTAGCTCTAGAGCTTGCCAGTCCAAATCCGGCGGACCCAGCCACATTTATCTCGACGATTCGAAATGCTTCTTCGCCTCGCTGACAGCTTTTGTGGCTTTCTGCAAAATATTTAAATGTCATTTGAAAGGTTCGCGACAACGTGGGTGAGCAGCAGCAAGGGGGGTAGTGTATGGGTGTCTCCCCCTTAAGTCAAGGCGTCAAGTGAGGTTTCTCTGCTGAAATTGCAATAAAGTATCTACGCTCATCTGTATCTGCATCTATACGTGCGCATAACTGAGCAGCAGATTTTCCTGCATTTTGCATTTTCTTTTTGCAGCTTTTTTTGCGCTTCGTTTGCAACGAAGTCGCAATTTTCCCGACTTCCTGGTAAGCACATAATGCTGAATTGCGGTTAGGTGAATAATTGGTTTGAGTTTCAACCGTCAATGTGAATGTCACGAATAAAAATGTGGCATTAAGCTTTAAGAATGCTTGGATGATGGTGCAAAATTATTCTTTAAAATGTTTTTCACTTGCCACTTGATTTATTCTAATATATTTTAAATATTTGTTAACTGGTGGGACTTACAAGTCTTTAGTCAATATTTAGTTCCCGAAATGAACTCTGAATCATTGATTTCATCCATGGATTTGAAAACTTAAAACATTAATTTTAATTAAAATATGGCAAAATGAAAATCAAGTTTGTAATTGATTATTTCTCGAGTAGACTAACGCTAGAATAACTCATTTGAGTGTGATGACTACCCCAGGGGATTTTAATGCGACTCTCGCTTGGCTACTTAGCCACTGAGTGCATCAATCCTGGCACTCATTAGAAGTAAATCCGTAGAAAGTGAAAGAGTGCATTAATGGCTAGACAGGCTAGACATCAATCATGACATAAAGTATATAATACTTTAAATCTGCTGCCAAAAATAGGGCGCAAATATTTTGACAAAAGCATTGGTAGCGACTAAAGTCAGATGCAAAACCCGCCAGCGATTGATTGATTGATGGATGGATGTGATGGTTTTTGGGCGGCATTTGGCTGGGGGATTGATTTGTCGCGGCAAGTAGCTGGATCGCATATGAATGCGAAATGTGTGCATGATTAATGAGTTCTTCATTAAGCTCGTTAAGGTGACAGGCCCAACTCCAACTCCAAGCCAAGCCGAAGCCGAGGCGCCACAAAACAGAGGCCTGTTGCTGCTCTGCTAAAAATATGCGTTACAGGCTATCAGGGTCACAACCCACTCGCCGTGCACCAAATTGGCAACGTTCTGCTGCCACTCACATTGACACTTGCCACTTGCCTCATGCCACATGCCACATGCCGCATGCCACACGGCGGCTCATTGATTTAGCGGCGCGTTTGCGCCTCATGAAAAATGAAGTGCTAAGCAAAGCGCCCGGCAAAACAAAATCAAATATTTTCCTTTGCACAAACCAAAAAAAAAAAAAATTAAATGAAAAGAAATAACAAGAAAGAACAATAATCTACGGCATGCCGAAGATAAGATACACTTCTAGACCAAACTGCGCCTGTTTATAATCAAATAAATGTTTGTTATTATTATTTTTATTTATTTATTAAATTTAATTTATTTGATTATAATAATTTAACTTACATGTGACTGTGGCACAAAACTTAAAAAAAAAAAAAGATAGCTAGCTTGTAATTACTTAAGAATGCTGTTTAAATTTCAAATTTTAGATCTCTTCTATATCTAGTTAATGTTATATATTACTCGAAATATTATTTTATTTATTTTTGTATTTGTATAGTAGTACGTTTTTGATCATTTCTTTGCTAAAATGTTAGGAGCCCAAAAAAGCTCAAGTCTAGTGAGATTCTATAAGGATATATTAGAAACAAAAGAATTTTTACTTATAAGAATGTGTTCCTTGGCCGACTTTTGTATTGTAGCTAGATCGTATAGTATTCCAATCTTGAGATATATCAACAGCAAATATTTATACATTATGCCTGCTTCACTTTACGAAAATGTCACAATGCCCTCGGCAAGGGTATGCAACAAAAAATATACAACGTAAAGAGAGAAAATTCATAAATTGGGTTAAATCCTTGGAGGATTCACCATGACAGCGCGAACAAGTGGCAAGCGGGTTGTCCTGACGCTGACGCTGACATGCCGCCTGCCATGGTGGTTGCTTGATTACGTCTACGGCTGGTAGCCACCCTTAGAAGCCACCCTTCGCAGTTTAAAGCCGCCCTCATGTCAACTTTTCTGGCTAGGTCTGTTTTTTAAAGTCCTTTCTGTGTTGCAGTGTCCTTTCTTGTGCAATTCGCATCTGAATTGGCCAACAATGGCGCCTAATTTTCGCTTTCGGGCATTACGCTGACTCCCCCGTGCATTGCCTCGTGTGCCACGCCCCCGCCGGCAACTGATTTCCATAATTAAATCATATGTACTTTGCATATCCGCTAACTACTCACATTGAGCTCATTAACCGTTCGCAATCAGGCCCAGGCCGGACTGGAATCAACATCAATAACATCCGGGAATATACAGTTTTTTTTGTCCTCTGGGAATTTTCAAGGGGCAATTGCAACTCAAGGTTGAAGTTGAGTCATCAATGGACAAGTTTAAAACGTCTTTCAATGTAACTTCAATCATTTAAAACAATCCAATTGGAAGAGAAGGATCATTAGACCTAGGATTATATACGAATAGCAAGAACGGAATCGAAACGTTAGCATATTTTTAAAAAATGTTTGAGACAAGCAATAAGCATTTTAGACATTTAGAAGTCTTCTATAATAATTACGTTTTATATGCATCGATATTAGTTTTTCCATACAAACTCATTTAAATGGAGTTTTTATACTCTTTTCGAAGAAAATAGTATATTAAGTTTGTGCTGAAGTTTGTAACGCATAGAAGGAAGCGTCGGAGACCCCTAAAAGTTACTGCCAGTATGCTTAGAATGACAATACAAATTGATCTAGCCATGTCCGTCTGTCTGTCTGTCTGTATGTATGCAAACTAGTCCCTCAGTTTTTGAGATATCGCGAAAAAACTTTGCACAGACACTTATTATTCCAGGGGACAGCACATTGGTCGGAGCCGGCCGGATCGGACCACTATATCTTATAGCTGCCATACAACTCGAAGTCGGTTTTGGCCATATATCCCATGTTTTTGAATCAATCGCGATGAAACTTTGCACTGATGCTTATTATTCAAAGAGACATCACATTGGTTTGAGCCGGCCGGATCGGATCACTATATCTTATAGCTGCTATACAACGGGCAATAAACTAAATATTCTTAGAACAAAAAAAAAATGTTACGTGACAAAACAATTTTGTACAGCTTATGAAATTTCAGTGGTGCAGTTGGCAGAGTGAAAATTGTCTATAGGTTCGAAAAGAGTATAAAATCTTCGGCACGCCGAAGATAATCCTTCCCCACTTGTTTTACAATGCTGTTTGTTTCACTAAAAACTTTTTGATATTCCACATTTATATATGTTGTTACTAATTGACAGCACTTTTGTTCATTTAGTACAAATAACTACATTTGACTATAACTATTATTCCGGAATTGTCTTTGAATTTAATTAGTGAACAAGTAATTCCGACTCAATCTGTATTTCAACAAAATTTGCTATTCATTTCAATGTAGTATATTTCTTTTATTCTTAATATTCAACATTATCAATAGATTCTTAGACACATAAGCTAATCTCTCTCTCTCTCTCTCTTCTCTATATATATTTCTACATCTCTTCTCTTTTGCTGATGTTGCTGTCGCTTACAAAGTTAAGCAAACGTTTTAAGCGAAATTTAATACATTCCTCAAGACCCGCAGCCACAATTAATTAGAAGTTCAAAGTGCAATTACCATTATCATTATCCATTTAGCTAGTCAGACACGCAACAGCGCGAGTAGAAGAAGAATGGAAAAACAACAGCAAAAAATAAAAAGTGAGAGAGCAGCAAATCTCAGACAGACGTTACGTTGTCCCAAATGGCTGTTGGCATGTCATAAATTTACGGATTAACTTTTAACCAATTTACAAGGGGGTGGGGGGGCAACAAACACGCAGTGGGGCAGGGGGAGAAAAACGCGAGACGACATCGCATCATGTCCCATATTGCAAGTGTAATAAAAAGCAGCTGTGCGACACATTCGCACACACACACACACACAAACGTACGCACAAAAGTCAAGTCAAGACGGCAGTGTTTGTGATAGAAAAGGACGAAAGGACGCCATGGCGGGTGAGTGGGGAGGAGAAGGGGCGGCACCTCAACAAGCATCACGTGCAGCCCACTTCCGTTTCCGTTTGCTTGTTTTAAACTTTTGCGTGTGTGTGTAAATCAATGCAAAAGCATGGGGGGGGGTGGAAAGTGGGGGCGACTGCAGACAAAGTACGTTGCTTACACAAAGCTTAACAGCAGCACAGTCGGCGGTCGACGTCGCCAGCAACGCAGCAAGCAGTACCCTCCTGCTGCGAAGAAAAAACCAAGCAGTGCATAAAAAAAAACAAGAAAAAAACATTGCAATCGGACATAGCCGACTGCGCAATACTCTGATTCGAGAGGTGACTTGATTATGAGGTAAGTGAGTCTTTAACTGTGTCTCCAAGGCAATGACTTTAAATTGTTAGGATTGTACAATTGTCAGCATCTCGATATGGTCGAAAATCCTTAACTTAAGAACAAAAATTACGTTTTTCAAGAGCATACAAATAAGATAATCTTATGTTTTCAAGTTTTTTTTCTTGGTTACTTTTATTTATTTATTTTATTTAAAGTTCTTAAATGAAGAACATAAGTTGATTTCTTAAAACAAACTGTTTGGTTTAGAATTAGCATCTGGTTTTCTCTGAGTTTTCAGTCGGACACTGAGCAAGGCCAATAAACTATCTTACCTTTGTTAACAGTGTATAAACAGCAACAACAACAACAACAGCCGCTGTAAAAGTAAAGCTCTTGAGCCTGTCGCATCCCACATCCCACATCGAGCGATACTCAGACGACAGCAGAGTGGAGCAGTGAGAGCCACTCATTAAGCTGATTATATTGTTATCCTTTTTATGATACGTGCAATACGTGAGCGCATATGGCAGCAGCGTCAACAGCTTCTACTGTCACCCAGCGCCATATCCTGGTTCCTGGATCCTGCATCCTTGCTGAGCTCTCCTTGTCTTTTTACAGTTCATTTTTGCAAGTGTAATTATATGGAGCAGCAAGTAAACGCAACCGCGTTAAACCTCATTTATGCACTGCATATACAAATCCCTCGGAAATTTATGAGTCCTTCGTCCTATTGAATTCAATGAGAGTAACATTTTCTCGCAGCTGAAGTACTTTACGCAAAATGGAGACTCTTTTATGGGATATATATATATGGTATAATATGCGTGCTATTGATAAGTTTTGTTGTTCGCAAATAGTTCTTTATAATTTAAGTGCTCTGACAATACTTTTATAAATGTTAACAGCTATATGCAAGAACAGAAATTTGGCTTTGATAAAATATATTTATTTAAAACTTGTGTTTTCCATGATTACAAAAAACGCAGTATTCAAGAGATAAAGGATCAAGGAAAATGTGTACAAAAAACTCTGCGCTCTATATAGTTTTTGTGGACACTAAAACAAACTAAATTTATATATGAAATGGGCAAAACTTTAATCAATTAATTAAAAAGAGGAAAGAAAAAGGGGAAAAAAATCCGTTTAAATCCAATGCGCAAATTGACAAAAGAGAAAAAACACAAATAATAATGGTATAAAGGCAAAAATAATATCAAATTTAAATATGAATTTGTGTGAGTTCTGTGCACAAAAAAAAAGGAAGCCGCTTGTCGTTGAGCATGACGACATCGTCCTGGCAGCACAACATTGCGGATACGCCGCGTGCTCAAACAATGAGCCATGTAAACAAAACTGTTGCCCGCTGCGGGGCAGTAATATAGCGAGAATAGGGAGCAGGATGGGGGGTGGGGTATTGGGGCCAGGGGCTAGGGAGCAGGGGACGGAACTGCGCAGGCATGCAGCCAACAAAATTTTCATAATCATAATCAAAATGGCATTAACAACAAAAGCAATGCAAATACGAGTTGAAGCGACAACAGACGCGTCGCAAAATGTAACCAAAAATGCCATAATGAAATGCAAGAGCGGCGACAAAAACAACTTTCAAGTGGAAACTAAAATGTGCAAGAGCAATAACCGCATGATGTTCGATCAGCAGATGCCCTGTACTTGATGCTAAAGTCGAGAAATAATGCTTTATATATAATATTCATGTCACATATGAAAGCCAAAGAGCAACAACAGGCACTGTTTGAAGTGAACGACTGCAAAATACCTTTTATATATTATAAATATTATAATATTTTATGAAATTCTTATGATAGATAAAAGAATATATAATAAATATTACAGTTTCATCTCATAAAGCATTTTTATGGATTATTTGGAGGCATGGGAAGCTAAATATGTACAAGGCACACAGATCATATACCTCCCGAGATCCCTAAACAAAAATCGATCAGACTTTTTATGCAAACAAAATTAATATCCACTTCCGTCAACTTCGTTTCTTTACAGGGAATTTAGTAACAACAATTTGTGGCGTCTGTGTCTGTTGCGCTGCTGTTGTTGTTGTGCATAATGCAGTTTCAATTTCAATTGTTGTCGCCCAAAGGATCTGCGAACAGGACACAGAAAAACCCCGCTGCAGCGCCAGCAGCTTTCGACTTTTGGGTCTCCTCAGCGCCCATTGTCATCATTGCCGCCAAATTATGCTAATTAGATTAAAGCATAATTTCATGCAACTTACAGCTGTGTCTGTTTGCACAACCGCCTGTGTCCTTTTCCAGTTGTCTGCTTGGTGCTCATGGCATCTCCCATTGGCTTGTGTCCACAGAGCACAGACAGCTACAGCTTCAGAGGATGTGACAACTTGTCCCATACTAACTGGCATTATTATGTGGTCTATAGGGTCTCATAAAAAGTAATCAAAATCGAACAGAGAGATAGTTTTCAAACTGAGAAGTCATTTAGCGAATACCCGCTTAAATATGAATAAATTAAAGCCAAAGTACGAATTGTTAAACTCTTCAGCTAAAGATAGTATTTTAACAAATTTGTCTAAGAATATCTTAATACACACAAATGACTCTAAAAGTTTGTAATGAAATTAGCAATGAGTCCTAAAAAAAATTATAGCCAATTTTCCTGATACGCTATTTATTGAGCTAAACAAAATTAACTAGATTTTCGATTTTTGAAAAAAAATCATTGAAAATTTACCCAGAGCTTGAATTTTGGGTCAGTTTTGTGAGTTTTAAGTGTTCAAAAGGGCAGTCGACAGTCTATAGAGCTAATTATCCATTAAAATATAGAAAATATTGCATAAAATATACAAAACTTATACACCAGATAACTTAAATTAAACTAAGCTGTATTTAAAAATGCTACAATCCGAATTTAAGGAATTTCGGAGTAATTCTTATAAGCACTTTAAAGTATACCATCTTAAAGCTATATAATCCTGAAGAAGCAAGCACACCTTCTGTTTGGCTTTCGAATAAGCACTGCCTCAGTGATTAGCATTAAAGTCAAGCCGAAAGCCCACTTGACTCATCACTGTTTACAGCCCCGACCATATAAAAAACACAATGCTAATCCGGGCGTCAATCCACGCTACCCCTGATTGGCAGACCCAAGAGTCGCACAATTAACTGAGCAAGTTTTAAAAACTCCCCAATGATGTGTCGAGCCAGAGGAAAACCAGATCGCATTTGCCAGGTTGCGCCCAGCTAATGCACTTTAGCCAGCGTTATGATTATTAGTTATGATAATTCAAGTTTGGCGGCGCTCAAGAAGTTGACACTGAAGGCGACAACCCTGCCAACGGCCTAGGGCCAAGGGCACGAAGGGAACAACCCTTGGCCAAATGAAGTTCTGCTGTTGCTTTGAGTGCAATCGAGACTTCCGTTTTTATTATACTCATATTTTGGGTTTTGTGGCCCAGTCCCAGGACGCACATCAAAAACTGTTGCGTATTTCGCATTCGACTCGCTTGGCAGGCCATCCGGCTTCTTGTCTATTTCGTCCTTTATTGTTTTCCATTTGAGGGTGCGAGTACGTCGCATTTGCACCTTCAATTAATGTAAGGGGTGGGACTGGGCTGGTGTGGTTAGGTCTGGTCTGGTCTGGTTTGGCTTGGCTTGGCTTGGTGTGGACTGAGGCAGCAACCCTCGTCCTCTGTTGTTGTGATTTATGAGGGTGCGATGGCAAAACAAAATTAAGCCACGACAAGGAACGACATTTGGCGTCAGCATCTTATGCATAGAGAACAACCCACTCCAAATACGACTTGAACTTTTAATTAAAAGTCACTTTTGATTTATAAACGTGCGCATTTCACAGTTTTACATAAACAAAACGTAGACTCGATAACTCGATAACTTTGTTTAAATATACACCAAGTTCATTAATTTGGATTATTTGAAAGATAGACCTTGCTGAAGCTGTTTTACAAATACCTTGCACTTTGTCTTGTTTCTAAGAGTATATGAAATGTAGAAAACATCTTTGAAACTTTGATATAAACAAATGCGTAGTAAAGACTTTTTTTGTAAACAGAGTTTATTATGCGAGGATTATAGTTTTTATACCCTGAACCCATTAAAAATGGGTAAAAAGGGTATAATGGTTTTGTTCAAATGTATGTAACAGGCATAAGGAAGCATCTCCGACCATATAAAGTATATATATTATTGATCAGTATCAACAGCCGAGTCGATCTAGCCATGTCCGTCTGTCTGTCCGTCTGTCCGTCTGTCCGTCCGTCCGTCTGTCCGTCTGTCCGTCTGTATGAACACACAGATATCAGAGACTACAAGAGCTAGAGACTTCATATTTGGAACATATGTTCTCCTAATCCCGGGACAGATCAAGTTTATTTCATTTGATCGATAACTCATCGCATTCAAAAGTTATCGATAAATTTTGATTTTTGACTAGCGTTTTTGGGACATAACTTCAAAGTTATAAAAGCTAGAGACCCCAAATTTGGCATGTATAATCTCGAATAGAATACACATGTAACAAATATTTCACTTTTTGGATATCACCCCCAAACCCCCCCAAAAGTTAAAAAAACGCATTTTTGAAGGTACGACCTTGCAATTTGGTTTGGTCGCACATATTATCGACAATTGCTTGCCCCAAAAATTTCAATAAGATCGGACAATAAACACAGAAGTTATTTAAGATTTAACTTTCTATTGTGTGGGGCTCAGCGAAAGAGCAAGCTAACTGCTTAAACCGCTTGCACTACTTGTACTGCTTGTACTGCAGCATGTGTGAGTTTAGAGTAGTACGAATGATTGTAAGGACTGGGTTCAGGGTATCTCGTAGTCGGGCACTCCCGACTAGAGCACTCTTACTTGTTTAGCTATGTATTTTGAATGTCCCCTACCTGACTTCTTGCTCCTTATGTTCATTAGCTGTATTAAATTTGCTTCTTTTTTTTACACCAGCAAGTATCTAGATTTCTTCCCTCTAAAAATATAAACGCTTTTCCGAATTCAACAACAGAGTTCTCTCTGTTTCTCTTTTTTGCAGTTATAAAGAGCATTGTATCGTATTTCAGCTGTCCCCCAAATTGCCCAATCGCAGAACCACTTTACGGTACAGAAATTCACTATAGCTACCAGATAGAAGTGGTAACCCTGGCAATGTACCGTTAGCAGCACGCAAGTTGCCATATTGCCATATTGTCACGTGACGTGACGCGACACGCTATTTTCAGTGGGGTGTCCGGTGACGCGTGTCCTGTGCATAATCAGGATTTGCATGCATCAATGCAAAGCCCGTAATGACATTATGACAATGAAATACATCAAAATTAGCCACAGAAAAGACGAAAAAAAGAAGAGCTGCTGTGTTGATTGCAGTTGTAAATCCTCGTTCGAATAAAGGAGTACACTTAGTCGTTTATATTTAAGTCTAAATATTTTTCGTTTTATTATTTTAAGTTGCAATAACGTTAATTTTGTTTATTGTATTTCTTAAATTAATACATTCTAAAAAAAATTTTATGGGTATATTTTAACAATTTTTGAATAATTTTATAATCTTTTATAAATAAATAGTATATTTTGAACTTTAAAGTGATAAATTTAAATTTCGAAAATAACAAACAATTATAACATTGTATTTTGTTAAATATACAAATAAGCAATTTAGCTCTTTAAGTACTTAAATCGAATCTATTCCGATCGAAAGCAACCCTAGTAGCGATCACTTGAGCGACTACACACTTTATTGAATTCTACCAGGCAGAGTAACCCACAGCAATTCGTTGCAGCTCCTTTGATGCGTAACACGTTTGTGGCCAGCCGAGTGGGTGGGGTTGGAGAGGGGGGGGGGGGTAGAGCAAACAACGTCACATGACAGCCTTGACAACCGTTGCACATTGCCTGGGTCCAGGGTATGTTTGCAGGTCGCGTGTGCTTCTAATAAGCCTAATGCATCGGCTGGGAGTTACGGAGGCTACGGAACTGACTAGACAATATTGGTAATATTTTAAAGTGCGGGACAGACGGCCCTGTCGGCTGCTGAGGCGGACAGACACACGACCCACGAGCGTCTGTTGTCATAAAAACGCTTTAATTAAATTCATATTTGGGCAAACAGGGGCGTCGTTGATTTATAGCGAAGAGGGGAGAGGGGGAGGGCGTGAGACATCGAGAGACAATTATTAAATGCTATTGTTTGGTTGCCTTAATCTAATTGGATTGCATTGTCTTTTAAAAGTCAAACGCTGCCAAATAAGGCAACTCTGAATATAAGCAAGCAAAATTGTTGCACAAAACTGTCGCTAGGTGTCGCCCTACGCACTCAACTTTATGTCTGAAAGTTTCGCAATTGTTGCGGACGTTAATTTGACATTTGAATTTAAATTTTGCGACAATGACAGAAAAAAGGAAGAAAAAGAAGAAGAAACACCAGTAAAAGCTGAATAAAAGTTATGTGACAGCAGACGTAGCAGTTGGTCAGAGTAAAAGTTTGGCTTTTCCATTTGCAGCACTTTGAATGTGAGCATATTTAAATGACTTGTACTACAAAATATTTTGTTGAAAATGGCCTCGAGCTTCAAAATCGGTTCAGTTTTCTGCAAGGTTATTGGCATTTTGAACTTGGTAATATGTCAAAATTTAGTCCGAATTTTTTAAAGAAAATGCTAAAATGCATAAATTTCAGATGCAGAAATAAACTACAGCAGCAATTCTGATTGCAAATCGTTTCAGTTCAGATGGACATTTAAAGTGATTAGAAAACTGTAAGTGTAAACATTTCGACTTGGATTTTTGAAGTGCATGCCTTTTAGATGCAGGGCCCTTCTAGTTCCAACTAATTTATTATAATCTCATGCATTGAAATAACTGAAATAACTGCAAGTGCAAATCATATCTATCACCTTAAAAGCGCTTATAGCTTAATCTTGATCAGCCCACATGAGCAGCATTTCAATCGCCACGAACCCCATCAACTGCATATGTGTTCATATTTGCATAAACAACGACCTCAAGCATATGCAGGATACGTCCCACAAACGAAAGGAGCTAGTCTGCGCAGCATCATGGTCATCATTACTCAACTTCTGGTGCTCTGGCGCTCTGTAAATAGCAGGCACTTTACGACCTGTGCCAGGTCTGCAGTGGGCGTGGCCGTAAACAGCAGCTGCTGCTCCTGCTCCTGCTCCTGCTCCAGCTCCAGCTCCAGCTCCACCTTCTGCTTCTGCTACTTCCTCTTCTGCTCCTGCTGCATTCAGCGGCACGTGCCGAGCATATTGAATGCAGCACTGGATGCACTGCAGCAAGCAGTATGCGGTAGGTTTCTATACCTTTAAAAATTGAGAAAAAAGGGTATCCTGAAGCTGTGACAGACTGAAGGAGGCACCTCCGACCCCAAGGACACAATATATATTGAGCAATTTTATATCGATTTCTGTCTTATTTTTATTATAAATAAAAAAAAAACTTTTTTTTTTAAATCCAAAAAAGAGAACAAAATTTTTTCCACAAGTTTTAATTAAAATTGTAATTAAGCAAATAAGAATAATAATTTAAGACTTCTAACAGTCACGTTCACTGATTATAATTGACACTTTAGAGTTGTGTACAGGGTATCTTCTAGTTAGCAGCTCTAGACTAGCGCACTCTTGTTCTCTTTATCTTTTGAAAAATGGTCAAAGTTGTTGCTGTTGCGCGTCTTTTTGGCCAACTGACAGTGGCCGCCATTTACCTATATATATCTATACTATATATATATATATGTATATGTGTCCATAGGTATAAGCAAAGATCACGCGCTGTGCTTAACCCAGTTTCTGGCTACTGGCTACTGCACGTGAGTCCTTGCTAATCATTTGTCTTCCTTGACTGCATTTTCCACTTGGCAGTGCTGCGAAGTTTCCATTACGCACTGACAACTGATTGCCAAGTTTATTATTGCTTCCGTTTGCTTATGAACAGGCTAAAGGATTCGCCATTTCTTTGCAGTTGCCAATGCTGGCAACAATTTATCAACCCATGTGCCCCGTCGGCTCTCACAAAAATTCCCCTTGGAATTACGAAGGATTTTGCGTCCTTTTCTTATTCTTCTTCTTTTTTTTGGGGGCACATTCATTTGTTATCCGTGACACTTGTTGTGCTTGTTGTCAGCTCAAAGCTATTCCAAGTTGACATTCTATATGGCTTGGTAAGCACTTGAGAGAGTTGTGCGTGTATATTCAAAAATTGAATTCCCGAATGAAGTTACGAAGTTAATGCAGGTAAGAAAATAGCTTGGGAGCTAAACGAAATATTCTAAGTTAAGATGCCATAAGGAGTTATGGAGAACAGGAGGGATACGAGTTGAAATTTGAGGGAAATAGTATGTGTTTATTTGTAAATAGCTTAGTTTATATGCTATTGCAAAAGAAAGGGTAGTAGAAACTGGTCATTGGTGGCAAAACTTGAATCACTACGATTACTGATAGATAAATCGAACAATCTAAAATATCGTTCGTAGTATAAATGCTGATTAGCCGAACAATTACATTTATGGTTTATTTAGAAGATAAGGTTGTTTGGAAATATGTGCGTTGTCAAACTTCCGATTTGTACATTAATTAAGCAAGTCATATACGACTTTTAAGTACTTCAATGAAATAATCTATTTTCATCAGAATACGACGATATTCGAGCAGGTGTTACTTTCTACAACAAGCAGCTACTTATAAATATTTGGGTTGCGTTATCAGTCTAACAATAAAAACAAGTGGGAAAGGATTATCTTCGGCGTGCCGAAGATTTTATACTCTTTTCGAACCTATAGACAATTTTCACTCTGCCTATACTATTTTCCTCGAAAAGAGTATAAATATTTTGTAGTGCTAGTGGTTTTTAGTAGCTGATGACTCATTAAATGAAACAAAAAGTAAAGCTATGATAACTTTTAGATATGCTTGACTTGATACATACAAATATATATAACGGAATGTCAAAGCGGGGTGAAAACACTATAAGTCTATATTGGCTTTCGAGCTATAAGTCTCAACAAGCTTAAGGTTTGATTGACTGCTAAAAACCTTAGTTCTTATACATTTTGTACATATATTTCAATAAACTCACCACCTAAAGATCTAGCGCATACAGAAAAGTAACACGATAACCTGATAAGTACATATGAATGAACAGCTTTCGCATTTGGATTCCTTCACACAGATTCATTAGAAACCCATTCCTTTAGGGTTTATTTAGACCGCATATAAATGCCAAAAGCACTTGACTGCTTTGACGTTCAAGCTATCAAGCTATCCGCATTGAACTTGACATAACTTCATGTGATGTTCGATGTTCAATGGAGATGCATCAAGTCACAAAACGGCTGCATTTAAAAAGCTGTAAAAGCTGTGCGAGCGTTGTATATGACAGCACTTAACACTGCCACGCCCATGCCCACACACACACACACGCACACTCACACACACACAGACTGGTGAATGGGGGGGTATTTGGGTGTGGCAAGGGCAAATAGTCGGAGCCACAGCAATTGAATGTCAGTCACAAAAATGCAATCACAGTTTGACACAATTTTACCGAGGCGCCCCACTTCAACACGTTGCAACTGCAATATCTTTACACAGAGGCAGCAGCACTCAAACGGGCGAACCGACGCACGAACGACAACTCTACAAACAGCACAATGACAACTCTTTAACACTGTTAAGTTGGCGGTGGCATTGACGTCCTTGTCGTTTTGTAGTCTGTAGTCCATGTCCTTCTGTTACTTACTACTACTACTACTATATGGTAAAACAAGGGGTGTTATTATTCTTGCATTATTTTTGGAACGATTCGAAATAATTATAATTAATATTTGTACAAACTTAATTACTTTTTTGTAATTAATGTTTTAAATTTTTCAGTTATTTTTATTATGTTTACATAATCACAAAGATCAATCCTATTTATACAAATATACTAGTTTTCTTAGAAACTTGACTTAACATTTAACTTATTTGTTGCTTTTACTTTCACCATACATAGTATAACTTAGCCCCGAAGAGTATTCAAAAGCCTATGACCTTTATTTCCTCTTTACTTGTTATTGCTGTTGTTGTTGTTGATGTTGTTGTTGCTGCAGTTCCTGCTGCTACTGCTACCTTATCGTCGCCTTCATCGCCGCAGCGCGTGCTCGAGTGCATTTACACACACACACACACACACACACACACACACACACACACACACATAGTCAAACAAATAGCACAAACACAAACATATGCCTTTGCCGAATGCCACACACAGGACATTTTTGTTGTTTGATTGCGTTTTTATCTTCGTCATTTCAGCAGCGCCTGGCAACTCTGGCCACGGGTAAATGGGTAAACTGTATGTGGCTGGAAAACTGCAGCGACTCTGGCGATATTTTACAGCGCCAACATTTTATTGCAAACATTGTGCAATTTCACTTTAAACGTCAATCGATTTTCATTTGATTTTTACGACCATTTTCATCCTCACCTCACCTCAGCTCGCATCCTCTTCTTTCTTTCTTTTTGGCCCTTTGTGTGTTGGCCAAGCATTCGACTTTCTCAATTGCAATTGCATACCCTGTTTCTGGCCATTAAAAACGGTTATAATCGAGTTATAACAATGTAAAACCATATGTCTATATATATTCCTAATCAGCATCAAATGCTAAATCAATCTTCTTCATAATAAACACACGAAATACAAATATAATCTAAAGCCCTTCACATTTGTATAGATCAAAAGTTGTACAACTAACAAAATTGGGTACAATTTGAAGCAGAGGATATCTGCTAGTCTAGCAGTCTCCAACTACAACATTTTCTTACTTGTTATTCCCAACGTTTTACTTAACGCACATATTGTGTGGTATTATCGTATTATCCCTCAGATCCTGTACAGCAATCGAGTGTTTGGATGTGTGACAAATTTAATTAACTTGACATTTATTGAGGCAGACGCTTGCTATGCAAATTTCTAGATATGATTTTCTCAGATACTTAATTTGTCAACGCTTCGCTGATTAACGATTTCGATTTGCCGCCAGGCAAATCAAATTCCAGATTTGTCTGTATGCCTTTGTCACAAAGTCAACATGCGGTTTGTTGAAGTGGATCCATTTTAAAATATTAGCTTAATTACACAGAGATAAATAATTCATAGTATGTACATATTTGTCTGGAGTATTAAGATAAGTTTAAGAGCTTTAAAGTGCAGACTAGACTCTCCAATTTGGGATAAATTCACTCATTTGCCCACACAAACACAATTGTCGCTTAAAAATTCGACAAAGGATTTAAATCTAAGTTATTGATAAACTTTTGGATGAACATATTTTGACCAGTCGAGCACTCTCTTCTGTTTGAGATAAGCAAATATTTTGGATAGCTATAAAAGTCCGTACGAACGCCATATTTGGAATACGAATTCTCTAATTCTTTATTTACATTCTATATTTACCGATAACTCGTTCAAAAAATATCGATTTTTTTTTTATTTTCGATAAGATAAGCAACTATGAATAAATTTTAGAGTTACCTACAGGGAATCTCCTACTCATGCTAGGACATGCCCAATGACCTGACTCTTATTTATATACAGTTTTACTGTGTACTGTGTTTATCAAGTGTATTTGACTTTTTTAATTATTTTATTTGGGCTTAAATTTTTACAAAGTGCTCCACCTTCGGAAATGTTAAGATTAAATCACAACTCAGCCGCTGGACGTGCTCGATTGTGCTCGATAGCTGTGGCTGCGAGTAGTAACTTATAGAACTCAATATGTAGAAACATGCTAGACTACCATCTTTATTATAGGCACTCCTGCCTAGCGTAAGCCTGCGGGAATTGCATCTCATCTCTGGCATTATGGCATTATGCTAGCTAGGGTTTAACTCCACCACAAAAGGTGTGCGCCGTGAAGCGTGCTGTACATTTATTAAAAGAAATGTCAAAAGTAATTGAACCACGTAGGCAGCAGACCCACCTCCAAAAACTTGTTAACTCTTCTGCTCGCATCGACCTCATGTGCTAAATTGACTTTCGCTTTTGTGTAGTTTCAGCATAGAGGAGAGGTTTGCATGTTTGCGCCAATTTCGCAGAGTCATCGCATGATTTACGTCCAATCGGCTTTTGGCCAAGTAATCATGTTGTGCACACACACACACACACACACACACACACGCAATTGCGAAAAGCCACCACATAGCACAGAGCTGGACACAATTATGGGCGGGTCAAAGGAGCTTTCAATTTCACTTGGTTACACTCAGAAAAAACATATGCACTACTTTCTAAAACACTATATAAATATTTGTTTTTCAAATTATATGCTATACACTCTTAATACCGTTAGTCAACAATATCTTATATATTTACAGTTTTTAGAAACATATATTTCGTAAGCATAAAGTGGCTTAAGACTTTTCTGAAACATGTGGAAATTTGTTTTCTAAAATTGGTTTTTAAAATTAGTTTTTACTTAAGTTACTCAAAACTTTTAGATTAGATATTAGATTAGAAAAGGAAATGTCCTGGTTCTTGAAAACAAATCATTGAATCTATAGAAATACATTTCTATGGTATATTTTGTTCTGACTGTAGCTTTAAGTAAGCAGCTACAACAACGCCTCCAGTTTTAAGTCGAGCCAGCTGTGGCCGTGTAGCTCTGTGGCGATCAAGTGAAGCATGCAACAACCGCAAGCGGCACGCAAACGCATCAAATCAATGAAAGTGGCCACTGTGCCACGATTTGCACTTCATTGACTCCAAATCCATGAACGAACTGTACCACACAGCTGCTCAGAGCTGCTCAGAGCTGCCCAGCTGCCCAAAAGCCAATGAAGCCGAAGACGTACTCGAAAGCGCTTGTGGCGCTACTTAAAGCATTTCCATTCCATTCGCTTTATTTCGCCCATTTGGCCAGTTTATGAAAATGAAAATTGCCAAGCAAATGGAAAATTCTTCTACAGTGCCGTGCTATTTTTGATACCCTGCAGCCATTACAAATGTGTGATCAAATAGGGCATCATCAGTTCGATCTACCTAAGTTGGATTATATGGTGCTAACTATTGAGACTACTTTTTCTCAAACATATATTTCTGCAATTTGATATAACTGACTATAAAGTTTTTTTGCTTTTTACATACACGGGATATCTGCAAGTCGTGCAGTTTTACCTACTACACTCTTGTTTTTTTCGATTTCTATACTCTTCGCTCTCCTTTGTTGCATGCTACGAAATTGCACTTGTATGTGCTGATTGAGAGATGGGCGTGCACCACTGGCCCCAAAACCGAACCACTGACCCCAATCCCTCCGATACCAGCCCACTCCATAGGAATCCATCTCATACGACCCACTCAAAATACGTATGCTTGATTAAATCTGAATACAAATCGCTTATCAGCAACAAAAAAATGTAAACGAAACCCTCTATGAAATAAAAACTGAGTAAACTTTACAACTGAGAAACAACAAACAAAAAATTTCAATATGAGCGTAATAGTATTTATAAAACTTTGCATGGTATTTTGATGGCAAATTTCCTGATCAAATTGGTCAGTTGTTAAATTTTTAACATTAAATATCAAATTTCTCAAGAAATTAATATTTTTAAAAATCAACGATTGGAATATTTAGTTTCTTGAAAAAAAACAGAATGTGAGAAAAACGAAAATATAAACGATATATTCGCTATCACAAAAACACAACAGCTATATATATAAATATAATTTGGTCCAAATATACATATGAAAAACATAAAAATATTCTTTTACATATATAACCAAATTTTCAATTTCTGGTTCATATTATAGTCTATTATTTTAAAAAGAATGAAAAATAATTCTGTTTATTATTCTCGACTTTGTATTCTAATGTTAATCAACTCGTGTTAGATTTTAAGAAAGCCTACGAAAACACATTAGTTATAGTAATTAGAAAGTGTTTCAAGTGTATAACCGATCATTTCAATGGCAGCTACATGGTATATTAATCCGTATAACTTTAGTATATAAACAAGAATTAATTGCTAATAACAGAGGAACAGTTGTACATAGTACGACAAACGGTTCTAGGACAAACCCCATAAGACACAAACTGCCAGTGTTGTAAAAACTCCAGCTGCTGGTCGCCCTGCAGCATTGCAATGATCCGGCGATTGTTGCGTCCAAATTATCTGCTGGCCGATGCCCGCTTTATCGGCTTCCGCCTGGACATAGTCGATAACTTTCTGATTTAGTTGTCGCTGGCGCGTTAGTAGCTTGAAGAGCGGCATGGGCGAGATGCCCGAGTAGCCGCAGAGTATAGTCACAAGCTGGGGATCGGTATAGACGACCCTATAGGTGACGGACATATTCATCGCCCCAAAGCTGCCAAAGTACAAGTTGAAAATGCTGTTCTTCGTGGAGTTATCCCAGGGAAACGCAATCTTCTCCCTAACAGCTCGAATTTGCCCGTTGACTGTGCTAATGTACTCCAATTGCAGTTTTAGATCCGTATCAACAGTGGGTGGCACTGACACATTCAGACACCTTAAAATATCCATATTGGGAACACGTGCGGCTTCGTACCAGTAACCAGACATCTGAGCATAGAGTGCCAATTAGAAGGTATCTCACATTCTTATATCTACACTCCAACTTACAGCTGTCAGATTAAGAGCAGTTGCTCGCACATCTCGATTGCAATTAAAATGCTTGAAATCCGGCAGTGCCGACTGAGACTGAATGACCAGCATCAAAAGCAGCACGACTCTTATTTGAGTTCCCATTTTTTTCGAGATCTGTGCTCTCCAGCATCCGCTCTACGACTGACGTATTATAATGTGTGACGATTAGCTATTAGAAATGCTTGGCTTATCAGCCAAGTGTTGTTCAAATATTGTTGTGCTTAGTATAGAATAGATAGATTGTAAACTGATTGCTGAATGGCAGCGCTGATATGTTCACTAACAATTGGATATTTATAAAAAACTACATCAAGTAATCTTATAAATGTAATTATTATTAGATATAGAATATATTTCATTGTTTTTACTTGATTTAAGAATTTGTGTTTATACAATTATTAAATTTAGAAGTCACAAATGTTGTTTACTTACTTTACTAACAATTTTAGGCATATTTTACCTGTACTTGAATTAGGAACATAGTTTTGCTCTAAGTGCATACATATTCAAACAAATCAGCTGTTAAAGTACTGCTATTAAATAATATAATTGTATTCATTCTAATCATTTTATTAATTATATACATATATATATATATATATGTATATGAATATATTTGCATTGAAGCGAGTGCGAAATGACTAACACTTATCACATATCATAACAATAATGAGTCATAATTGTTTACAACCGGCATTGATAACGGTAAACTGTCGCTACTACCACCTGGCCAGGGAGCAAAGGATAATTAGTCCAAGCAATGCTAAAACTCCCGTTGCAGAACGCACTGCGGAATTGCAACGATCGGGTGATTGTTCCGTCCAAATAATATCGTTAAGATAGCCCGCTTTATCGACTTCTTTGTTAATGTAATCGATAATTTGCGGACTTATCTGCCGTTCGCGCGTTAATAGCTTAAAAAGCGGCACTGGAGAAACACCCGAGTAGCCGCACACTATAGTCAGAACTTTGGGATCGGCATAGATCATTTTATAGGTAATGGACATGTTGAGAAAGAGGCCATTGTATTGCAGGTTGAAGATGCCGTTAGCAGTGTTGTCATCCCAAGGAAATGCCACCGACTCCTTGACGACATTAACCTTCCCATTGACACTGCTAATGTACTCCAGTTGCAGTTGCAGTTCATCATCCACAGTTGCCGGCACTGAGACATTCAGACACTTCATGGAGTCCTCATTGGGTGCCCGGGCTGCCTCGTACCAGTAGCCCGCCAGCTTTTCAGTGAAAGGACTTTAGCATGGGGGGTTTAACTGGTTTAAAAAGCCAACTTACCGCTGTTAGGTTGACTGGTTGCGATTCAGCAGTCTTGCAATTGAAATTCTTATCCACTGGCAGCTGAGATTGAACGCAGTGCGTCCAGCTGAGCGCCAGGAGCAGCACAATCAATATTTTCGCTTCCATTTTTGAAGATCTGTGCTCCTTCGCATCTAAATAATAACTGAAGCACGTGTGAAGCGAACTCATACGACAAACTGCTGATATTACTATGCTTATCACATAAACGCTCTATATGTTGATTACTAAAGTCCAGACATGATTGTAATGATGACTAAGGCCCACTGCTGATATGGTACCCAACCAACAGCTGGATATGTCTTATCAATAACCCTAAAAGTGCTATCAATGTGTTATCACTCTAGTTTGATTATTTCAACAAGTAGTCAAGTTGAATGTACCCAAACAAATGTTTTCATGTTTTCCTTTTATTTTTGTACATATGTATGATTAGCAACAAATGTAAAAGCAAGTTATGTACATTATTTTACAAGACTTATCTATCTAATCATTCCTAAATTAAAACCATTTGGGGATTTTCAATATAGTTAAGTTAAGCGAGTAATTAATATGTTAAAAAGCTCAACAAAAAATCAAGAGCTCAAATTGGCTTTAATCTTAAACTGAAACACTGAGAATCAATCTAAAATCTCTACCAATGAATCCAATTGAACAGACTCAAGATAGACAGAGTCAGTATTATATACAATCTTTCAGTCGGGCGAATTGCAGCAGCACATTCTTCCGGGGATTGTATCGTCCACATAAAGTGCTTTCCATGGCCAGCTTTATCGATTTGGCCTTGAATAAAAGCAATAGTGTCGTCATTTAGCTGACGCTGACGAGATAATATCTTGAAGAGCGGAATGGGTGAGATGCCCGAGAAACCGCAGAGGATAGTCAAGTGTTTGTAATCGGTAAACACTACTTTATAGACGACAACTAGCGGAAAGCGATGATTGCCGAAAACCAAATTGAAAATGCTGTTCTTCGTATAGTTGTCCATGGGGAATTGTACGGTCTCCTTAACAATCTTAACATCACCGCCAATGGTGCTTATGTACTCCAGTTGCAAGTCCAAGCTTGTTTCCGCTGTCTGCGGCACTGTAATATTCAGGCACTTCATAATATCCATTCTGGGCACTCGACCAGCTTCATACCAAAGACCCGCCAGCTGAAGAATTATAACTAGAATTAGGCATTGATACATTGATTTGCAACTTACACGATCTAGATATAGGGGCATTGAAGGAACTCCTGTTTGGCAATTGAGTCTCTTCACTGGTGGCAATTTGGGCTTCGCTTGAACACTTTGCATCCAAATCAGAAGCAACAGCTGTATGTCAATTATTTTGATCATTATGCATATTGGAAATCCACTCGAGTATATTACTAATACAACTCTTTATGTTAACTTGATATGCTCTATTATTTTCTTTCTGGCTAACTGACTTATTAAAATAGATGATAAATTAGTCCGCTGATAAATAAATCTACAAAATTGTACTGAAATCCCGCTAATATATTATATTTTACAAATGCTTAAGTTCCATTGAAAACTAATACAATATCACAATACTCACTGATTCTGGCAATAGAACACCTTAGCTATTAACCGTAAAACCTTTAATAGTAATCAGAATGTTAATTTTTTAAAAAATTTTAAAAGTAGGTATATTGTTATGTGTATTATATTTTGTATTCTTTTAATTATAACTTTCATCTTAGGCTTTCTTCTACACGTATTGCAAAAAACTAACTGGTCACTGATAAAATTAACTATATTGAATTAGTTAAGCTAATATGCTTGACACTTATGCCCTCAATGTTCACTTTATGTCAATTTCCTGCTCAAACGCTCGGCAATAACATGAAATTCACTTTTTATAACAAAAGTCTACTTGATAACTGACACTACTGCAAAGCCAACTTAGTAAAGAATATTGGTAATACAAAATTTCGCTTTAGTATTTTTAAATTTGTTCAAACAAGGAACCAACTCATTATGCCAAAACTGATGCATTATATATGCCGAGCTCGCTGCTTAAATATGCAGCTATCCAAAATGCTAAAGCAAAAATCTGCAAACTTCGAGCAAACTAAAAAAAAAAAGAGAAGTACTCGCCGAAAAAGAAGAAGAAGAAGAAGGAGGAGGCAAAAAAGCTGGCAGCGCAAACATGGGAAACTATTAAAAACATGTCTTTGTCCTTTGGCTTTGGCTGCATATAATGAAATTCCTTAGCTGCCTTTTGCTGGGCGACACTCCCTGAATCTCGGAACGCTCCTCCAGTGTGCCCTCAGTATCAATCTAGGTGAAATATTAACAAGCGAGTCGTCGTCGTCGTCGTCGTCTGAAGTTGCATGATAGAAGCCTGATGTCGGCGACGGCAGCTCATAAAAATTCCTGGCAATAAAGCGCTCCTCCACTCTCCAAGCCGCACTCCAAGCTGGAATGAAAAGAATGAGAAACTGTGACTGGGAATGGTTGCTTGCTTAAAGCGCACAACAGACGCTGAAACAATAGACTT
The DNA here is from genome assembly GCA_035042425.1 of Drosophila flavopinicola. Taxonomy (NCBI): domain Eukaryota; kingdom Metazoa; phylum Arthropoda; class Insecta; order Diptera; family Drosophilidae; genus Drosophila; species Drosophila flavopinicola. Next base: position 625,894 of record JAWNLL010000242.1, on the reverse strand, counting down.
GAGTTAACTTAAATTGATTTCCAGACGCGACAGCGTTTAGGGAAATGCAAAGCCCCTTACCCAACCTGTGATCACTACACCCTACCTACCCTACCTACCCACCCACAACCGCCACCCACAATACTCAGACGGAAGAAGCAACTAACCTCTGCACCTTGATTGCAAGTTATTTGCAATTTTGTGCAAATTTCTGAAATAAAACTACAGAAAGTTCTCTAAACGAGAGCTTTCGACTTTGAGCTACCCTACGGAAAATAGTAGCTGCTATAATGTATGCATATCTAATTCGATCCACAACAAATTCTAGGTGTATTTAGAAATATAAGCCAAAGAATAGATAAACAAGTAGGAATGCCAAATATTTTTGAAAAATCTTCAAAAATAATAATAACCATTTTTAATAATATTCAAAAAAGACATTACGTCTAAATGCTAACATCGACTTATCTGTTAATGCTGATAAATATGGCATATACTTCATATATGTATAAATATACTACCCAACTTTGGCATACCCCACTCGCACATCTCTTGGTTACAGGGTATTGAAAAAAATCAGCAGACTGCCAGCATGAGTTCCCGGCCGTCTCCTTTTATAACGTTGCACTTGAAAATTTTGGAGTGTGCACGCGAAATTTTTGTTGCAATTTGCCGGAGCATTGTTTGGCTCTAAAAACGACGGAATGGGGATTTTTTCGGGTGGGGGGCGAGGCTTACGAGAGTATTTCTTTAACTTTGTGCAGTTGCTCAATTTGCTTTTCGATTTGTTTTTTTTTTTCTTACTTTCATTTCGTTTCATATTGAAATTGCCACTTTATTTATGTCAGTCAATGAACGCAGTGACGTAGATGAGACATTCTGAATTGTAAATGGTATTGAAGCGGTTATTCGTGCTGTTGTTGTTTGTGCAAATTGTGTTCATTTGCAACACTTGCAGCTGACATTTGTAGAATCAATGTCATTTGGAATTGCTTAAATTGGCTTAAAATGTGTCAAATGTCTCTGTGTAAATTAAGAAACCACAATGCATAAACTTGAAGCTGTCAAAGGAGTTTTAAGTGCTAATAATGTAAAATAAGGTAAACAGATTATTATAATAATACAGAGAACGCTTTTAAATGTAAAGAAATGAGTGAGCTTATATAGTAATATCTAAAATTATATGCTATAATTATGGTCAAATTCCTCTTTGTTGCATTGCAATTAATTTCAATAGCTTGTTCTTATAGGTTACTCAAGTTGTTTCCAATTTTAGCATATAGATATTTGCAATCAAGGCAGCTATGTTTGCGTTCGTAGCAGTTGAGAATTACAAGACCAGTTGAGAATTCACATACTAAAGCCTTAAAGCTCTTCACGCCACCCATGAATCTACCTGGAATGTTAGCCGATTGTTTAACTTTCACCTTGTCGCCGCGCCAAGAGCACATTTCATTAGGCTGACTGCACAGACTGTACTTTATTTTACAATGGAAGTGCAACAATGAAGTCATTCGGCTCTGGTCATGCAGCTGGGGGCAAGTGCAAACTTTTTAAGTGAATTTTTGATTAGATCTGGACAAAGTTTTTGTCGCTAGCGACAACAAACGGCATCGGATGCATTTCCCCTTTTGCCATTCCGCCCCCTTTTGGAGAACGCCTCGCACAACTTAAAGTCGCCCAGTTAGTTGTGCTCTTTGTAATTTGCGCAAAAGTCTATTTATTTGCGCAAAGGATAATAATAAAATATGCGCTGCAGATAGTAGAACACAAAGTTGCCGGCATACCCGGACTAGCACCCAGACCCAGACCCGGACCCAGACACCGGACAGCTGGGCCTCAGATCCTCAGACCCACAGAGGCTGAGACCTGTACCTGTTACTACCCCAAAACTTTTCGCGAACAGTTCACAGTTAGCAGCGGCTCTCCTCTCTTTCTCCCACTCTGAGTCAAGCTGAAGTTTTGTGCAAAAGTTAATAAAATTATTTGCCACAGACTTTGATAAATATGACGCTGCAAGTGCCTTGCAATGGCAAATAAATACTGTGCAATACAAAATGGCGTCGGCTGCATCTAACGGTGTAAATAATATGGCGGTAGCAGACTAATACTTTACGAAATTATTTGCCTAAGTTTTATTGCATTCTGTGTGTGCTGCTCACTTGAAGTGATTGCAGTTGCTTTTGAGTTAAGAGCCAATAGGAAAAGAGTTTCAACTTGATAGGTCTAAGTTTTAGAATTGATCTATGGCTGTCTTAAGGCATGGACTTTGTCTTTTATAAAACTATTCCATAAATTCGAATCATATATTTTGCTTCTAACAATATAAAACTTTAAAAAGCTTTGCACTGTTTGCAAATAATACACTTATTATAATTATACAACAGTTAACCTAAGCTTTTAAATATATTTTGTTAGCTATATTCTTAATGTATTCAAATTTTGTTCATCTTAGTAAGCATTACTCAAATTTATGCACATCTTGTCACATCTTGTGACATTTTCTTTATCTTAAGCCGCATCAAAGTAAATGTACAATTTGCTACCCCATATCTAAAGAAATAAACCAAAATTTGCCATTAAAGCCAAATAAAAAGCAACATTTGGAAAATGCACCCCTTAAACATTTACCACTGAAGGGTGCTCAGTTTTTTTTGTCTCCCCCCTAGTTTTGGTTTTTCCACCAGATGCATTCGATGTGTGTAGTTATTATTCATTGTCGTGCTTCAGCAAATATCAAATAAAGTTTTCTGCTTCTGGGGTTTTCGACTTGCGATTGTAATTTTTTTTTGTTCTTGTTTTATTTCTTATGTATACTATATACACACACTCTTCTAGATTTTGCAATACAATTTTTTGCACATATGAGCAGGGCGTGTGTGTTTTTTTTTTATTGACAACCCCATGATGAGTTTTTGGGTTTGAAGTAACATATTTTAATCGAAACATTTGTTGCGTGAAATTGTCGTTTAGTTTGCTTTCCTCTCTTGCAGCAATATGCTTGAATTTAAATTGGAAGCTGGAACTCAATCAGGCAGCGAAGGATGTTCGTCTTTGAACTTTGAACTCAATATATGTACGTCATTAGCTGCTCATTTATCATAATTAAAAATGAGCTCGGTAAATATGATTAGATGTATATTTTAAATACTGTCACAGCTAAAAGCCCAAAGGGCAAAAGGCTCAAAAAGGGTTTCAGCATTTCATCGATTTGCTGCCAGAAGAAGGCTTTTTTGGGCGACGTCCAAAACATTTGACAATAAATCTCAATTTTGCGCAAATTAGGCGACGATATGGCCAAAAACCAGAAGCCAAGATGAAGTTGGAGCTGAACAGATATGTGATTTGCCAACCAGCCCCCTGTCCCTCACCTGTTAGCTGTTAGCTGTTACCTGCTACCTGTTAGGGATGCATGTCAGCCACATATCAAGTGCAGCTATAACTCAACTCTGCAGCCACAAAGCTCTCGATTCCGGGAGGTGGTGGAATGCTGGGGCTGCCCACTGACATTTGCTCAATTTATCGTTATTTGCTGTGCCGGCCAAAGAAACAACAAAAAATCAATTTTTGCCTATGATAAAACTAGCAACGATTTGGACCACAGGCAAAACAAATATGTGACAGCAACTAAATTCAAACAAACGAAATTTTAATACCCTGCCTGACAAATTTATTTATCTGAAACACTGTTGATATAATTTAGTGATTCAATTGTTGATTACACACATCTTTCTATCATAGTCAATGTACTTTCTAGCAAATTTATTTTGCTTGTAAAAATATATTCGTTGCTTCTCTACTTATAGAAACATAAGAGTTAACTTAGATGTATATATCTATTGAGCTCAACATCCAGCTATTTATATACTAATTGAGATGTTCAAGACTTAGACCTTTCTAAGTCACTTAATCAGAATACCCTGCCGACTCTTTGATACCCTCGAAGGAAAATACTTGGAAACTGGCAAATCGAACTGTTCCCGTTTTTGCCCAGCACTTGGGGCATTTAAGTGATTTATGCCTGGGAAACTGTTTTTGAAATGGACCTAGAGCCTAGCAGGACAGGAGAGGCCAGGCCAAGCTCACGCTCATGCTCATGAGTTTCGAATTGGTATATTTCCGAAGTCGTCGTCGTCGTCACCAAACACCGTTCGACTGAAGCTGGAGCTGGAGCTGAAGCCAAAAGTCAAGAGAGCGCCAAACGCAAAACTGTCCAAGTATACAAATTGGCCGGCCATGAGTTATTGATGATGCAGGCCATGAAATGAACGACCGCTGGGACGCTGAAACCACCCAAGCCCCCGCAAACTCCCCATCCAGCCCCACTCTTTCCAGCTAACTGACTTTGGAAGTGCTGCGTAACAAATGTCTGACCATTTGACTGAAATGTACCAAACGAAACTTCACAGGGCCCAAAGTGTGTGAGCCGCCCTAAGTAACTTGGCTAATTGCGCAAAGTTTTATGCAAAGCGGCCTTCGAATGTGTTTGCATTTGTGCAGCACAAGATGAGCTCCAATCGGATTGTAATGAATGGCAAGTAAGTGGACTTACACTACAAGTTCACCCACTCAAATGTTACCATTGGGCGACTATCGAATATCAAAAGGATACTAATACATGCGTACTTAAGCTGTCAGTCTCACAGAAACATCTATTATCAGTGCCCCTAAATGTTTCTCGGGCAAGTTGCTACACAGTGATTGTATTTTCTTTTGTGCGGCATCCGTAAACGTTGACGTTGCTTGACAGTTGGATAATGAATAAGCTTATTACATACGACTTAAATTACCAAATAAATCACACATTTGTGAAGTCTGCGAGATATTGTAACTAGCATGTTAGATAGCTACATTTACCCCTAGTAAATTTAAGTAATGCTTAATTGAAGAATTAGCTAATTAAGTAATACTCTAAATTGTGTGAAGGAACTCTTTTACACGACTATAAGTAAGTATGAAAAAGTGCCCGCAAAAGCATTGACCTAATTAGAACGTATTAAGACATACACCAAATATGTATAGTCGTATAGGCTTATTAAAACACATTCCAGCAACCGCATCAAATATGCAAAGCACTGGGCAGAGTCACTAGCCCAAATATTACGAGATCATAACTCATGTCAGGCATAACAAACGAATATAGTATAGTATAGTATATGTATATGTATATGGCTCTTATCACAGCGACAAAATCGTGTAATTTAATGTTGTGCTAATTTCACCCAACCCAGAAACCATGCCAGGTGAAAGTCGTGACATTTTTGTGGTCAACCCCTGACCCCTGGCCACCCTGGTCACCCTGGCCACCCTGACAGCCGACACACAAACTGTGGCTCATTTCTTGCTCATTTCCGTCAAGTGTTGGCCAAGAAACACGAACTATTTACAAATGACCAGACATTTAAGCAAAATGCTTCCGGCCTGGCCAAGCTAAATGCCTGAAAATTATGCTGCCTCAACATGAAATGCCAGCAGGGAAAGGGCAGGAAAAGCCAACGATTCAAACCGAAGATTCAATACCCTTACGTAGCTGGTAGGGCAAGAAAAGAGAAAGCGGAACAACTTTGAAGATCTAATTCGCAAAACGGACTTCAACTAAATTTTGTTTATTTGATATATATAAAGTTTATTATGCTAGGAATTTAGTATTTGTATTTAGTTTGCTCTGAATATGAAAAGAATGAACTTAATTCAGAGTAGGTTAAATTATTTCGGATCAGTTCTATAAAATGTTTAGTGTAGTTAATAAATATATATCTATATATACATATATGTAAAAACACCAATTTGTATTTTCTTATTACCAAAATTCTTTTGAAAATATATTCTTTCTTCACCTAATCTAAATTTGCTAGGATACAAGGATAATATTACTTGGAATATTTTTGATAACCTTAAGAGTGCATTAAAGTCAATCCCCTAAGCTGAGTAAGGCAAACAACTTACAAATATCATTTAGTCCTTAATGGGTAGCAAACCGCATGGCTTAGTCGTAAGGTCCTGTTTGGGAGCTGGTTCAAAGAAGCGGTGCGTTATGTAAACATGCAGGATATGCATGGAAGACAACAACAGCAGCAGCAACAACAACAACAGCAGGCGCTGGTGTCATCGTGTCAATTGGGCTGAGCTGGCCTCTTGTAGCCCGACCCAAGTTTTTGGCGGGCGTTTAATTAAGTTACAACCACAAGAAGTCGCTGGCAGGACGATATAATTTCACAAATATCCGTGCAAGGCGACACCAGCAATCAGCGGTCGTCGCCTCGACATAACCAAACAAATGTTAAATGCTAAAACTGGCCCATGAGTTCATAAATTGTCGCTGCGGCACACCCTGTGAAATACTACCAAAGCACTCCTTCCCATTCCTTTCGTTTCCTTTCGCTTCCATCCTGACACTGGCGTTAAAAGCCAAAATGAATGGTCAATATATGAAACATAAATAATATTTAGGGGTTGGATTTGCCCATTTCTTTAGCGCCGCTTCTGCGTGTTTGGCCAACATTTGCCGTTATGTTGTTTGCTTTCAATTAACCAAAACTGACCGAGGTCCTTTTGGACTCGCAATATTGGTTATGAGCATTGGGGCTAGTCTGCAATGGCCACGATTCAACTGCTAATTGACTGCTGCTTGCCCATGTGACACAGCAAACATTGCGATTTGAATGTGAAACAACTGGAATATGATACTATATGATTGAAATGTGATATTGAACAGCTCTTAATTAACATGGGAAAATCTGGTTACAATCATACGCAAAGCTTGATACTTACGACTTTTTCAAGTTGCAGAATACTTAAGGAAATTATTGCTTATTATAGTTTCAGTTTCATGACAATGATGCAGTTTTGTTTTAAAATTTATGCAATTTTGAATGTTTGATTTTCTATGAAACACAAGCCAAAATAAAGCTAACAAGTCTCTAGAAATGCCTTTCAAACATCTAAAACTGCAATAACTTTGTCAAAACTGATCCGATTTTGGATCCCGTACAAGGAAATTGAAGGCGATAGCTCCAAAAGCATGGAAAATAGGGCCACAACCGACTTAGTATGGCAGCTTTAAAATATAGCGGTCCAATCCAGCTGGTTTGGACACATATGTTGTCATTTTGAATAATAAGTCTATGTGCAAAATTTCATAGCTATAGCTCAAAAACTGAGGGACTAGTTTACATACATACAGACAGACAGACAGACAGGTGAACATGACCAGATCATCTTCTTTTGTCCTCCTAAGCATATTAGAGATAGCTGACTATGCATTATGAGCTGCGTTACAAAATGACTTACTAGATACTATTCGAAAAGAGTATAAACACCTCAAGACTGTTAGTCAAGTGTCCAAAGACTTAACTCCCAAGGTCAAGGTATCGCTAACTATTCAAGCTGAATTACATTGTCTGTCATCTTATAATTCCCAACTCGTTAGCGTCAATATACCACTCAGGCAGTCATCCATCGCCGACAGGACTTCCGCCCAGTGTTCAGAAGAAAGAAAGCAACAAGAGTGGGCAGTGGGCAGTGGGGAGTGGGAAGTGGCCAGTTCGTTCCGCCTGTTGGATGCTTCTGCTTGGCCAGCTGGCACACTTGGCGCGACTGGTCGTATAATAATCTTGATTTTGTGGTCAATTGAATTCTTAGCTTCTCAAGCTCAAGAACACAACAAGAACAGCAGCTCAACGGAACTCGACAGATACGAGTATCTCGAGGGCGTGCACATGGATGACAGTGCAAAATAGGAGGCGTGGCAAGGGCGTTGGGAGTTGGGCGTTGGGACCTCAATTGTGGCGCTCAACAGCTCGCAACGAAGTGACTGACCAGAAAATGTGCTGCCTACTTCTTATTGGCCATTGATTTTGGTAAATTGTTGAGCGAGTGTGCGGCTAGCAAAATGATCAAAACACCAAAAAAAAATTGAGGATTTGCCATTTAATAAACGTTCACTTGTTTTGAGGGGAGGAAGGGGGCTGTGTATAACCAATAAGTATTAACCAATTTTATGCTTTACGCTCTTTATGAGCCGAAGCTGGCTGCTTGTGGCTGCTGCTTCACTGAGCCTGATTACAATCCGGCTGCCTCAACCGAAGCCGAAACCGGAAAAAGTCTTTACCCACAACAATTCCCCCAAAAAGCATTTCGTTAGCACTTGGTTGTTGTTGTTGCTGTTGCTGATGTTATTGTTGTTGTTGTTGTTGTTGTTGTTGCTGTTCTGTTGTTTCGTTAGTTTCGTGTACGAACATCTTTATGGGTAATTAAAACTTTTGCCCATTATGGTATCGATTTGATGTTGTCTATACGCTATACCCTATACACTGGTTAAAAAGTTTATCAGCAAGCTGAAGTAACTAAATTTAATATGCTGTTATCGATAGTCATTAATATCGATTGTCAGAATATCAGAATTAGATTAACGATCAAATATCAAAGACTATATCAATAAATTTGTGCATGAAATATCGATATTGAGTTTATATCGGAAAAAATAGAACCACACAGAAATATCAATAAGTATATCGTATAGTATAGAGAAGTTTGTCATGGAACTGGTATAGGGTATTTTCCAGTCGAGCATTTGCAATTAGTATAGTATACTTACTTGTTTTGTTTAGTCTTATTTTGCGCTCAACTCCAATTTATTGCACTTCAATAATGCCATTTTTTCTCCCTCATTCTCTCTCTCTCTCTCTCTCTCTCTCTCTCTCTGTCTCCCTCTGATATTGGTGAACTATTCTCAAATAGTTTGGCGCACGTTCCAATGTGTGTGCAAAATTATTGAAATGGGTAACTGTGGATGTGTCTGCCAGCTTCCCAGTTTTGCATTCCATTTGCGCAAATTATTTCGGGCTGGGAATGTTTGCCCGTTACTTTTCGACACAACTGCAATCGCAATTGCAATTATTTGCGGTTTCTTTAACAGTGCAAATACTTATACATATGTACATACATCTTTTCCAGAAACTTTGGGAGTTTGTTTCCGCTATGTATGGATACTCGAATTGAATTTATTGGAGTCGTGAATTGGATAAGCACAAGCTAAGTAGAAACTTTATACGGCACAGGCTGTGGTAATTTATACCTTTATTTTGTGTATTTCTGCGAAATTTCAAGAATTATGTGGGGGAAATAGCCTTATAATCAAAAAATGCAAGTATTTTGAAGTAGGGCAACAAAATTAGATAAACTTCTAGCAATAAGAAGTGTACATATGCATTGGCTTGCTGTTCTCAAGAGTGCGATTTCAGCATGCAGCCAGTAAAACGTTTAAGTATCGAAGAACAATGAACGAAAACTCATGTTGACAGCAATAGAGAATAATTTGGAAGCCATTACTCTTCTGTGTAAGCCATTACTCTTCTAAAATAAATATAATATCATTAATAATTGTTATTACTAAAGAGATCAAACCGTATCGCATAGTCTTAAGTACCTGGATTTGCATAGTAAAAGCCCCACCAAATGCCCAACTTCAGGGAAATAAATTCATAAACATCACAACCTTAAATGATTATGACAGCTGGCAACTTTGGGCATGGGTGGCAACCCTTTATGGGAATGTAACTAGCAATTGTGGATAATGCGACACACCTGGGCGTGGCACTGGGCGCCCGACGCCCCCCCATTGCGATGCCTAAAAGCAGCTTTTCAGCATTGCTAACTGCAAAGCCTTAGCACAAATTTTCAAGTATTAGCGAAAACCCTGCCACAAAAACATAGCCACAATCCAAGCGACGGGCAACTTCCGCTTGTTTGTTGCGGAGCTTAAAACTACGGCCTATCTCTTACACACACGCACACACTCAGGCACACACACACACACACACACACACACACACACACACACACAAGCACGCACACTCTGGCAAGACAAATTGCGCTTTGGTAGACTCCACTTAATGCGATTCTACATACATATTTTCCCTTGGCCGTTTTCCGTTTTCCGCCTGCAGGCGCAATGCGAACAAAGCGAAAAGAAAAATCCATATTTTATTTTGATTATTTTCCGGGCCGTCTGTCGGCAGGTGTCGATTTCTTGTGTGGGTGAAATTAAATTTAGCCCAACACACACACACACAGAGCGAGTGAAAGATTGGCGCCTTTTCTTTCAGCGTCAATCAATTCTGCTCGTCAGACAAAAACAAGCCCACAAAAATGTCCCAAGTAATGGGAAAAATTATTGAATTTGTCAACGACTGCCGCAGGGCAAAAACAAAGTTAAAACAAAACCAGAGAGAACTTCTTTCATACACAATCTATGTGTTATACATGGTTTAAAGTCAGGGCACAGCTTTAAGCTGAAGATTTATGCGATTTCGCTTAGGTGTCAGACAAACAAAATTATGTTTGAAAACGATTTTGTACCTTGGCAGTCATACATCATCAGGCTCAATGGGCAAACGAGGGGGGGGCTTGGGGGTGGCTTGGGGGGAGTGGTAGCAACCCTCTAAAGTGTAACAACCCTCAACGTTAACAAATTTGTTTGCGACGTTTTTAAATTTCCCAAATACAAACACACATTGCAAGGAGCTAATGTAAATCGTGTGTGTATGTGTGTGTGTGTGTGTGCTTTGGGGGTGTGGGGCCTGAGCTGAGCTGAAAGGGGGAGCTGCACCTTATTTAAACAACATTGCTCCACGCCAAGTGATTTGTTGACAACGAAATTTTTTAATAATTCACCAGGCGACAACAACACACAAAATATACGCATAGAAAAAAAAGGAAACTCATTCGGCATAAATGATGATGTAATTTTCGCTAAAAATTGAAAAACATCTTCAAGCGTACATAAAAGATGTTGCAACAATCTGTTGTTGCCACTGACGATGATGAATGTTGCACGCATGCGTTGCACAGATTTGACGGACGCACAACTAAAGGCAAATCCTGCTGCTGAGGGTATTTATTTTATTTGCCGGGAACCCCTTCATCGCCAGAAATGGAGTCAGTTTTCCATGGAGTTGGATGAACGGATGTCAATTCTATTTCCTATTAGATTATACTAATGATATCTTCGAGGTAAGTTGCTAGAACCGATCAAAGCTTGCTGCACCTGTTAATTATTCTTATATTGCCATATTGGCCATTTTATAAGTGGTATTTTCATTTTATATATTCTGAAACTTCAAGACAAACACTTTTATGCATTCTGTTTTCAGAAGTATAAATCTGAGTGTTGTGTTTATAAATATATGAAACTGTACCTTAAACAGACAATTTTCCACACTCGCCCAAAGAAAAAGAAGAAAGACTGACAACTGTGAAAAGTTTAAGTAAAGTTGAAGTTAAGTTTAGTTCAATTTAAGGTAACGTTAATGTTAAGTTAAAGTTAAAGTTAAGTTATATTTTAGTTAGAGTTAAGTTACAGTTAAGTTTAGGCTAAGAAGTTGAGCATATGTTAAGCTAACTAAACTCTTCTCTACAGATTTCCTGACATACCATGTTATTTGAAAAAAGAAAAAAAATAATAGCATTATATGGAATTGCTTCACAATTATTATTACTTTCAATACATATGACAAGTTCACATTTGAATTTAAATATATAATCACCTTGTACTTTATACTTTCATCGAATTCGAGTATTATTTACTTTTAAAAGCATAAGCACATTATTTAACAAAGTTATTTGGGAATTTGTCTATGTGAGTTTTAAATGTTATCTTATTTAGATTTTTATAAGCAAACACTTTTTAAAACTTTTCTCACATCCTATATATATACATATGCATGTATGTATATCAAACCCCATTCAGCTATTTCCAATTTGATTGAAACTCAACTATGAGTATAACAATCTTCTCTACTTCCTAGTGTCGAATCATTTCAATACCATAGGTACTAAAATGGCAATCTTTTCTTGGAAAACTAAGCGAGAGAAGGAGTGAATGTAATGAAGCGCATGATGCGAAAACGGGGGGGCCCATAATTCGACAAGGCAAATTGATAGTTGACCACAAATGTACCCAATGTCTGTCTGTCTGTCTGTATGTCGGCTGTCTGGCTTGCCGTCCGGAATGCTCATGGCTCATTAGTTTTCGACTAATTTGAGTTGCAGGCGGTTTTGTACGACGGGCCTCTGTCCACTAATGGAATTCAATCAATTTTCATTTATTTCGATTACGAAATTCGCACCACCAACGCAATGGAACTGCCAAAAGCGACTGGCCACTTCATACCCCATCCCCTCCTCCCTTCCCACACTCCTCCAGCATCGCTTGGGCTCTGCAAATGGGCACTGAAAAATTTCTTAATTATCCTGACGTGCTGCCTGTGTCCAAGAGAGATGGCGACTGCGTGTCCTTTGGTTGACATGCTCCATCAGGTTTTTGGTTGTGTTTTGCTAATGCTTATGGACAAAGCAAGACAAATGCGCAAGCACATAAATTATATATATATATACATATATATATTTGTATACCATTAAGAAATGTGTACCATCATTTTGTTGAGAATCACAAAGAGAGGCGCAAGAGCAGACAAACAATTTGTATCATTCACTCGGATCTTGATGCCTGTCGTCTCATTTGAAGCCTGCATATTGATTGCTAACGTCCCTTTCTGGCTGATAATCATATCGTTGAAAACAATATGCCACAAACATCAATACGACAAAAGAATGAAAAAAAGTGAAATGAAAATACCCAGAAATAACTGTTAAAAAGGTTTGCAAATGCTGGAAACTGTGCATAATCTGCTTACCAAAGGGCTGCACAGCCACTGGCCCCACTTTCCCCTCACCCCTCTTAAGTATACCAAAGTTTTGCACAAGCAACTCTTTCAAGAAAATGAAAGCACGTCAACAAAAGAAGTGAAAATTTGATTTGCATTTTCTAGCGCAAAATGAAAATGAAATTACATATTTTTTGTTTTGGCTTGCTTTCTTTCTCTAGCAGTTTTGTTTCGTCTTCCCCTTGTTTATTACACAAATAATACATAAGACGCAAAATTGACAACAACAAAAAAACCAGTGGGAAAGGATTATCTTCGGCGTGCCGAAGATTTTATACTCTTTTCGAACCGTTCACTCTGCCAACTGCAGCACGTTCATTAGCTGTAAAAACTTTCACTTGAAATATCATATCTATTTCCAGTTGTATGGCAGCTATAAGATATAGTGGTCCGATCCGGCCGGTTCCGATCAATGTGATGTATGTTTGAATAATAAGTATCTGTGCAAAGTTCCATCGCGATAGCTTTGAAAACATGGGATTTATGGGCAAAACCGACATCCAGTTGTAGGGCAGCTATAAGATATAGAGGTTCGATCCGGCCGGTTCCGACCAATGTGCTATCCCTTTAAATAATAAGTCTCTGTGCAAAGTTTTATCGCAATAGCTCAAAAACTGAGGGACTAGTTTGCATACATACAGACAGACAGACAGACATGGCTAGATCATTTTGTTTTGACATTCTAAGCATACTGGCAGTAACTCTTGGGCGTCTCTGACGCTTCCTTCTATGCGTTACAAACTTCAGCACAAAAAAAGAGTATAGAAAGGTCCATTTTATTTTAAACAAATCTTTGTTTTCGATTTAGGAGCAAAAGTTACCCAAAAGAGAGAGAGAGAGAGAGAAGCATGCTACCAAAAAAAATTGAACTGCAATCACCTGCCTCAATGCAATGCAATGCAAATTATTATGTAACCGATATCTGCACATATATATCACAACGAACAGAAGGCTGAGGGGCTAAATAAGCAAACACAAGTTCATTAAAAAACGCAAGCAAATACAGAAATAACATAAAAGCTCAAATTTGTAGCAACAGACTGACATTCAAATGCCCTTAAATTATAAAGGTTTTCATACTTATAAATATAATATAATAACATTATTTTATAATATAATATTATAATTATAATATATTTTGAAAAGCTTTCTAGTACTTATATAAATATATATTTTATAACTACCAAACTTTATATAATAAATAAATAAATACACATTTAAAGCCCTAACAAAATAGAATTCAAGAAAATAATTATAAAATATTTTGTAATACTTTAATAAATACATATTTATTATCTACTAAACTTTATAGAGTAAATTATTTCACATTTTTAAGAGCTGTTAGTTATTTTTTACATATTTTGAATATACCTTTCATATAAAGAAAGTAAAACTAAATTTCTAAGACGCAAACAAAATACTTTAGCAAATAAAAAGAAAATTAATTAAAAATTTACCTAATATTATTTGTATGCTCATTTTACTTTAACAAAAAACTGTCAAGCTTATACAAAATCTTCTGAATAGTTTTTCAATTATTATTCTTGAGTGAACATAATAGAAAATCGTAAAAATTATTCAAATGTGTTAGCTTAAAAAAAGAAATACTTTCAAATGCTCAATACTTTGAAACCAATTTATATATTTTTATTAAGGTCAAAGGTCATTTGATAAGAGCTATGCCCACAGTTATTATTATGCAATTGCCAGGCAGGAAGAGGCCCTTGTAAAAAGCAGAAAGAGCCACAAACCAATCTGTAAGTGAAATCTGCCTGCCCATTGGCAATAGGCTCGGGATGCGGATTAAGCCGACTACAGAGTAGCGACTCTGTTTTGCCTCAATTATAATGAGAAAAGCAAACGAATTGGGAATAATTTTCAATTCACTTCTTTCCCACCTACATTCGTGGCCAGCGATCCTCAAGATATTTATGCGCCCTTTGTTTTCATTATTTATATCATATACGGATACGGATTCATGTGAAATCCAAAAACAGACTCAGACTCAGCCTCAGGCCACTGAGCTCTTTAGTTGTATGCAGGAAGGAGTATTACTTATGTATGTGCATGATAAAGCTGTTAATTTTGTTTTTGGGGTTTCTCTGGTAGGCGTGGCTTGTTTGCAAAGGATGAGTATATACGTATAAGAGAGTGATCTTCAGATGTGAACTGAATGCATTATTTATATAACTGCTTAAATGCAAATGTCATAAATGTTAAACTCGCAGAGTTATCATTATTTTGGAAATGTGCAGACTGTATGTTCGATCTATAAGAACTATATATGAACTGCTTGCGACAACTTCTTTTGTGTCTGTTTGTCTTTAGACTTGACTTATTGACTATTATGATTTTGCTAGCATAAATATATATAAAATTTTTAAATTTTATATGTACTAGGAATAGAAATGTTACTTTTTGAAAAAATTTCACAAAACAAATCAAATGTAAGAACTAATAATGGATAATAATGGAAATGAATTGCATTTTTTATTGTTTGCCTTAGTTTCAGAAAATTAATACTTTAATTAAAGAGTTGAGTGAGATCTGAAAACCGCTTCGCTTTTGTAGAAAATACAATCCAGTGTTAAATTGTGTATACGCTTCCTTGGAGTAGCTCATATATCACCGAAGGAAAAGCCACGTTGCATGGGAGATGTGGGCTGAAAGGGCTTTCGGAAACGACTGGCTACCACCTCCGATTTATTCTTCAAGATGGCCACCGAACGCATCAGTTTGAGCTCAGCATTGCCGCCCGGCGGCTGCCTGGGTGGAAAGGATAGCTTGCTGCCAATAAACTGGCAAATCTCCGGCTTGATCTCGGGCTCCGTGAAGCAAGCGTGGCCGTCGTTGAACGAGATGTACCCATGGCTGTTGATGCGGGGCGACGTTGCCAACTTGACCTGCAGCACAGTCGGATCAGTCGGCTCAGCCGGATCCGTTAGACGCCGGTCATGCAATGCCGCTATGGCCGCCTCCGCGCTGCTGTTGACGTTGTAGAGGATGAAGGCAATGCCACGCGACATTCCCGTGAACTTGTCCCGCAGCAGATTCAGCTCCAGTATTTTGCCAAATGGCTGGAACATGGCGAAGACCTGCTCCTCGGTGTAGTCGGGCGGCAAACAGGTCACATGCACTTTGGCATTCTTAGTCGCCATGGAGCGCGGCCGAGCCATGGCCACCTTCAGGTTCTTGCCGCGCAGCTGGCGTCCATTCAAGCACACCTGTGCCAACTCAGCATGGTTGTTTGAGCTGAAGTCAACGAAGCCGTAGCCGTGGCTAACGCCCGTATTGGCATTGCGTACGATCTTGACTTTCTTGATGGGACCAAAGCCGATGAACAGCTCGTAGAGCTCCTTCTCCACCATGTCGGGTGGCAAATAGTTGCAAATCAAATTGGTGCCTTGCTGTTGCTGACTAGCCATATAGTCGGCAAAAGATTGATCCTTGGTGCTCATCATGCTTCCGTTCTGTTGACAAAGCGAGAAGCAACAATAACCACAATGGCTATTTATACTCTTAACTCATTTAACTTACTCTGAGATGACTCGTTTTCTGAAAATGATAATGCAAAAGTTCTAGCACATTTAATGCTTACGCCAGTGTTGAGCAATATCCTTTTGCAACACTGTCTGTTAAGGCTTAACAGCAGTTACAGCTAATATCTAATTAGCAACTCTACAGTTACACATATCGATAGGGCTTGGACTTTGGTATGTCGAATGTTTGTTAATTACTTAATTAAGTATTGCTTTTCTAAAGACTTGGCTCAAATGCAAAATCTGCATTAATCATAATACATTATATCGATAGTTGCAAATTCCTGTAACTGTGACTGAGGCACATCTCTGACAGCTGCTGCTTCTATGAAAAAGCTAGCTTACTCACCAAAATAAGGCTAAGCTGGTATCACTGATGAGCATACGAAATGTGAAATGTAGGATATCGCATGCTAGAATTAAATGTGTGTGTGATAGCGAGCAAGAACACTTCGAATGCTTCTGTTAATATGCTAGCGGTGAGAAAGAGGGAGCGAGCATGAGGCCAAACTACAGCAAAAAGACTGTGCGCCAGAACAACAAATGAGACACATCTATGTGTTTGCATGTCGCATGCGATCCACAAGCTCTCAAGCATGGTGAAACTACTAGTAATTAGTAATTTCACCATGCTCTCAGGCAGCAAAGTCTGCTTGCATACTGAGCCGCTTATGACAGCGAACAAAGAGAGCGCTCACTGAGTTGTCGCTACCATGGTGCAATTACTAAAGGTGGAGTAAACTACTAAGTGGTGAATCTATTCAGCTGCCTAGCTTGCCAGTCGTTTCCTGAACGTCGTTGAAGCAGGTCGACATGCGGATGAATTTTTTTGTTTTCAGAAATGTTTGATTGTATGCGTGAATGTATTTGTGCTTGTATGTGTTCTACAAGCGTTAATGCACGCATTCATAAGCACATATACACACATACACAAGCATACCAAACGGCAGGCAACTGCTGGCAGCTCGCTCGTAAAAAAAAACGAAGCAACGACAGCTTCGTGAAATTGGCGTGGCAGCTCGTAAAATAGTTTACTCCACCTTTAGTAATTACACCATGGTCGCTACCTAATACTACAATTCTCCCATGGCTTGCATTAAGACGCCTTCTTTTCATTCCCAATTAACTTGCATTTAGCAGTGTGCCCAAAATAAAAGTATTTACTCACAACAGGCTGTTTTCTTTGTGTTTCCCATAAATTAGCTGCTATCGCTATAAATATATATGTATGTATGTACATATATATGTATATATATAAGCGAGTGTGTTTATGTACATAAATATTTGCGTGCCAAGACAAAATGAAACCCTTTATGGGGGCAAGCGCCAAAAGTAAGAAAAGCAAGAGAAAACAAGTGGGGAAGGATTATCTTCGGCGTGCCGAAGATTTTATACTCTTTTCGAACCTATAGGCAATTTTCACTCTGCCAACTGCACCACTGAAATTTCTTAAGCTGTAAAAATCGTTTTGTCGCGTAACATTTTTTTTTGTTCTAAATTTATTTAATTTATTGCCAGTTGTATAGCATCTATAAGATATAGTGATCCGATCCGGCCGGCTTCAACCAATGTGATGTTTCTTTGAATAATAAGTATCTATGCAAAGTTGTTTCGCGATAGCTTTGAAAACATGGGATATATGGCCAAAACCGACTTCGAGTTGTATGGCAGCTATAAGATATAGTGATCCGATCCAGCCGGCTCCAACCAATGTGATGTCTCTTTGAATAATAAGTATCAGTGCAAAGTTTCATCGCGATAGATTCAAAAACATGGGATATATGGCCAAAACCGACTTCGAGTTGTATGGCAGCTATAAGATATAGTGATCCGATCCAGCCGGCTCCAACCAATGTGATGTCTCTTTGAATAATAAGTATCAGTGCAAAGTTTCATCGCGATAGCTTTGAAAACATGGGATATATGGCTAAAACCGACTTCGAGTTGTATGGCAGCTATAAGATATAGTGATCCGATCCGGCCGGCTCCGACCAATGTGCTGTCCCCTGGAATAATAAGTGTCTGTGCAAAGTTATATCGCGATAGCTCAAAAACTGAGGGACTAGTTTGCATACATACAGACAGACAGACAGACAGACAGACAGACAGACAGACAGACAGACAGACAGACAGACAGACAGACAGACAGACGGACATGGCTAGATCAATTTGTATTGTCATTCTAAGCATACTGGCAGTAACTTTTGGGGGTCTCCGACGCTTCCTTCTATGCGTTACAAACTTCAGGACAAACTTAATATACTATTTTCTTCGAAAAGAGTATAAAAAGACAGACAAAAAGGGGCGCACAAGGTGCAAAAAAAAAGAAGTCAAGGCAAAAAGTTGTTCAGCTGTTAAAGCTGTTAATTTTGTTTTTGGGGTTTCTCTGGTAGGCGTGGCTTGTTTGCAAAGGATGAGTATATACGTATAAGAGAGTGATCTTCAGATGTGAACTGAATGCATTATTTATATAACTGCTTAAATGCAAATGTCATAAATGTTAAACTCGCAGAGTTATCATTATTTTGGAAATGTGCAGACTGTATGTTCGATCTATAAGAACTATATATGAACTGCTTGCGACAACTTCTTTTGTGTCTGTTTGTCTTTAGACTTGACTTATTGACTATTATGATTTTGCTAGCATAAATATATATAAAATTTTTAAATTTTATATGTACTAGGAATATAAATGTTACTTTTTGAAAAAATTTCACAAAACAAATCAAATGTAAGAACTAATAATGGATAATAATGGAAATGAATTGCATTTTTTATTGTTTGCCTTAGTTTCAGAAAATTAATACTTTAATTAAAGAGTTGAGTGAGATCTGAAAACCGCTTCGCTTTTGTAGAAAATACAATCCAGTGTTAAATTGTGTATACGCTTCCTTGGAGTAGCTCATATATCACCGAAGGAAAAGCCACGTTGCATGGGAGATGTGGGCTGAAAGGGCTTTCGGAAACGACTGGCTACCACCTCCGATTTCTTCTTCAAGATGGCCACCGAACGCATCAGTTTGAGCTCAGCATTGCCGCCCGGCGGCTGCCTGGGTGGAAAGGATAGCTTGCTGCCAATAAACTGGCAAATCTCCGGCTTGATCTCGGGCTCCGTGAAGCAAGCGTGGCCGTCGTTGAACGAGATGTACCCATGGCTGTTGATGCGGGGCGACGTTGCCAACTTGACCTGCAGCACAGTCGGATCAGTCGGCTCAGCCGGATCCGTTAGACGCCGGTCATGCAATGCCGCTATGGCCGCCTCCGCGCTGCTGTTGACGTTGTAGAGGATGAAGGCAATGCCACGCGACATTCCCGTGAACTTGTCCCGCAGCAGATTCAGCTCCAGTATTTTGCCAAATGGCTGGAACATGGCGAAGACCTGCTCCTCGGTGTAGTCGGGCGGCAAACAGGTCACATGCACTTTGGCATTCTTAGTCGCCATGGAGCGCGGCCGAGCCATGGCCACCTTCAGGTTCTTGCCGCGCAGCTGGCGTCCATTCAAGCACACCTGTGCCAACTCAGCATGGTTGTTTGAGCTGAAGTCAACGAAGCCGTAGCCGTGGCTAACGCCCGTATTGGCATTGCGTACGATCTTGACTTTCTTGATGGGACCAAAGCCGATGAACAGCTCGTAGAGCTCCTTCTCCACCATGTCGGGTGGCAAATAGTTGCAAATCAAATTGGTGCCTTGCTGTTGCTGACTAGCCATATAGTCGGCAAAAGATTGATCCTTGGTGCTCATCATGCTTCCGTTCTGTTGACAAAGCGAGAAGCAACAATAACCACAATGGCTATTTATACTCTTAACTCATTTAACTTACTCTGAGATGACTCGTTTTCTGAAAATGATAATGCAAAAGTTCTAGCACATTTAATGCTTACGCCAGTGTTGAGCAATATCCTTTTGCAACACTGTCTGTTAAGGCTTAACAGCAGTTACAGCTAATATCTAATTAGCAACTCTACAGTTACACATATCGATAGGGCTTGGACTTTGGTATGTCGAATGTTTGTTAATTACTTAATTAAGTATTGCTTTTCTAAAGACTTGGCTCAAATGCAAAATCTGCATTAATCATAATACATTATATCGATAGTTGCAAATTCCTGTAACTGTGACTGAGGCACATCTCTGACAGCTGCTGCTTCTATGAAAAAGCTAGCTTACTCACCAAAATAAGGCTAAGCTGGTATCACTGATGAGCATACGAAATGTGAAATGTAGGATATCGCATGCTAGAATTAAATGTGTGTGTGATAGCGAGCAAGAACACTTCGAATGCTTCTGTTAATATGCTAGCGGTGAGAAAGAGGGAGCGAGCATGAGGCCAAACTACAGCAAAAAGACTGTGCGCCAGAACAACAAATGAGACACATCTATGTGTTTGCATGTCGCATGCGATCCACAAGCTCTCAAGCATGGTGAAACTACTAGTAATTAGTAATTTCACCATGCTCTCAGGCAGCAAAGTCTGCTTGCATACTGAGCCACTTATGACAGCGAACAAAGAGAGCGCTCACTGAATTGTCGCTACCTATTACTACAATTCTCCCATGGCTTGCATTAAGACGCCTTCTTTTCATTCCCAATTAACTTGCCATTAGCAGTGTGCCCAAAATAAAAGTATTTATTCACAACAGGCAGTTTTCTTTGTGTTTCCCATAAATTAGCTGCAATCGCTATAAATATATATGTATGTATGTACATATATATGTATATATATAAGCGAGTGTGTTTATATTTGCGTGCCAAGACAAAATGAAACCCTTTATGGGGGCAAGCGCCAAAAGTAAGAAAAGCAAGAGAAAAAAAGACAGACAAAAAGGGGCGCACAAGGTGCAAAAAAAAAGAAGTCAAGGCAAAAAGTTGTTCAGCTGTTTATTTATATGTATGTTTACTGATTATGGAATTGTTAAGGACCAAAAATGCGCACAATTTAAAGGTGCACATTAATTGGAACAGCTGCAAACGAAATAATTGTGGAAAATAACGAGCAGCAGGCATACACAAATTTTGCAAAAATAAAATAGCTGCCGCTTATAAAGTCAAAGTTTTCCTAGAGTATCTAAACTTCGAGGCGAGTATTTATCACTTTTGTGAGTTTTCATATTAATTAATTTCCATTCTCGTTTTGTTATCATGCGTACGCCGATTTTTACCTTTATGCAGACTCAACAATTAATCACGTTTAATTACGCTCAGGTTAGGAGTTAAACACCCACCTACTACCTTCCCTTTCCCCCCCCCCGAATACCCCTCTTACCCTAATCCCCTGGGGGGATACTCTAGGCAACATTGGCCGCATTAATCACTTGAATACGCCAACATTTCTCATGTGTGCGAACTGAGAGGGGGCGGACAGTGCGATAAGACGAAGAGTCTCGTAAAAAGGACGTCTCACGTAAACAATGCATTTAAATGTACATATATATATTTATTTTTTTTGCACAGGCAAACGACCCATTGTCAGATCATTTAATGGCCTAAATGTTTCCGACATTTTCTAATCGAAAATATGTTCAAAACACGCATAGCAAAGACACCCTAACCACTTGGAGTCCACAAACGAGCCGCACGCTTTAGCGAGTGCACAAACCGTAGCACGCGGACAGAAGCTCAGTGCTATACTCGTGGATTACATGTGCTTGTCGTTATTGTGTATTCTGTTTAAGTGCAACAGGTTTGAGCTGCTTACTACCCTGGAATATGTGAAGCAATTAAAGTCGAATGTTTTTAAGTAAACATTTTAATAAAACCGTGTGACTTGAGATTTGTATGCATATATTTATTATTATATACTTTTATATGTGTGCTGTGTAAATATTAATCGTATATTTTCAAATATAACAAATTTACTTATTTATCAAAAAATGTCTACATATAAAAGGTACAATATTGCGAAGCTAATGAATTATACCAATTTTAAAATGTCATTAGTCATTAGTTATTGAATGTTAACGAATACATATGTTATTAGAATCACAATTAAATGTATTAATTGAGTTTACGCTCAACTGATGTCGCTTATATGTATGTATGTGTGTGCAAAATCAAGGATTCCCCATATTTAAACAAACGCACACACACACACATGCATATATATGTAGTACTTATGATCATGAAGTGGAATGTGATGCTGTCGACCTCCGGTTTTATATCTAATTGGCCACCGCGTTTAATATGCAAACAATTCACGGCTGCAATTTAACAACAATAAAGTTAATTTTTGGTGTTTCAAAAGCAATAAAGCCGATCTTTGTATGCGCAATTGGATGATATCAAACCATATGCATTTGGCAAGCTGGGCAAACACACACGCACACACACACACACGTAAGTATGTTTGTGTGTGCATACATTCCACATGGCTCTGCTGTCTGTCAGAATTGCCAAAAACAACAATGCCAACTACAATAACAACAGATGTTCGAAGCTGCGCGAAAAGGTAAACGAGTTGCGCTCACGAGCGGCATTAAAGAGAACCAGAGAGTAATGTATGTATGTATGTAGCTAGTGTATAGTGTGTATGTGTGTGTGTGTAGGAGGCATGTAACACTGACTATGACCTCAAACCACCCACAGCTATGTAGTAGCTGCCGATGCTGGTAGCGACGTCAGCGTTAACAGCGACTTTGCATATTTGAAGCAAAACAATTGTTGCGCTGCTGACGTCACATGCTACAAAATGTTGCTGTTGCCTGCAATCGCTGTTTGTCGTTTGTCGTTTGTTGCTGTTGTTGTTGTGGATTGTTGTTAGTTGGTTATTGGTTTGGTTTGGTATGTTGTTGTTGTTAGTGTGCCCACAAAAGGTGCGCTTACAATTTTCTCCACTTTCTACAAGAAAAATGTGAGAAATCAAAAAGATGCCACCGCTTTGTCTGTGTTTGTGTGTGTGTGTGTTGTCCGTGTATGTGTTTATGTGTCGGCCACAAAAGTTCACTGGGAAAGCAGCATGAGACTGAAATTGATGTTGAAATGAAAATAGACCGCAATTTATTGATAAAATCAATCAAATTGTAACGCTGATAAAATCGCTCTCCCATTTTCAGTTCTACACTAACAATGGCCGTCCATTCAGAACAGATGGCTGGCAGAGCAGCGCAGTCGCAGTCGGCGTCGTCGTCGGCGGCATTCAATTGATGCAAAGTGGAAGAACGTCAAGAAAAAAACGTGCGTGGTTCCAATTGCCAATGGGTATGGAAGGGGTGCCACAGTACAAAGGGGAGGCGTCCGAAGACCAAACGTATTTTCATGCTAAAAACGTTCAAAAAATGTTTGTTTACAATTTACAACAAATGTTCACAACGATATGCACACACACACACACACACAAACGCACACGCGCACGCACATAGCCAAAGACAGAGAGCAAGCTACATTCTAAACGCGGAGAGAAACAGTGAGAGTGAGTGCGGCTCGAATATGTATTGCAATGATCGCTTCTTGTGATTAACTGCCTCTGTGTGGTGGTGCGAGCGTGTGTGTGTTTGAATTTGTGGGGGGATGACATCACCGTACGCTGCTGTCGCAAAGTTCGCACAGTATCATTTTTTGCCTCTCTCTTCTTAGACTTGCTTCTCTCTGTGTCTCTTCGAGACGCCAACACCTTTACAAAACGAACACTGCTTGTAAGTGTGTGTGTATGCCTACGTGAGAAGAGCACAGTGGGCTGGGCTTATGTACGCTTTTACTTGTTAATACAACTTTCCAATTATAATATAAGAATATTATAATATACAGGTATTCAGACGCTTTTCAATGCCAATCTTCAAACTTCTAACCCATATTCAAAATATTTTATGAGAGTTAAGCAAATTAAAATTGAAAAAATCGCCAACAAATAAATAAATATTTGCTTAAATTAAAATTGCCCCTACTGGGATGACTGTATTATTGTACTGTTGAAAATATTATTACGAAATTATAATTATATTTAATTGCTCGCCAGACTTGCTGTACATGCAACAAGTGAAAATACGCTAATAAAAAACAATGTTTGCTGCACTGTGCGTTCGCACGTAGGCGCAACAACAACTCAAGTGGATTTGTTAGTTGGCCAGCCAAAAAGAGAGAGCGCAAGAGAGAGAGAGAGCGAGAGCGTGCAAGCTTACGCCAACGCTGACTTTTCATTTTTTTTAGCGCGCGCTGTTTATGGCTATTGGCCTGCATGTGTGTGTGTGTGTGTGTGTGTGTTGGCGCTCTCTGCCTTAGAGCTGCGGTATCTCACCATATTCAATCAGTCGTTTGGAATTCGCGAAACTATGCGGTCGCCGTACGAAGATAGCGCTGCCGTGTCAACGGACAAGTATCACAGCACTAGCTACAGCTACAATAGCAATAATCATAATAATAACAATAATTACCATAATGGCAATGGCAACGGCAACGGTATACCCTATCACGCGCGCGAAAACTCATTGCCCTTTAGCTATGGCATTGCCAGAACAGCGACGCCGCTGAGGAAAACGCCGACGCCAACGCGAGCGGATAGTTTTCTCGACTCCGATTTCGGCCTGGGCAGCGTCCATAAAAGTGCCAGTGTAAATCCTAATACTATTGGCAGTGATATGATAAAGCCGCAGCCGCGTCTAACCAGCCCTTTGCTGGTGCGCAAAACGCTTGTGCATACAAATGGATCGAATGGTTTGAATGGCTCGAACCTGGATGCGAATGCGACTGCGACTGCGAATATGAATACGAATACGAATACCATATCGAATACATACCACTATGGGGCAGCGCCACGGCCCGATTTCGAGCAGCTGCTGCGCGAGCGACGCGACAAAGTCTTCAGTGAGTATCGAGCGCAGGGCAAAGCGCCTGAAATGGCGCGTTCTTTGTCACGTGTGCCGCCGACGCCGCCGCAGCGCCGTCAGAGCCACAACAAATACAATTATGACTTTGAGTTCAATTTGAATTTGAATTCGAATTCGAATGATGCGAGTGAGCGGAGCTCGCTGCCAGCGCCAGCGCCGGCGCCCTATCACACGAGGAACATTGAGCTGGGGCAGGATGTGGCGCAGGATGTGATCGATGGCAGCGCTGGCAATAGCCGCCGCTTGACATCCACACTTGTGGAACGCAATTATCACACAATTAACAGACAGCGCACACCAACGGAGCTGACATACAAAGCACAAGCGGAGCCGCCAGTGCTGCCACAATTGGAGGCACAGTTGGGGCAGCACTCGGGGCAGCTGCTGCACATTTATGGCCAGAACCACACGCGCAGCCGTCGCGATTTGTCGCCCATTTATGCCATCAGCACAAAGCGCGCTCCAAATAGCAATGGACAACAGCAGTTGCAGCAGTCGCAGCAGTCGCAGCAGTCGCAGCAGGTGGATTACCTGCTGACACCCACTTCACCCAGCCGGCCGGAGACGCCCGCGTTTCCGCTCACGCCGCGCACACCCTTCGCCGCACAGCGTCCCTCGCCCACCACGGAGTCCATTTACCAGACTATCGCCAGCAGGCAGCGCTTGAACTCCGCCCCGTCGCCCACCTTCGAGGTGGCCGCCGATTTGGTCAAGTTTGCACGCAACTCGGCCAAGTTCTGGTACAAGTCGCTGATCTCGCGCGAGGATGCGATTGCGCTGCTGCTGAATGAGCCGGCGGGCACGTTTCTGGTGCGCGACTCGACGACGTACAAGAATGCGTACGGCTTGGTGCTGCGCGTCGCTGAGCCGCCGGCGGGCAGTGCGGAGCTGGTGCGTCACTTTCTCATCGAGCCGACGCAGCGCGGTGTGCGCTTGAAGGGTTGCGACAACGAGCCCACCTTCACCTCGCTCTCGGCGCTGATCTATGAGCATTCCATTAACAAGCTGGCGCTGCCCTGCCTGCTGCGCATACCGCAGGCGGATGTGGTGCCGGGAATGATGGCCACGACGGCCGCACAGCAGCAGCTGCTCACCCACGGAGCGGCCACGAATGTGCTCTGGCTGTACAGCTGCGACACGGAGTCGCTGACGGGCAACGAGGCCATAAGGAAGGCCATCCGGATGCTGTATGAGCAGCGACCGTTGCCGCTGCCCACTGAGGTGCACTTCAAGGTCAGCGGCCAGGGCATCACGCTGACGGACAATACGCGCAAGAAGTTCTTCCGCAAGCACTATACGGCCGATGTGATCTCGCATTGTGCCATCGATCCGGAGAATCGCATGTGGAGCACGCCGGCGGAGCCGGACAAGAAGACCATATTCGCGTTCGTGGCGCGCAGGTCGCACAGCTCCAAGGACAATCAGTGTCATGTCTTCTGCGATCTGTCCGTCGCCCAGCCGGCGGCGGCCATTGTCTCATTTGCCAATCGCACGCTGCCCACCGAAAAGCAGCGCAACTACGTGCTTTGAGCAGCGGTGGTCGGCGGAGGAGCTGGACAGGAAGGCGCACGGGGTGAGTCGCTGGCCATTGAGTGGGGCATAGTGGGCCATAAAGCCGACGAATAATGGCTTGGGTGTGGCATCCCTAGGGCGTGCATTCAAATACAGTGAGGCCTCGATGCAAGAGATACTCTTACTCTTACTCTTACTGGGTATAGTTTCATTTAAAGCCGGAGCTATTAATTAAAATTAATCACTGCTGTCACATGGAATGGAAAATAGATTACTCTTTGCATCGATTCATTTAAGTCAAAATTGAATCTTTTTTATTTGGCTTAGAGCTTAAATTAATCATTATTGATCGTTAAATCTGAAAAAAAAACCAGAATTCACATATGCTGAGTTGAGATTTCGATTCAAAACTAAGCAAAAACAAGTAAGAGTGCTCTAGTCGGGAGTGCCCGACTACGAGATACCCTGAACCCAGTCCTTACAATCATTCGTACTACTCTAAACACACACATGTTGCAGTACAAGCAGTACAAGCAGTGCAAGCGGTTTAAGCAGTTAGCTTGCTTTTTCGCTGAGCCCCACACAATGGAAAGTTAAATCTTAAATAACTTGTGTTTATTGTCCGATCTTATTGAAATTTTTGGGGCAAGCAATTGTCGATAATATGTGTTACCAAACCAAATTGAAAGGTCGTACCTTCAAACTTTTGGGGGGTTTGGGGGTGGTATCCAAAAAGTTAAATATTTGTTACATGTGTATGCTATTCGAGATTATACATGCCAAATTTGGGGCCTCTAGCTCTTATAACTTTGAAGTTATGTCCCAAAAACGCTAGTCTAAAATCAAAATTTATCGAATACTTTTGAATGCGACGAGTTATCGATCAAATGAAATAAACTTGGTCTGTCCCGGGATTAGGAGAACTTATGTTCCAAATATGAAGTCTCTAGCTCTTGTAGTCTCTGATATCTGTGTGTTCATACATACAGACAGACGGACATGGCTAGATCGACTCGGCTGTTGATACTGATCAATAATATATATACTTTATATGGTCGGAGATGCTTCCTTATGCCTGTTACATACATTTGCACAAAACCATAATACCCTTTTTACCCATTTTTAATGGGTTCAGGGTATAAACACAGTAGATACCAAATGAAAGTTTCATAAGTTTCAATAAATCAATCTAAGAATAAACCATAGCTACATGTTTTAAATGTTCGTTAAGGCCAGTATACACTGTATATGCAAAAGTTCCATCATTTTTAGCGTCAAACGGCAAACGATTAAAATTGTTTCAATTTCTTAGCGCTGCTTTCGCGTTTCCCCCATTTTGTGTGTTTGTTTACTTTACATAATGCCCCCCGGCGGCTCTTTCGAGCTGCCTGTTTGTTTGTTTTATGGTCTTCAGATATATACATATATATATGTATATACGTATATACGTTCGTAAAGCTTATATGTATGTGCCTGCGCCATATAAACACGGTCGAAAACACATTTCTGACGCTAGTTTTTCGCAACGGAAGTTTGTATCATGAGTAAGCTGGCCAAATATGATGTAGAATACAAATTGGATTGATTTTGGATCTGTTTAGATTAAATGCCAGGCTGCTTCTTCTACTGGGTCCGCACCTTTGTGGAACTATTTGGGGCATTTATTGTTTTTTTGGTTTTTCTTTCAATATTCTATATACATTTGATTAATTTGCCCACTTCACGGTCAGGCGCTGAGGTCGACCGATAAGGCCGACAGTTCCTAACTATGCCTGGCCATGCTTATGGGCAACATTTTGTTATTGTGATTACTCACATATCATTTCGCTATCAGCCGGCTCAATTTGTCGTTGTTCTAATAAATTTTCAGACAGTTCGACTGTATTAGGTATCGATATAAATGATTGGGAGTATCAGCTTTCGATTAATGTGCATATATCTTATCTTGAAACAGTTGACAGTATTTAAAGTGAAAGTTCGATATGACACTTGCCCAAGTGTTAGGCAAATAAATATATATTTATAATATACACATATGTTTTGCTTATCAACTTATAGTATTTGACTGAAAGTTTCCTAAAAAATATTTAGTTTTTAGCATTCATAGACGACAAATAAAGATATAAATAGATTCCTTCTCAACATATGTTTAATCTGCTTTTCACTAATTTTGTATACATCATAATCAGCATTACGTAGTTAATCAATATTCTTCAAATAAATCGCACCTTCGAGGCAACAAGTTTTATGTCTTTGGAATTTTTCAAGGGAAATCTTATATATACAAATGTTTAAATAAATTCAGTTCAAATACGCAAATAGACAAGCGTCAATTGCGCATTTTAGAAAAACGCAAAAAGAATGGCAGCAAAAAAAAAAAATTAATTCCAGACGTGTTTTCGTATTTGGATTTTGTTGTTCTGCTTTTTTTGCTTCCAGCCATAAAAGTAACAGTAAATATAATTGAAAAATCTAAAAATAAAAATAAAATTGCTAATGCTTAAGAGCAAAATTGACGTCAGCTCGCTCTCGCTTTCGTTCTCTTTCGCTCTTTCGCTCAATCATTCTCTCTCTCGCTCCCTCCCTCTCTCTCTATATCTCTCTCTCTCGCTCAGCTCTGTCTCTCTTGACTCTGTCGATTGCCGCGATCAAGTTATCCGTTTGATCTATAATTAAGCAATTAATGTTATATAGATAGACTACAGATTTAACGACCTTTTGTGTTCTAGTACTGAATACCAATTATTAACATCCATTTATTTTCATTTTTAATTTCAGACGACTTACCGTTAAGGCTGGACAGTGTTGTACAGCGCAAATTACAAGTGTCACGCAAAGAGCACGACAATTACACGAACCAACTGAAAATGAAATATATCGACAAATATTTTAAGCAAATGATGTCAGTTAATGTTTATTACACGCACTTGAATTAGCTAAACGCACAGTGGAGCAAAGCACATTAACAATAAGTTACAAATTAAATTGTAATGGGTAGAATTGTTAGATTTTGTCAAACACTTTTTTTCTGTATTTCAAATTATAATACATTTGCAAATAACATTATAAAGAAAAACTATGTTGTAATTAATGTATATTAATGAATTATTCAGTGCTTGTTTATCCTTGTATATTAAAACCTTAACATAATAACTGTACATATATGCATATTGGTTTACTATAAGTTAAAATCAATAAATTATAAGCTAAGAAACTACTTTGAACGTTGAGCAACTGATTTATTAATATATATATCATATTAGGATTGTGAACACAATTCTACAAATATTTACAATTAATTGTTGAAAGCATATTCAATATTCAATCTTAAAAAGGGCATTTTTGAAACATCTTCGTTCCACTGTGCAAAGAGTAATACGAAATTTGATACCTGAAAAGTTGTACACTTTAATAACTACAATATATTTTTGGTGTCTATGAAAACTATATATAATGTTATATTAATGGCCACAAGATGTCAGACGAAAGCTAATCTATCTAATGTGTATCTATAAATTTTGATACGAATAATCTTAATTTAGAAACATGAGCGAAAGCGTAATAAATGTTAATTTAATTTACAACTTTCGAAAAGAAGCAACAATAATGCAAACACAAGTTTGAAATATAGCTTATAGCAATACGATATAAATATGCGTATATTAATAATTAATATGTGTGTGCTAGACTTAAGATCTACTTATGCAGTCAATATAAATAAAGTGCAATGATGTTGAAGATCGAAAATCCTTAACAAAACTAAACATTTTCCGCTTGTTATTTACCTGAAATATTAGATATAGATGCATGAGCAATATTTTTAAATGCGGTTTATTTAGTTGCTAACAAATTACCAAATAGTTTTGGGGGTAAAATTGAGCAAATAAATATGTTTATATGCAATTATTTTTAATTGCTCGCATCTGTTTATAATTTACATCACCTTTGGCAGCGAGCTCTCATTCCAAACTAGTACAATGGGCAAATATAAATATGCATATAG
The DNA here is from genome assembly GCA_035042425.1 of Drosophila flavopinicola. Lineage (NCBI taxonomy): Eukaryota > Metazoa > Arthropoda > Insecta > Diptera > Drosophilidae > Drosophila > Drosophila flavopinicola. The sequence continues at coordinate 595,319 of JAWNLL010000242.1, read as the reverse complement.
AACAATTGTTGTGCCAGTCGCTCTTTTGTTAAACAATTAAAATGTGACTGACTGCTATATATGATCATATTGTTATACACACAATACGGACGAGTTCTCGCACCAATGTACACAATGCCTGGCTGCAACTTTTCTGCACTTACAATTGTTTTGTAATTTAATCTTATCGTTTGACAACTACTATATACATAGATATTTTCCATATATTACGGTCAGCTAACAAGTCTAGGAGAAATATATGTACATATATGCATTAAGTGGCCCGCACTTTATTTCAAACAAAAATTCGTATACAGTGGACATTAAAATGAAAGCTTAGAATTAGTTTTTGGCTTTATAAATAAAAACGAAAGCCAACTAAATGTAAAATGAATTTTTAATTTGAAATATTTTTAAATTCCAATTTGAAAGCTATTAGTTTTTCTTAACTAAATTTCAAAAGCATATTTATTACCATCAAACGATTTTGTATAGGAAAACAATTCTTCAAAATAGCCCCGACAATTTTTGGATTTCTAATTTAAAAGCGCTACTCTAATTTATATTTCCTTTCCATTTCCAGCAAGCACTGTATTTTAATTGGATATATTTTATGCACCAATTGAAAAGTTAATTGCTTAATACATACATATAAATATATGTATGAATGTATGTATGCATATGTATTTCAAACACCCCTTAATGCTAATGGGTTAATGCAATTTATCACACTGAATCAACAACAACAACAACAACAACAGTAGCAACAGAAGGAGGCAAAGCGTGTCAAGTGAAATGAAAATGCGACCGGCGGCGACCTTGAAATCAATTTGTGCCATGATGACGTCATGCGTCAACAATAACAAACTGGCGCAACAGGCAAAAGAACGAGAGCGAGGGAGAGGAAGAGAGGGAGACGAGCAGCGACAGCTGTTTGCTGTGGATGTGTACCAATAAGAATACCATTAAAATAGAATGCAACTACAAATTGTAGTCGAAAATTCTGTGCATAACTTAGAAACCACTTTGCACCCACGAAATACATAGCAAGCGATCGCATTGGTTTATTTGAATTTTTTGGCTTTAGCTAATTTCCTTTTTTTAATGGCGACAGAAAGCGAAACCGGTTTGTCATGTTCTCTGGCTAAGATACTTATGTGCGTCTGTGTGTGAATTTATTTTTGATAATTAAGCAACAGAAAAACAACAGCCGCTGAACGGGCGCCAACGCGAATTGGTGACACTTAAGTGCGTGCGCTTATGCGTGCGTTGACGCGTTGCGTTGACGTCTGCGTAGACTTGGCCTAAAGACTATATACAACATTACAGATCATTATATCAATTGTAACTTTGCAATACTATATGCATTACTTTTTATTGCAGAATGCATTAACATACTCATGTTATGTTAAGGGTAAGATCTGTTAAATGATAACATTTCCAGCAGATGTTAGATCATCAATTAGCTCTGGAAGGAATAAAAATACAATAGAAATCTTTTAAAAAATAACAAAATTATTTTAAATCTTGCATCAATTTTAATACATTTGGTTGTGTGTGTGTGTGTGTGTGTGGTGAGTGTATACAAAAGTGAACATAAAATCAACGTTCTTTCACACGCTGTAGCATGTGAGCATATCCGAGTGTGTGTTTTTGTGGGCTTACGTGTTTTTAGATATCTACATAGCTACATACATAGTTTCGTTTACATCATATTCAATTAAACATAATAAATACATTTCTAATCATATAATATATATTGTATATAAATATAACAAATAATACATCCAGTTGTTACGGCTATACAAAATCGGGCCTTGCAAATTCCAACAGATTCAACAGTACAAGTGATACAAAAATACATCATAATGAACAACCCAATCGCAGAGCACAGGCTAAACCACACAAGCGACGCCAATAACATCCAATACGAATTGTGGTACAAAATGGTTATCAATTAGTTTTTAGTTTGTAGGTTTATAGTTCAGTTTTAGATACAAAATTTCGCTAGAGTTTCACGTGCCACCAATTGCCAACAACGGTTGCACACTAATTCGACTTAGCTGAATACGGACTAGTGGAACCAACTGAGGGCGGCGTGGGCGTGGCACCGCTGCGTATTCCATCGCCCTCACATACATATTTGCCTGCAAAAGAAACAATCACAACAAATGAGTACAAACAATTCAAAGCACTTGAGCAATTTCACACACCTGAAACAAAACGTCGCTTTACCAAGGACAAACGATAGCCGCTGCCTTGCAGCTCAAATTCAATGCCCGACAGGGTGGTGCCCTCGCAATTGAACTGTGTGGCCAGCATGGCCGGCGTGGAGGGGCCATCGTTGAGCTCCAGCCGTGCACGGAGCGTGCCAACGCCGCCATCTTGTGAGTTCTGCGAGATGTCCGTAAAGTTCCACACCAAGCGATTCGATTCACCCAGCCTACAAAGAGGGCACAAAAGTCAGTCAGCAAGTGCATGAAGTGTTGGGTTAACCGCCTGCTTACCAGGATGAGTGCGGCTTGGACTGCACATTACGAACAGAGCCATTGACCGGCACTGAGAGTGTGACATTCAGCAGCGGCGAGGCGCTGGCCATGGCATGATTATTGTACTTGTAGTCAACTTTGAGCGCCGTATAGCTGGGCTCGCACTTCCAGTAGCTGACCAGCTGGAAGGGACAGGAGCTGGCGCCCGGCTTGGTGCGCACCTGATACTTGAGTATGTCCACGTTAAAGTACGAGGCAGTCGGATTGTTCTCCGCCTGCCAACGCAGCAACGCAGTCAGCGCAGGCATATTAAACTCCAGCACTGTGCTCAGCGAGCTCGACTGTTGGCGATCTCTGTGGGTGTGAACAATGGCAACGGATTCGATTAGAGGTTAAGGACATAGATATATACTATACTATGCTTACATTTGGACCAGCTTGCCGTTGGGCACAAGACTCTCCAGATTTTGTACTTGCTTAATGCGAAAGCCCAGCTTGGCTGGATTTGGATTGTTGGCTAGGAGGCCGGCAATGCCGGCTGGGAATGAGAGCATCATATCACCGGACACCTTCACCTGGCAGCGCGACTCGTCGCTGCCCCTGAAATAGGCGTGTATAATCTCATGGAATGCCACCGCCAGCGGTATGGTGTCCGATATGCCAATGGTCAGCGGCGATGGGCCACGTGACGATCCCATGCCACCAATGGCGGTGCGAAACTCCAGACTGCCAATGCTGTCCGCTCGATTCATTGCTGGCGCCGGACTCATGCGTCCGCGTCCCAGGTTGCTTGTACCCCCAGCCGCTGCCGCTGCCGCCGCCGCTGCCGCTGCCGCAGCGCTCGCTGCAGTTCCAATAGCAATCATATCGGAGCGACGAGAGGGGGGTCGTGGAATAGCAATGCTGCTGCCGGCAGCGGATGTGGGTGTTGGGATTTGACGACCGGGCGGCTTGCTCAGCGTTGCCGATGCCGGCGCCGAGACGCTCATGTCGCCCAGCTCTGAGAATATATCGCCCAGATCCGCATAGCGATTGTGGTTGACATTGTTCGCATTGTTGTTGGACAGCGTCGGGCTCTGCAGCGGCGCATAGGGATGCACGCTGGCCGTGGGCGTCGAAGCATTCGATATCTCTGGCGACTGTTGACGCGATGCAGCCGCACCTCCGCGTGGTCCGCCCTGCAGCTGCTGGCTGTGATGCTGCAAATAAAGAAATTAAATCCGAAATTAATCGAATTCAAATCGAATAATTCAACAACAGAGTCAGTCATGTTAACAGATGAGTATTAGCATTAGCAGTGCCATAACAGTTAAGCATACGCAACTGTGACCTAACATACTCTGTTAATGCCATTGGGATAACAGAGCTATGCATGCTAACAGCTGTTTACAAAATTCATTTCTTATTTGCATACCGCAAAAACTCCAGTGGGTGATAGCGATATATTCTCAACGGTGGCCCGCAGCTCATCCACGCTGGCCGACATGGGCGCCTGTCCGTTGTTAAGCGGCTTTATCTTGACGTGAATGCGTCGCTTATCGTTATCCGAATCCGAGTCTGAGTCCGAGTAGAAGCTTCCGGCTGCTAATTAAATTGCACTTTCAATATACAATGCTGAACAGTAGGGGATCAACGGTTTGGCTCACATTTGTCTTGGCCCTCTTCCCAGGCGATTTCCTTAGCTGGCTGTATGCTAAAGCCCTCCTCGTCCACCTCGTAACCGCTGCCAGTTGCATTGGCGCCGCCAGCAGCTGCGCCACCCGCTCCAGCAGCTGTCGCCGCTGTGACCGCTCCAGAAGCGCTGCTGGCATTAGCCAAGCCACTACCGCCGGCTCCAGCACCGGCCGTAGCAACACCGCTGCCTCCCATGCTGCTGGCGCCCGCCGAGTCAACGCTGCCCTGTGCAGAGGTGGCCGACAGGGCAGCCAAGCCACCGCCTGCGCTGCTGCCGCTCGAATTTTGAGTCTTCATGCTGCGTCCATGATCATCATAGTCCAGCAGTGTATTATTTGCACGCTCCACGCTGCAGAGATTGCAAATTCACAATTAGTATTTTGGGATTATCGATTGAGAAGTCAGAGCTCACCTGGTTAGACGCTCCTCCTGTATATTGTGATCGGAAGCCTCGTTGTCTTTCTTCTTCTTCGATTTTTTGGTTTTCGCCTTGTCGCGTCTACTACGCAAAATGCCCGAAACTGTTTAGAAGAATTTTGTATATTAATGTAAGTTATTTCACACAAAAGTTCGAATTTTTGTCTACACAAAAACAACAAACACTAAACGTAAATAGTATATAAACAAAACAAGCTACGCAATTTAACACATTACTAATATTTACAAAATTGCAGACCAAATCGTATACAATAAAAGCTGTAGAGTTTAAAAAAAAAGTTGTTCAGCATTTTAAATTGATTCTAAGCTGTATTTTATTGCATGACATTAATCCAAAACATAACCTAACTTCTGGAAGCCTTTTTTTCGATATGGAAACAATTATAAAATTTAATGAATCTTTGTATACAGAATACGAGCACAGAATTATTATTTTTTGCGACACAATTTACAATATTAAAAAAAATAGATATGTTGAAATTCAAATGCGAAATTATTATAATGATCTCACACAGTGTTAATGTGCGTAGGTGTTGGACAACAGCACAATATACAACTCACATAGACTCAGGATTGTTAACTGAACTCAAACACCGCCATATGAAAGTGCAACAAATGGTTACGTGAATAATGTTAGAAACTTTGTGAATATATGAATTTAGGCATGCAGAAGATGAAAGCCGTGCATAAAATAGGAAACATAGGAAAATGTACTTAATTTTAAATATAAATATACTTTATATATATACTACAGCTGAATACTTATGTAACTATATACAGAGTTATGTGTTGGGGTTTTGTTGGAGTGAGGCTTGGGTATGGGTTTTGGCTGTGGGGCTTTACTTGGGGGCACTTTACTTTCATTTTGGCATTTACCCTGAGAGTTTGATGTGAATATATTTAAGAGTGACGTTGCACGTCTGGACGTTGTTGCTGTTGTCGTTGTGGCGCCGTTGTTGCCCACTGCAGTCTGTTGTTGTTGTTGCTGATGATTGAGATGATCTTGCTCGTTTAATGATTTCGATAATTGTTGCTCGCTTGTCGTTGCATTTATTTGCTTTCTACCAGCTGCGCTAGCAGTTGGTGTTAAGGCCTCATGCGGCTGTTGTTGCTGTTGTTGTTGCTGATCTAAAGTTTTAATCTCGATTAGTTGATCGGTGGTGCATGGATGATCAAATGGATCAAATGAATTCAGTTCAATGAACGAATGTGTGTGGCGATGATGATGGTGTGAAAAAGCATGGCCCAATAGTGCAAAACATAAGAAGCGTTCAGAATACTGTTAGTTGCAGTTATTAATAACAGTCGCATGTTGTGTTGTGTGTTGTTTGAGTGTGTGTTGGGCGTGTGGGTTAGCATTTGGCATTTGGCTGGTGTTTGAGTGTATATATCGCAGAATAAAATACATAAAAAAAACATAAACCGTCACATAATGTATATACATAAACATAATATCGGAAAAATAATAAAGGGATCTCCAGTAATGGATTTAACTATCAAATGTACCATCTATTAGCTCTAGGTCGGAATATCATATGTATATAAGGGTCAAAACTGCATGGGGAAGTAAAATCTGATCAGTTTTGACAAAGTTATGCAAATTTTAGAGTCGAAAGGAATTTTTTCTAGAGAAACAGTAAATTCGAAATTTTTCATTCTTCTGTGTTACCTATTTTCCTATTTTGGAGATATAGTATAATAAAAGATACGTTTATAATAGCATAACTTATTGTGATTTCATAAAAGTTAATTTGATGTAGAGACCCTTATCGTTCTCTGTATATCTTCGTAATCCAGCCATACTATATAAGCACAATGATTATCAGAAATTAAATACTCCGTCAAAGATTAGCTGACTCAAGTCGTTTACAGTTAGATTTATACTCCCTAATTTACACACATTTAAAAAGTACTAACAAAAACTGGGATAGTTGAAAAGTTTAGGGATTGCAACACACAATAGCAGTGACTAACAGAACGCCTTTAGAGAAACGTTTAAACATAAATGATAAAGAGTTTTTAGATAGAATAGAATAGAATAGAGTCGTTACCATAATAATAAAAATAAGTTACAATTTACACGTACATAAAGAAAGAAACGTTAAACCCATATATAGGAAAATGAAAAGCATTAACTAAGGATAGAAAATAATAATAGAATGAACCTTGATTACTAGTTTCCAGAAGCTCTGAGTTAGGGGAATTTTTTGTGGTGACATTGGTGGTGAAATTAATCGTGCCAGTTGTTGTTGCTGTTGTTGTGTTGTTGGTGTTCAAATTGCCGCTTGTTGTCGCTGTGATGTTCGTGTTGTTGTAATTGTTGTTGTTGGCAGGCATACCGAAATTCCCAGAGCCGGCGCTAGCATTCGCCTGCTGCTTGCTTGCCGTCGGCATAAACCAGGAGCGCAAACTCTTCACGGTCGACGTAGAGGCGCTCGCCGGCACCGGCTGAGCTCCCATCGGATCCGGTGATGTGGGTCGTGGCGATGACGGACCACCACCGCCACTTGCACTGCCCAGCATAGCATCGTCCGCATACGGTATGCTGCCACTGGCCGCACTGCCGCTGCCCAGCGAGATGCCCGCCAGTCCATCGCCTCCGCCACCGCCGCCGCCGCCACGCTGATCCATCGACACGAGACTGCCCGAAGCGGCTGCAGTGGCTCCGCCAGAACGCAGTGCCGCCTGTATGCTGGTTGCCGAATTCGAATTCGATGCCGCAGCCGAAGTCTGCTGCGTCGGCTGCAGACGCGTTGCACTCGACAGCGAGACGAATTCCAGTTCGAGCATTTCTGTAAACAGGAATATGTTATTGAAAACAAGTGGGGAAGGATTATCTTCGGCGTGCCGAAGAGTTTATACTCTTTTCGAACCTATGGGCAATTTTCACTCTGCCAACTGCACCACTGAAATTTCGTAAGCTGTACAAAATCGTTTTGTCGCGTAACATTTTTTTTTTGTTCTAAATCTATTTAATTTATTGCCAGTTGTATAGCAGCTATAAGATATAGTGATCCGATCCGGCCGGCTCCAACCAATGTGATGTCTCTTTGAATAATAAGTATCAGTGCAAAGTTTCATCGCGATAGATTCAAAAACATGGGATATATGGCTAAAACCGACTTCGAGTTGTATGGCAGCTATAAGATATAGTGATCCGATCCGGCTGGCTCCGACCAATGTGCTGTCCCCTAGAATAATAAGTGTCTGTGCAAAGTTTTATCGCGATAGCTCAAAAACTGAGGGACTAGTTTGCATACATACAGACAGACAGACGGACATGGCTAGATCAATTTGTATTGTCATTCTAAGCATACTGGCAGTAACTTTTGGGGGTCTCCGACGCTTCCTTCTATGCGTTACAAACTTCAGGACGAACTTAATATACTATTTTCTTCGAAAAGAGTATAACAAGTGCCAACGATTTTATACTCTTTTCAAGTCTATGGATAGATTTCACTAGCTTATATTTGTTTTGCATACTGGAGGTAACTTTGGAGATTTTCGACGCTTCCTTCTATGCACAACACACTTCAGCACAAAATGTATAAATTGTTTTCTTCGTCACGAGTAAAATAACAACAATTTTGAATTGAAAAGCGATTTTTGGTAAATTAGAAAACTTTTGAAAACATTAAGCTGCCATAACTTTGCAAAAACTGAACTGATTTTTTGGTTTTTCTTCTGCTTTTATACTACATTTAAGTTTTATCAAACTAAACCAATTTTGAAGATCCAAGCCAATTTGTTTATGGGTTGTCCTCTACTTTTGAATAATATGTCTCTGTGCAAAGTGTCATCGCGATAGCTCAAAGCCTGTGGGACTAGTTTCCATACATACAAGACAGTCGGACATGGCCAGATCAATTTGTTTTGTCATCCTACGCATACTAGATGTAACTTTTGAGGGTCTCCTTCTATGAATTATATGGTTCCGCACAAAATGAATACTATTTTCTTGGAAAAGAAAGTACAAAAGTCAGTAAGTTGCATACGCACCAGGCTTTTCGAGACCCGTGTATTTATTTAATACGAATTGCTCGAGTAGTTTGTCCACAGACATGTCCACAAACTGTCGCTTGAAATCAGAGTGCACTTGTCCGACCATATCGTGATTGTTCTGCACCATTTCCAAATACGTGGAGAGAAACTCCTTCATCTGGCGCAAGTGCACCTCCTCGATCTCTTGAAAGCGCTGTTCAGTAGAGAAACGAATTTAGTTAAGGACCAAGATTGAAAAGGCCCTGTTCGTTTACCTTGCACGTTTGAGTCATGCGTCGCTCGAACTCATTCTTAATGGGATTGTGTTTGTCCAGCAGCGCTTTGTAGTCCTCTTGGAGTTTCTTCAGTTTGCTCTCCAGCTTTTCGGCATCCTTGTGCGAGCCGTTGTCCTTGTGCAGCTTCTCCAGCTCCAGCACCTTGCTGGCATACAAATCGCGCAACTTTTGCACAGCCACCGTTGAGGTTTGTATGGCCTGAACGCACTCCAGGGTCTGCGATTCCTCCTCCTTAACGCACTTGTGCTTTTTGTGCAGCTCATCCGCGTATTTGGCGACGTCCTTCACCAGCTCCGTCAGCTTCTGCACCATCTGCATGTGCAGTGTGGACAGCTTCTCGGCCGAGGTGCGCAATATGGTCCAGACGGGGGCAAAAGTGCTGTTCAATGTGCCCGTGCTGGCCTTGTGCGCCAGCTTGGACATCATTTTCGAGTTCTGCTCCTCAATGTTGGACTTCTCGCGCAGAAACTCGGACAGCTCCTTGCTGGCAACCAGTCCAAATTTCATATTATGATACAGCACATCAAATCCATTGTTTTTCTCGCCCTGTAACAGCAGATGGGTTAGAAATAGTTGGCAATTGGTTTTCACTGTCTGCGACTTACCCAAAAATAATCATTAAAGTCCACCGTCATTTTGAATGCTTCCTTAAAGTCTATGTCTTAAAAAAATTCTATGCAAATAGGCAAAAGGGTTTGCTTTGATTTTGTTCTTGGTTAATGCCTTTGGCGTTGTTGTTGCTCTGGTTGATTTTGTTGTTGTTGTTGTTGTAATCGTCGCCGTGGCTATATAATTGACTTGGTTACCCAATCCCAATACCCTACAAGCTCAACAGTGAGCACAGTGGCACAACGCTGGCGGGGCTGATCATCATCATTGTCAGTTTCGTTTTCGGCACGCTTCGGACGCATTGATTTTAAGCCCTCTGCTTTGATTTGCACCCGATTGGCCGCTACTGCAAATACAAATTGGATCTTAATAACATATGTATAGAGTATTGTCATCAAATTTAATTTAAAGTTTATAATTCAATTACAACGAGTTTATGGCTAGACCTAATGTATACCTTTGTGAATTATATTCCTAGACTTCGTTGTTCATTTGTTGCTATACAATTTTAGATATTTAGCTATGTAAATATCATAAATAGTACAAAATTCTGCTAGCACAAAAAGGTTTAATAGAATTTTTTTATTTTCATGCAGTTGTTGGCATTAAATTTAGTTTTTTTTAAAACAATATTTTCTTGATATTTTTTTAAACAATTTTTATATTTTGTTAATATGATTGCAATACATTTTGAAGTTAAAACAAAATTCGTAAAAACAAAATTTCATTTGCCTTTTAGTCTGATTAAAATAAAACCTTTATTATTTAGATAAACGTATATTTCGTATTAAAAATCACGATTTCTTGTTTGTAGTACGTACGGACATATAATTTATTTGAAAGAGCTTAAGTATGCAATGTAGCTTTATTATGCTACGACAAAAGAGTACAATAATGAATATCAAATACGAATAAATCATCTTTATAGCTCCGCTTGAATTTTGGCCATTTCTATATCGATGTGCTCGTCCAGCGCACGGGTTAATATGGTGCAGCAATCCTTGATGGCATGATAAATTATGTTTTTGATCTGAAGCTTGTCCTCGTGATTCGTGTGCGAGTGCGAGAGGCGTCTAAACTCGTGAGTCAGATGATAGCAATGCGTAATATTCTCGGGAGAGACAAAATCCTCGGCCACCTTGATGCAATTGTGCAAATTCTGGACCTGATGCGGTGCACCAGCCGGTATAAAGACCGCATCACCCAGGCACTGTACAATGGGATAGCCCTCAACGCCATATTCCTTAAAGAGACGCGCCCTCAGCTTATCGTCCAGATACCAGTTCTGATCGTGTATGGGATCATGATCCGGCTCCAGTCGAAAGCCCTTCTCCAGCGTCACCCGATTGAGCAGATCTCGTATCTTGTCCGCATCCCGTGCGGGAAAGATGTGCCAAAGCGCACCCGGCAGCACATCCGGCGACTGGCAGCGTGCCCGCGTGATGTAATCACATCCGCCCAGCGCAATGGCGCGCTGTGTAGCTGCCAGTTGGGGCTTGCTGTCTTCGTCAGTGGGTATGCCCACATATACCATAATATTGACGGCATCCGAAATGTCCAGATGCAAATTGGTGGTGCCCTTATCCGGATGCAGTGCTGAACCATAAGCATTGTACATCTTTGGCCCCAAATCGGGCGGCACAAACATTTTGGGCAAGCAGCTGGCTATGTTAAGATTGCCCGTGCGCAGCGTGTACTCCGGCATTGGCAGGCCGCGCATCAGATCCGCAAAGCGTGTGGGCAAAATCTCTGCGAAATCATCGCCCGGCGGCCAATCCTTGAGCTTCAGCAGCATTGGTTTGCCGTTGACATCGAGCAGGCGCTTATGCATGCACTGGAAGCCCTCCCAAAAGTGACGCATTGGCTGATTGGGCACCAGATTGCCATTTAGGCAGTTGATCAAATCGTTTGGCTTATCACCGAAATCGCGGCAAAAGGCCTGCGGATGCCAGAGCTCCAGATTGAGCGATCGTGCTACTTCCGAGATCATGACGGGTTGTCCGCATTTCCAAACCTCCTGGTACAGCACACGATTGTCGGGATGCATGGGATCAGTGAGGCGCAGCAGTTTGCCGTCGCACAGCCACTCATGCGGCACTCCCGGTGCCAACTGCGTCGAGTGGGCCAGCGTCATAGCACGCGGCGGCAGAAAGCGTCGCAGTCCTGCAAGTCCCTTCCGTAGGAAATTAATATGCTTAAAATTGTCAAAGGCGCTCGTAATCGGGTCCTTGCCGAGCGTTTCCTTCGTCCACACACGTCCTGGCACATAGTCAATGCCATTTTGGCGCGCAAACTCCAGCTTCTTGGCATGCAGCTGCTCGAGGCGCTGCTGCTGCTGCACCTTCTGTGCGGTGGCCAGGGAGGAAGCGCTTGTCTGCTGCTTCAGCTGCGACTCCTTGATCATGTCCTGTATGAGCTCCGTCAGCTGTTCGTCCTTCACCTGCTGCTTGCTCAGCAAACAGCCGCACACCTGTGGCACCTGCCACAACGTCCGCACCTCGTGCAGCAGCCTGCCCAGCACATTGAGCGCATCTCCTGCAATGATCTGCGTCAACATCAGTTCGGGCATCGCATGCTGCTGTTGCTTATCATCGGTGCAGAGCAGCCAGTGGTATTCATCGTGTCCGCGCTGTGTTTCCACGATGCGTCGCTTGTTCTGCAGCCCCTCCTTGCGATCCTTGAAGCAATCGATGCACACCCCAAAGCCACACTTGCGACACGTCCAGTGATAGTTAAAGAGCGTCGTATCGCAAACATCACATATCTCCCGTATGCCCTGCACGGCCTTCTTCCACGCAATCGTGCCATCGGGATTCGCGTGTAGCTTCAGTGCCTCCGCCTCCTGGCGCCACAGATAACAGAACTGATCGCCCGCATGCAGCAGGATGTAACGGCACACCTGTATATCCATATAGCCGGCGGTGGGAGCCGTTTTGCCATCCGGCTGCCAGATGGTGTAATCAATGCTGGTTGGCTCCTTGTACGGATTGGGAAAACCGGCAACGCTTAATTCACCTGCTGCATTATATTGCAGACGTCGAAACTCGTAAAAGCGACAGTAGATATCATTGTTGCTGCTGCTGTTAACAGCGCTGCTATTGGCGCTGCTAGTCGCACTGTTATTGGTGCTCGCGGCTACATGACGACGTCTGCATTCACGACACTTGGTTATGGACTGCAGCAACTTGAAGCAGGGGACGTGCTGCAAGAATATTTGGCAACTGGCGCGGTTATCTTTATCGCGCTGCTGCTCCTCGGCGCTCAGTTCAATAACATTGTCTGACTGCGGCTCCATCTCTGCTTGTGGCTCTGCTTCCACATTTGCGCGTTTACAGTTAGCGGCGCTGATGTTCGTTTCATTCGATATATGTATCTCGATTATGGACTTGGGCTCCGATCGTGATGTTATGGACAAAGCGCGCTTGCGACAATTATCGGCAGCACTTGTTAGCGATGTTGCCAGACTGACGATGGCTGCTGCTGCTGTTGCTTGCGACATTGAACTGTGCACGCGAGCATGTGTGTGTGAGAAGAGAGAGGGAGAGAGAAAAAGCATAATATGAACATCTCATAATTAGCCAGCTTATTACAATTTGCATTTGTAGCCGGCTTTATTTTGTACTTGGTAATATGCTTGAATTGAATAATTTATTCAAGTGATTTGCTGCTGGCGGCGGCGGCTGCTGCTGTTGTTGTTGTTGATCTTGCGATTGTTATCGATAACAATTATGTTAAGCAGCTTCTTATTTACATATGTATGTTATGGATGCCGCTACTGTTTACTTTTGCTTTTTTATACGAAAATATGTTACATACATACGTAAATATGTATCTGTATTTTTCATCTGTGTAATGCCGCCTTTATTACCTGGCACAGAAAAAACCGTATACAAAAGTACACTTAACAGTTAAATTTAACAAGATAATACGAATTTATGTACGCTTAAGGTCAAAGACTCTGGCCAGCGATTGATAATTTATCATGAATTGAAATGGGCGTTTATTTTGGAAGTACATAAGTATGTGTACCTGATAAGCGTATTACAGTAATGCAGACACCCTCAATATAAAAATGATTGAATTACAATGAATCAAGTAGTATGTACACACAGTATACATATAATAATGTGTACATATATTAAAAATGCTGCTGATAACAATTTGCTTCCTACTGTTCTTTTATCGTTAAATAAATTATATTCTTAGCCAAAACTTGATAATTTCGAGATTTGGATATTAGATGCATTTACACTTATTCTCGCGCTGCTGTTAAGCTTCATATGCATATTGAATTTGCAAGGCTTTGCTATGTTATCGAGATCATTAACAGAAGAAGAATAGTCCCTCTCTCTCTCTCTCTGTCTCTCGCGCAAGTGCATGCAACAAGTGTCACTGTCGTTTGCCGCATATCGATAGATTTGTTCTTGCGTATCGATTAGGAAATAGAAGATGCGGTTCAGGCTTTTGCCTTGTCATAGCTTTCAGTTACATAAATAAAGCTGGCAAGAAAAAGAAAACACCAATAATTTGCTCACACACGTACAGACCCAACGAATTAACCTTGGCTGACACAGCACACACACTCACACACGTATACGCTCTTGTGGCAGTTGCGATAATGTTTTGGGCGTGAACCGCAGCGAAGCCGCTGCTGCTGTCCGTCTTATCGATGTTTGGGCACACATACAAAATGCGAAGCAGAAAATAAAGAGAAATACAAAAACAAAAGAACCTCTGCATTCTACAACATTTGCCCTCTGCAAATTGATGAATCAATTCACTTTCTATACACTCTATTATTGACCTTTTAATTTAATTGGCTCCATTGGCACAATTGCGCTTTTTACATAACAATTTCAACTGTCTTCACAGACGTTAAATCAATAAAAGTAAACAGCCTTATAAAACGCTTTTTACAATTATATATGTACAAAATGCACATATATATAAACAACTATGCAGCAAAAAGATAGTAAGAGCAAGTATCTTTAAATCGCACGGTATGACTGTTGTAAACTGCTTAAATTTTATGATATGCGATTATTTCGAAACTTGCAGCAGTTACGCCCATAACATAATTTGGGCATCATACAAATGGATCCATCTGATAAGCTGAATTGCTACCATTTGAAGCGTAAACATACCAGCAGCACGACAACACTGGCAAGGGATTACTACATCGTCCTCTCTCCCTAACGTTTGGATTTGTCAATGAATGAGTTCCATTTTATTTATTTTCTTTCGCACAACTACTTCCAGTGCACTCGAATTATATGAACGTTGACTAACCCTTGTAGCTTAGCCACACGCTTAGTTTTAGTCCAGTTATATTATGGCACTGAAGAATTTTTATCAATTTAAATTGTGTACCTAATATAACAAATGCACAAATATATGCATTTACACACACATCCACACAAGCGTTGAACGCTGTAGCGTTCCTGCATACCAAGTATACATATCTATATGTATTGGCATATATGCATAGAAATGGGACAGAATAAAACTAGCAATTTTTCACACATCAATTAACATACTGTAGACAGCAATTGCGACTTACATTTTATTGTTGTATATTAACAGCACACTTGCACATAAGTTTTACAATATTTTGCATTTGCAAATCCAACTAGTTCTTTATAGAACGTTAATTTTCTCCACCAACGCGCACAATTCACATACACTCACATAGCAGAACGCGTCGTACTTCTTACTAGCTAGTGGTGGGCCAATATCGATTATTAGCTTACAAGTGTTCTACAATACGCAATGTTATGTAGAAGCGATTACAAATTTAGTCATAGCCGAAATTCCGCTGTCTGAAATTAAATCATTCGTATATTAAAGTAACTATATTATGACCATTAGATTAATGCATTCACTTAATATAAATTAAATAACATAGATAACTGCTACTCTGCATTCAGTGGATGGATTAAGACTTTAACTAACTGACATTTTGTACCATGGTTTCCCGTTGAAGTTTTTAAATGGTAAATCAAAATATCGATTATTTTCTTTCAACCTTATACGAGTTGGTGTAATGTACATCACTAACCGCCGGACAGCTGTGGCTGCCTCTAATTGGAAAACATGTCCTCAACATTAATTAAATGTTTAAATTTGGCCAAAGCTGTGGGCACAATTTCGTTCAAGAGTCTGCTGACGACATCACAAAACCAATTACCAGCATGGAGGTGAGTTTAAAAGCGAGAAAATAAGATCCCAAAGCGTATATCAACTATCGACTCGTGTTTTGTTTTGTTTTACATAATACACAGCCCGGCGGCAGTTGGAGGTCTATTGAAATGCGGCGTGCACACGACGATTCCTGTGCGACAGGAACGGAAGGAACTGCTCATGGAGTTCTTTGACGATCCCAAACACTGGAGCGAGATCGAGGTGAAAGTGGGACGCGCCTGGAAATCCGACGAACTGCGCATCAAATCCAACAAGGAGCTGCATCAGCTGTGGTACATCCTGCTCAAGGAGCGCAATATGCTGCTGACCATGGAGCACGAGTGCAACGACAAAATGGAAATCTTTCCCAATCCCGAACGCATGGATAAGGTCAAAATCTCCATGCAGAATCTGGAAACAGTTGTCCGCGAGCGAAACAAAGCCTATCATCTGCTGGAAACGGGCGAAACTGGCGAACGGCCGCAGAAGCAGGTGGACAACGCCTTCGGCATGCGCTGCACCTACAAGTCCTGTGAGCATGTCCTGCCGCCCTTCATGAACATCAAATGGATCAAATCGCGACATCTCAGCTACGGCGGACGCGCTGTCCACAAATTTCTGCTGCAGTATCGCGAGAAACTCTACAATGCCAAGCGCAAAGCCAAAAAGTGAGTAGTTACTTTTAAACGTACATATATTCCGCATATATAAAAATTAGATGCGAAGGCTTTTTAAACAATTCTTTATTTTATTCTGTGAACCTATTTCAAATCAATCTTTTTAGTCGTTCACGCAATGAGGTCATGATGATACTTAGACGCAATCCCAACTTTGACGTGGAGATGTTGAAACGCAAATTCCCCGACGTGGAGATCGACAAGCTACGCCATAGCGACAAGGCACGCGGACACTTTGTACCCAAGGTGGATGCCTAAGGATCATTTTTTTTGTGTTGGTCATATTACAAAGTAAAAGTAACAATAAAATAAATTCTAATCATCGAATTTAATTTTTGTGCCCGCAAAAGCAGCAATTTTTGGCTTCAGTCGCTGCTTGGCTATCCACGAAGGATGCATGCCAGCTGAGCTGTCCGGGACAGCAGTTGCAACCGGATGAATAGCTGCGGCTGGCGTCGTCGCTGTTGCGCTGCCGTCTTCGCTGAACTTTGTTTTCGTGCCTTTAAAGCTGGCTATAACTGGCTTTTGCTGCTGCTTGGCTATCCACGAAGGATGTCGATCATTGTTCTCACGCGAGTCGTTGTGCTGCTGCTTGGCTATCCACGAAGGATGTCGATCATTGTTCGCACGCGAGTCGTTGTGCTGCTGCATTTTAACAATGGGCTTGCGTCTCCTTTGCTGTATGTGATAGTCGTCCTCATCGGACTCATTGTTGCTATCGCCGGAGAGCACTACTGCTGTTGATAAATAGGGCTGGCCTGATTCGGTAATGAAGAATGGATCGACAACGTGAGTGGGTCGAGGCTTCTCTTCTCTCTTGGGCTTTTTGGGTTTCCATTGCTCTTCTTCTTTGGATATACCGTTAGCCTCCTTCTCTTCTGTCCTGACTTTGTCGGTCTTTTGCTTTAACACCCGCTGCTGCTGTTCCGTTTCTGCTCTAGGCTTTTGTTTGAATTCTATTTGCTTTTTAATAGCAATTGGTTTGTTTGATTTGTCCGTAATATGGTTATGACTTTGCTGTTGGTTAGCTTTTAGTTTCTTAGAATTCTCGATTACTTTCTGCTGTTTCTGAATTTTCTCTGGTTTGCCGCACTTGAGCTTTCCATGATTTGTGTCTCCATTATTTATGGGCTGATCTTTTTTATGTGTTTGTTCCGTTTCTGGAATATTGGATTTCTCGAGTATTTTCTCTGGTTTGCTGCGCTTTAATTTCTCCTGACTTTTGTCTCCATTCTTCACGGGCTGTTCTCTTTCCACAACGACTACGCCAGCTGGAGTTGTTATGGCATCTGTCTCGTCCTCCGGTTTCACCTCTGGCTTATGTTCCTTTAGCCATTCCATGCGATTGCGCGTCAGCGCCTTTTGATCCTTGAGCTCTTTGCGCTTGCGACGCTTTTCCTCGGTACGTTCTAGTTTAAGGCGCCGTTTGCTTGTCTCTAATATATCCTCACGCCACTTGGCATCCTTTTCAGCGCTCAAGTTGAGGGTCTTTCGAAATGTAGCTACCAGTTGCTGCATCTTTTTGTTTAATCCTAACATGGCAATTGCTATTTCATCCGGCGTGGCGCGACCATTTGTCAAGACAGCATTGAGTTTATTGTCGTCTAGCAGCAGTAGTGAACGCATGAGATCTATGCGCTTAATCACCTTTAGCTGTGAAATGCACTCAACATTCTTGCGTAGTCGTTCCTTGTGTTTATCATTATCCGGTTGCTTCTCTAGTGCATCCTTCAATTTGCGCAACTTCTGCACAAGCTTCGCAATTGTTTGAGCGCGCGCTTGTTGTATTAGTTTCTTGTTGGTAATCACCTGTAGCCAAATATTTCTAAGATTGCTAACGTAAAGTAAGGTTGTTTTACTTACCAAATTGTTAAACTCTAATTTATTAAGCATTGTATTTTTGTACAGATCAGAACATGCTGCTTTAGCCCGTTTACTTGTTTAGACTATCGGATAACTATCGAAACTATTAAATGTAAACTTACTATCGATAGATTTTTATCAATTGTAAGCGGTGTAAATGAGAGATTTAATGGACAAGTGCTATTGCACCGCTAAATGTACAGCAAGATCATTATTTTATACATTCGTTAAGTACGATCAAGTTTTAATTTGACTACAACAAAATCGATGTACAAATTTGTTGTGGCGGCATAACGATAGTCATCGCGGCTACCTCCGGATAGTTTGTATGGCAACTCGGCGACAGTGTTGCACAACAGTCTCTTACAGCCGAAATTAGCCAACACTTCCAAAATACGGCAATATAAAAAAATTCTTTCAAGAAGGGAAAACATAAACTCGTAAATTATTGTTAAACAAGAATTATTAAACTAGTTATTGCGAAAATGCAACAGTGTTAAGACGCACATAACTTCTAACTTAAAGCCGTTTAAGCTTAAACTGACGTAAAAAGAAAAAATAAAACAAGGAGGAGCCAATTTAAGCGACAGCAACAAAGAAGGTCCGGCAGCATATATACATGCACACACATACAAACACACACATACATGCATAGATAAGCCAGCACTCTCAAACTATATGTTTGTGCGCAAAATGGCAACCAATAATGGTGTACAAATATATGCAATATGTGTCGGCATGTCCCTGACTGATTGTATAGCGTAATTAATTGTATTGCACTAGAAATTCGCAAAGGGTCTGCAGCGCTTGAGTCATTCTCATCTCGCTCTCTGTCTAGTTGTATGCGTGCGTGCAAGTGGATGCGTATGTGTGTGTGTGTGTGAGCGGCAAGAAAAATACATAAGCCTAAACGCAGTGGAAGCGACTCTCTGACTCACATTAATTTATGCCTAATTATGTGCTTAATTAATTTTAATCATTTTTAATTAATAATAATTTGTGCTCATCTCCTTGACTTTGCAGTCGCCGCAGTCTGCAGTTGCAGCTCACATTTTGAGTTGGGCGAGGAACACGCACACGCACAACAATACTAACACTAACACTATAGCACACCTACACATAAACACGCACACACACACACATCACATCACAATTCACTTGGACTTCAATTGTAAACATCGAGAAGAGCACTACGGCTAACAGAACGAAGCAGCGAACGAAGCCAAATGACGGAATACAAGCTAGTTGTTGTCGGTGCTGGTGGCGTTGGCAAATCGGCTCTAACCATACAACTAATCCAAAATCATTTTGTTGATGAATACGATCCCACAATCGAGGACTCATATCGAAAGCAAGTTGTTATTGGTGCGTATGCAAGAAGCGACGATTGTCGATTATATGTGTTTTTTAATTGTAAACAAAATGTTGTTCGCTGCCAGATGGTGAGACATGCTTGCTGGATATTCTGGATACCGCCGGACAAGAAGAGTATTCCGCCATGCGAGATCAGTATATGCGGACCGGTGAGGGTTTCCTCCTGGTGTTTGCCGTCAACAGTGCTAAATCATTTGAAGATATTGGCACATATCGCGAGCAAATCAAACGTGTCAAGGATGCCGAGGAGGTGCCAATGGTCCTCGTGGGTAATAAATGTGATCTGACTTCGTGGAACGTGCAGAACGAGCAAGCAAGAGAGGTATAATTCAAACTCTATATATTTAATACCTCCTGTATATATATGACATCTATATCCACTTGCAGGTGGCCAAACAATATGGCATTCCATATATTGAAACATCAGCGAAGACGCGCATGGGCGTGGATGATGCATTTTACACACTGGTGCGCGAGATACGCAAGGATAAGGATAACAAGGGACGAAAAGGACGCAAAACGAATAAGCCGAACCGTAGATTTAAATGTAAAATGCTCTAAATCGCCTCGCACTAGTTTTTTTGTCATGTCATTATCGCCTGTCCGGAATGTGTGTGTGTGTGCGAGTGTGCGTGCGTGCGTGTGTGTGTGTGTGTGCCAGGATGTTTTCCGAGCATTGAAATGCTGTAGTTTATATTTTCTTTTGTGGCATTTTGCATTGCGGCGTTTTAGTTTACGCACAAATACGCATTCCCGCACACACAGGCACTCACACACACAGCCACACACATACAAGTGCGCGTGGTTAGTTTGGTGCAATTGTTGGGAGGAAGAACAAAATTGTAATTAATTTAAGCAACTAAAGTTTTATTATGTATGTCAAATCATTTTTGTGTGCAGCATGATGTGTGTCGTTTGAAAATGCTTTGTGGCGCCCCATTTTAAGATTATGAATTATGCATGTGTATCGTAACATGTATAAATAACTCTGAATACTATTTGTAAACTGCCTTGGTTAAAAGCTGCTGCGACAGCGCATTTGGATAACCATTTGTTTTTTCAGGGAGCACGAAGCTATAACTAAAACTATGTTATTTGTGTGTGTACGCCGTGCTTCAAAACGATATATACGATATTTGTATGTAAATTAATTATTTAGTTCTCGGACCTGTTTTTATTACTGGTTGGCTTTGCAATCAATGCTTTACAGTTCATAGCATTTTAAGGAGCTGCATATATACATATACATTTAGCCAGTCGCGTTTGATTTGATTTCTTCTCTCTTACACACACACACACCCATCATACACATACGCATAAACAGAATTCCATTAGAAATTTCCACAAGAAAGAAAACGAAAAATGCATGTTTAACGAAAAGCTCACTGTTCTTATACTTTTTGTGGTGCTAAATTGAGAAAATCAACAACAAATACCAGCACAAAAATATTGTATGCGCTATTTTATAGAAATCGACAATTTTATTTTTTTCTAATTATCTTACTGACAGATCGAACAGTTAACTAGCTTATGCGAAACTCTCATTTTTTTACTTGAGAATGAAACGCAAACAATCGTGTCTATTAATATATGTATGCATATATATATAAATATATATGTATAATTAAAATGACTGCACCTAAATCACGTATATAAATTTTCAATATATGATTAAAGAGCTTCGCATAAGCCAGAAACATTCATACATATATTGCAGTTGGATGCTGCATTAAACAACAAGCAGCCAATTACATATACATATATAGTTTGCTTTAAGCTTTTTATACATACATAAATTAATATTTAATTTTTTTGTATTCATTTTTGCCATACAAAAAGGAAAGTAATAAATCAATTGTGTGTACTATTTATATACTTTGTTACGAATCGTTTGTTCCTATTCCACGCAGTTCGACTTTAAGACCCTTTTCAATTTGTCCATTTCAGCTCCTGAATAATCCCATTTTGGAGAATCGTATTCGTCAAATGGCGCATTTGTCATGTAGAGAATTGAGTTGGCAACAGGATAATACTGAATTATTTCCGGTTGCATTAGACGAGTCTCCAAATGATGTTTATCTTTTAATAATTCCAAGTTGACATTGAGGGAAGCTGCTATAGCTGCTATAGGGAGGTCGATACTAAAAAACGCAATAATAGATGATACGCAATATGATATGAGATATTAACATATAAAATTTAAATTTAGCCTTACCTGCTCTTCTCACACTTAACAGCCAGTCTTTGCAGAACCAACATACCAAAACATATTGAATCTGTCTTTGAATTTGTCGACACAATCTCTTTCCAAAGCAACTGAAATACTTGCTGCAGCTGCTCCAAATTTAAGGACTCCCAATTCAACTCACAATATATGTGCACAACAGAAATGATGGACTCTTGTTGATTGGGTTGCAGACTGGACAATGTCTCCAGTTTCTCCATTAGCGAGTTAAAAGCAGGCAGCTGTTTGGCCACCACACATTCATACAAGTACCTAATATTTAGTTGGTTATTTGGAGCCAATAAGGCCGTCCAAAACTCATCAGACCAATACCCCTGCAAAGTTGCACCCGCAGATTCGAGGTTAATAAATGTTCTGGCAATGCGCATTTGAGTTCTGTGGTCTTTCGAATTTTCTAACAACGTTTCTTCCTTGGTAATGCCCGCATTGATGCTCAACAATTCATTAAACAGTTCAAATAATTCATGTTTTTCAATTCGAGATACATGTGTGATAAAATTGTTTCGTCTAAGATGATCTGCTACGTTCCATGTCGATAAACTGTTCAAAAATGCGTTCTCGATTCTATATATATGAAAAAGTATAAAAAATTGTAAAACCTTAATACTATAATAAAAGCAAGCTTACCGCGTAGCTCCCGTAGAAGCCTCACCATCTAGTAATCCCCTTATTACCGTCGATTGTGGCAGAGATTTTGTGACAATTAATATTCCCCCAAGCTCCCAACCGGCAGTAGCATTGGAAATCATGTCTTCAATAAGATTTTTCGTTTCATTTGTGTCGAGATGCTGAATTGCATATCTCAAAACCTTTCCAGTGCTGCACAAGTCGAAATAAATATGATCAGTTACAGTTTCTATTATATACTTGAGTTACTTACACTATCCAACGTTTTGGGTACTTCTTTAAAACCATTAAAAATGTTTCAAATACTTGCGCGTTCTCCAGCCTTTTGTCATATTCTCCAAGTAGATTAGCTAAGTGCAGAAGTGTATTGAATGTGCCATTCTCCAAGATCTCAATTGGATTCAAATGAAATTCTTCGAGTTGGCTCCAACTTTTCACATATCGTTTTAGAAATAAGTCGACGCTTTGCTGTGTCACAAACAACTTTTCCTCCTCTGTGTCGCAGTTCAGCTTATCAATTAAATATTCCTGCAAGTCTTTAACATTTCTGAATTCTGTGACAAGGTCCACATTTAAATCATACACAGAATGATAGAAATCTGTATATTCCAGATGAAAATTAAAGAAAACGGGAAGACGCCACCATCCGTGCTGGGCTTTTGGAACATGCTCGAATTGTATCGGTAGTTCCTTAAGTGCATGCCACACATTGCTATTCTGATCATTGCATAGCATTTTAAAAGAACTTTGTGTAAGATGGACAATTTCTATGTTCATATTTTTGCAATTCTCGATTACTTTTCCAAGCAAATATAATGCGAAATCACAAACCTCATTGCTATTATTGAAGAGCACTCCTGCAAATGACATGTAATCGCCCACAGATAAACTCTCGATTGTGATCTGAATATGGAAATAAATAAATTTGAAAACAATCAAAAAATCTTAAATTCATATATAATTAACTCACCTCTAAGGCCTCACAAAGGCGATTGCTGGCACTATTTCGTAAAACCTGGTTTTCTAAATTACGCGCAAGAGCTGCAAGTTTCAGAAGATGCTTTTTAGAGATATGTGGCTGCTTTTTAGGCTCAAGGCAATCCAGCCAGCGGTGCAGAGGAACTCCAAGCCAAGCCACCTGGCCAAACGCCTTTAAAAACTGCTTATTGCCGGTGTCGGCAACAAACTTCTTCATGTGTTGCTCTGGCAAAAAGTAAGCTTCAAAGTTGTGCAACTCCAACTTATTGGTAGCTGCAAGGAACTCTATTAGCAGATCTGCGCTGCTAAGTTCAGATACAGTGAAGTGGTCCATCATGAATTCCAGGATGGAGCCCAGCACTTGAATGTTGGCAACCTGGAACAATTTGATGTACAAAATTCGCAACCAATTTGGATCGTTATTCCTTTCTTTTAGAAGACTTAACGGGATTCCCATCGACGCTGGATTTTGTGTAGATTCCTTTACTTCCAGGCATTCCATTATAATAAGATAGGTGAATAAATCCAGCGGTTGTTGTACATTGGTATGATTTAAACTCTTGTCGAGTAATATTTTAAGAAGTAAATGCGCAGATCTACGCATCCCTAAAACGTTCGACGCCAACATTTCGCTTATGCGGTGTAACAGCTTTGATAACATCACGCATTCTATTCCTAATTCGCACAGAAAATCGTCAAACAGTGTCGCAAGTATTTCGCCACTTTTCGTCCGATAATCGTTAGTAAAAGTTTTCGAGCAGAGCTGGATCAGTAGAAACTTTTCTTTCTGTGGAAAATGGCTCGTCCACATATTCACACACAAAAGCAAGTCGGACACAAGTTCGGAATTGTATACAGGCAATTCTTCATCGCCTTTTGTCTCGGGAATTATTACCGCAATCAGCTTCCGAATCAATTTCAAAGCTAACTTTACATTTTCACTGTTCTTTGTGTTTAGTAATCCGCAAGTGAAGCGCAAAACACGCTTTACGCTATCTTCCTTATTGATGTCCATAAAATCAAGCAGAATTTCTATCAATTCCTCGGTCGTTGAGGGTTGTAATGAACCACAAGATTCTGATATTGACATGGTGATATTTATTTTTGATAATTTATTATTCTTTTGTCCATTCGCTAAAACTATTTACACCTGTGATGAAATACAATATTGTTATCATTGTGAGCTTAATCCACCTGTGTGAACATATCAGGTAGTACAACATTGTAGATATTTAATTAACTTGCTTGTGACTTGTATCCCAAAGGAGCAGCTATAAGGCTTTCTAGTATGTGGATATAAATTTAAAATTCAGATTTAAATGCAATGGTAGCACCAAAACAAAGCTTGCAGAAATAACATCTGATTCTCATCGATAGTTCCAATCAGATGTGCTTAATTAAATCTGGTCACTTTAAAAAAGCAGCTCATTATTAAGGTGATACCAACTTATTACTACACTAAATATTTATAAAACGAATAAAACGACGATAAAACGAGTGGAAATGGAGTATTAACATTACAAAACATTAGGTATCCAGGTACAAAACCAATTTTTTTAAAATAGCTGGAAGTGCCGTGGTAATCGTAATTATTCAAACGGCACCCAATCGATAGTTCTTAAAGTGACCAGACAAACCAAAAGGTACTTGCATATCGCATCTTAATTCATTTGCTGCGGGCAGTTGATTTATATGTTGGTTTAATGCAGGGTTGGCTGGTTATCACCGCGAACCCGTTTCAAATCCCAATTAGAATCTGGTTTAGCTAAGTATTTAAATATAAGCGCATAACCATGGAAATAGTATTTTGCTGCCAACTGTACCGTGATGAGCATCCAATTCAATGTGAATGGCTTTCCGTACGTGGTGCAGCCGGCGGACTACGCCCCAGACATCACGCTAAATACGTTCCTGCGGGAGCACCTCCATCTGACGGCCACCAAGTACATGTGCCTGGAGGGCGGCTGTGGCTCCTGCGTTTGTGTCATACGGCGGAGACATCCGATCACAGGTGACATTACCTCCCGGGCCGCCAACTCGGTAAGTGCCAGAGGCAGGGATTATGTGGTTTTTCTAAGTTGTGCTTTATCTCCCAGTGCCTGACGCTGCTCAATAGCTGCAACGATGTGGACATTGTCACCGACGAGGGGCTGGGCAATAAGAGCGCCTATCATCCCATACAGAAGCGTCTGGCCAAGATGAATGGCACTCAGTGCGGCTACTGCTCGCCGGGATTCGTGATGAACATGTACGGGCTGCTGGAGGCGCAGGCGGGACAAGTGACCATGGCCGAGGTGGAGGATGCGTTTGGGGGAAACATTTGCCGCTGCACTGGCTACCGCCCCATACTGGATGCCATGAAGTCCTTTGCCGTGGACAGCAACGTGGAGGTGCCGGCGGAGGTTGTGGACATAGAGGATTCATTCGAGCTGCTCTGTCCACGCACCGGTCAGTGCTGCAGCGGTAGTTGCTCCCGCCCCTCGCTGCCAGCCCATAACAACAGCGATTGGCACTGGCCCAAGACACTGGCCGAGCTGTTCCAGGCGCTTGGCCAGGTGCAACCTGGAGAGGATTACATGCTGGTGGCTGGCAACACAGGGCATGGCGTATACAGGCGGCCGAGGAACATACGGCACTATGTGGACGTCAGCATGGTGCCCGACCTGAAGCAGCACAGCATCGAGGCGGACCAGCTGCTGATAGGCGCCAACGTGACTTTAACGGATGCGATGCAGCTCTTCCGACAGGCTCAGCAACGCGCTGGTTTCGAGTACTGCGCACAATTGTGGAAGCACTTCAACCTGATCGCGAATTTGCCGGTGCGGAATGTAAGTGCTGGCTACAAACCATAATCGTATCAAAACTTGTTTAAAACTCGTTTTTGGCAGCGAATTGAATACGATTTATTTTAAATTAGGATACAAACTTTCAATTAGAAAGTGAATGGAAGTAGTCGAAGATTGGATGCTCTTACAAGAGATCATATTAGAGATAATAGGATCGATACTAAGTAACATTTTAGATCGCTTAGGTATTTGCAAAGCATTATAGCTTTTATTAATTCCCAATTTTAAATAAGTGCACCTCTTCCAATTGCAGAATGGAACTCTGGCGGGCAACATCTCAATCAAGAAGCAGCATCCGGAGTTCGCCTCGGACGTTTTCATCACATTCGAGGTTCTGGATGTGCAGGTCCTGGTGCACGAAAATGCGAACAGCCAGCGAGTCATGAGCCTACAGGCTTATCTGCAGGATGTCACGCCTAGATTGGTCATTGGGGCATTTATACTAAGGTCCTATCCCAAGTCGAGATACTTATTCAACTCCTACAAGGTGAGTGACGAACTGCGAATCCGAAACCTTTGTGACTCTTCTGCCAAATAGATCCTGTCGCGGGCTCAGAACGTTCACGCCTATGTCAATGCTGGCTTCCTCATCGAGTGGCAGAACTCTCAGAATCGGATGGTGGCATCAGCTCGCATGTGCTTTGGCAACATTCGACCTGACTATGTGCACGCCCAGAATGTTGAGCAGTTCCTGGTGGGTCGCGACCTTTACGAGAGCAGCACAGTGGCGCAGGTCTTCGAGCAGCTGCTGACTAGCCTGCAGCCAGTGGAAATGCCGCCCGAGGCGTCGCCCGAATATCGCCAGAAACTGGCCTGCGCGCTCTTCTACAAGTTTCTGCTTGGCTCGGCGCCCCAGGAGCTCATTCGGCAGCGTCTTCGTAGCGGTGGGCAGCTGCTGGAGCGTCCCCTTTCCTCGGGCAGTCAAACCTTTGAGACCATACGAAAGAAATATCCGGTGACGCAGCCGGTGCAGAAGTTAGAGGGTATATCTATTCCATCTACTCAACTATAGTATCTAAAGGATATCCTTTCTTTTTGATAGGCCTCATTCAGTGCTCTGGGGAGGCCAACTACATGAACGACTTGCTGACCACCTCAAATACTGTGCACTGCGCTTTCGTGACAGCCAAGCGAGTGGGTTCCACAATCGAACAGATAGATGCAACGGCTGCCTTTCAGTGCAAAGGAGTGGTTGCCTTCTATGGGCTTAAGGACATACCAGGCGACAATAACTTCAACAATACGACATTGCTGACAGTCCCGGGCGAGATTGAAGAGATATTTTGTGCTGGACGCGTCAAGTACTATGATCAGCCACTGGGTGTAGTCGCTGCCCTCACTCACGATGTGGCTGTCCACGCGGCAACACTGGTGAAGGTGACCTATGCCAATGACCAGGTGAAGATCTACAAGAATATGAACGTGGTGCTAGCTGAACAGATTGAAGAACGCATTATACAATGTACTACAAGAGCTGAAGAGACACCTAAGCCAATGCTGGAGCCAGGTGATGTACTGGGTCGTGGTATTCTGGAGTTGGAGTCCCAGTACCACTTCACCCTGGAGCCACAAACCACAGTGGTGGTGCCTGTTGAGCAGGGACTTCAAGTTTGGAGCGCCACCCAATGGATGGACGTGACCCAGGCCAGCATTTCACGCATGCTCAAATTGGAAGCCAATGCGGTTCAGCTACAGGTTCGACGTGTCGGTGGCGCCTATGGGGCTAAGGTGACACGGGGTAATCAGGTGGCCTGCGCCTGCGCATTGGTTGCCCACAAATTGAATCGACCAGCTCGTTTCGTGCAAACTATTGAGTCTATGATGGAATGCAATGGCAAACGATGGGCATGTCGGTCCGATTATGAGTTCCAGGCAAGGGCCAGTGGATCTATTCGCATGCTGAGCAATAACTTCTATGAGGATGCAGGCTGCACGCTCAACGAGAATGTCGTCGAATTCACCTTGGCAGCAATGCGAAATGTCTACAATTTGACCAGCTTGAACCTCAAAACAAAGGGAGCAGCCGTTAGAACGGATGCACCTAGCTCGACATGGTGTCGAGCACCGGGAACAGCAGAGGGTAAGTCACAGAATCTATCGTTCCAAGCTGATTACCGAACTATTACTCCTCACAGCTATTGCCATGACGGAGACCGCACTGGAGCATATTGCCTTTGCCTGTAAAATGGATCCGGCTGATGTTCGACTCGTTAACCTGCGCCCAGGTAATAAAATGGTGCAGCTGCTGCCCCGATTCCTGGCATCCACGGAATACCACAAACGGCGGGAGCGGATCAACTTGTTCAATGCTCAGAATCGTTGGCGCAAGCGTGGCTTGGGACTGGCCCTGATGGAGTTTCCCCTGAACGTGAGCATTGCTCTCTGCTACCCCTCGACAGTGGCAATCTACCACGCGGATGGCTCTGTGGTCATCTCGCATGGCGGCATTGAGATCGGCCAAGGCCTAAACACAAAGGTGGCACAGGTGGCTGCCTTCGTGCTGGGCGTACCACTGGAGCGAGTGCGTGTGGAGAGCAGCAACACGATCCTCGGAGCCAATTCCTTTGTGACAGCCAACTCTATGGCTAGCGAACTGGTTGGTATTGCCGTTCGCAAGGCCTGCAACACGCTTAATCAGCGTCTCGAGCCCGTAAAGCGCCGGCTGGGCACCCAGGCCACTTTTCAACAGGTAGTGGAGGCAGCCTTCACCCAATCCATCAGCCTCATTGCAACTGAGTCGTTCAAAGCGGGCGATCAGAGCGACTACAGCATCTATGGCCTAAGCCTCAGCGAGTTGGAGCTGGACATACTGACTGGCAATCACTTAATACGCCGCGTCGACATCCTCGAAGATGCGGGCGAGAGTCTCAGTCCCAGCATAGACGTCGGCCAGGTGGAGGGTGCCTTTGTCATGGGCTTGGGCTACTACCTGACTGAGCTGCTGCTCTACGACCGGCAGACGGGTCGCCTTCTCACGAACCGCACCTGGAACTATCATCCGCCGGGCGCCAAGGATATTCCCATTGATTTTCGCATCGAGCTACTGCAAAAGACTCCCAATCCCGTCGGTTTCCTGCGATCCAAGGCCACCGGCGAGCCGGCTCTCTGTCTGGCAGTGGGCGTGCTCTTTGCCATGCAGCACGCCATACAGTCCGCGAGGCAGGATGCCGGACTACCCAGAGAGTGGGTGCGCTTGGGAGCACCCACTACACCAGAGTCTGTGGTACTCTCTGCGGGCAACGAAGTGCAGCAATTTGCATTGCAATAAATGGAAATATGTATTTTCTTATCATTTTAATCTTTGGGCTTGGCTTTGAAATGTTTTGTTTATTATATATTTATATATATACATATATACTTATTTGGCGAGACCAAAAACGATTAGGAATTACGAAGTAAAATTCTTTTAAATATTTGAACTAGTTTTTGTAAGCATATTAATCATTAAAAGCATAATGCGCATTATTTAAAAGCTGCCAATAAAAAATAAATGACATAAATAAATTTGTTAATATCAGAGGTCGCAATTAGTTTTAGTTTCCGAAAAATACTAGTTTTTCTCAGATACAATGAAAAAATGCCGATGTGGAGGATGTTTCTGCGCAAGAAGCACTTGAAATTCGACCATAAGAGGAACCATAAGAGATATATTAGTTTTTCAAGTAAATCCTAAACTCAAGTACTAACATATTTACGCAACTATAATTAAATCCTTTAGATTTCTTAAAATTCAATAAGCACAAGGAACTACAATATATGGTATTTAAAGATTTCATACAATTAGAGTTTAAGCCTAAATCAGCTTGATTTGTTTAGTTCTAGGGAAATACTACAAGGCGTTTGCCAGAGAGAACTTCAAGATCTTAGGCAAATATTGGAAAATATACAAAATCCGTTATCCAATTTTGTTGTACCTTGAATTATAATAAATAATATCTATCGAAAAAAAATAATAAAACGCAAACTTGTAATTGGAAAGTATTTGTGTAGTGGAATTGGCGTACATATTTAACTCAGCTTATACTACATAATGAAAACTAGAGAAGAATGAGACAAGTACTAAACCAAAACACCGCATCTTCTTTTTATTATCTTTGTGACTTGATGCACAATTTTAAAGTATTTTATAGATTTTATTAGGTAATTACCAAAAACCAAACCCTAAAACAATATACTTATAACTCAATATAAAATAAAACATATTTCCATTTATTGCAATGCAAATTTTTGCACTTCGTTGCCCGCGGAGAGTACCACAGACTCTGGTGTAGTGGGTGCTCCCAAGCGCACCCACTCTCTGGGTAGTCCGGCATCCTGCCTCGCGGACTGTATGGCGTGCTGCATGGCAAAGAGCACGCCCACTGCCAGACAGAGAGCCGGCTCGCCGGTGGCCTTGGATCGCAGGAAACCGACGGGATTAGGAGTCTTTTGCAGTAACTCGATGCGAAAATCAATGGGAATATCCTTGGCGCCCGGCGGATGATAGTTCCAGGTGCGGTTCGTGAGAAGGCGACCCGTCTGCCGGTCGTAGAGCAGCAGCTCAGTCAGGTAGTAGCCCAAGCCCATGACAAAGGCACCCTCCACCTGGCCGACGTCTATGCTGGGACTGAGACTCTCGCCCGCATCTTCAAGGATGTCGACGCGGCGTATTAAGTGATTGCCAGTCAGTATGTCCAGCTCCAACTCGCTGAGGCTTAGGCCATAGATGCTGTAGTCGCTCTGATCTCCCGATTTGAACGACTCAGTTGCAATGAGGCTGATGGATTGGGTGAAGGCTGCCTCCACTACCTGTTGAAAAGTGGCCTGGGTGCCCAGCCGGCGCTTTACGGGCTCGAGACGCTGATTAAGCGTGTTGCAGGCCTTGCGAACGGCAATACCAACCAGTTCGCTAGCCATAGAGTTGGCTGTCACAAAGGAATTGGCTCCGAGGATCGTGTTGCTGCTCTCCACACGCACTCGCTCCAGTGGTACGCCCAGCACGAAGGCAGCCACCTGTGCCACCTTTGTGTTTAGGCCTTGGCCGATCTCAATGCCGCCATGCGAGATGACCACAGAGCCATCCGCGTGGTAGATTGCCACTGTCGAGGGGTAGCAGAGAGCAATGCTCACGTTCAGGGGAAACTCCATCAGGGCCAGTCCCAAGCCACGCTTGCGCCAACGATTCTGAGCATTGAACAAGTTGATCCGCTCCCGCCGTTTGTGGTATTCCGTGGATGCCAGGAATCGGGGCAGCAGCTGCACCATTTTATTACCTGGGCGCAGGTTAACGAGTCGAACATCAGCCGGATCCATTTTACAGGCAAAGGCAATATGCTCCAGTGCGGTCTCCGTCATGGCAATAGCTGTGAGGAATAACAGTTCGGTAATCAGCTTGGAACAATATAATCTTTGACTTGCCCTCTGCTGTTCCCGGTGCTCGACACCATGTCGAGCTGGGGGCATCTGTTCTAACGGCTGTTCCCTTTGTTCTAAAGTTCAAGTTGGTCAAATTGTAGACATTTTTGAGGGCTGGCTGTGTGAGAAAGTCGACGACATTCTCGTTGAGCGTGCAGCCTGCATCCTCATAGAAGTTATTGCTCAGCATGCGAATAGATCCACTGGCCCTTGCCTGGAACTCATAATCGGACCGACATGCCCATCGTTTGCCATTGCATTCCATCATAGACTCAATAGTTTGCACGAAACGAGCTGGTCGATTCAATTTGTGGGCAACCAATGCGCAGGCGCAGGCCACCTGATTACCCCGTGTCACCTTAGCCCCATAGGCGCCACCGACACGTCGAACCTGTAGCTGAACCGCATTGGCTTCCAATTTGAGCATGCGTGAAATGCTGGCCTGGGTCACGTCCATCCATTGGGTGGCGCTCCAAACTTGAAGTCCCTGCTCAACAGGCACCACCACTGTGGTTTGTGGCTCCAGGGTGAAGTGGTACTGGGACTCCAACTCCAGAATACCACGACCCAGTACATCACCTGGCTCCAGCATTGGCTTAGGTGTCTCTTCAGCTCTTGTAGTACATTGTATAATGCGTTCTTCAATCTGTTCAGCTAGCACCACGTTCATATTCTTGTAGATCTTCACCTGGTCATTGGCATAGGTCACCTTCACCAGTGTTGCCGCGTGGACAGCCACATCGTGAGTGAGGGCAGCGACTACACCCAGTGGCTGATCATAGTACTTGACGCGTCCAGCACAAAATATCTCTTCAATCTCGCCCGGGACTGTCAGCAATGTCGTATTGTTGAAGTTATTGTCGCCTGGTATGTCCTTAAGCCCATAGAAGGCAACCACTCCTTTGCACTGAAAGGCAGCCGTTGCATCTATCTGTTCGATTGTGGAACCCACTCGCTTGGCTGTCACGAAAGCGCAGTGCACAGTATTTGAGGTGGTCAGCAAGTCGTTCATGTAGTTGGCCTCCCCAGAGCACTGAATGAGGCCTATCAAAAAGAAAGGATATCCTTTAGATACTATAGTTGAGTAGATGGAATAGATATACCCTCTAACTTCTGCACCGGCTGCGTCACCGGATATTTCTTTCGTATGGTCTCAAAGGTTTGACTGCCCGAGGAAAGGGGACGCTCCAGCAGCTGCCCACCGCTACGAAGACGCTGCCGAATGAGCTCCTGGGGCGCCGAGCCAAGCAGAAACTTGTAGAAGAGCGCGCAGGCCAGTTTCTGGCGATATTCGGGCGACGCCTCGGGCGGCATTTCCACTGGCTGCAGGCTAGTCAGCAGCTGCTCGAAGACCTGCGCCACTGTGCTGCTCTCGTAAAGGTCGCGACCCACCAGGAACTGCTCAACATTCTGGGCGTGCACATAGTCAGGTCGAATGTTGCCAAAGCACATGCGAGCTGATGCCACCATCCGATTCTGAGAGTTCTGCCACTCGATGAGGAAGCCAGCATTGACATAGGCGTGAACGTTCTGAGCCCGCGACAGGATCTATTTGGCAGAAGAGTCACAAAGGTTTCGGATTCGCAGATCGTCACTCACCTTGTAGGAGTTGAATAAGTATCTCGACTTGGGATAGGACCTTAGTATAAATGCCCCAATGACCAATCTAGGCGTGACATCCTGCAGATAAGCCTGTAGGCTCATGACTCGCTGGCTGTTCGCATTTTCGTGCACCAGGACCTGCACATCCAGAGCCTCGAATGTGATGAAAACGTCCGAGGCGAACTCCGGATGCTGCTTCTTGATTGAGATGTTGCCCGCCAGAGTTCCATTCTGCAATTGGAAGAGGTGCACTTATTTTAAAGTGGGAATTAATAAAAGCTACTTGTCTTCATATATAATCATCCACGCATCATAACTTTGGCAATAATCTTATCAACACAAACAGATTCATTAAACACTTTACAAATACCAAAGCGATCTAAAATGTTACTTGGTATCCATCCTATTATCTCTAATATGATCTCTTGTAAGAGCATCCAATCTTCGACTACTTCCATTCACTTTCTAATTGAAAGTTTGTATCCTAATTTAAAATAAATCGTATTCAATTCGCTGCCAAAAACGAGTTTTAAACAAGTTTTGATACGATTATGGTTTGTAGCCAGCACTTACATTCCGCACCGGCAAATTCGCGATCAGGTTGAAGTGCTTCCACAATTGTGCGCAGTACTCGAAACCAGCGCGTTGCTGAGCCTGTCGGAAGAGCTGCATCGCATCCGTTAAAGTCACGTTGGCGCCTATCAGCAGCTGGTCCGCCTCGATGCTGTGCTGCTTCAGGTCGGGCACCATGCTGACGTCCACATAGTGCCGTATGTTCCTCGGCCGCCTGTATACGCCATGCCCTGTGTTGCCAGCCACCAGCATGTAATCCTCTCCAGGTTGCACCTGGCCAAGCGCCTGGAACAGCTCGGCCAGTGTCTTGGGCCAGTGCCAATCGCTGTTGTTCTGGGCTGGCAGCGAGGGGCGGGAGCAACTACCGCTGCAGCACTGACCGGTGCGTGGACAGAGCAGCTCGAATGAATCCTCTATGTCCACACACTCCGCCGGCACCTCCACGTTGCTGTCCACGGCAAAGGACTTCATGGCATCCAGTATGGGGCGGTAGCCAGTGCAGCGGCAAATGTTTCCCCCAAACGCATCCTCCACCTCGGCCATGGTCACTTGTCCCGCCTGCGCCTCCAGCAGCCCGTACATGTTCATCACGAATCCCGGCGAGCAGTAGCCGCACTGAGTGCCATTCATCTTGGCCAGACGCTTCTGTATGGGATGATAGGCGCTCTTGTTGCCCAGCCCCTCGTCGGTGACAATGTCCACATCGTTGCAGCTATTGAGCAGCGTCAGGCACTGGGAGATAAAGCACAACTTAGAAAAACCACGTAGTCCCTGCCTCTGGCACTTACCGAGTTGGCGGCCCGGGAGGTAATGTCACCTGTGATCGGATGTCTCCGCCGTATGACACAAACGCAGGAGCCACAGCCGCCCTCCAGGCACATGTACTTGGTGGCCGTCAGATGGAGGTGCTCCCGCAGGAACGTATTTAGCGTGATGTCTGGGGCGTAGTCCGCCGGCTGCACCACGTACGGAAAGCCATTCACATTGAATTGGATGCTCATCATGGCACATTTGGCAGCCAAATACTAAAGGCCATGGTCAGGCGCTTGTATTTAAAGCCCCTGCCGAAACCTGATTAGCCGTAATTAGGCTAAAGCTAAACGGGTTCGTGATGATAACCAAGCAAAGCTACTTGTGAGCAAGCACAGTAAAATTGAAGCAACTCTTCACAGCAATAAATCAAGATACGCTTTTGAATTACCTTTTGTATTATGCCTAACAAAGAGGTTCCTACTGGCAATAACACTGATTTCCATTTCGGTTGGAGTTATTGATACCAACTAGAACATATAGATGACAATTGCTTTTTATATCGTTTGAAATTTGAAGCTCCTTGTAAGCCAGCTCAAATAAAATCTAAAAAAAATTGCAAAATTTAAATAGATACATGCATACAATGACAATATGGCATTGACGCCTAATTATTCTGCTGATTGTGCATAAGAAAATTGAACTTATTTATTTATTTACTTATTTACTTACGTTAGACATCCAATTTGGATATGGAACGCTTGTCATTGATCTGAGGTAGCAGCTTCTAGTCTTCTTTCATAAACTAGTCTATAGAATTCAAAGTTATGCAAAAAAATAATTTTTTTTTCAAACTTTTATGAACAATTCGTATGGGTTGTTTATTTGTACTAGCATGGACTTAGAGTCCCAATGCTTCCACTTATGCTATGTTTAAGCAATCATTAATAACATAATTTAAGGTGTGCTTTAAATAACAAAAGCAAACTTTCTGGTGATTTTGGTGCATTTCAGTGGAATGAGGTTTTTTGTTAACGGAAAAAATCAAAATTTCTTTAAGTTATCGATATTTTTTGTGGCCATGATAACGAACAGAACCAGATCATATTATTTGTTCACTAGTTCATTCATTTCGACAGAACTCTTTTATAACGATTCTATAAAACTAAATATTACACATCACTAATATTTTCGTGCCAGACGGCATATGCCTATACTATTGATTATTAACATTGTGTAGCTTTAAATTTGATTTGATTGCACAACAAATCAACAATAACTAAGCTTGTACGTAACTTATAAGGTGAGTGCGATGTAAAATACGTAAAATACAGAGATGTTATGCTATTTACGCAAAAAGACACCAACGACGCCGCAAGTCGCCATTTTTTTTTGGCAGTGACGCTGAGAAAATTGTAGACTTTAGAATTTGGTTTTGCAGAAACAATTGAGACATGAACATGGACGCCAATTCTGTTGAGAATCGTGAAAAGGAGCGTGATCGACGGGGACGTGGCCCACGCGGCTCACGCTTTTCGGATGCCGATGGTAACAATGGCAACGGCGCCGCAGGTGGCGGAGGGGGTGGCGGTGGCAATGCCGCACGCGATAGGAGCCGGGAAGGGCGCAATTGCCGTGTATACATTTCGAATATTCCCTACGATTACCGCTGGCAGGATCTGAAGGATCTGTTTCGGCGCATTGTCGGCTCCATTGAGTATGTGCAGCTTTTCCACGATGAGAGCGGCAAGGCGCGCGGCTGCGGAATTGTCGAGTTCAAGGACCCGGAGAACGTGCAGAAGGCAATGGAGAAAATGAATCGCTATGAGCTGAACGGCCGCGAGTTGGTCGTCAAGGAGGATCACGGCGAACAGCGCGACCAATACGGCCGAATTGTACGCGATGGTGCCGGTGGTGGCGGCGGAGGCGGCGGTGCTGGCGGCGGTGGCGGTGGAGGAGGCGGTGGTGGTAACGGTGGCGGCCGCGATCATATGGACGATCGGGATCGTGGCTTTTCGCGACGTGACGATGACCGAATGTGAGTTCAAACATTATATACCTGATTATCCTGTATTTTCCAATACTCTTAAGCACTTTAGCAAATCGAAAAGGAAAAAATATTGTTGTGATCCCAGCACCAGTAGCAGTTGATTCTCATCGAAGAAAATAGCTTTATCGAAATTTCGAGTGAGGGTTATTCAGCGCTTTTGAAGAAAAGAACATTAGGGATTCAATATTGGTTATGTTAACGCCGACGCTTGCCTTTCAGCACCACATACATACGTATTTATTTATGTAAATATACAAACATGTGGGACGGGGATTAACGATGTTTTCTACCTTGAACTTGACACTGTGCTGATAATTTTACTCTTAATTATAAAAAGAACGGTCTCTGGGCCTTATTCGTTTATTCGAAGCGTCTGCTGCCTTTGAAAAAATCCATTCGTTCAACGGTCTGAGTTCCTTGTTTGGCTGAGGAAACAGCTGCAAATGGAAAATATCGTAAGAGATTTCAAATGATTATAAAAATGTCAACTTTTTTTTTTAAGACCAGGATCTTGTTTCATTTATTTTTGAAAATGTGCGTGAAGGCACTTTGACGCTTAGTTAAACATAGTACGTTTATATGAGGGCTGTTTAGGCTGATTCTAAATTGCAATGCTATCAAATCTAAAATCTTTTCAGTACAAAATTGGCTTAATTTCTGTATTCTTAGGCTACAGTTGATTTTGGCAACACCATAAATTTATGTTGATATACGTTGATTAATATGATGATTCGATTTACAAAGTATCCTACGTAACATAGGTCAGTGCGAACAGGATGGAAATTAGCAAGGAATTGGCTGCACTAGAAAATATTTTGTATATTAAATCCATTCTCTAAAAGTTAGTTTCTGCGAGAATCGAATTATTTGGCACATACCATCTAGGTTAAATATACAATTATGGATGGAAATACCTTTTTTTTTGTCTAGAAATTAGTTAACATTAACCTAAAACTTGATGTGATAATCTTAATTAATTGCTTAGCTACGGCGTTCTGAATTCAATCTGTTTTTGTTACTGAATATACACATGTATATGATGATGATGCGTGCGCTCTTGGG
Source organism: Drosophila flavopinicola (assembly GCA_035042425.1). NCBI lineage: Eukaryota > Metazoa > Arthropoda > Insecta > Diptera > Drosophilidae > Drosophila > Drosophila flavopinicola. The sequence continues at coordinate 557,632 of JAWNLL010000242.1, read as the reverse complement.
AGACGAGTATTTGTTGTGCTTTATCTCTTGCTTTTGTTATTTTTTTCTCTGGATCTTTTGGCTTCTTTTTCTAGATCTGGGCGTAATAATTTTAACATGATGTCGAATGATTTTAATTCGTCGAATTACAATTTGTATGGTCTTTCTGCTTCGTTTTTGGAGAGTCTTGGCATAAGTGGACCTTTGCATAATAAGGTTTTTGTTGCTAATGTGAGTATATGTATTATAAAAATTCCAATATCTCTTTCTAAACTACTGTATTGAACCAAACAACCAAAACAATACCAATACCGATACCAAACCAAACCATAACTATACAAAAGCATATATTCTATACAATAGATATATGTTCTGTATCCTGTGTTCTTCGCCCAGTTGTGTTTTAAATTCGTAAGTTGTTTTATTCTATCACAAATTTTGATTTCGTCATGGGCTCTGTTTCGTATTTATAACCCAACTATAGAAACAGCAACAGCATTTTCAGCGTAATCTTATGATTGTTGGGTATGATGCTGAACAAAAAATTACTTTGCGTCGCGACCATAAAACTTATTTTCTATCTTCTTATAATTGGGAATTTTCTCTGTGACATTAACTGTAAGAAGGCAAAACCCAAGAAGTCACGAAGTTGATATTATAGATCACTTCAAAACTATAATGGATATTCGTAATTTCGGGACTGCAATCCATAAAATTGTTAATACATATTCGTCGCTTCTGTTGAATAATCGGTTCTATCCTTTATTTGTTAACTTGCATAAAAGGACTTACATAAATAGAATTGACTGCATTTTTGTCCGATTTATTGAGAGCAAAATTTATATAACTCCCTGTTTCGAGTGATATGAAAACCGATAAGCTGTGAATCTAAAATTTGGCATCATGTTAACCTTGGATCCAAAGGATGATCCGTTTCCTCCATAAATGACAAACAACGGGAAGATCTCGATCACACTTTCCTTTGAAATATTTTAACAAAACTAAATTAAATAGACTCGGTAAAATGTATAAATTAAATTTCTATCTCAATTGAACGATCTTCTGTCTATATAACTGTTTTTTGCATAGTGTTGTAAATGAGAATGCGGTGAAAATAAAACTTAAGCTGGTTGTTTACTTATTTTGTTTGCCGCTGAGAATCGAGTATGTTCCACTAGCATGCGGACTTGGTCACCTTCAGCTGGGTTATAAATATGAAACGGTATGCGTCGCTTTTGGATTAGCCAACTGGGGGCCCGGCTTAATTCAGCGGTTCCTTCCGACTTCGTTTGCTCCTTGTGTGAAGAGGAGTCAGAGTCGACAAGTGCGTGTATGGACGAACTTCAGTGTGGCTCAGTGCCCAAGCCTAAATTTAAATTACTAAAACCCTACCGTTGTCTCTTGTCTCAACAGCTGGACTACAAGGTGGACAATAAAAAGCTCAAACAGGTGTTCAAATTGGCCGGCAAGGTGCAGAGTGTCGATCTATCCCTGGACAAAGAGGGCAACAGTCGCGGCTTCGCTGTAGTAGAGTACGATCATCCTGTGGAGGCGGTGCAGGCAATATCTATGCTCGATCGCCAGATGCTCTACGATCGTCGCATGACGGTGCGACTGGATCGCATACCCGACAAGGGTGAGGGGCTCAAGCTGCCTGAGGGCTTGGGCGGCGTGGGCATCGGCCTAGGCCCCAACGGTGAGCCGCTTAAGGATGTCGCCCACAATCTGCCCAATGGCGGCAATCAGAACGCCGCAACGCAGCTTCTCGGCAATGTGCAGAGTGCCCAGCAGCTGTCCGCCGTGACTGGTGGCCAGGTTGGCGGAGGGGGCAGCAACACGAACAATCTGTTGAGCGGCCTCAGTGGCGTCATGTTTGGCAACAATTCGTCCGTGCAGCCCTCCCCGGTGGCGCCAGTGCAGAAGCCCAACATGGGCAATAACTCCGGCGGTGGTGGCATTAACCTAAACAATTTAAATCCCAGCAATTTGGCTGCTGTGGTCGGAAATTTGGGCAACCTGGGTGCTGCGCTTTCGAATCCGCTGCTCACCTCATCGCTTAGCACTCTGGGTCTCAATCTGGGCAACGCGGGCGGCAACGACGATGGCCTCGTCTCGTCCAGCAATGTGGGTCTCTCCAATAATTATAGCAGCGGTGGTGGCGGCTATGGCGGTGTTGGCAATAACTACAACAGTGGTGGAAGCGCTAACAGCGGCGGCGGTGGCGTCTCCAGTGGCAATGTCGGCTACAATTCGTACAACAGCAACGCCGGCGGCGGCGTCTCCAATGCCGGTAACAATCAGCTCGATAATAATGATTACGGCAATTCCGGCAATCAACTGGACATGTTTGGCGGCGGCGGCAATGTTGGAGTAGGTGGTGGCAATGTAGGAGGTGCTGGAAATGCTGGCGGGGGTGCACGTAAATCGGACACGATCATCATCAAGAATGTGCCGCTTAGCTGCACATGGCAGACGCTGCGTGATAAATTCCGCGATATCGGCGATGTCAAGTTTGCCGAAATACGAGGCAACGATGTGGGCGTGGTGCGGTTTTTCAAGGAGCGCGACGCGGAGCTGGCCATAGGTAAGTAATCAAATCAGATCAGTGCTTTTCCGATATAGAAAAATAATCATATTTTCGTGCTTATCCTTAGCTGTCATGGATGGCTCGCGTCTGGATGGACGTACCATTAAAGTAACCTACTTTTAAGCCGTAGCTTTTATACTTTTAAATACCGAGTTCGCCTAAAATGTATATCTAGAGACGACCAACAGCGCTTACCTTATCCCACAGCACAGGCAGCAAAGCAGAGCCGCGACCAGGCTGGCTGGCTGTTCGTATAACGTTTTTAGTTCGTAGTTACCACAAACATAGAATTGTTTGATTTTTATACATACGTTTACATATTACTCATATAAAAAGTATCATAATTGACTTTCCAAAATCCAGAAGACGCAATTCATGTAATTAATAAGTGATTGAATTAGAGCCAATAAACATAAAAACCAATATTTAGTATTTAGAGTGAAATGTTGCTAGTTTTTTAACGAATAACGAATGCAGGACAATACGCTGTTCACTCAACCGGAATCTTTGTTAACCAAATAGCCACATCTTTTGAGGAGTCTTAACTTGGATTGTTTGATTTAATGGACCAGATTTGAAACATTTTATATATTGAGCTTGGGACTCTTGTATTTCTCTTTGCTATACAATTTTAAAACAGTTTATCTCAAGAAGTTTATTCGAAGATGATTCCCTAGTAGAATTATGATTGTATTTTTTAAAGATCCCATCAGCAGATCGTATATATTAATGATTTACATAATAATTATTTATTTTTTCAAGCCTCATCTTAACTGATACATAATTGAAATTGTTTGATAATATTGTATGTAGTTATTAACTGTTGCTTAACGGCTAAACGGATAATTGTGTATTATTGTGGCTTAAATACGAGAAGAGTCCCAGCATGATAGTGTGCGTGGGTTTTTTGCTGTCGATCTATTTTTCTATGGCCTCCGCAGCAGCTGGAACCGCAGCCGGTGCCGCTTTGAAGCGCTCCAGTCGAGCGCGCGCTTTTTCGGCCCAGGCGCCCTGGTCCTTTGCATCGATTTCTACTGTTGCAGTTGCTCCGGCCGCTGTGGCACCAAAGCGTTCCTTTCGCTTTTGCAGGCGCTCATCGACGTGGGTTTTGGGACTCTTCTCGGGCACCACACAGCCAAAGCGTTCGGCACGCCGTTTCAACGCCTCTTTTTGCTGTTCATCCGTCTCCTTGTTGCCCTTGTTGGCCTTAATTGATGCGCTCGATGACTTGTTCACCGCTGGCGAAGCAGCTCCAGGTGTTGTTGCAGCAGCAGCAGTAGCAGGAGTAGCAACTTTCGTTTCTGGCGTAATGCCAAACTTTTTGGCGCGCAGTTCCAATCGCTCTTGGATGCTCAGCTCGCCTAGCTTCTTGTCTGCGGCAGAGGTGGCGTCTTTGCTCTCTGCTGCTGCTCCGCCACCCGCCACAATTTGTTTGTGCTTCGTTTTGGTTGTGATTACCTCGGCTTCCGAATCGTCTTTTATGGCTGATGCCTCCGGTGCGGCATTTTCTTTGGACGTTGTCGTCGTTGCTGTGGTCGCCGTCGTTGCCAGCGGCTGCGAATTGTTGCGTTTCAGCACGATTTTTTTACCTGGCAGCGAAGCGGCATTTGTTTCTGGCCTGGACTCATCCACCGCTGCTGTTGTAAGCTCTGGTAACATTGTTGCCGTCGGCGTGCTAACTGGACTCTTAAGCAGCAAATCTTCATGATCGTCGCCCAATAGCTTGTGCTCGTCCTCGTCGGTCAACAATACATCGTCGTCTATGGCGTCCACGATGTCGTCGGCAATTGCACTATCTTCCAGCGAAATGTCGCCTTCCAGCAACGCCGTTTGCAGGCGGTCCTGTAATTCATTTTTATTGCCGTTCAATGGCAACCCACGCAGCTTCAGTTCGCGCTTCAAATCCGCCACCTGGATTCAATATAGCGTGGGCTGTTTGTTTACTGTTTGGTAATGAGGATTCTCACTTACCTTCATTTTGGTAACATCGCTTTCGGGCATTTTTTCGGCGTATTTATACAAATTTGCGGTACAAACAAGAATTTTCTCTCAATTGGTTATGTTTAGCGATACGGCAGCGCTATCTATTCGTCCAAGCAGGGTTGTTATTATAACATTTGGCGTTTTTAACAGCAATAAGTAAATGGTGGCAAGTGAGGAGCCAGTTATGTTAAGTGTTTTTAGCAGTGCTATAAAATGCAACGAAGGCGCAAAATTTAATATTTGAAAGTTAGTATTGTCAGGTAAAAGCGCTTATCATGCATTTACTTCTTTTTAGAAGCATGGCAGCTTTCGTGTTTATTATTATATTATTATATATTTATCTGTAACATGAGCACATAATATTTGTTTTTGTCACTTCGTCGCTGTCACGCTTCTGCAGCTAACACTCACCCTTATGCCGACCGTAGCTGGCGCGTACAGAAGATAAGATATAAAATATGAGTGCCGTACAGAAATAGCAAACAAGCGGCGCACAGCACCACCCGTGCAATCCAAACGCACACACACACACACACACACACACACACCCAACCGCGACACAACAAAAACCCGACCGGAAACGGGAAATGCATGCAATATTATCTTGTCGCCTGCTTCTGGGGCCCTTTATACTGGGCGAGAGAGCAAAAAATAGATTGCATCTGTTGGAAAACGAAAGTACAGCTGAGCAAAAGGGGGTGTGGAGGATAAGGCGCCAAGCGTTTTCTACACGCATTTGACCTTGAACCGCACTCGAGCAAATTTGCATTCTTCTGAAGAGGCGCCAGTGGCCTGCACCTGCGCCTGCACTCTCCTACACACACACACACACACACACACACTTCCATACACACCCAATTACAAGCACTCTAAGAGCTGCACACACATGTTGCTCATGTGGCGCATAAGTAGCTGTACCTAATTGGCACTGCAGCATATTTTATTTATAATTGTAATTTTTCCGGTCTTCCCGTTGTGGCCCACGCATTAACCTTTTGCCTGTGGGCATTTTAAAAGAGCTTGCCGCCCCTTTAGGGCATGTGTCCAGTGCAATGATAATTATAATTAATGCCTAATGTGCTGGCAAACGTGACTTGGGCTTGTGGTTATTCCACTTGCCGTTTATGGGGAGCTTTAATTACAATTACAACAACTTAACGGGCGGGCACGCATACTACCACAAAATGCGCGGTCAAGTCGTTGATTAATTGGTCATGACAGCTGCGTTCACGGCTCTGTTTATAGGATTACGCAATTACGCGATTTAAGGCGTTGCTAAATGTTAATGGCAGTGTTAATGTTAATGAAATGTTAAACTTTTAATTACACACATGCATGTGTGTTTAATATACCGTTGTATTTAGAATTAGAATTTTGTTTTTAATCCTACAAATTGTTTTATGGCTTAAGTTGTTGTAAATTGTAGCTAGTCCCCACAGATTGAAATTTTATTTCTAGTTCTTTTTGCGGTTGTTAAAGCAAAAATTAAAATTATGTAATGACGAACTGATTGGGAAAAGTTAACCGCAGTGACTAATATTTTTCTTGCAAAATAAATGTACATTAGTACTTGTGAACTTACCTATATAACTGTAACATTATTAAGTGTAGCTTTTACATAAGTACAAGAGCTAGCTGCCAAGTGGTTTGCACTTGGCCTTATCAGTAGCAACAGAGTTATTCAAGAGACAGGCAGGCAGCGTCAATTCTCTCTTTGGCCTTATGAAAAATATAAAAAAAAAGCGTTGTTATTTAAATTAAATGAAATACAATTTCAGATTTTGTTTAAAATAAGACAAGCAAAAAATATATCATTTGTGTACGTCTATGTTTTGTTTACATTAGCTCATCACTTAAATTACATTACATTCAACATTGTACATTAAGATTGATTAATAAATTGTGCTACATCTAATGAAAGTCTGTTTTTAAAACTAAAGCTCAAGCTGCTCTTAATTAGCTTTCAAGGCGTGTTGGATTTCTTCCAAAATATCTCAGCGAATTTAGCTAAATGATTTTCTCCGAGTGCAGCAGCGCTCTTGTGCTCTCTGCGGCTGCTTCTGTTCGGCTATTCGGGCTCTGCGCCAACTACACTTTCTCAGTTGCGTGACGACTGCCCGAGCGATCGGTTGTTCCAGCTCTTTAGTTAGCTGCTGTTTGCGTTTCGTGTGTCTTCGTGTTTCCAAATACGCTCGTACTGATCAAACAGACGTCATCGCCAGAGACGGACGTGTCGCTCGATTGATTTGTTGCAAAAACAACAGCAACAACAACAAACAACAATACAATACAACAACAACAAAAGCAAAAAGTGAGAATACGAATAGTAGTGCGCGTTTGAGTACGTACATCTAAAAGTACGTGCTGTCTGCACTGCAAATGCAATTTGAACGCAACTCTTAAAGTTGCGCAAAAACGCCAAAAAAAGAAACCAATCGAAATCAAATTAAATTTGTATTAAATACTGCAAAGCCACTTTGGTGACCTTGTGCAACTGCGTATCTTAAAGTGTAACTGTGTATGTGTGCGTGTATCTTTTCTTTTATGTAAACATCGTTAGCATAGGCTGTGGAAAGCATCTTGGCAACCTGTTCGCTGCATTCTAGGCTAAAGCTGCTGCTGCTGCTGTTGTGCTTGTTTTCGATGTTTTCTTAACATTTTTGATTTGCGTTTTTGTTTTCGAATTTTGGTATTGTTTTCGTGATCAGCTCTTTATCACCTGAGTCACTTTTGTATGGAGCTCACGTCACACGCTCACACAAATACCCGCCCAATGGCTTTGGAATTCCAACCAGCTTTTTGATTATAGCAGCGCCCTCTCTCTCTCTCTCTCTCTCTCTCGCTCTTGCTCTCCGAAAGTCTGTCTCTTTGTCTAGCTCTCTCCCTCGCTCTTTCTTTATCTCGCAGTCTGGCTCTCTGACTGTTTTTGGGCCCGTTTCCATTTTTAGTTAACAACAATTATATGGCCGCATAACCATTAAAGGCCAACAGACCCGGCCAAGAAGGGGGGCCCGTGTGTGTGTGTGTGTGTGTGTGTGTGTGTGTGTGCTATCACAGGAAACCTTCAAGTACGTGATAGCACATCAGCAGACTTAGTGATCCCCCATCAAATCAGCTGCAAATCAATTTACTGCCGACCTATGCCATAAAATATGACCTCAATTAATTAAACTAATTGACAGCGCGTGCCGCACGAATCCCGTAACCAAATCGCAACCCATTTGCCTATATCAATAGCACCTATAACGAGAGTAGTCATAATGTATACTATATAGTCTGGCTGTTGGGCAGCTTCATAGTTGCACTTATCGCGCTTTCAAGTTGATTTCTTTATATGGCACATAGCAGTAATCGCGCACTCATACCTCTATGTCTGTATGTATGTATGTACATACATATATCTTATCTAATCTGTTTATTAAATACGAAAACACAAGCGAGAAATCATAAAACAAAATACATGCATATAACATTCGCTGAGCGAAAAATAAAATGAAAAGCAAAAACTTTTATTTGGTTGCCATACGCTGTATATAAGTACCATTGTACTTGTATATAGTATATATATAGTATGACATCTGACAAGGATTTACTGTTAAATACGTTAAGTATCATTACTTTGATCTTAAAGATGAGTATGAATTAACTGTGCATATTGCTGAAACCGTATACGTATACATATCCAATTAACAAGTACATATCTGAGAAGAAATTCTCAGTTGTTGCTCTTTTAAGGCCTCTCTATATAGAAGATACAGTAGTCACTGGAGTTCGCGAATTGCTGATTTTAAAAAGTCTAAAAATTTAACGTAAATTGTAGCAAAAAAACTAATTTTTGACAAAGGTCAATTCTTATTTCTGCATAATTTAGATTGTTATTTGTGTATTTGGATTTTTATCAATTAGAGTTTTTTACAGCATAATAAAATGCACTGAAGATTACTATGAATAGAAAAGCTATATAAATAGCTATATACATAAATACAAAAGTTTCCTTCCTAATGCAATACAAATTGTTGGCATATTATAATGCCCTCTCGTTTGTATTATAAAGTGTGTTTTTTAGTTCGTTGCATTTGTTTGTAACCGAAAACGAGGAAAAACAGCTGCAAATGCTGCTGCTCCTAAATCAACGCTGACTCTAATTAGTTTATAAATCAGAGAACGCTCGATAGGCGACATATATTTTTAAAGAGCTATAGGAAGAAACACAAACTAACTTATTTGTTATTATGAAAGCCTCCACAGCCGCATATGAGTATTTGTATTCGTATTCGTATACGTAAAGTATGATGCACAATGTGATTACAAAGCGCTGATAAAGGCACAAAGGAGTGGGCAGCAGATTCTGAAGAGTGTCTCACTTATAAATTGATATACATATGTATATAATATATATATAAGTATATACGCAATAGACTCGCCTTAGTAAAGTCGACTTTTGGCGTGCAAAAGTTCGTATTAAGCAATTTTCGAGTGTATAGAGAGAGAGAGAGAGAGAGATAAAGGCATTGGCAAAGAGTTTTGAATGTGGCAAGTGTTCCAAGAATATAACGACAACAACTGTAGCAGTAACAACAACAACAACAGCAGCAGCAGCAACACAGGCGTAACTTGATATGTAAAGTTTACAAGAGGCCAACGCAGCCGCAGACCCCAGTTTCAGTGGCATGCCCAGCTCCAATCCCTGTACCCTGTACCGATAACAAAAGAAGAGGAATACCATTTTATGTACATACATATATTTCATATTTTATGAAAGCGCAATTATGTTTAAATAATTTATTATGTGTATTAATTACAATACGAGCACTCGTCGGGCCTTACAACTTTGGGTGTCTGCTGTTGATAGACGGTTTCCGTTAATCATATCATACACATACATATATTACAAAATGTAAATAGCTGATCTAGACTGAACCATAGCCGAATTTGTCATTTTGCATTAGTGTTCTTTCTTTCAAATTTTGATGCTGTGCCTCTATGTATTTGTGCTGCAGTAACAATAACTGATCGCACTTGCGAAAAAAAGCAGGCTACAAAGTGTCTGATCAGACACACAAAAATAGCAATAATGTTTTTTTCGGTTTTTCTAACGTTGGCCAAGTTCTAAACATATATCAACGCCAGCTAGTGGAGCAGTCAACCATTAAGTAGTAGCTACACCAACAACAACAACAAACCCAACAAAAATAAATAAACAACACTTGCTTTGTTTTGGTTTTAATTGGTTTTTTTCTCGTGTTTCTTGTTCGACGCTTTTTAAATTATTATAAACAAAACAAATGTGGGCGCTGTTTTAGTGACTTCAATGCAAATAATTTACTTTGTACTTTATGGCATACCTGTATGCGCATATGTATTGTGTGTATGTACATTAAATACAGTCTGTTACTATTTATAAAAGCAGCTGATCAAGCAATTTTGCTAAAAACTTCAGAATGGTCAGATGTTGGAAAACACTTGAGTGCGAATTCCAGAAGTTGTCGAACAATTCTCTGAATGGGCAATTGAATTGGCTAATTAAATTAATCATATAAAATTCTAGAAACTAGATCAATATTCGCAAGCTAACAATTTCAAAAATATTTAATATTCTTAATAACACAATTTTTGATTCTCATAAAAAAACACATTTTTATACAGAAAATTGCTCAAATTGTTCATCCTTTAAAAATAAAATTCCAAATGGCGAGCATTTGTCTGCTGAACAGCATAAAAACACATGTATGCTAAAAACGAGAATAAAAACGAAACTACAAAGAGAGCACTTAACCCCTGTTGGGGACCCTATGCAGCAATTAACTTTAATTGTGTGTGTGGGGGGGGGATGGGGGAGGGGGATGGCAATGACAGCGAGCACAGAGATCAGCTGTTGGCGACAAGAAGCCACATCAAAAGTGCGGTTGCAGTTAAAGTTCAGGGACTTTAGAAGCGCGTGCATGCAACTGATTGTATACATACATACATATGTACATATGAGTAAAAGTTTAAATGAAAATGCTTCAAGCGAACGGTAAACGATGATCAGCATACATATGTATGCGTATGTGAATATGTCAATATAACCGGTTATCCGTTTTGTAAATGCAACCCGTTGCCGATTGGTGTGATATGAGTGTTATTATTGTTACTATTATTAATATGTGGGTTGAGCTGCTGGCAGCCTTCGGATGAGTCACTAGAAGCAGATCGTCGTCATCAGCCTCCGTAATCTAGGCGCACACTCTCTAAGAATTCGTTGCGCACACACTCACTCACATTTTGTTTATAATTGTAATAAGAGTTTTTGCCCAACCAATTGCCTGACATTGCCATGACTCACATCTGGAGATTTCTGTTTCCCAGAATTCGTATTAGTTTTCTGCGTATGCGAGGATGGAAAGAGCTGCTAACTGCTAACAGTAACTTAATGCAAATTAAAAGCTGAGAGACTCAATTTGTGTGCGGTATTGTTTAACAGTGGATATGCGATGCTGTAGGGAAATCTAGTTCAAGTTTTGGGTCAACAACTCGTTTGGTTGACTCGCTGACAAGAAAACCAGTTTTAATTAAAAAAGAAACATTTATTAAGCCAGGTTTGTTTGACTGGTGAAAGTGAATTAGCTTTTCAAAAATGTTTCAGCAGTTATATAAGGCCAAAACAACAACCTCAACAATAGCCACAACAAGGAATTTCACAGAATCAATTGTAGCATTGTAATGTTTTTTACTGATGTCGCTTTTATATAATTGTAAAACTGACAACTGTGAGTGCAGTGTACAATTTCGTTAAAAAATGAAAAATATAAAGCTTTATGTTAGATTTATTCCGTCCACTTGTTGATTAGATTACATGCTTTGAAGTTCAAGTGGTTAACAGCATGTATCTGATAACATAAAATCTGTAACAGTAGCTGTTAAGTTGCAAGGCATTGCGAATACGAAACAGGGTATAAAAAGGGCGCCCACAAACACATGCATACGCACACACACACTCACACACACACACATACAGAGCAGATTTCCGGTTGCAATGGGATGTGGGTGTGGCAAGATAAACAACGCATGTCGCTTCAACATATGCCACCAAATGGTGCAATGCAATGCCAACTTAAATGTCACATACACAAACTACAATCATATTCACGCCTCGATTTCGCTTTCTTCATATATTTATAGTTAGTTTGCACAATGGCGAAAAGTCTGCGCCCTCTTAAAATAACCATCGTCGGCGATGGTATGGTGGGCAAGACCTGCCTACTGATAACCTACACACAAAACGAATTTCCCGAGGAGTATATACCGACTGTATTCGATAATCATGCCTGCAACATAACGGTCGATGATAATGAATACAATCTGACGCTATGGGACACAGCCGGTCAGGAGGACTACGAACGGCTGCGCCCACTAAGCTATCCCAATGTGAGTATCTCTATATTATATTATAAGTTTCACGAATTATCCTGATGGGCCCCTTCTTATCTAATAATTTTGTTATTTTTCGGCACAGACGAACTGTTTTCTGTTGTGTTATTCCATCAGCAGTCGCACCTCGTTCGAGAACATCAAGAGCAAATGGTGGCCGGAAATACGCCACTTTGGCAACAATGTGCCCGTGGTGCTTGTGGGCACCAAGTTGGACTTGCGTATACCAAATTCGGAGAAGTTTGTAACCACACAGGAGGGCCGACGATTGCGCAAGGAGATACATGCGCATAATTTGGTCGAGTGTTCAGCCAAGAAGAAGATCAATTTACAACAGGTGTTCGAGGAGGCAGTCCGTGCGGTGGAGAAGAAGCCGGGCAAGAAGCCGCCGGCGTGCCAAATACTTTAATTAAGTCATAGGCTTAATGTTTAATATTGTTATTGTACGTAATTGTATTATGCAACTATATAATTGTCTGATTTGCGGGCATTCGATTCGCTTGTTGCACAGCGTGTGTAGAAAATGTAGCGTTAAGCTCTAATTTTAAGTTTTAGATGTGTGAAAACAATTTTGTATGCGACCAAAGTGCATTTTTTTATGTAAAAATCAAAACAAAATATAAGTACATAATTGTTTGAATTTAATTGCATACATGGCATATATATAAATATTTACGCCAAAATATACTGTGTATTATATATTTTCAATAAAAACTAGTCACTAAAATCAAGTATTTTTAAATTAAAGCTGCTCAAAAATCGTTTTGCTGGCGGATTGCCTATCGGTTTATTGGATTGAGAGCTGCCAACCTGCTGCAAAAGCGTTGCAAACAAAATTTGTAGTATATTTTTTGGGATTTATCTGTTGCTCAATTGCTGCCACACTGCAAATTACAAAACAGCCGTGAAAAGTTATAAACAATGAGCAGCGAAAAGGCTGAAAAAGCCAAAATCAGTGCACAAATCAAACATGTGCCCAAAGATGCTCAGGTTATCATGTCCATACTCAAGGAGCTCAACATCCAGGAGTATGAGCCACGCGTCGTCAATCAAATGCTCGAGTTTACATTCCGTAAGTGCAGCACCAACACCAGCATTCTCCTTTTGTTATTTTTCTTTATATATGTATGTATATCTAAACAATTTCCGCTGCCACAGGCTATGTGACCTGCATACTGGATGAAGCCAAAGTATATGCCAACCATGCGCGCAAGAAAACTATTGATTTGGATGATGTTCGCCTGGCCACCGAAGTGACTTTGGACAAGAGCTTCACGGGGCCACCGTCGCGTCATGTTCTGGCAAAGATGGCCGAGCTACGCAATTCGATGCCACTGCCGCCCATCAAGCCGCATTGCGGTCTGCGTCTGCCGCCCGACCGCTACTGTCTGACCGGCGTCAACTACAAACTGCGCGCCACCAATCAGCCCAAAAAGATGACCAAATCAGCGCTCGAGGGACGCTCGGTGAAAACGACTGTGAAGCCCGTCTCTAGCGCCAACGGTCTCAAGCGCGCCCATTCGCTTGTGTCCAAACAACAGGTGGTCACCATACCGAAGCCCGTTATCAAGTTCACAACGACAACGAAAACCGTTTCCGCCATGGAGGTGAAGAGCGAGCCGAGCGCCAGCGACATGAAAATGGAGGTGGATAGCGATGCGGCTGCCGTGGGCAGCATTGCGGGCACCAGCGTGGCTGTTAAGCGTGAGCGCGAGGACGAGGAGTTTGACTTTACAGCGAATTAAGAATGCACATAATATTTATAATAGCCCCTGCAGAATTACTGGCTACATTTTAAACTTTTGTATTTCATTCATTTTTAATGTGACTATAAGTGTAAAATTAAATTAATATTAAAAACAATATGCATGAGTATGAGTATGACTATGCATGATTGAAAGTATGTAAAAATTATGGTTTTCTGAAACAATAATTGGTATTACGGCCTAGGTGGCAGCACTGTGCATTAAATGAAGCCGGTATATTCGCGAAGTGAACTTTGCGATCTTGAATTGCATTCAACATGTCCCGAAGAAGCTCCCAGAAGCGAATGGCACTCACGTTCGAATTGCCCCAAACGACATGGATTTGAACTCGGAATCAGAGTCAGACGTGATTGTCGTTGATTATCAAATTGGACAGTATCGGAAGTGTCGGATTGGGAATCGTATACAGATACCGATAGCATACCCGATACCGCGTCCGAAAGCGAGTGATAATATTATGGATATTCTTGTAAGTACGCCAATCATGCGCGATCACGACGGCTACCCGATCGGATAAGAAGGTAGTGGTGATGCCGCTGCAGAGCCACCGAGTGATAACCACCACACGCAGCGGACATGCCGTGATGATGAGAAGGACCCGGACTACATCGAGCATGAGCTCAATCCGTCATCACGCAAACGGCGACGCGTTTCCATGCGCAGTAGCTGCTGCAGCAGCATGGATGCCATCATCTAATCGACGCCCATGCAGCGCAGTCGCCTCTGGGCTTCAAACAGTGCCAGCGGCAACTAGTCATTCTATGTGCCCCAATCAAAAGTGTCGGCAAATCCTCGTCCCAAGACCCGAAACAACCACAGCTTTATATTTTTTGCTTAATTCATATTTTTTTTCTTTGATAATTCATATTTTTTATACATATCTGGACTTTGGAGGACAAGGCGAAACTTTATTTATTTCAGCGCAAGAATGATGGTACAGCCCAGATCCATGATTTGCAAATATTCAGAGCCGCCGTCCTGCAGACGATAACAGCATTCCTGAAATAACCAAAATGTGAAGCAACATTTTTTTGCATTATAACATCGACAAACTTACACCCAGCTTGTCGCAAATGATGGCCTTCTGTTTGTCTGTTAAAGAGCCACAGCGCACAATGAACTCTACGAACTGTTCCATCATTTGGCCCACGCTATAGGCTGAGTATCCAATCTCGCGTACAAAATGCTCCAGCCGCTCATAGTTGCCCGAGCGACAGACCTCCAGATAGTCATCCAGATAGTGTTCCGGTATAATGCCCGACATCTCGAGCAGATCGTCTGTGTTGATGGTGTGGTCGGCACCCTTAAGGCGATAGCAGGACTGCAAGGTGGTTATGGCACGTCTCATGTCGCCACCGGATATCTTCACAATCGATTTGTAGGCATCGGGATCTATGCACACGCTCTCCAGACCACAGATGTGCTGCAGTCGTGCAATGATCTGTATCTCGCCCAGCGCTTTGAAGCGAAACTTGGAGCAACGCGACGTAATGGGCACAATAATGCGAGACACATAGTTGCAGATGAGGCAGAAGCGCGTTGTGCGGCTCTCTTTCTCCATGGTGCGTCGCAGCGCCGCCTGTGCCGCATGCGTCATGGAGTCCGCCTCATCTAGCACAATAATCTTGAATGGCGGGCATGGCCGGCCATCGGGGCGCACGCTGCTAGCCGTGAGCTGTGCGAAATTCTTGATCTTGGTGCGCACCACGTTAATGCCACGCTCATCGGATGCATTCAGCTCCAGAATGCGCTCGCGGTACATGTCGCCAAAGATTTGACGAGCCGCTGCCAGAATGGTGCTGGTTTTACCTGTGCCAGGCGGGCCGTAGAGCAGCATATTTGGCAAATCAGCGCCCTCGACACACTTACGCAGCACGGCCACCACCTCGGACTGTTCCACCACATCGTCAACGCTTCGCGGGCGGCTTAAAGTGTAAAATTAAGGCAGAATTAGCAGCAGCTTAAATGTGCTAGTTTGGTTATTTTTTTTTACTATTTTTCCACCCATGGCGCTGGCGGCTTTCGGCGTTCTGTGGGCCCATTGGAAGCCTGTTTGTCTGTGGTGCTGTTGCCAGCGCTAGACTTGCCAGTTTTTAAAAATGCCTGCATTTTGTTAAAAACAATTGTATTTTAAAATTCGCAACAAAAATTGGCGCGAATAAAACATCTATTTACTCAAAATGGCAATAACAGAATCTAAATTATGTTAATAATACCTAGAGATGGTATTCGTAAGTTTCTGGTATATTATATACTATTTGATATATTTTAACGCCAAATAAAATGTAAATTTAATTTATGTATAAATATTTAAACTTCTTGAAGTAATTTTTTTAATTTCACTAAAACTTTTTAAAACGGTGTATGGACGCTGAAATTGCTTATAATTAAAAAGAAAATAATGGTATTATTTACCATCTTTTTACTTTTAAGATTCGGTCACTCTGCACCTCAATCATGGGCAGTGTTGGCAATCGTTTTTAGATGATGATGTGGAATTTAGAAATGAAATTTTTGATTCGGATAATTTGAATATTTAAATAATGGATATAACGCAGCACTTTAAAGCTAGCGTTATGACAGTGCGACTGCAACGCAAGACTGAACTAGCGGCGGCCACCAAAAGCAAAGCACAGGACAAACAACGTCCAAATGTCACCAACACAAAACCCACCGCTGCCAACAACGACTTTGCCAAGGAGGCGAAGAATGTGTGCAGCAAAATAACAACTCTCCGGAATGTGCTAATTGAGAACCGCACAGCTTACATGCGCATTGGACAGCACTTGAAGAGCGCCACTCACATGACGGATGCACAGCGGGATTTGATCGATCGCGAATCGGAGAAATTCGTGACGTATTACACACAACATCTGGCGAAGATGCGCAGCGACTGGAAGAGCGCCAAGCGGAAGCCTCAGGAGCGTCAGCACATTGAGGCTGTGCTAGACTTGCTGGTCAGTTATCTGCACAGCGTCGAACAGATATATCTGGATCAAAAGAAATATCGCGTTCAGCACGAACTGGAGACATACAGGCTGCTCAAGCTGGCGGCGGACAAGAAGAAAATCCCAGTGCGTCCGGCGGGCGTCGGCAGCGGCAAGCTGGCCAAGCGTCCACTAAGCAACGGCAGCGCCGATAGCAACGAGGAGTTGGCGCCTGTGTCAGAGGACAACGACTGGAACAACGACAGCTGGGCTGAGTGGGATGATGAGCAGGAGGACGACGAGGAGGAGCAAAAAGAGTTAGATAGCAGCTCGACAACATCCAAACAGCACAAGCCACGCACGCGCAAGCGTAGCCGACCACAAGCTGGCACAAGCAGTACAGACTCCTCGGCCAAGGTGGCACTCGACGAGGACATACAGAAGACCGCGCAACAACAGGAGAACGACGATGATGCCTTAAGCGCAGAGGATATGCAGTTATTCGAGGCGGAGAATGTGCACATCTATAATCTACTCCAGGGCGTCTCCGAGGAGGTCGAACAAATAGGAAAAAACGTTGTGGACATTGCACAGCTGCAAGACATATTCACAGAGAAGGTAAAAATACTAATTGGAAATACTAACAGTGGTCGCTCTACAATTTGAAACTTGAACTGTCTAGAAAGAAGAAATGCCATTCTTAGTGTATTCGAATTTAAAATTCCCGTTCTCGAGTTTTGTTTATCTTTAGTATCTAAAGACTTGCCCATAGAAGTTTTAAAACAACACAAGATACATATAATTCATTATAATACATATATTTCAATTCTAATACATTTATAAGTAATTAATTCATCTTTTGTACAGCACAATAATTCTAGATAGCATAATTCTCGAATTAGAATCACTTCTCTTTAGCTCGTACAAAAATACAGCAAATTAGCAAATATGCTTAAATATTCAAAAAAAAAAAAAAAAAATTGATATACTAATTTCATATTTGTATCTAATATATGTATGTATATTTTATAGACATTCTCTAACTCGAACTTTTTTGTGGCAGAGGAGGTTCGAGTTAGAGAAGCTCGACTGAATATTAACTAAACTGATTAATTATTTAAATCGAACAGGTGGCAATGCAACAACATAATATAGAGCGCATTGTGAGCGCAGTGGTGGGCACCACGGAGAACGTCAAGGATGCCAACGAGCAGATACGACAGGCGACTCAGCGCAATGCGGGCTTACGCGTTTGGTCCTTGTTCTTTTTGCTGGTCATGTCATTCTCATTGCTATTCCTGGACTGGTACTATGATTAAAAAAAAAAATTGTTTTGTGTAAAAAAAAAATGTGAAAGTGAGAAACTCATTATTGTTTTTGTTATCGCACTCTGAAACACAATTTGTTTATTACATAATTTATATTTAAAAATAAATACAAACTAGAAACAAGGTGTCTGTAATATGCTCTTAAATACAACATAAGTTGAGCTCAGCCTTCACTAATAATAATACTAAATTATATTAATTAAGTGCTTTTGTGTTTGTTCGAAATTGAGCCGCCAATCGAGATAGCCAAATATTTACTCAAAACTAGAGTACAAAAATTAAGTAGAGTTTGAATTAATATCATCAGTCGATCAGATGAAAATTCGTTTTAGAAATGGTGAATGGCAGAAATTTCGGTTTTGAGTTGTGTGACAAATTGTATGTATTGCCTGGCATCCAACGCCTCACCTTAAATGTAAATTATAGTTTGCATCGACTACTTTCTGCATTGTTTGGTTTTGAAAGTATTGTTTTAAATTTTCCAATGCTTTACCGTATTTTCTACTACCACATTCACATTGATTTATGATTTGTATGCCTAAACTTATGTTTACTAGTTAGCTTTAGTATAGCTAATTATGTCGTGTTTTGTGTGTTTATGTGTTTGTGTGTGGCTTATATCTAGATTTGTGCATTGAATGCAGTCTGCACGAGTTTTTCATGTTGTGCTGTGTTCTATCTCTCTCTGTATGAAAATGGAAGCCATCGCTAAGTATAGCAAAAGAAATAGGAAGGTGCCTTTCCTGGTGTTTGGTAAATTAAATAATAAAGCTTGGCCAAATGTTATGGCGTATTCACAATCATCTCCAACGATGGCGCCGAAATGCTGCTCTCCACCATCTCCACAGAGCTGGGACAATCCTCGACACTGCCGTTATTCCCGTTGCAATTGCTGAGCGGCGTCAAAGGCAGGGATTCATCAATGTTGGCTGGCATTGCTGGATTCTCTATCTTGTGGCATACGCTGCTGGGCATCTTGTCGTTTAGGAACACACCCAGCGGAAGGTGGGTGTTCATGTGGGCTACACATAAAAGCAAATTCAGTTAATAAAATGTTATATACATTTGATATATAGCTAAACATAATTAATTCTAAAGCTGGTGCAAGGGTTATGCATATCATAAGTCATTCAATCATGCCTATAGTATAAACAACTATAAATAAGACTTAAAGAATTTAAGACTAGTAGCAGCTACTTTTTTCAGACTACTTAATATTTAGCTTTAGGGTCTAGTTTACCACGATAGCTCGTAAAATGTAGAAAGGTGCGCGGACAATAACCGCATTTGTAAAACAATTCGCTGTTGTGGGTGCGCCGATGTTTGCGCAAATCTTTGATATAGGCGAAAGCCTCGTCGCATTCATCGCACTCAAAGCCGCGCTCTGCAAGAAGACAATTTTTGGAATCGCTTGTAGCTTAGCAGCCGTTAAGTTTATTTAATGACATGGTTTTAACAGCATGTGTTACCAGTGTGACAAGTCGTCGAAAGTGCTGTAACTTTGCAATTGATTGTCGGTGCAAAGGGGTGTAAAGGAGCACAAAAACACATTTGGGAAGCATCCGTTAGTTACCATCAAAGCACATCTTCGACATTTACTAACAGCAAGTTAACATTTTTCTCTAACAGCGAGTTTACAGTGAGTGTTTAAGAGTGTAATGGGATTTGAGTTTGATATTTTTTTGGGTTTTTAAGGATCGGGAAGATTATAACACTTTTATATTTTGAAACACAGAGATCAAGTCAAAATGGGTTGTTCAACATCGGAGAATTACACAACATTAATAGCACCGAACCTTTCTCTTTGTAATACAAAACTTATTGTGTTTTCCTTTTTGTATGCATGTAATATTAATATGTATTTCAACTGTATTTATATATGTACTACAATAACCCACAAACAATTATCAAAATTCAAACTAAATACCTATAATATATATTACTTAGTACTATTTGATTATTATATATAATAATGAATGCAATATAATAGTGTGGGTTAGTCGAATCAAAAGTCTGTCTTGCGCTGTGATCCGCGTGATTTGCTCGATAATGCAAAAAAAAAGTATGAACTGGACCTTTTAAGATGAACGAGCATTACTCAAATACTGTTATCACAGCTTGTTAATAAAATAAAACACAAGAACCGATAAGAACTTGTCGAGGCTTAATTTGTATCCCGTTTTTGTTCCTATTACTTCTTATCGCTACTTCAGAACAATATTTATCAGAGCCGCATATAGGTTTCCGTTTTAAAGTGCTTTTATATATATTTAAAAAATACATACTTTAATAGCATATTTGATTTACTCGTGGTTCTAAAAAGCCCTACTGCAAAGAAATCAAAGCATTTACGAATAAGACGCAAAGAAGAATTGAAAAAAGCATATGCTCTTGTGAGTGCATGGATACGGGCGTAAGAGGGAAATTGTATTTTAAGAATGTTTAAGCACGATAACAACTATTTTATAGTTGCTTTTCGATGGCAATGGCATAATATGTAGCTTTTGATGTTGGGCACAGGTAAAATAGAATACCTTTCGAGCAAACAATCACTGTAGTGTAAGCTGTTAGCACAACGACAACAACAATAAAGATGAAGTTGTAACGGATTGGATTATTAGGATTAGTAAACAAAAGTTACGAGCTACACCTATGTATGTATAATTATTATGATGCTATGATTTATGTATAGGTAACTAAATATGTACGTATGTATGCAAGTGTGTATATGTAGTAAATAATAAAGCTGAGCTAGCATCCAACCGGCACCCGGTTAGCCACCGCATCCGCATGCCGTGCGAGCACCCAAAAACTTACCACCGTGAAACTTAATGTGCGTCTTCAAGGCGCTCTCCGTACCAAATTGTTTGCCACACTCATCACAGGTATGCGGCTTGATCAGCTCATGGACGGTGAACTTGTGCATCGCCAGCTGCTTGAATTCCGGAAAGCGCACCCAACACTCATTGCACTCGTAGGGTCGACCCTTCGGCTCATGCGACTTCATGTGGTTGTCCAAATCGGTGCGTTTCCTATAGCCACGCTTGCAAATCGCACAGACCCAGGGCATGGTCGTCTGCGAATCGTGGGCCAACTGCTGATGCTTGCGCAGCGCAATTATGTTTGTGAAGCTCTTATCGCATATGACGCACGGGTGGCTGCCGCGCAGTTTGCCCAGTTGCAGCGTGCCAGCGCCCGTCTCCATTGTCGAGGATGATGGCGACGACGACGGCGATGGCGACGCGGCACATGTGCTCAACATTGTTGTTGTGCCCGTTGTGCCGGTTGTGCCTGTTGTGCCTGTTGTTGTTGCTGCCATGAAACGCTTGCGAAACTGTCGCAACGTAGCCGTCGTCGAGTCCGGCTCCGATTGCTCCGGCGACGGCAGCGTTATATGCGGCGCCGGCTGCGGCGATGGCAACGAGGCAATTGTCGACGGCGGCGTCAGCACAGTGGGCGGTGCCTGCAAGCTGCTTAGCTCCTCGTACGGATGTGCACTGCCGTGATTGTGGCCACTTGTCAAAGAGCCTGAAAAGATAGCGAAAATTAATATGCATATTTCAGTGAGTGGGGGTGTATGTATGTATGTGTGTGTGTGTGTGTGTGTGCATGCGTGTGTGTGTTGGTGTTGGTTGGTTGTAAGGCAGCAGATTGCATTTACTTACAGTCCTCGCAGTCCGGGCAGCACAGTATGCGCGTCCTGCGTGGCTGCGATGGGTTTGTTTGCAGCTCCAAAGCTACGCATGCGCAGGCAACAAAAGATATCAACAGATACGCAGGGTCAAAAGTAATTAGTACTATTAACAATTTTAATAGAGCGTATGGCCTAGTTAATAATATAGTTGGAGCTACCAAGTGGAACTTCAAATATGTAAACTGCTGTTTGTACTCGTTATAACAACTATCAAGCTGATAAACTCTCAAGTTGAAACTAACAATTTGCTCTAAAGCATGACGTTGTTAATAAATGAGTCTGGACATATTATAAAGCAAATAGTCTAGTCAATTATATGTTTGGAACTGTAAAGTTCTATAAAGTCAGCGAAGTAGTTGGATTTGGCCATTATATGACAGAAATATGCAAACTCTTGAGTTTTATAGTCAGAATGTTATTATATGAAATGAGTAGTTTTTAATAAGAATGTTTTAGTCAAAAATAGAAAACATTTGACTAGTTCATTAGGTAATCTATTCAATCGTTGTTATACATTTAAAACTATTTTAGGAACTAGTTTAAATAACATTGTCATTTTGAACTGAGGACAAGTAAATAGCAAAGAGCTAGAGTTTGTTTTGTAATTAATGTGTTATGAACTTGTGAATTAGCAGTCTTATGCCATATTGGTTGCCATATTACGTGTTATTCTATTAATAATGTAAAACTTTATTAAGTTTAAGCAATTCATTCAATAAATATTATATTAGAAGCAGTCTTTTTTAGAAACCAGAACTAGTTTAACAGCAAGGAATCAAACTAGGATAAACCATGAAGCACCAAATAGAACTACTAGATTTTAGTATAGTTACCCACCCGGCAATGGTAGAGCTGATTGATGATGATGTGGCTGCCGATGTTGAGGTATCTGTTGCTGCTGCTCATTGGTGGCTGCCATGCGCAGTTGAACCTCTTCCAGACAGACACCAGTCGAGGCTGCCGCCGTCGTTGGCTCCGTGGCCAGCGGCATATGGAAGCGCTGCAAATGCAAATCGAGGGCACGCTGCGAGGGAAACATTTGCGAGCACTGACCACAGTGGAACTGCTGCACCATGTGGTCACTGAGGATGTGCTGGCTGCGCTTGTTGCGTCCCGCAAATGCCAAAGGACAGTGCGGACAATTGAACGGCGCAACGGCGGGATGCAGCTCAATGATGTGGCGACTGTACGCCAAGCTGCTCGAGAAGCGCGGTCCATTCTGGCAGAAGCGGCACTTCAACATGGGCGGACGACCACGTGTGGGCGGCGGCACCGCGCCGGGTAGATCTAATACTGTATTTTGTACTTGAGGCAGTTGCTGTTGTTGTTGTTGTTGTTTTGGGAGTGGTGATTGGTGTTGTGTCTGCTGCTGCTGCTGATATGGCTGCAGCTCATTGTTGGTGTAGCTAATGTGCAGCGGCGCCTGCTGCGGATTGCTGGCGGAAGCCACCGGTTGCTGCAACTCCGGCTGCTGTATGAGTATCATAATGGGTTGTTGTTGCTGCTGCTGCTGTTGTAGTTGTAGTTGGTGCTGCTGTTGTTGCTGCTGTTGTTGGTGCTGCTGTTGTTGCTGCTGTTGCTGTTGCTGCTGCTCCAGTGCATAGTTGTCATAGCGATCGCTTGGCTGCTGCTGTTGCGCCTGATAGAGATCGCTGGCATTGATGTAGTAGGTGGTGGTGGTGTTGGTGCTGCTGTCCAGATTTTCCAAACAGGGCGCGCTTTTAATATCCTCCAAGCCGCCCACCGTTGACCATTGCAACTGTGTTGTGGTTGTTGTTGCTGGCTGCAGCTGCTGCTGCTGTTGTTGCTGCTGTTGTTGTTGTTGTTGTGCCTGCCAGAGTGTCTCCTGCGGCGTCATTTGTATGAGCTGCAATTTGTTGTTGCTGCTGGCCGGAGTCGCTGTATAAAGTGTTTCATAGCTGACAGTTTCCTGCGCCAGCTGCAACTGTTGCTGCTGCTGTGCCGGCTGCAGTTCATTGAGCAATTGGGTCAGCTCCAGCTGCAGGCTCTGTTGTGCTACAACAGATTCCGAGGTCGCCTCAATATTCTCAAAGCAGGGCATATCGTTTTGAAAGCCAATCAGCTCGTTGCTAAATGTGCTGCTATCAAACAGATGACCCTCCTGCTTCAGCTCCTCCTGCTGCTTCGCCTCCGCAGGCGGCTCGTACACATGCGGCGATGCATTGGGCGTTGGTGGCGCATAATCGGCGGGCGTTAGAAACTCATCGATGGGCGTGCAAGCTGGTGTATAGAGATGCTCATCCTGCATCTCATTGAGTATGCCATGCAGCGTGCTCTCCACATCGTTCATCTCCACAGCCAGCTGCCGCTTGGCCTGCTCCAGCTGCACGTTAGCCGAGTGCAGTTGCAGTGACTGCTCGCAATGCTTCTCGAATTCAGCCAGGAAATCCATGGCACAGGGATTGGCAGCACGCGGCGGTTGCAGCACTTGCTGCTGCGGTTGTAGTTCTGGTAGTTGTTGTAGTTCTGGTAGTTGTTGTAGTGACTCCATATCATCGTTGTCGTCACAATTGGATGGTGCTTCAATGTGCTTGGGAATTTCGAGTGCCACACCAGCATTGAAGCTATCTGCTGTAGCACTCTGGCAAAAATTCTCGCTATTCTCATTGTTATTGACATCGTCGGCATCGATGGGCTCCTTCGCTTGCTGCAAATCCATCTCTGTTTCTGTCTCCTGCTCTGCATCGCTGCATAATTTACGCTGAAGCTCCTCGTCGAGTGCATCTAGCGGTATGCTTACTATAAGCTCTGACGGTGGCTCCTCCTCGTTTGTTATGCTCACTTCCACCTCGCATTCGGCGGCTGGAACTTCGGGCGTTTGCGCTTGCCGGCTCTCCTCCTCCATGGATGAGCTCAATTCCTCCAGCTGCACGGGACTAATACGCTCAGTTTCAGCTGTTCCATTTTGCTCCTTCACTTGCTTCGATATGCTTTCAATTTCGTCGATTGTTCCTTGCGTTTCATTGACTGTCTCGGGCGACGGTTGCTTCTCATCTGTCTTACTGCTTGGGTTTTCTGGCGAGCTGATTTGTTGCCGATGCTGCAGCTCACTTGACATCACATCCTTTGTTTGCCCAGCTGCTGTAAGCACTGTTGTTTTAGTCTCCAGTTCCACATCGGTGGTAGTTTCTGTGCTGGGTATCTTCTCAATTGGCTCAACAGATTCTGTGCCTGGATTACTGTTTAGCTGTTGCGGACCGGAAACAGGCACCACCTCCTTGACCGCTTCCCTAGATTTCTTCATGAACACACGCCTCACTCGCTTCACCGGCGCATAGCAGGGTCTAGTTTGACGCCGCAGAACGCGGGTTTTGATCGGTGAGCCGAGAGGGTTTCTAAGTTTTTTAGGTGGAAAGAGGAGTTTGATATTTCCGGCTAACGTTGAGAATCCTTCGGCGCCAGAGGAGTTGGAGCTGCTGCCATCGCCATCGTTTTCAAAGCCACGACATGTGTTCACAGACAAATCGCTCAGTTGATCCGGTGACGATTGGGCCGTTTCCGTTTCCGAATTCGGTGACTTGGACGCCACCTGCTCTAGTTGTTTGGGAAGCTCGGGAGTTATGGAGTCGGTGCTCGTTTCAGAGAGCGGTGACTTGGACGCCACCTGCTCTAGTTGTTTGGGAAGCTCGGGAGTTATGGAGTCGGTGCTCGTTTCCGAATTCGGTGACTTGAACGCCACCTGCTCTAGTTGTTTGGGAAGCTCGAGAGTTATGGAGTCGGTGCTCGTTTCAGAGAGCTGTTTGCGAGCAGCTTTTGTTTTCCACGGCACATGGATTCTTTTGTGCGGCAATCTCTGTTCCGGTTCGATTAGCTGAAAGGCGCTTCGCGTCGTCGTTGGCAAGGAGGCAACGCGCATGTTGCGCACATGCCGGCGCTCCTTTGGCGTCCTCGACAGCTGTTCGGTTTCGGGCTTGGCCTGTTTTGGCGGCGGCGATTCCTGGCTTAGCACCAGGCGTCGCTTGCGTTCCAATTGTAATTCTGGCATTTGAATGTCATTCTCATTGGCTGGTGCCTGTTGTGACTGCTGCTCCGCCCGTTGCGTCTTGCGCTCGGTTATGTCCTGGGCGTACTCGTGCAGTCGCTGTTGGACTCGTATACAGCGCCGCCGGAATTTAGCAACCATTATGAACTGCGCCTTGCACTGCCGGCAAATCTCCTGTGGCAAACCATCGTTGCGTGAAATCTGCAAAGATGTAAACAACTCGGTATAAGTGAAAGACACACACCTGCTTCTTTATTATGCAATGTTAACCCATTTATGTTATGTGCCGGCACAAGTGTTAGTTGGTTGCTGTTAATGCTTATTTAACACCTAGTCATTTACAGCTGCTTACCATAATAATCACTGTTCATGTACCCGCTGTTAATAAGTGTGCTTAACTTACAGCTGATTAACATAAGACATGTTGACTTTCATGTAACAGCGCCCTATTTACTCAGTGTTATAAACATAATTTATGTAATCGTGTCACCTTTTAAACTTAATAAATAAAAAATGGAGAACATTTTCTGCACATTGAGTTTATTGCATTGATCTACAACACTTGTAGCAAAATGTTGACTCACATCAAATTTCAACTGCTTATCTTTCACTTTTTGTTGTCGCGTTGCAGTTTTTTATTTTCATATTTTTTGCTTATTTAGCAAATTATGCATTTATTTTTTAACATTGAAAACGCTTCAAAGAAATGGCATATGTTATTTATTGAAAAGTTAGCTAATCTGAATGATAAGCTATTGTCTCTGTTTAGCATAAATAAGCATTAAATAGCCCGCTAAGCAGACATGTATGAGGAAAGCAGCGAGCATTGTTGACCAGGTCCAAACCAGCCAAGTGGCAAAATTGTGCCACCACTTGCCGCCGCCTCCATGTTGTGATTTGGAGCAAATAATTTGTTTTAGTTATCCAAATGAACGATTTCAATAGAGTAGGGCAAGCAACAACAATAGCCACACTAACAAACTAACAAAATAGCGAATATTTGTATATGATAATGACTGCAAATGATCCTGAGAAGATACATATTATGCAACAGAGGTTGGCAAAACAAGCATTAATCTCAATTTATTCAAATTATAAAATGATCGTCATATAGCTTTAAAATTAGATTAAAAAAAAAATTTAAGATACAAGTATGTGGGGGAAGATACAATTTTGTAGTTTTTATACTCTTTTCGAAAAAAATAGTGTGTAATGCATAGAAGAAAGCGACGGAGACCCCCAAAAGTTACCTCTAGGAAGACAAAACAAATTGATCTGGCCATATCCGTCTGTCTGTCTGTATGTATGGAAACTGGTCCCTCAGTTTTTGAGCTATCGCGATGAAATTTTGCAAATTTAAAAAAAGATAAAATACTTAAATGCAGATTAAAAGTAGAGGAAAAATCATGAACAAATTGACCTGGAACTTTATGACAGTTGAAAGTCTTTAGAGTGCATCTGGAGGGTACCAAACATACAAACTTTTGAAGCCAAAATTGTTTTTATTATACTCATGACGAAGAAAATAATAATTTGCATTCAGTATGCAAAACAAATATAAGCTAGTGAAATCTATCCATAGACTCGAAAAGAGTACAAAATCTTCGACACACCGAAGATAATACCCACTTCCCCACTTGTTATTTGTAAGTTGGGTCTCCGAATTTATTTAAAGATTTGTAAACAACAAATTTCGGAACACATGTTTCAAATCATAAGGTTAAAATAGAAATTGTTTTGAGTATACATATGATGTGGAGGACAGATTTTATCTTTGACACTGGTGTCAAGTGATAGTTCAAGATCTTGGTATTGATTGATAATCACCTGTCATTGCGCTTATAAACGCCCGACAAGGACAGCCACATGGTCTAGGCAAATAGGAAAAGCAGAAGAATAAAGAAATAACACCAGAGTTCAAACATTTTGTCAATTAAGATTGGAGCTTAACTAAAAATGCAAAGCAATGCAAAATGAAGACGCAGCAGCGGCAGAGGCCGAAAGCAATTTGAAATAAGGCGAGCAACGTGATTTGGATACAGATAAGGGCATACGAATCGCATTGAAGCTGAGCCATATGGTAATTGACTACAAGCTCCCCGAATTGGCATAAAACAACAGCAGATACAACTGTGATCGTAATTTATGCTGAGGTGGACAATAAAAGAGACGGAAGCTCGACATTACGGATGCATCAAAATCGCATAGGCAATGAGTACCCGAGTGAAAGAGAGCGAAAGAGAGAGAGAGAGAGAGACACAGTGATACAAATACAAATAGTAGATATTCAAGAGGACAATGAGGCTGACGGAGAGGAAGTGCCTGAGACGGTGTCAAGTGGAAATTACAGCAAAATGATAAAGACTCAACAAAGCAAACAGTAAACAGAAAACAACAACAAAAATACAAATTAAGTAACGGATGATCAAAGACGAACGCCTGCCGCAGCTAAGTAAAAATAGCTGCACAGAGAGTATATGTATGTATTAAATGCTCTTTCAAATTTACTAAAAGGAAAAAACTCTCAACAAGCATTCAGCAAAATTAACAATCGAACGAATTGAAAACGAAAGAACAAAGAAAACTAAGTAGTGATTTGTAATGTGCAATTGCAGTTCGATTTCGTTTTTTAAGCACTGCAATCATTCTTAAAAGCTTAAAAAGAGTATATATAATAAAAGTATAAGATTCATACGAATTCATACGAAACAAGTGAAAGTGCTCTAGTCGGTCTTTCTGAAATTTTTAGGACATAACATTGGCTATAATATGTGTGACCAAACCAAATTGCAACGTCATACCTATAAAGATGCGTTTTTTAACTTTTGGGGGGATTGGGGGTGGTATCCAAAAAGTGAAATATTTGTTACATGTGTTTTCGAGATTATACATGTCAAATTTGGAGTCTCTAGCACTTATAACTTTGAAACAATATCCCAAAAACGCTGGCCTGAAATCGAAATTTATCGATAACTTTTGAATTAGACGAGTTATCGATAAAATGAAATAAACTTTATCTGTCCCGGGAACTTACGAGAACTTATATTCCAAATATGACGTCTCTAGCTCTTATAGTCTCTGATATCCGCGTGTTCATACAGACAGACAGACGGACAGACAGACAGACAGACAGACGGACAGGCAGACAGACAGACGGACACGGCTAAATCGACTCGGCTGTTGATACTGATCAAGAATATATATACTTTATATGGTCGGAGATGCTTCCTTATGCCTGTTACATACTTTTGTACAACTCCATAATACCCTTTTTACCCATTTTTAATGGGTTCAGGGTTAAAAAATACAATACAATTATCAGTATAACGAGTTAGGTTAATAAGTGAATCATAATATATAAGATCATATTTTCATATACACAATTGAAATTAAGATTTCTTCTCCGATTTTGAATACTTTTCCCATTGTCAAAAAATTTCGCTGCCACATTTTTCCGAGTAGGTCTTGGAGACTAAAACAGCATTACATGTCGTCAACGCAATTTAGCAAAAAAAAAAAAAAAAAAACTTCTGACAGAAACTAATTGTTTTGCGCCACTTGATTTGTGATATACTTGAACACGTACATTTAAAATTACAAAAATTATTCTAGTCTGGCATTTTTACTTGCTTTTTATACCCTGAACATGTGTATGTATGTATTTCAAGTCATTGATCAACGTTTTAATGGCCCAATAATTAGCGACATTTATTGAGAACACAACACAGATCATTAGTTAAGCAAGCAAAGCACAACAGAAAACTGCAAATGTTGTCACACTCCATAAAATAGAAACAAACTAAAGGGGCAACTTTGTCAAACAATGCGTTTTGCGTAATATATTTTTGTAAATTATATGCATCAATAAACATCAGATAAAGTAGCCGATTTAACTAAGGTCCAGCGCAAAACAAATGACCTGGGTACAGCTGAGCAAACATATTTAAAGTTGTTAAACCTAATCTGAAAATAGGCAAACATAAAGGCAAATCTAAGATATGAATCACACATAACTTGCAAATGAGCTGAAAGTCACCAGTTTGTGATAACGAAACTATAAGTCTGTTTAGTAATTTGCATAATATATGGCCTCGTTTATAGTTTTTGCTTAACGCTGATATTTAAATAATGTTAAAGTGAAATCATACATATGTTTCAAATTATTATATTTGAAAATTTTCTGAATTGAACTCAAATTTATAGATCTAAATACCATTAAAAAAAAAATACTAATATGAAGTATATTTATCGCATACAAAGTTCGAGTTCAAAAGCCGCATTAAATTGCCTATATTAGAGATTTAGCAAGTCCACAGATCTTGTAAGATCGATGATTAGCATAACACGTATTTATTAATTGAGTCGATTCAAAGATGAACGCAAAAAATCGTTAAGAGAAAACACGTGCTGAAATCTTTGCGATGCTTTTTTACATTTTTACCACCACAGACTTCTTCTTTTTTTTCCAAGCAAAACGAGCAACACGTATTTTGATTAAATTCGCTGGCAGCAGAAAGGAAAAGCGTTGAGAAAATTGTACACAATCAACAACAATATGCAGCTGAAAAACACAGCAATCGGTGAGGCAAAAATTAATAACTGAAACTGTTGTGAGAAAGCAACAACAAAACAACAATTGGCCATAAATATAAAGCTAGGGTAGCAGACAGAGAAAGAGAGATGAAGCTAGTAGCGCAAATAACGGTTAAACAATATAATAAATCGCTTGTACGCAAACATAAATTTACATTTTTGATGATAATTCCCCGTCGCAAAAGCCCGAGTGCCCGGGAATCCGGAAGGAAGGCAATAAGAGCACTTCACCCCCAACGACGGCAAATTAAAGTGGCAACATAAGTCAATAACTCAAGCAGAAGTGGGGTCTTGAGAAATCGTATTCCGCCGGGGATTTGACAATGCCAATGTTTGACTAATTAACAGCAACGCGAAGGGGAGGATTGGTATCGTTGTATTTGGGTTGAGGACTTTTATGTATTGTGGGTGTAAATGTTATGTTCAATTCATTGTGTTGCACAAAAAATAAACCACAGCCGCCAGTGTCGACATCAAATTGCAATCAAATTACACACGCCCCAAAAAAACAAACGATGACAGAGAGAGAGAGAGAAAGTTGAAAAGAGACAGCGTCATTTAATAAATCATAGCTAATGGAGGAGATAAGTCAGAGGGAAAGAGAGAGTGGCGTGCAAATTAGGCAGCGTTTATACCATGCAAATCCCCCAACTCATCCTGCAGACAGGCTCCCACATTCCCACAACCCCACATTCCCACAACCCCTCACCAACCCCCTTCAAAGCCAATTCCACAAGGGCAGCGTTGAGTGGTTAACATTTTGCCAGCCAACCAAAGGCAACGGTGAGAGAGCGGAGTCCGGGAAATTGTTCGTCTGCACTTCGGATTTCAGTTGGTATTCGGATGCGAATTCGCAACGCCTTTTCGCAGTTAATGAAACAACACACAAAAGCCAGCCAAACAAACAAACAACAACAACGACAACAACAACAGGAACAGGAACAGCAACAATCCACTTGTGGAACTTGTTGGCTTTTCACAATTTGCGACTTAATTGCAGCGGAAGGACGAACGGAAAATGGCGGGGAGCGCGCAGCTGGTCAAAAACTCACAGATAAACAACAACAACAAAACGACTGCTGCTGTCTCGCTCTGGCGCATTAGCTTCTGTCTGTCTCTCTGCCTGTCTGTGTATGTATGTGTGTGTGTGTGTGGAGTCTGTGTGCGTGCTAATAGGCGGAGCAATAACGGGCAAAGAGTGGGTTGGAAGCGCCACCGTTACCGTTATAACATGACACAAATGCCTATTTTGCCTCCCCAGCAGTTCGCATGGGATTGTGTGCGCTACAGTTAATGGGCTTGGGCATATCTAATGGAATTGGGTCAAGTGCAAAATGAACAGCTAATTAAATGAAACCAACTAAAAATAATCAAAATGCAGTTAGCATCAAATTAGCTAAATATAAACCTAGTTAAATGGGTCAAGTTGAAAGGAAGCCAACAATTAAACGAACTATTAAGGAACCACTAATTAAATGGGCCAAACTTCAATGAAATTGATATGCTTAATAAACATTAAAAATCCAGACGCAATTGAATTTGTTTTTATAGTAAAAAAAAAATATTATCTAATGAAATGGTGGTCAGCAATAAAATTCAACCTGATTACTGATAACTGATAAGTGGGCTATACGCTGCTTATTAGTCGACATACAATAAAGGTAAACACAATATATGTACATATACACAAACCAAAGAAACCACTTCAGCAAAGTACCTCAGAATATAATCACAATAAGTATAGATGCCAATCACATTCAATTATCGCATATTTGTATTTCGTTTTGAGCACATGCGAAGTAGTAATATTACGTAAACTTCAAGTAAACTATAAGGTTGGACAATGACTATGAGCAAATTGACCCTCTCATCAATACAATTAGTGGCTGGCTGGCTTTTTTTTATGATTTCAAAGACGAGCGTCTTATCAGTGAGTCAACCGTACTTATCTAATCTAATGGGAACTACCGCATATATTGTAGTATGTTGTGGCTGTAATCTTAAAATTGCATTCAATTAATGTCTATCGCCAGTTGACGACTAATGAATTTGGTTAATTACCGATTAACGTACTTGTAGTGTATAGAATGTATATGTTTTTCCCCCTTGAAAAAAAGGAGAGCGAAACGAATCCAACCGAAACCTTTTTACTTAATTTGATTGGAATATGCGCAGGAGACAGGCGGCAGGAGACAGGAGTCGGGCAGGACAGGAGGCTGGGCTGCTGTATATAAAGTGGGCATGGTCGCTGTGTGCGTCAGTGGGGGATTAGCACGCAACAGTGGCTACTAAAAGTTAACACTCCCCCGCCCGTCTGTTGGCGTCTGTCAGCTGTCTGCAGGCGCTTTGGTTGGCTGATTGTTTCCGACTCTACGGTGGCTGCAAAATGTCAAAAGCGGTGAAAAATGAAGCCACACGGCTTTGATGTTATCCTGGGCGCTGGAGCAACAGCAACAGCAGAAGCAGACGGCAGCAACACATCCTGTTCTGGACAACCCTTGGCGCTAGCATTGGCATTAATTTTTCATTGGCGTGCCGCACACGCCGGACAGACTCCGTTTGCATGAACCGACAGCTGGGAGCTGGGATAAATCCATAAAACAATTTGAGAAATTAAACAATCAGAAGGCGTTAAGTGTTAGTGACTTTTAGCCAGCGGGCGTGGTATGTTTCTTGCTCTTCTTCTTGCTGGGTGTTGTTTTGGGTGCATTGTGTTTGTGTACCAGCTGCTGGTGTTTGAGCTTTGTGTTGGCTTTGTTTGTTTACTTGATTAACCCATAACAGACAGACAGACAGAGAGACAATCGTTGGAGACAGCAGCAGCCCCCTTTTTTCTGACACATCATAACTTTAGTGTTATTAATGCTTCTACGCATCACACACACACACACACAGATACAAACGCACGCGAGCACTTAAGTAAAGGGTGTACAAATGTTGTTGTGGTCGCAACTAGCAATTGAAAAGTGTATTATTATTATTTACAAGTATTATTTATGAATTCCACTTGAGAAGTTGGAGTGGCAATTAATGTCCCAGGAATACGCTTAGCACTTTAGTACAATCAACATTAATTTAACTATTCCTTTTTTTTTCTATTTATAATTCCCAACTGGTTCTGGTGTTTGTGCTACAATATTTAATTGATATAAATGAACGTCAATGACAATCACTTATCAGCTTTATAAATTAAGCAGCTTTCAAGTATTTTGCAGCTTTCATTTTACACATTTACATCATTTGCTTTATTTTATTTACACTTTAAAGTAGGCATACCTATAATTCCCAATTGCAAGCAATTATTGCTCAATTGTAAAGCAATCATACATTTTATTTATCCATATAAATAATTTTACACTTGGCACAGCCTCATAGTTTTTATAATTCGCAATTCATGCTGCACATGTTTATTGTGCCTTTATAAATGAGCTTAAATATGATTTATTCAAACTTTTTTGCAGCATTGCTCAGAGTGCTTGATTCTTATAGCGATCTTCGTTTAACTCACAATCACCTTTAATTTCCTGTATTTTTACCGCACCTTTATTGATATAAATCACATTTTAAATATAATCCTCGAGAAAAAAGTTGCTCTTTTTTTATTGTTTATTTTTGTTTTGCCTCGCTGCCGCTCATTTAGCTAAATAAACATTTTGAGTGATTGTTGTTTTTTGCCATTGCCTCGTTTGCAATTTGTAATTCAAATTCGCAATTGGCCGAGCTCCCAATTTATTAATTACATTTATTTTCATCATCTCGTTTCGCAAGCTGAATCTCAAATAATTCGCTGACACAGCAGCTAAAATATTGTGCTGTGTAATTTACTTACAGAGCACACAAAGTGTTCCTGTTCAGTTGACATTGTGCAAGAGACAAACTGAATAATGGATTTATGTATAATTTAACAAAGTTGGCATTTAAATAAAGAAATGTTGCAGATTTTTAGGTGGATAGTACCCTTGAAATGCAGCAGAAAACTAGAAGAAATTCTATTGCTGATTAAACATATTTAAATTATCACAATCATATTGGGAAAGTTAAAAAGACTCATGATATAATAATATTATATATTTCATAAACATTCTGTGAATGAAATTCACAGGTTAATAATCCATTTAAAAAGTAATCTGGTTTTTAATCACACTTAATTGCCAAATATCCCCACGATACCATCTTAAACACTATTCAAATGTCAATCTGATCATTAAAAAGTATCAAAGATTTAAATCCCATCTTGTGTTTGATTGTTTAAACTCTTTAGTACAACATTTAAGCATTAATAGCCGCTTAGCCTATATTGCCAAAATTAGCAAATATTTCAGTTGCAGCAGATTAAAACGGGTTGAAAGAACTAAAGAAAACTATTTGCGGATTGCACACAGCCATAAGCAAAATCGAAAGAAATATTGGGTAATAAATAATGCCCTTGCAACGCAGGCGATCGTCTAGAACATTTGCTAGCGCATTTGTTTTATATATATATATATATATTTACTTTTTTTTGGTCCCCCCGACGTAAAGCAAATAAATTCACACAGTACCGAATGTTAATTTTACAATAATATACAAGCTAAGAGGTTAAAAATTCTAAAACAAAATGTGCGCACTCAAAAAGAATGTACCTACACGTATTGTAGCAATAAATATAAATTATTTAAATAGAATATACAAATTAAAACAACTTCTTTGCTACACATACAGTACATAAAACTAAAAATCAAAGTGCTGCTTTAATTTGTTATGTTTTATTTCAATTTTACACCATCTCAAATAAACGATAAACGTTATTTGTATATATAAGTAGTTATAGTCCTTTAGATTAGCATATAGTATTTGTTAGTGAAGTTAAATTGACTTTTCAAGAGAGGGTATACAATTTGAAATGAATTTCAGCATATTCTAGAGATTCCATCTCTTCGATTTATAAGATCTTGAATACAATCTGTTAATTGTCTACTGCATATTCACACAACTGAAGAATAGCGCCTACCCAAACATTTCATGTTTACAGGGTATAACAAGGTGGCAAAGCCATTCGAGTGAAAGTGTGTACAAGCCAGGTGATCGAGTTCTGTTGAAAGGCAAATAGCAGCTGGTAGGTAAACAGCAATTAGCAAATATCCATTTGCCACACACAGACCGCAGATGGCACAGCCAGGATACATGGATACATAGTTGCAAACGAGGAGTTCTTTGTCCGATCCATAAGCCGGAGACACACAACCCACCAATTATCGCCAGCGACCTTTAAGCACTCGAAGCGATGACGCAGCTGATTTTTGCCAGGGGTGGGGAAGGGAAGGGGGCTAAGAACGAAGACGACGCGTCACATTTGCATAATGGAAATGAGCAAAGTTCATAAACAAATCAGCAACAACAACAAATTGTTTTGGTTGTTGTTTTTTGGAACGTGTTTCAAGTTCTGCTGCTTCTTTTGGCCCAGAGACATTAATTCACAAGTTTTGCCGTTAAACAGGGTGCGAGAGAGATGGCTAGATCAGAGACTGCAGAACAAGTTGGCTTACGGAGCTTATAAGTCACGGCTTTCATGCTGTTTAGCCAGTTGTCAGCGGAGTTCAATAAACCACAGTTTAGCTTGGGAGATGATTTATATTGATTTTTTGCCTTCTTTAGTTTTTAATTGCTTGGAACTTTTGTTTTCATGGATTCTGTGAAATCTTCTCAAATATGCCATTGTAAGTGGCACAACGAATTTAATATTTGCTTAATTTTTTCTTCACATTTTCGTTATTGCTGGTTTTGTGTTTTGTTGGTTTGTCTTTCGCCGTTTGCTGATCTTGCCTGCCGCTCAGCGTGAAAGCCATAAAAACCCAAAAGCAACAAAAGCAACTTCAACGGAGTTTCAACACGTCTGCCGCATCGGTCAAAGCCGAAGATGCTGCAAATTGTGGCGAAGAGATGGGGTGAATTATGGCAACGTTGCACGAATCTTATAAAACACACCAGGAAGTTGAAACCGGTGCTAATACGACCATCAGAGTGGTGTGTGTGTTGATAATAATGATCTTGATGTGGATTTCGCCTGTTGCACAAACGTCTCTGGGGTGGAAACTAAAAAAGCCGGCCAAACATTTGGAGCACCTAGAGATCTTCTTCACTCATTCTTATTTGCCATGACAGCATAATCATATGATTGCCCCAAACTGACTTTGATGTCCACAACATGATGATAGCTCGACCGACTAAATGTCACCATATGACACCTAAATCGTTCCGATATCGAAACGGGTCACGCTTTAGTCCGCACATTCAAATTAAATCATATCATTCAATATTTGGCAGGCTGACTTATCGCTACTTTAGATAAAATCCTTTTTCTTTTTATACCCTGAACCCATTAAAAATGGGTAAAAAGGGTATAATGGTTTTGTGCAAATGTATGTAACAGGCATAAGGAAGCATCTCCGACCATATAAAGTATATATATTATTGATCAGTATCAACAGCCGAGTCGATCTAGCCATGTCCGTCTGTCTGTTCGTCTGTCCGTCTGTATGAACACCGAGATATCAGAGACTACAAGAGCTAGAGACTTCATATTTGGAACATAAGTTCTCCTAATCCCGGGACAGATCAAGTTTATTAAAATTTATCGATAGCTCGTCCCGTTCAAAAGTTATCGATAAATTTCGATTTCAGACCAGCGTTTTTTGGATATAACTTACAAGTTATAAGAGCTAGAGGCCCCTAATTTGACATGTATAATCTCAAATAGCATACACATGTAACAAATATTTCACTTTTTGGATACCACCCCCCAAACCCCCAAAAGTTAAAAAAACCCATTTTTGAAGGTACGACCTTGCAATTTGGTTTGGTAACACATATTATCGACAATTGTTTGCCCCAAAAATTTCAATATAAACACAATAAACACAGAAGTTATTTAAGATTTAACTTTCTATTGTGTGGGGCTCAGCGAAAGAGCAAGCTAACTGCTTAAACCGCTGGCACTGCTTGTACTGCTTGTACTGCAGCATGTGTGAGTTTAGAGTAGTACGAATGATTGTAAGGACTGGGTTCAGGGTATCTCGTAGTCGGGCACTCCCGACTAGAGCACTCTTACTTGTTTTTTTGACAAATTGATAAACACCGCAATTAGACATTGCGACGCCCAAAAGAAATGTTTGTGGTTCGATTTCTAATTCAGTTATAATATGTACTATTGTTATTTAAATTTGTAAAGTAAAAACATTGTTCTTTACGCATTTCCAGTATCGCACATCGATTAACAGAATATTAATAGAACATTTATTTATCGCAGTTCCGTTCTTATCTTAAAAATTTTAGTTCTGTCTCACTTTAATTTCTTTGTTTACCCTAATCAGACAAAATGGTGTATGCAGTCAACGATATATCGATATGAACAAGAAGCTTATGTTGGCTCTTATTAAAAAGATTAAGGTACTGTTTTGACTCTACTTAAAGAGGTTACCAACAGGTAGAATCAACTTGCGCTATACTCTTTCATTTGGCTTTTTATAATCTACTGTGGAATCGTTACGAAATTCCAGTAAACAATAATTTGATACAGATAAGAGCTGAGTAAACAAGCATTTATTGCCGCCTCTATGATAACAATCTGAAGTTCGAAGTGGCAACACAAACACTCATAGAGGTCAATGTTAAGAGCCCTGGCTTTCTCATCGACCCAGCAAATTTGATATCAGCCTATCAGTGATCAGTGATCAGTGATCAGTTTACAAACATAATCTGGTGTAGACAAGCACTTAACATGGCAACAAACAAGCCACAATATAGGCCATTTCATTGGCGTTATCAAGTGCACCCGACCGAATTGAGCAGCTGTTAGCGCATACGTATACGTAAACGGGGTGGTTTGGATGCTAACGGCAAATCAAGCAGACATCCGCCCAAATGCGCAGCTGGGCGCTAAATGGGTGATACAATTAGAGATATATGTATATATATATACGAGGCATTAGATGCGCTAAATCAGATTAACATACAATACACTTAAGAGAGCCGGCGGAAGTTCAATTTGTTGTGTGTGTGTGTGTGGGGGGGGGGGGTTGTTTGCACCATGCTGATGTTAAGTTTTGGCCACGCTCCCTGAACTTGTGCCCATTGTTGTCATCAATCATAAGCGTGACTACTTAGCGTGTGTCCATGGGACCGACGGCATTTAAGAAACATGCACATCGTATGCAATTTGTATAATATGTTTGTTTGGTTTGTTTGAACTTATCCAGCTGTTCGACGATTGGCATCATGGTCCGAACCACAACAACAACAATGCACCTTAGCCCATTTGATTGGTGTTCCGTCATTTGGTTGCAGCAGACAAACAACATTTCAATTTAGATGCGCTGCATTTGATAGTGATGGTGATAGAGATGAGCTGAGTTGAGCTGAGTTGAGCGTGTACCCGATTTGAGACATTGTTACCCACAGTTGGTCAGCTTTAATTGCCACATTGTCTGCCTTTAACGACAGCCATAATGAATGCTTTAAAACATTATGAGCAGCTGTAAGCAACGAAGCGGGTTTTATTATATAATAAACTAAGACCTTTAACTCATTTGCCAAGGTCTGTGACAGCTTTATAACTTCAATTAGAACTGCGAAAATATAAAAGTTAGCTTGGACTTGCATTACAGAATCCCCACAGATGCACTATAATAAATTGCATTATTTTGCCTTTTTTTTTATCACATTTCTAAATCATTATTTCGGTTAACATAAATCTTTTTCGTCACATTAAACGGAATTATTTTGAGTGTGCCAGTACAAATTTGTTGTCAAATCTAGACTTGTGTTGACAAGAATTTAATTTGCGTTTTTAACAAACTTTCCAGAGCGTATTTATAATTTATAAAATCAACATTTGGCTGACAATTGTTAGCTATTTGTATTTGCACAATGTTTGACAAATATTGATTGTTATTGCCCTATATAAAAAAATTCACAGCCTAATACAAGTGAGCAACATGCTGAAGGCGCTATTAACATTAGCACATAGATATGAAAAAAGCTCAGACTTAATTCCACTTAAAACATAAAAGGACCTTAATGCTCAAAGTGTTGCAAATGCGCACCCTTTGAAGCGTTCTTAAATGTGAAAAGGGCTAAACAAATAATTGAGTGTTCAACACAAAAGGGGTATTTTAATTTGCTCACATGTCTTTTAGTTTTTCGGAAAGCGAAAGCAATCATCTCAGCGAACACATAATCGTAAATTGCCATCTCAATTCTCTACGGATGAGTCCCCGCTAAGTAATCGCTAGGAATTGGAAACAAATTGAAAGACCTCCTATGGCGAGCCGAATACCATTGTCGCTAGCTACGCGCAGTTTATTGAACAATTGACCGTCGTATCATTTCGGTCCCTAGCAACGACACAAATACAATGCAATACAAAAACAAACAAAAAAAAACAAATGACTATTCACGATAGGGATTTGTTGGGGATTTAAATAGAGGCGGAAATCAAAAGACAAAGGCAAATTATGAACGGAAGGCGAACAAAATGAGGCAAATAATGCCGTATGCCGTTTGCCGCTGGCAAAATGAAAAGTAAAAGTCGAACAGAGCGCAACAAATGCAAAATGTGGCCAGACAAGCGATAGACAGACAGCAGCAACATCAACAACTGCTAATGCAATAAAAAAATAACTATACAATGTTACTACAATAACAACAACAACCAAAACAACAACAACAACAACAGCACACACTCACAAAATCAACACGAAGCCTGCAAACCGGCTGGAGGAAGACAAAAACAATAAGACTACTAAAAATAACTAAAAAGAAAAACGAATGTGCTTGATATATAGGAGTGCCGACACATTTATGCCCTTGCAGCACAGCGCACGCGTAATAATGAGAAACAAAATTAAAATTTTCGAATAGCATTGAGTGTGAAAAGAATCAAGACATTATGCATGTGCAGATGTGCAGATGTGCTATACGAAAAACTAAAAGGGGAAGACAATTCCAGAACATTGGCAACAGTCGACTAATTTATGCTCTATAGTATTTACACTCACAATAGAATGGAATATATAGTCTTATACTCACAATTGAGCATATAGTATTACTGAACGTGTCAAAAACCAATAGCTTAATAGATTACAAAATTTAAGAAACTATGTCTTTAATACTTTTTGCACTTGACTCTATACAATTGTATATTTCATAGTTCGAATTTATCTAGCCCAAATAAAACAAGTGAGGAAGGATTATCTTCGGCGTGCCGAAGATTTTATACTCTTTTCGAACCTATAGGCAATTTTCACTCTGCCAACTGCACCACTGAAATTTCATAAGCTGTACAAAATCGTTTTGTGATGTATCTTTGAATAATAAGTATCGGTGCAAAGTTTCATCGCGATAGATTTAAAAACATGGGATATATGGCCAAAACCGACATCGAGTTGTATGTCAGCTATAAGATATAGTGGGCCGATCCGGCCGGCTCCGACCAATGTGCTGTCCCCTGGAATAAGAAGTGTCTGTGCAAAGTTTAATCGCGATAGCTCAAAAACTGAGGGACTAGTTTGCATACATACAGACCGACAGACAGACAGTCAGACGGACATGGCTAGATCAATTTGTATTGTCATTCTAAGCATACTGGCAGTAACTTTTTGGGGTCTCCGACGCTTCCTTCTATGCGTTACAAACTTTAGCACAAACTTAATATACTATTTTCTTCGAAAAGAGTATAAATATATTATTTATTTAGTTAGTTCACATTCGTTAACTACAATCAATATACCTTTTGTTCATTTTGTGAAACGAGAGTATAAAAACCGACCAACTCAAGAACAGTAAGACACAAACACACACTGTATTGAGAATGCATTTCCCAATTGTGTTTACATTGACATGCATCGATTTAGGCTGGGACACATGAATTCTATATATGTACACATATGCAATAATATAACAAACATACACTAGTAACATTCTCATGGAACGTTCGTTGAAGGCGCACATTTCTTTAAATAAATAAATCAAAAATATGCTAAATGCATGCAATGCATTTTTGAAGTATAAACACAGTTTTCTATATAGAAACGAAACTGACCCAGTTCATTGAATCAATTATTTCGGTTTGTAAAGAGCTTGTAACAGAAATGCACAGCAACAGGCATGCCGAATTTTATTGAAATCTGTTGGAAACAAAAATGTAAAATAACTTAAACAGCTGCGTCATGCTTTTGAAGTATTTTTATTTGCAACTTACAAAAGCGACTTTCACTCCACATCATCATATTGCATGGACAGCAAAAAATAATAATGAAATTACGCTTTTACACTTTACCTAACCGCTTGCATATATTTTAATTCGATTTTCACATTAACAGCAACAGCACTTGTGACAATGGGGGGTTAATGCCATTTTCAAAATACGGTATACAAATTACATTTAACTCTATTCAAGCCTATGCGCGCTAAAAAGAAAAAAACATCGACTTACCAACTACCTGAGATGCGGGCCACAAAATGTCAGCTAGTGAACGGACAGGCAGCAAATACAAAAAAAAAAAAGTAACTAACTCAAGCACGTGAGAAGCAAACTTATTCAGTCAACAAAAAAAAAACCGATAGAAAAAAACTACAAAAGGCAAAGATACCAACAACAATGGTAATAACTCGTTGCATTTCATGACTGTGGCGAACAAATAAAACAATTACAAAACCCACTTTAAACATTAAAATGCACGACTACAAGTTACTGCTTACTTGGTGAACTTCTGAATATTTTATAATAATGGATAAAATGAAATATGCGTTCAAAGTGTGGAACAAAGAAACATCTATATTTAATTGATCGCTTTGATAAGGAACAGCATAATAAATGGTAAAGTATAATGTTTCGATAATGATAATATAAATTATCGATGAAATCGATAATGTGATGTTATGTTATCGATAATGTGATGTAATGCTATCGATAATGTGATGTAAGGTTATCGATAATATAACATTAATGATGGTAACGTCTGTTTCGATAAATATATATTTAAATTATCGATGCTATCGATAATGCGATGTAATGTTATTGATAATGTGATGTAATGTTATCGATAATGTAATGTAACGTTATCCCTGAACATTTGAAAACAAAACGCACTTTTACAATTTCTATTTATTAGCCAAACAAATTATTAAACAAAAGTGGAAAAATCGATTGCTTAGTAACCGTATGAATTTAATTAAAAAACAGGGATTATGTTTCTTTGAATAACACCAGGTGGCAGGTAATAAAAACACAATATACCCTGCCTCACCTTTTGTTATTCTAAAAAGCAACCCCCTTCAATAATAACACAACATTAAAAACAGAAAGGAAAAAAAAAACATCTTTAGCTGAGGCTAATAACAGCGTGGTAAAAAGGTTGCGATTATGCTCAATGGCATTACAAGTTAGATAAAAAAAAATAATTACGAAAGAATCTTGCGCGAAAAGCCTTAAAGCGTGTAGTGTCCAAATCAGAAACAGACACTAAGAAATAGTGAAAATGGGTGTCTGTCTATTTCGTTATCTATTTTGTTGGCGAAACGCAAGTGGAGCACAACTTTAATATGAAAAGAAATCGACCATTCAATAAAAACAATATACGAGGACAAGGCGTGTAATTGTGTGCGTGAGTGTTATAGGCGTGCCTGAGAATAATATGGAGGCCAGTCAGCCAGTCAGTCAGTCAGTCAGTCAGTCGCAGTTTTGCACCCGAACAAAAGCGTGCACGTACACCGCTTGAATGGACAAACATCCCCTGCTAGATAATGTATATATATATATATATATATGGACACCCATGACAAGCAGTTCTCGGATAATGCTCATGTGTGTGCGGATCGGCATTAATGCGTTGGCTATTCACCATACACTTCTGTTTGTGCCATCTTTCTAATTGAGAGCCTTTGCCCACACCCTGCTTTCAAAGACCACTTTGTAGTACACGTGTCAAGGTGGTTAAAAATATCTTATTTGTTTGCTTTTTTTTTAGTT
This sequence comes from Drosophila flavopinicola, assembly GCA_035042425.1. Classification (NCBI taxonomy): domain Eukaryota; kingdom Metazoa; phylum Arthropoda; class Insecta; order Diptera; family Drosophilidae; genus Drosophila; species Drosophila flavopinicola. The sequence goes on along the minus strand of JAWNLL010000242.1, from coordinate 514,356 downwards.
TGTTTTGTTTTGATGGCTTCCTGGACACATTCGACAGTTCCTGAGGGGGGAACTGAGTGAGCGAGTGTTTGTCGTTTTGTTGGTTTATTTTGCAGCCGTCTGCTTTAATTAGGATTTGGACTTGGAGGTGGGAGAACGGTGTGGTGGTGGTCCACACTGCAGTCGATTGATTAGCATTGCTAACCGACTCGATCTGATAACGAGATGGAAGCTAAGGTTTGTTGTTGTTGACAAGCCATTTGGAAATCAAATTCGAAAACGGTACTCAAACGGAATAAAACGACTACAAATGGGGGCTTTTCACTAGAAACGTCGAATTACGTTCAAAGAACTGAACTTTAGATTTGTGTCATTTTTATAAAAGTTTACTAGGAATTATACCAGTTTTTAATGCTTATCGCAAATATGTTCAAAAAGATCTATTATTTATTATTATACTGCACATCACAAATCATATCAGGAAATTTATACGAAAACAACAACTATTGTTTTCCGTTTAATCTTCATTTAATCACATATAACTAATCTAATCACAGTTTTAATCTCTTGAAAAAAAACCGAAATATTTGGCCAGGTGCCTATTCTGCACTTCCTTTTTTTTAATTTTCTAATCTTTTTCTATTGTTTATAGTTCACAACAACAAAAATCAATAGTATACAAATTATCGCTACTATAGGCTTAAAAGGCATTTCAAAATTCGTTGAACTATAAATTTTCATTAAAATTGTTTAATAGCATAAATTAAATAATTGCGATTTCGCAATCATCAACTACTTATTTATTTAATTTTAAAAACTGTATTCACTTAATAGATAATTTCTGACGTATATTATTTATTTTCCACGTCGTGATTACAACGTCGAATGGCCAAAGTATTAGAAAATTGTTGATAACAATTTCGTATATGTATAAACAAACACAATTCAATACTGCTCTCTATCTGCTGAAACATGTGCCAGTATGTAAGCTCCAAGACATTTCGACTTTCGTTATCAACTAGCAACAATAACAATAAATGGCAAATGCAAATTGACGCAACATTTAATTAATTTGATTAACTATTAATAAATACGAATCATGATTTGAATAAGCCCAAAACTAATAAAAACCAACAGATATATGTACATATAGAATCACAGGGCAATAAATAAATAAAACGAATAAAATAGCAACAGTTGTCAATGCTTCGAGATTAGGCTTACATAACTGTAGGCCTTATCAATATATGTATATAAAAAAAAAGTAGTTTTTTCAGAACGAATACTTTTTAAAGAAAATAGAGATGTGGTAACGAGGTTAGATATTATAGAGGAAAAATACAGCATAAATACAAGATTAGATACCCTTTCAAATGACAGTTGTAGGACAAAGCAATTTGATTTTTATCAACGTCTTGTGTCAAAGTCATATTTAATAGTTTTTGTTGTGTCATGCTACCTCTTGGTTATTTTACCTTTAAAATCACGATTGAAATTCTCACCAGATCGTTGTATCTGTATATTTAAGTGAATAAGTATTGAATAGTTTTTTTCTTAAATTATATTTATCTACACTCTCTATCCTCCACTTAAGCGCATGCTTTACAAATTAGTTTTTATAATTTATAGGGTGTATAGTCATGAAACTGTACTGTCTATTTTGTAGCTTATCTGCGGTCTTATTTGTTTTATAAGTCACGTGTTTTGCGAATTGGATCACGCGCCCATCTCTACCGGAAGGCAAACAAGGCGAATTTTGTTTATAACTGAATTGGATTCGACGATAAGAGGGAACAGTCGGCAACTACTTGACTTTATTCCTTTTAAACATTTGCAATGAGCTCATAAATCACAGAGCTGCACTTGCAACATGAATGAAATTTATTTCTTTGCCATTATCAGCGACAGAGAGACAGAGAGAGAGAGAGAGATATATATATAGTCAACAGTTTGTTGGGACTGATAACGCATTTGGATTGTTAGATTGGATTGCCATATATTTGAGCGTATACTTGTGGTTGCTCAATTAGTTGTTGAAATATGGCAGCACTTAGCTTAACTCAACTGTTTAGTGTTGGGCATAGATTTCACAATATCCATAAAAACCCGTTAGTGGCAATGCCCGAGGAGCAATTAACCACTCATACACTCTTGACTCGCCTAAGAGCCATAACAATTAAAACGTTTATGCGCCAGTTGCCTGTTAATAGATAACAAATGCATTTGGCTTACAAGTTCCCGAAGTGTAGCGCAAAAGAGAGTATCGCTCAAATGATATTGTCTGGGAAAAGACAACATTTAAATGGATCCCTTACATCATTTATCATTATCGCACACGAGTATCAACATTATACTCAAACGTAACCGAGCGTATATAGACTTTCACGTTACAATGTCACCCTGATCATATCACGATTTTTATTTCCATTTGAGCATTGTCTGTGGGTGCTAAAACGGCCATAGTTAGACAGAATAATAATAAATAAAAAAACATGACTAGCAGTTTGATTCTTTTCTTTTGGCAAACAATTCAGACTGTCTACGCTCTAAAAATAGAATAGTAAAGAATAGATACTTAAAAGTGAAAAAAACTATGTAGAACTTATTGCCAGTGGCGCTGGACAAATTCTATTTTTAAAAATCTTTGGCATTTTTATTGAGTTCACTTATTTCTCTTTCGAAATTTCCCATGTTGCACATGCAACACACATAGACTGTCGGGTATACCATTTTGTTTTTAAATATTGCTTTCACTTTAAATAGCTTTAGAGTGCCTTCGAAATAACAATTAGTTTAAAGTCAATGCCTGTGGTACTCGAAAAGCTAATGAACATAAAAAATCGAATGGCACGTTTCGTTTCTTTAAAAAAATACAAATAAGCATTATGCGACTAATAACAAATAATGAAAATAATTACAAAGCCAAATTGTATAACGAAGCAAAAGCGTCGACTTAAGGTCAAACTATTTTTCATGCAACACCTTGAGCAGCGGCCACAACAACATACACACACACACACACACACAAGCAGTACACACCTTGTAAAAAAGTCCATACACAACAAAAGTGGTTCCAAGTCATGCGGGCCGCAAAAGGAGAGCAAGAGCTACCGCGGGGGATACGGGATTAGGGGGCATTCCCCTGTAGGTAACCGGTTTTAGCCACAGCTCGTCGAGCCCACCGAAAGCACTCGACGCTTTATTGGTAATGAGTATGAATAATTATTGCCGTTACCTCAGCCTGATCGCCAGTCATATAAATGTACTATGTATATTTTATTATATTATATTATAGTATTGAGTGTACGGTTGATGATGGTCACTTAAGAAACGGGTGCAACAGCCCGTACTACAAATACAGTTGTGCACGGAACCAAAAACCAATGTTGATTCTAGTGAATGTTCACTAAAAGCCGTTTTTTCTTGAAAAAATAAAAGAACTTTTCAGATAAGTAACAAATTCTTGTATTGACATTGACGTTCTCCTTGTTAGCAAAGAATAATTAAGCCTAATAATACTTCAAATAAGTAGAAATCGGCTCCGACTATAACTTATTTCTTAGAACACTTCTTGATAGTATATTTCCAGTGTAGTGTCAATTTAATCGAGCGGAAAGTAAGGTTGACTTGACTATATGTATATACCTTGGATTTAGCGTGTATTTTCTAGGGGTGCTATTAACCCAGTGTGCGCTGTGGCACATCAAAAACTTCCAGTTTCGCTGTGCGTGTTTATTGCACTCAAACGAATAATGGAGGGGAACTCAAGGGTCGGGAGGTATTTGATTGCCTGGCACGCGACGAGGCCCTAAACTTAAGACTAACAAATAGGCCAAGAAAATCAGGTGAAGCATAAGAGAGAAAGAAAACAAACGCTTAGCAAATTGCACAAAGTGAAAATATACTTTATTTCTGCGAATGTAGAAGACTTTTGCAGAACACTAAATATAATAACATTTCAATTATAACGAAATTAATTGTTGCTTTAAATTTGAATGTTATTATTCATTTCAGTGGAAATAATAATGGGTTGATTTAACCTTAATTGCATTGCATTGCATGTGGAAAATATGCATTCTGAAAATTGATATCATTGAGATATCACATATCATTCAATTAACGGCTCAAAGTCAACAACATTATCCGCAATATGCAGTCACAGTAACTGAGCGAGCGTAAGAAACTAATGAAATGAAGGAAATAATAATTTAATTTGGCTTTGCAACACATTAAGTATAGAAGAATTGGCCGACAACAAATGCGAATAATACGAATAACAACAATAACCAATTGTATGCTAGTTGGCAGGCGGCCAAAGACTGAAAAAATGGCAAGTCAAGTCCTCATCCAGTATGTATGTACATACTTATATGTATATGTATATGTACATACATATGTGTATTTTTACGTTCTTTTGGTTCGTGCCGAGTCAGTCACAATGTGCGGCAAATAAATCACATTAAAAATTAAACAGAGCAGATAGTGTGTGAGTGAGAGAGAGAGAGAGACGGAGGCGCCAGCAACATACAAAGTAATAGCCAGAGTATCAAAATCAAAAAGACACAAAGCGCACAAAAAACACAAACACACATTCACAAAATTCCAGACGGAAAGTTTTTTTAAAGCATAGTATTTAAAAACAAGTGGGAAAGGATTATTCTTCGGCCTGCCAAGATTTTATACTCTTTTCGAACCTTTAGACAGTTTTCACTCTGCCAACTGCAGCACTTTCATATGCTGTAAAAATTATTTGTATCGCGTGGCATTTGTTTTTTTGTTTTAAGAATATTTAATTTATTTCCAGTTGTAAGATATAGTGGTCCGATGAGGCCGGCTCCGATCAATGTGATGTATGTTTGAATAATAAGTATCTGTGCAACGTTTCATCGCGATAGATTTGAAAACATGGGATTTATGGCCAAAACCGACTTCCAGTTGTATGGCAGCTATAAGATATAGTGGTCCGATCCGGCCAGCTCCGACCAATGTGCTGTCCCCTTGAATAAGAAGTGTCTGTGCAAAGTTTTATCGCGATAGCTCAAAAACTGAGGGACTAGTTTGCATACATACAGACAGACAGACAGACGGACATGGCTAGATCAATTTGTTTTGTCATTCTAAGCATACTGGCAGTAACTTTTGGGGGTCTGAGACGCTTCCTTCTATGCGTTACAAACTTCAGCACAAACTTAATATACTATTTTCTTCGAGAAGTATAACAAATGAGCGGGAATGATCTTGAGTCAAGTTTTGTATGCAGCGGGCTTGCGCTCAAATGGAGAATGTTCAACATTCAGAATTTGAGGGAACTGATAATTAGACACCAGTTGTTGTTGTTGCTGCTTTGGCGTCAAAAACTGTCGAGTCACCTTATTATATTTATTTACTGTCGACAAATTATATGAAACTAAATCTTCAAAAGTAATTATATCATTAGTCATTCGCAATTATAACAAGAGTGCTCTAGTCGGGAGTGCCCGACTAGGAGATACCCTGAGCCAAGTCCTTACAATCATGCATACTTATCTAAACACACACATGCTGCAGTTCAAGCAGTGCAAGCGGTTTAAGCAGATAGCTTGCTTTTCACCGAGCCCCACACAATGGAAAGTAAAATCTCAAAAAACTTCTGTGTTTATTGTCCGATCTTTCTGAAATTTTTAGGACATAACATTGGCTATAAAATGTAAGACCAAACCAAATTGCAAGGTCGTACCTTCAAAAATGAGAAATTTGGGGTATCCAAAAAGTGAAAAATTTGTTGCACGTGTATGCTATTCGAGATTATACATGCCAAATTAGGGGCCTCTAGCTCTTATAACTTGTAAGTTATAGCCCAAAAACGCTAGTCTGAAATCGAAATTTATCGATAACTTTGGAATGGGTCGAGTTATCGATAAAATTAAATAAACTTGATCTGTCCCGGCACTACGAGAACTTATATTTCAAATATGAAGTCTCTGCTCTTGTAGTCTCTGATATCCGCGTGTTCATACAGACGGACGGACAGACAGTCAAGACGGACATGGCTAAATCGACTCGGCTGTTGATACTGATCAAGAATATATATACTTTATATAGTCGGAGATGCTTCCTTATGCCTGTTACATACTTTTGCACAAAACCATAATACCCTTTTTACCCATTTTTAATGGGAGGATCTCAAATATCATATATAAATTAAAAGTTTAACAATCGTTAATTGTAAGTATTTTTGTTAATTGAGAAAAAGAAAAATCAAATGAAAAGAATAACAATTAAATTTTACGAGCAAGAGAAAGTCAGCGAATGCTCCTGAGCGCAAAACAGTATGCTTTAAGTGCAGTTTTAAAAGTTCTGCAGCCAATTGAGTTAAAAATGTACTTCTAGTGCGCTCAATTACAAATGAGAGAAAGTGAGCTTTTGTTGTTGTTAGTACTTACATTGAGCATCCAAACGAGCATCTCCTCTAGCACAGTATCCATGCTGCTATTCGCACAACTGAGCGCATATTCAACGGGATTATCACTTTTGCGCTGCTGTTGTTGTTGTTGTTGGTGTGCTGCTGCTCGTGTCGCCGCTGCTGCGGCTGTTGTTGTTGTTGTGCGTCGGCGCAACGGCGCTGCGGCCAATTGAGCTCGTATCGCCTCATTGGCTGTCGCCGTCGTCGATTCGAACAATTTGAGCAATTCCATTTCGCCTTTGCCGCAACAACGGCACACGCGCGGCATTTCAAGCAGCGCAGCAGCGCAGTCGCTGCCGGCGTCAATTATTGGCATTCCTTCACTGCGCACATCCTTTTTGGTCGCATTAATGTGATCAGCTGTGCTGTTGTTGTTGTTATTGCTGTTGTTGTTGCTGTTGCTGCTGCTGCTTCGTCGTCGCTTGTTTGCACTCATGTTTATCGTTATGTATTGTTGTTATTTGTTTTGGTTCTTTTACTTTTGACGTTATCTACGGCGCTATAAATTATTTATTTGCTTGTGTACACTCTTTCACTCACAATTTACATTGAATAGCATGCAGTCGTATTTTCTTTTCTCACTTTGTGCTGCTTTCGTTTTAACCACGACAGAGAAGAATACCTATAGCAGATCGGGGAGCAAATATAAACAGACATTTAAACATACAGCAACAACGATCAAAAATAATGTTCTTGTTTTGTGTGCGTGCGTGCGTGTGTGTGTGTGTGTGTGTGAGCTGGGACAAGTTTTGGTTAGTAGGCCAACGGCCGCAAAATATTTTGGGCCTAACTCGATCTGGTGCTTTTTTTAGGTTCATTTAAAAGCATCACCAAAGCAGCAGCTGTTTCTAGGGCAGTTGTAAAAGAAAGACGGCAGACTCGGACGTCCTTTTCTAAATGATGCAAACAATGGAACTTTTCAGGGCAGCATAGAGTGCATACATAAAAATTCTTACGGAGCTAAACTATAACTGCTTTCTTTGCTCAAGTGCGACAACAACGTACGTCGAATGTAAACTAACAAAACGGGCGCACACACACAAACACAAACCTACACATAGGCGCGTACTCAAATTGATGAAATCAAAATCAGCAGCAAAAATAATAATAATTCCAAAATTAACACGCACACACACCAGTTAGCGTCAAAAACTCGAGAAAGGCGATTGCGATTTCGATTGCTTCTTATTTTTCTTGCGGCACGAACTGCACGCGACGCGTATTGCTTTCAAACTGAACTGAGAAAATTCAAGCAGATCCGAACTCATTTGCTGCACGTTGTGCTCTCTCAGCTTGCGCTCATTTTCATGGCACACTCGTTTTTGCGAGCGAGTGAGAGCGTGCGCACACATGTTTGTGAGTGAGCATGCGAGCACATGTGTTTTGTGAGAGGCAGGGAGAGAGCGAAAGTGCTATAAATTTCACTTAAAATAGCCACTTCGAACTGCAGTCATTGCGAAATACCTGCAAATCATGCACAAGAAAATAAAACGGCCATATGCCAAGTTTAACACTCTTATTTTAGTGCTGCATTGTGCTGCCTCTCAAATTGCCAACGTTCGTACATACATACGTGATTATTGCTCTGTTTTTGTTAGTCTCCGCTTTGCGGTTGATATTCTTAGGCGCTCATTTTCTAGTCTGGCGCTTTGCTGGTCTGTCAGCTTGCGGCACCAGTAGAAACACAAGGCAACGATAGCAATCTCGAGGACAATGAGTGCATGCAAATCTGAGTTCGTGTCTGAGTGCACCTTTTACTTAACCCTATTTAGATTCTGCTTTTACTTTACTTACATTTCGCTGAGCTCGTACCAACGCCACCGCCTTAGCGGCGGCGTGCAAAATTACACGCTAATGCAACAATATTAACTCTTTTACGGTCTTTGCCATGTAAAGCTGCAACACTTGAACTCAACGCCGTCAAATCAGTTTATTATTTGCGCAATTAAATATTTCGATTTTAAATTGTTGAATTCGTAAAATAATAGGATTTATGTTGCAGTGTGACTGAACGCAGCAAAAGTTAAAATCTTCGATAATGTGATTAAATACCATCACATTTAGACAATACGCAGCCAACTTCACGTATGCGCATGCTACGCACTGCCATCCCCACGGGATTGCTAGGCGGCACTTATAAAATACTTGTGTAACAAGAACGATATATATTCGAAAATAATATTATATTTTTGCAATTATGTGGTCAGTACAAAGTATGTCATATTATTTAATAAATGTATATATAGCAGTGTTTTAATAAATAAATGTATTAAATATTCCAAATACAAGAGCATGCAACTCTGGCAAAACTATCGATAAGTAACAGCTGCGCAAATGCGCACAGAGCATAAATGTGTACGTTTTGCTCTATTGAAAACAACTGAAAGCGCACTTGCCGAAATGTCCATGCAAAATGCCAAAACCATCAATCAAAAGGAGTATTTGAGGAAATATCTCTCGGGCGACAAGGAGAAGAAGAAAAAGAAGGATAAGAAGCATAAAAAGAGCTCACACAGTAAGGTAAAAGTAATTGACGATGATGCGTACGATGTCAACAACGAGGAAATGGACGAGGATCTGTTGCTGGGCGGCGAGGATGCCCCGCAAATAGTCGGCGAATACATCGAAGAGAATGCGAATGCAATACGCAGCAAATGGCGAAATATAGCTGTAAAAGACGAGCCCAAAACGGAATCCGACCAAAAGGGAGTGCGTATCAAAGATGAGCCAAACGAAGAGGATGAGGAGGCGGATCTGTGGGGTCGCAAGGCAGCCCCAATTAAAATTAAGCAGGAGCGGCAGGAGGAGCAGCCTACCATCAGAATAAAGCAGGAGAAACGCAGCAGTTCCAGGGAGCGGAGTCCCAAAAACAGACGGGATGAGGATCACAGTCCGACGAGAAAACGACGCAAGTCGGATCAATCACCGCCCAGGAGACGGCGGGACAAGGAGCACTCCGCCCATCAGAGCCCACCCAGAAAGCGTCGGGACTCTGATCAGAGTCCGCCCAGACGACGTCCGAATGCAGATCAAAAGCCGCCGCGGAGCAGAGCTGACACCGATCAGAGTCCACCCAGGAGACGTCGAAACGCAAGTGAGTCTCCGCCCAGAAGAAGACGCGGCGATTCGGATCAGAGCCCACCCAGGAGACGCCAATCACCGTCTAGAAAAAGACCACAATCTGATCAAAGCCCACCTAGAAGAAAACGAAATTTCGATCAGAGCCCACCTCGGAGACATCAGTCTCCACCCATCACATGTCGAGATTCCGATCAGAGCCCACCCAGAAGGTGTCCCCCTGCCAGCTCCGATCAATCGCCGCCCCGAAGGCGACGCGATTCGCCGGCCAGAATTAGAAAAGAAGAGCGACGCAGTTCGTCCTCGCCGCCACGTGAGCGCAAAAGCCGCTGGGCCAAGCAGGAGCAAAGTCGATCGCCTTCGCCGCCACCAACGCACAAGCCGAAGAACCCAACACGTACGCTGGATGGCAAAATGGCGGGACTGCAGGATGCGCAATCCCTGAAAACCGAATCGGATTCTCGAAGACGCGACGAGCAGCGAATGTTTGAGCAAATGTCCAGCGAGGTGAGTGTGATTGAGATTCATGGTTTAAACTGATTGATACAATTGAATTAAAAATAAATTGTTTATGCATATATTTATATAGGTAAGCGGTCGTGATGCCGAAGTCCAAATGCGCAGCACGGGAAGACGCGGGCGACGGGCGCGAGAGGCTGCCGAGGAGGATCCCGCGGAGCAGCAGCGCAAGGCGGCGCACGAGCAGAAGAAAAAAGAGCTGTACGAGCGCTGGGGCAAGGGACTCAAGCAGCTGGAGGATAAGCGGACGCGTCACGAGGAAATGGCGCACGAGGCTGCAAAGCCGGTGGCGCGCTATGCCAACGATGAGGATCTAGATCGACATCTGCGGGAGCAAGAGCATGCCGATGATCCCATGCTGGCGTACATGCGGCAGAAGCGTAAGAAGTTAGACCAGCAGTCCGATAAGCCCGTGCTGCCCGTCTACGAGGGCAGCTATCCGGAAAATCGGCTTGGCATCCGACCTGGCTATCGATGGGATGGCGTCGATCGCTCCAATGGCTATGAGCAGCGTTGGTTTGACAAGCAGAACGAGCGGCGGGCGGTGCAGGACGAGGCATACAAGTACAGCGTCGAGGATATGTAAAACAAAGCATTGCATTAATGGATCAAATTAAATAAATGTCTGTATATTAAAACACATTATCAATAACCTTTCAGTTAATAGAATGCCAAGCAGGGTTGTTTAATAATAACATGATATTCAAAGAATAGCGAAATTTGGAAGGTGCTACTATTTTTACTGCAGATCTAATGCCAAACCATGATCAAAACTGCCTCGTGATCGAAAATCTGATCAGTTTTGACATCGTAGTGCGAGTTTTTGGTGTTTGAAAGGTATTTTTAGGGAGTTTGTCACATTACATTTCATAGAAAATCGAAATTTTAAAAGTGCTTCAATTAATTTGATTAAACAACCAAAACATGTTATCGATAATTTGGTATTTAAAGTTGGCGCGTAGTTGCGCTGCCTTACAACACTGAGCTGTGTTGTGCGCGCGCGCGTAATGCAACTCTGTGTGTAGAATAGCAAAGCAAAAGCGAATGGTAAATAGTTAAATAGTCTTCAACTACACCTGCGTGCTGCTTTGTGATTGCCTGAAATTGTTGGATGGAAAAAGAACAAATCGACTAATATTTGGGTATTTCGTGCAAATTTGCAATTGCAAAGTGCCAAGTGGCGCTATAATTACAGCTGGGTAAGCGCACTTAATGAGCTTATTAAAATATTTATTTATGTATATACTATAAGTAAAATGCTTTGTGACGCTAGACAGAACAAAGCGTTACAATTTGGTTTCAAAAGAAGTTTGCGTGCGTGTGTGTGTGTTTGCAAGTGCGCCCCGCCCCCGCTAATTAGCATAAAACGCTTGCCATAAACGCAAACAAAGCATAATACAGAAAAAGGTGATAGAAAAACGTGTTGTTGCTTGCATTATACACAGGCGACTGGTTGCATTGTGTTGTTGTTAATGTCGGGCTCTGCTGCTTCTATTGCAACCTTCACCATGGCAGCCAGTCGGTCAGCCGTTGTAAACCAGTTATTTGTTGTTACTGCTGCTGCTGTTTGTTGTGATTTCGTGTTGTTGTGTGCTACACATTTTTTATGGTCGTGCAAATTGGCGCGAAAAGTTTGCCAGCTGCCAAATGTGTGCCAGCAACATGTTTATCTGGGTGTAAGTGCAAGTTGCATACAGCATGCTCTCCCACTCTCTCTCTCTCTCTCTGCGTGACACACTTCCGCTCATGGCATTCATTCATGGCACTGGCCCTCCCCCTCAAATGTGCATGTTGTTGTACTTGCGCTTTGTTCTGCAGCGCCTTATGTCTTCATGTGAGCGAGTGAGATGGCTGATTTTCACCTATGTATTTGCATACTGTTGATCTTTGCCTTGTGCAGCCAGAGAGTGCAGGGAGTGTGAGCGTACGAAAGCTTTGGCTTGCTGAGCGGCGCTAATTGGTCTCTGTTGTTGTTTTGAAACGAATAGAACTGTAATTTCACTCGTGAGCTTTCACTCACAAGCTGGAGCATATGGGCCTAAACGGTTGCTTAAGAAAACAAACAAAAGAAGTGGTTTGGTGTATTGTTTTTGTCTTGGAGTGTCTGATTTCTGAGCTCATTGATTGTGCATTGAAGATAAACAATAGATATCCTAGATATTATATATGACTTGGCTTAAGCTTTTTTAACTAACTACTACCAAACAAACGTTTGTTTTCAGCTGATTTGTTTCTTTAATTCGTTCCTACAGATAAATAATTTAAAATAAAGTTTAAACTTTACTTATATACTGTTGGAGCTATTCATGCTCTGTCTCTGACACTGGAATTGAGCTTTTAACTGTTGCAGCCCTATTGAAATTCCAACGTGATCGCCATTTTGTAAGCTTCGATCCGTTTGCACGTGTGACAGCAAAAAGCTCATCGTTCGCGCTGCTGCCTCCACAACGCAGCTCCAATCATCCCCATCAAGAAAGTGTGTGTGCAATTGTGATTTACTCATTCATGTTATGCTTGGCTAGCTTGTGAGCTCCTTGTGCCTGCCTCCCCTGGAGCTCGAGCTTAACCTGAACCTCAACCCTTGTCCTTGCTGTACTTCGACTTCAATGTCTTCTCGCGTTTGCCTTGGCGTTTTTAGGGTGCTTCCAAGGACCCAGTGACATTGTAATGGCTTAGAAATTTACACGCATCTCACGCTGTGTGCTGCGTGCACCCCTTACACGATTTAACCCCCACCCATCCCCGGCGGGTGCCCACAGACGCGAGGGGTGGATTTCGCCTTGGCAATGAGTGCAAAATGCTGCTGTGTGCTGTACACGGTCTGGTTTTTAAAGCGTTTTTTAATTCCTTTACATGCCTACATGTACGGCACGTTATTCAAATTCCTTTTGTTCCACATAGTTTTTCTGAATGGAATTTCGTTACGTTTTCTACCACGTGGTTTCATTCAAATGACTCATTCAAAAGAAAGGGGGTTGATCGTAAAGGAATTTAATTCGAAGCTCAATTCCAATAAAATCTCTTCCAATACTTTCTTCCAATAAGCTTTGTTTTGCAAGAGCAAAATTTCAGTTTCTTCCTTGCTAAATCGTAAATCAAAACTTAATGCTTTGATTAGTTTTCCACACCGGCTTCACACGGCGCTATAACTCCCTGCTAGGTTTTCATATTTTTCCTCCTGCTCGCCCATCTGTTTCGCCCTGTTTAGAACAATGGCACCAGGTAAAAGCGCCCCCGGAGCAGAAACTACTTTTCCTGTGGTTCTTTCCCTAATTCAAGAAAAACATAAGGCAAATGCCTTGTAAATCTTCTGTTGCAACCAGTTCTGCTAATTTGTGCACACGTGCAAAACTCAACGCAACTGGACGAAGACAATAGACTTCCCATAGACAAAAGGATACAGCTGGAACCGGTTGTCGGAGAAGGGGGAAAGAAGAAAACCAAAAGTGCTAGGTTCAAAACGCCGCTGGCCACTGACACTGCAAATTAATGTTAATTTTTGGTAGCAATTCGTCAAAAAGAGAGAAATTGTTCAATTTCTTAAGAAATTTTTTGGTTCATTTATCTTCAAAATAATTAGAAGCTTGTTAGGACAATGGATTTCAATGTTTCAAGCCCGGAGTTCAAAGCATCAAGTGGTGTCGCAATGACTGGCAAAAAGTGAAATATAAAGCAGAGTTAAAGTTCAAATTGGTTAAAGTTCAATTGCAACTAGATTATTGCTAGCTAGCTTTTATTAACTGTTGGAGACTCTATTTTGAAGCAGTTGTTTCTATAGATATTCTGAGACATTCCAATAATAAGGGTTAGTTAAATCTATCTAAAAGTAGATTTACGTTTAAGTTTTCGGAATTGTGCTTATTTTTGAGTATTATAGTTTCTTTAAGATATTTATGTACAGCTAATCTAGATTTCAAGCTATAATCCAGAATATTTTCTATCGTTTAAAATGGAATTTCAAGTATTGATTTATTTAGATTTGTTGATATACCGTAAAGGTAGGTTACCTCAATGTAATCTATAACAGATCATCTTAAAATTGAAATAAAAGTTGAAACTAGGTAAAAAGAAGTTTAGATACTTAGTGGTTCGTTAATATAACTGTACGTATTCAATACTCGAACCTAACCTACCTATGTATATTCATTTAAGCACAAACAACAACAGTTCCAAAAACCATACCGTAAACTCTTAAGCAGATTTTCACAATGGGGAGTCACCTTTTTAGCATACGTCTTGGGTTTTATTTTGTAATCTCAATTATGTATGCATCGTAAAATCGATTGAAAGCCTCTCTCAATTCAATTGATGCGATTTAAAACAGTTTATAAATCATCGCCGTCGTTTGCACTCACTTGGGAAACTTTTACAATCTGCATACATATGTATGTGGAAAATGACGTAGAGAACTTCTAACTATTAACTGTGGGTTGCCGCATGCAATTCCTTAATGGGATGTGCTGCAATCCACCCCAGGGCTATTCCTTGGAAAAATCCATTTCAATTATTATTAAAATTTGTTATTTACATTTCTATTGAAATGAATTGCTTACCTTTGGGGAGGGGAGGGAAAAGCGAACCTAGGCTAGCACTGTACACATTTTCTCGTGAATCGCTAGGTCGTGAAAAATTGGGAAAGCATTAAAAGTAACATAAAAATAATCCGAAATAGGGTTGCCTCAACTTTATTGTCTTTGCCTCTTTGTCTCTAGCTCACATTCTGCTTGGGAGATCCTCAGTTTGGGTTTTGGATCTTCCCTCTCTGGCAGTGGGACAAAAGTTAATGTTTTTATATGCAGCGCTTTTGTTCAGCAAACTGGAATTTCGAATTGGCATAAAGCGTTCCAGGTACAATAATAGTAATAATAATAATCCCAGTTCGTAAAGATGCTTTTCCGACTCTATCTAGGGCAGCGGGTTGGCTTTTATCCATTGTTCGAATGCGGCACAAGTTCTGCTCAGTGGGAATAAACAAGAACAATTGTCCTCACACACGGTTCAGTAGCCAAACGAGGGGAAGTACATAAGTGAGCAGGATGAAGATGCCTCATGAGTTTTAAGGAAATCAATATTGTGTCTAGCCATATGATATTTAATGAATGGAGCTTTTCTAACCACTCAAGACTTGAATATTCACTGATCAAGACATAATTATACTTTCAAAACGTTGTATTGCTTTATCAAGTATGGAACATTCTATTTCATTTTGTTCCTCGTGCCTTAAAATAAAAAAAAATCCTTGGGAAAAAAAATATTACAAATAATAATCGTTCTCGGCTCACAACCTTATTAGAAAACATGCATAAATTTCAACATCGTTGTCCCATAAAATAGAATAGTATTTTGCGCTAAAACTACCTAACTTAAGAAACAATATGGATTTTCTATATGTGGGCGGGTAATTAATCAAAGATCCTTTTTAAAGTCAAACAAGAAAGTAAAACAAGTTAAAAGTATAGAAAAAATTTATATAAATGTTCTACCGGGAGTTGTAAACTCTATAGCCATAACAGATAAAGTCTTAAGTCTACCCCCTAAACAAAATCCTGGTGTCATCTCTACGCTGAATTGTCATCAAAAAACCCCATTTAAATTGCGGGTTTTACTGTACTTTGCCACTAGTTTTCTTCTGTTACTCCAGTAAAAATGAGTAATCAACTGTGTAGTTATAAAAAAAGGAGTCCTGTTGTCAAGCACATGCGATTACTCACTCTCTCTCTCTCTCACAGACAAAGAAACACACACAGGACT
Source organism: Drosophila flavopinicola (assembly GCA_035042425.1). Taxonomy (NCBI): domain Eukaryota; kingdom Metazoa; phylum Arthropoda; class Insecta; order Diptera; family Drosophilidae; genus Drosophila; species Drosophila flavopinicola. The sequence continues at coordinate 498,587 of JAWNLL010000242.1, read as the reverse complement.
TCGTCCTCGGGCGCTTTCCACCCCGCGACGTTTGCTGGCCAAACACGTTAGTTAAATCGACTCAAAACAGAAGGAAAATCCTAAAGATTTCGCGATGCCATCGAAGGATTCAACAGCTATTTGGCTCATTGGGGTTAGTTTTGTCTTTCGAGGGTTTCCTTTATATTTTTTTAGATGCCCTTGCGGAGAGTTTGATCAGTTTGTTGTGTAATACATTATAGAAGGTATTTTCGAAGCATATACAAATCCATCGATTAAAAAGAGAGGTTACTGTGTTAAAATCTTTTTCTAAGTATCTGGACTAAGGTCATAGGTTACTAGTGATATTATGCACCTTAGACTTTAGAAAGTATTTGAAAAAACTCTTACCACTCACAAGCTTTACAGTTTGAATACTTTTTCCACATCTTGTCAAAATGTTTTCGCTAGACTATGATATATCTGCTAACTAGATATTCATGTTAAGGGTATTTTCTGCAAGGGTATTTTATCTTCGCCTACACAGAGAAACCTCTTCCTACTTCACGTCTTTTGCCAGGATATGTGCAGACACATACACACACACATACAAATACAATACACTTCTCTTACGACTCTCTGGCTAGAGGAGATGGTGCTTTGGATACGGTTCGTGATGGTGCTCCTGGTGGTGGTGTTTGCTTTGGTGGCTCTATGTTCCAATCCGCCCCGGCGCCGCCAACAATCCAACAGGAGAGACATCCAGTCTGTGTGTGTGTGTGTGTGTGTAATTCAGGACTCGTTTGCGTCTCTCTGTCTCTGTGTGGCTGGGCATTCCTTCGCTAGAAGCCTGACACAGTTATCGAGTGCAATTCAGACAGGACGGTTGTGTTTACTCCTCGCATCGTTTCTTCGTTCGCGTCGCGTTTTTCGTATTCCGGTTTCGGGTTTCGGGCTTTTGATCCTTTATTGTTCTTATCAAAGTTGTTGGTGTTATTGTTAAATCCCTATAGATAGTTATTCAATCGTATAAGTCGTGTTCTTTAACTTGTTAGTCCTTCTCGTACACGTTACATCTTTGTTCGTCATTCGCCTCGTTTGTTTTGCTTAATCGCATTTGTCGGCTTCGCTTTGTTGTTGTTCCTGTTGATTTTTTGGGGTAAGTTGGAAAGTGTAAATCTCGATCTCTGCCGTTTGGGACCTCGGCTGACATTAACACTCTAAGTGCCATTCATTAATTACTTGCCAGATAATGAACATATATATATGTATATGTATATAGACATAGACCGATTGTCTGTGCTTTGTTGCAACTGCAGACACAGAACGAGCTGTAAACGGTTTTTATATCTTCTATATGCACATGCAGTTTCTCTTTGTGTCTTGCCTGGGATTTGTTATATTTCAACAACTTCCGCATTGTCAAACATATAGAATGCATATAGTCGCCTCCTGCTGTCGTCGCCCAAGTCGTCTGCAATCACCACACAAGTTTTCAGCATATATATCACTTGCACATATGTATATACATATATTTCGCAATTAAAAGTGCTATTTAACCAGATAGGACTATTCAGTGGGGTAGGCAGGAGACTGTTCTGGAGGTAAACTTTGACCCTGCCTGATTTTTTTAAAGTTTAAGAATTCATTACCTTTCTTTAGCTATTAACAACTTACTTTTACTGTATTTACTTAAATTTTATTCAAAGTATTTCTTACAAGAGAAACCTTAAGTCTTATATACCCATTGTAAATGTAACTTTTCGTTCCGGTATGTAAAGTAATTTTCTTAGCTGGCGTTCATTTATTTAGTTTCCAGCGTCTTAAAAATTTATTTTTCATTTCACATTTGACATATGTTATAGCTAACTACATATTATATATCTCTTTGTTTTCATTTGTCCACTAGACAACAACGTGTTCATCTCTAGAAAGTACTTGAAAAATGTTATTTATGGTAGCAGTTACTGAGAAGGTAAGTGAAATGAAATTATTTCTTTTATTTTAATGTGAGCCGATTTGAATGGTTTCTATGAGCTGTTTGCTTCCGTTTGCAAGTTGCTTCAGTCTTATCTATACGCATACTTATCTTCAAAGCAATCAGACCACAATCGCGACAAAATATAAAGCTATTTTGAAATATCATTGTACAGTAATGAAATCAGAAACAATAAAGGAAAGTAGAAAAAATGTATGTATGTATGTACTAAATTTATGGCATAATTAAACTATACATACATATTTGAATTATTTTAAGTAACACAAATCAAATCTATGGACATGAAATTTACAAATTATAATATAATATCAAAAATGCGTTCCTCTCCGCACTTCTCAACAGCATGTTACTAATGTAAATTTCCAATGTACAACATTAGCTATTTTGTTTAAAAATAGCAATGCGACAGCTTCGCTAAAATCGCTGCCAAATTGTCACTAAACGCCCACATTTCGCTTGACTTTGTCTCTCGTACTCGCACATTTAATTTCCTTGGATGATTCAAATTGGACTTTATAAAGCAGCTAACATTATTTGTTGTGACGTGGCACACTCTAACGATAATATGCAATATATATGTATATATTATAGCTGTGTCTGATAATGACCATATATCTAGCGCTGTCAACTCGATAAAGCAAAGATACAAACAAATTAAAACTGGCCCTGAACTTGACTTAAGTCAATGGCTCTCTACACTACAACGTCTACGTTTTTGGCCTATACGGTCTATATACTATGTCGAAAAACGCTTAGTTGTTGAAAATGTTATTGTTGTTGTTGCTTTTTTTATCATAGATATATATGTATGTGTATGTGTAAGTGTAATTTGTGTGCGAGCTGCTAAAGGGGCCAATGAACGTTAAGCGCACGAATCAGCAGAAAAACAAAATAGGAAACAAAAAAAACATTAATATATATATATATATACCAACCACAATGTTGTTTATTTGAGCAAAGTGCCGAATGGCTTCAATCACATGCAAAGTGCATGTGAATTGTTGCCAATTGTTGCTGCTTGAATGTTATGAAAATAATATATTATAAAAGTAAGCTCTTTGTTCAAATTGAATGTAATTAACATTATAGATTTATCTATATTGACTATAATGAAGCCACAGCAAAATGAAAATTTGATTTATATATTGTATGATTTAAAGAAATTAATTCTAGCTTCTAGTTTTCAATACAAATATAATGTAAATTGAATATTTCTATGTACTATATGTATTTTACATGAACGTTCTCATACTTACATTAATGCTTGAAAAAACCAAAAACCTATATATATTTTATCATACATTTGGTATTTATTTGAAGTTTATAAATACCTTACTTATAAACGCCTTTCTATGCGCTTCTCAAAACTCTACGCATTTAAACTTTTAACTTTCCTAAAAGCTTTTTAAGCTGCTAACAGACTTATCCTTTCTCTCTCTCTCTCTCTCCCTCTGCCAAATCCAAATTGTATCTGCCAAATCAAAAAATGCTCCAAAAATGTTAACCAATTTGGTTTTTGCGTTTTGGGTGGCCTCAAAAAAAGCCCTGCGACTAGATTGCGAAAATTTCCATTGTTGCTTCGCACCCTCGTAACGCAATCCAGTGCCACCCGCCTCCTTTTTTGCGAATTTCCATTTAATAAACATAAACAAATCGATACGCGTCACAACAACGCCAACAATGTCTGCGTGTGCCCATCAAAGGTACATACATATATACATACATACATATAAGTATACTATATATAATATATTATGTGTTTGCAGTATTTTTTTGCTGTACACATTTGCCGGCTGGCTCCCCTTTTGCCAATGACGGGTTGCTGGGTTGCTGAAGAGATTTGGTTGCCATATTGTAAAATTACGACGCAGAATTTCAGTTGGAATCCCTAAACAAATGCTGGATACTCATCTGCTCTCTCTCTCTCTCTCTCTCTCTCTCTCTGCCGCTCTCTTTCTGGCATGCTCTAGCATAATAAAACCCACGCTCTGCTGTCCAACCCCAATGCCAAAAGCAGCCCCATTATGTCCACTCCCAACCGTGTCCTTGACGACTTCACCAGTCTGCGGTCGTATTTTTGTTGTGCCTCTGCACATTCATAACAAAAACAAGTTGGAACTTGTAAGCGGACTTGTGTGTCGACCGTTTTTATATCCTATATGTGTGTACCCAACATTAAGTGGTAATAATCATACATTAAATTAATATTTGAGCGTTTTACTCTGCCCTTACATTTGAGCTGTGAATTAGGTATAATTCTACTAGCATATTGAATAAACACAAGACTGAAAATAAAGATAAATAACTTTTGCTATTCCTTTTTGCGTTTCATTCTCAAACGTTTTAAGGGCACTTAAATTTGCCATAGGTTGTAATAAATGTACATATATAACATAAATCAATTCTTCGCACATTTGTTACACTCTATTAAGAGCCAATCCTTTTGAGAACTAAACATTTCTTGGAACTTAAAAGCTTGAGCTGTACAAGTACATATTTCAAACTGATTAGGAAACCACGTCCACTTTGCCGTACTTGAAGCGTTGCCAGACCTTTTCAATACGTGCTGGCTCTTTGCTAATTAAAGCATATTTATGCTGTGGCTTGTCAAATGGTTTGCATTTCATTAAAAAGGAACGCGCGCGGCAGCATAAAGAATACACAAGTAGCTCGCTGCGAAAGCAAACGCCCAACGTTTATGGAGTGTTGTCTCATTTTGTTTGTATCCGTTTTGGGTGGGTGGCAACACTGGCAACACCCACGCACAAATTCAAGGTCCCGACGCTTCGGAGTGCCGTGAACCCGACGCCTTCACGAAGGGAAAGTGAAAGTGCTGAGTGGGCAGAGCTGGGAGAACAGAACAGAACGAAAACAACAACAACAACAGCAACGAAAAAAGAATAAAAGACAAGAAAGTAAATAAACCGGCGCTGGTCGCGCAAAACGTAGTACGCCCCGAAAGTCCTGGCGTAGGCGTCTGTCTTAGCTTTAGCTGTGGTGCTGTTTTGTAAATACTCGCAGGATACCGGCGCCCACGTCCTTGACAATCGCTTACTTGCATCGCATGGAGCTTAAAAGTGGGCGTCCGTGTGTTTTTCCATGTTCGCGTAGTCTGGCATCCTTGGCATTCCGGCTTGTGTGGTGTGTATGTACATACATATGTATATGTGCTGGAATAACTGTTCCTGGCGAGCTTTGCGTCGTTTTCCGAACATATTTACTTCATTTACGAGCTGGGTGGCTGTCGGTGTTATCCTTGTATTTGTTTTTTTGTGTTCTTAGCTGTGTCGCAATTTGACATTCAAGGCCATGGTCGTGATTTCCCTGCAGCAGCTCTTCTGAGAAAATTTGCCGTGCGTCAGATCGATTACGAGTTAACTTTTCTCTGAAGTTTTCTCAGAAATAACGGTTATATGATTTCAAGTAGCTATTTGAATTTGTATTTCCAATGAATTGAAATTAAAGTATCGCATCGAAATTCAACGAAAAGGTATTCGAAACTTGAATTAAAAATTTGCTGTAACCTTTGTTAGATTAGCAAAATTCTCAGTTATCCAGCTAAGCATAGCAGTAATAAATAATTTGTTTGTATTACTTACCATATTGTTTATTTATTTTTAGTTGGCAACGCAAAAAGAAGCAATTTGCAATTGTTAAATTAACTCATTTATCTATTCAATTGCAAGTTTAGAGATTTACCAACACTGTATTATATCTCCAGTCATCCAAAAGTAACACCTTCAGTGAGGCACAGGAGTCGTTAGAGTTGTCAAAGTTCCGTAGATGAGAAGATCATAAATTTCTTGTATCTACTAGTTAGAACAATTAACTAAACGAATCAAGCAATTTGTATTACACTTTGTAAATGACAATTGCATCAGCTTGGAAAACTAAACCGAAAGCAAACTCAAACTGTGCTGATATTTGATTTATTAAATGTATGTATGTATGTATGTATGTACTCATATTTTAAAATATATGAAAAAGGCTATTTTTGTGCGCATTCCTGTTGTTATTATTATTATTTTAATGCTATTACTGGTTGCTATAAACAAACCAATAAAGAATTGAAAGCGCAACGTCAGCAAGCAAAACGCTGTCGCATGCAAAGTTTCTTAAAACGCGCGCAATTCTCGATTGCAGCGTTTTTCTTTTGTTTTCTGTTCCCCCTATAAATAAAAACATGTCGATATATTATAGTATTCGCTCTGTGCGCAACTAGTATATTTTTGCGAAAAAAAATCAAAATACAAATCAAAGCACCAGACAATTTCATAAGAAGAATTTGCATCAAACAAAAAAAAACAGCAATAACAATGCGAGTGCTCAAGAAAATGAAAACAAGCCGTCAGGTCCGAAGTAAACAACAAAAGTGACGTCAAAAATGGGTGGGCAGAGAAACAGCGAGAAAGAGAGTGAGCGCGAACGGAAGCTTTGTAAATGAATTTATTTATTAATCAAATGTGGAAAAAAAAACAAACATAAACAGCCAAAGCAAAGCGAGCAACAACAAATGCCAAAGGCGAACAAAAAAGAAACATTTAAAACCAAAACAAAACAACAATAAACGCATCAGACTGTACACCAGCGCAGCTGCGCTGTCGCAGTCGTCCCCTCGGCGCCGGCATTCAAGAACCCAAATGGAAAAGTGGAAGTGAAAGAAGCAACAGACGAAGAGACGAAAACGTCGCGACGTTCTACTGCTGCTGCTGCTGCTGCCGCCGCCGCCGCCTGCAACTGTGTGGATGAGTGCCATGCGCGGTTTTTCTCTCTCTCTTCCTCTCTATCTTGCTCTTTCACCCGCACACAGCTGAACAATCAAAACAAAATCAACGAACACATGAGCTTTCGCTTGGCTGTGCTTCGCGTGTTTTTGTCGCCGAGCTTTTCAAAAACTTTTTATCAATCGGTCAAGAACGTTTGACAAGCGCAGACACGGAACGCAACAAAGCACATTTGATATGTGCATCAGTGTGTGTGTGTAGAAGAGTGCGATAATCAAAATAAAACAGCAAAAAATAAAGCAGGCACTGATAGAATGAACAAGGAATAACGTCAATGCAGCGCGTGCAAATCAAAGTAAATACAAAAGAGAATATATGTATACAACAAATAAAACACATAGTATATTGCATTAAAAACGTTGCTGGTTTTGCTATATTCATAATTGAATTATCGTGCAATTAAAACGAGTCAGCAAAAACGCGCGCTAGGCTTAGAAAAACGCCAACAAAACAGTGCTTTGGTCATACGAGTATCAAAGCTTCAAAATATCTCAGGTTCTCCAGGCATTTACATACTTACATACATACATACATATTTAAAGAAACTTGCTCAGACAACGCGCGAACTAGTTTCAAGCAACATAAATAAATACATATAAACAACAACAATAGCAACTACACTCAATCATAAACAGCAACATTAAGCTAAAAACATTTGCATAAATAAATAAAGCAACAAACATTAAACTACGAGAATAAAAATCAGAGCGCTGCCAAATTTCAACAGTGCTGGAATTTGACTACAAAAAATTCTTACGTCGCTGCCGACGTCGATGCCAGCGTCAGTTTACCCGCTCGCACCCGCTGCACGCTATATATGTATGTATGTAAACACACATACATACAGAGGCGCACGCGCATGCAGAGCGAGCTTTGCTTTACTCTCGACGACTTCTCGGCTCATGCTTTGATCAGTTGTTCGCAACGCGCTCAGCTGCTCGGTCGAAATCACCGCAAAATTGACAGCAACCGAAAAACGACAGGCAGCAAAAGCGCCCAACAAAGCTTTTGATGCGTTGCTTGTAAATTTTTGCCATAAATATTAACGCGATATTTACGATACACATGCACATGTATTTGAACTTAACCGTGTGTGCCATCCAAAGTGTCAGTGCTGTCTAGTTGCCTACAACAAAAAAAAAAGAAGCTACACTTTTGCAACTGTCAAACTTCAAGCCTTACGTCAACAACAAAAACAACAGTTTCTCCTTGAAATACATATGTATATGCATGCATATGTATGTATACATGTGCGGTCTTAAGTATAACAATTCTTCAAATCGTATTTTTTTTTCTTCTGGCGACAAACTGATAAGATTTGCCGCAAGTGTATATAATATTTGAATTTTACTTATCAAAATTTATACAAAGTGTTCATAGTTCTTGTGTTATAAATATTAAACACACATAAACACACGCATATAGATGTATAATATTTCTGTTTTAATCGCCACATGTGTGACCCAGTTTAAAAGAAATCCAACCAACAATAAGCGTGACCAACAGCAACAACAACAATGAAATATACGATTTACATATAAAGAGCTGCATATCAACTAATTAATGGAAGCAAATATACAATAACAGAGAAATGTTTGTATAAACATTGCGGCGAGGCAAATTGCTAAAGAATTTTATAACAATTTCAACAAGAAAAATCAACACGGAAGTCAAAACGATCGCTAAAGAGACGATTTACAACACAATCAAAGTCCGCGACCAACTGGAATTGTTTATACTTATATAGTATATCATTTTAATGCCACACGGTGCCAAATTATAAGGTTGGTTTTCGTTGCGTATATACATATACAAGAAATACATACTTTTAATTTAAATAAATGCCAGAAGACGACCCAATAATCCACAAAGGAAAGAAACAGCCGAACAAAGCTAAAATTTGTAATTATAGGCTTTATGCAAGATGTTTTGGGCATTAAAAGAAAAATTTGGGCCAGCTTGTAAGCTAATTTTTATGTGTATACAAGATAGAAAGTTTAAATGAGATAAGCTACTTAAAAAGCCTATTAAAATTAGCTTTTGTTTTCGCCATATTAATGATATTTGAAGTCTGTCCCACAACTTAACTAATAGTCTTTAGGCTCATTGATCATATTTTGATAGCTACACTTGAACAAATTTGCTCCCTATTCCATTTTCAAATACTTGGAGCTGTCAAAGTGCGTTATTTATGTGGCCAGACCAATAAAAATGTCAACTTATCCCAGAAAATTTACACACGCACACACAGTGAGTTCCTAAAGTTGAGATTTGAAATCGAAATCGTGTAATGTGAGACCTTGCAACGAAGCGGAGTCATAAACAAGACCCCATTTGTTTATGTTTAGGCCATAAAAATGGAGCTCAAAGCTTGAACGTTTCCTGAACGAGAAAAACAACAGCATTCATTTCCCCTCCAAATGTAATCTGAACATTTTGCTGCTGGCTAAATGCTCAGCGAAAATGTTTCTCAAATCTTTCCATTATTCGAATACTATATGTTTTATACATATTTATATACTTTAAAGAGGTTTTTACGACTATATATTTGTTGCCCCTTTGTGCATATAATCAAAAGTCAAAATTCAATACAAAATTTATTTCAAAATGCCTGTTGCTCTGCTCTAGTCGCAAGTAATCGACTCAAAGATATCCTGTACTTCGCTTTGAATTGCTATGTAGCCTAATTTTCTGTATAACTTTTGCGAACATTATCTAATTTGTACTTAACAAGTGAAATACTATAATAAACTAAATAAATTTCGTCCAATTTCAATGGGTACAACAAAGAAAGAGGCAAACCAAAAAATTGAAAATGAAATTGAAATTGACTTCAATTTGAATTTTGAATCTCAACGCTTGTGTTTGTTCACAGAGTTCAGTGTCTGTGAGCGAAAATTCAAGGCTGAAAACAAAGCACACACAAAAATCCAATCGAGTTGAATGCCTAAAAAACCGGCCATATGTTGGGCAAATACCAGCAGCAAGTTTCAGCTCTAGTTTTGTCGACTTTATAAGAGACCCACACTTTAACCCAAACCCAAACCCCAAAACCAATTCCGATTCTCCACACGCCTCGCTTGTTTTAGGCGCCGCTTTATTACGTATACGACTGGGTCTCCAGCTGACTTAATTGACTTAACAGCAACAGACGATGAGAGTCAGTTGGGTTTTTGTCACATCACCTTATAGCAATCGTTCGCGTTCTTTCACATACATACATATATAGATATATAAATATATATATGTATATACATATGAGTAGCTATTACTAAGGCAATGACTCAACAGTTGAGCGCACGATAAGGGCTATTCATAAAGCAGCCAAAATGAAAAGCAAATAAACATTACCACAAATGAATTGGTAGCAACTTAATCAGCTGCTTAAATTTGTTGAGTTTATGCCTGATAAATTTTTGGCTTTCGCACAATGGTTGTTGTTTCTCAACCTGGGACTTAAGTCTATCATTTGTAGGTTTTTTTTTATACTCTTTTCGAAGAAAATAGTATATTAAGTTTGTGCTGAAGTTTGTAACGCATAGAAGGAAGCGTCGGAGACCCCCAAAAGTTACTGCCAGTATGCTTAGAATGACAATACAAATTGATCTAGCCATGACCGTCTGTCTGTCTGTCTGTCTGTATGTATGCAAACTAGTGCCTCAGTTTTTGAGCTATCGTTATAAATCTTTGCACAGAGACTTCTTATTCAAAGGGACAGCACATTGGTCGGAACCGACCGGATCGGATCACTATATCTTATAGCTGCCATACAACTGGAAGTCGGTTTTGGCCATAAATCCCATGTTTTCAAAGCTATCGCGATGAAACTTTGCACAGATACATATTATTCAAACATACATCACATTGATCGGAGCCGGCCGGATCGGATCACTATATCTTAAAGCTGTCATACTACTGAAAATAAATTTAATATTTCAATTCAAATTGATATCATATGATATAAATTTTTACAGATGAAAGTGCTGCAGTTAGCAGAGTGAAAATTGTTTAAAGGCTCGAAGATAATCCTTTCCCACTTGTTTCAAGCTGGCATAGTGTTTCAAATAATTTCTAATATAATATCCATATACATTCAATCTACAGCTCAAAGATGAACGTTCATTCGATATTTCCATTAAAATAAAAGTAGCAAACGACATTTATTTTTTACTGTCTAATCATTAAATAATTATTAAATTGAAATTGTCAAATAGAGATGAGCTAGATATACACAGATAAGAGACTAAACTTATTACTACTTCTTGATTATAAGTATATACATATATACAAAATACGTGCAATTTGTTGAAATAATTAATGTATTTACAAATAAAAAGTTGTTATTTTCCTTCTTCGAATGACATACTTATTTAAACAGACACATAAAATACTGGAAACACGCTCACTTTTAGCTTGAATTTAAACTCGTAGCACTTCCATTTTGTGCCTACAATTCTTCGTCTCGTTTGATGCGATTAAAAAATGCTGATTGTATTTCTTGCAGTTATTGCATCATTTTCATTTCTCGATTTCTTAATGCCCGACGATTGTTGTTTATCGCTTCGATTCGATTCAATTCGATTGTGAGCATTTTAAGTGCATAGTTTAAAAAGTGCTGATCGTCCGATTTGCTTAACAAATTTCTATATGAGTAGTAGTGTCATATGTTACATATACATGTAGAATGTACATCTATGCATATACATATATTTAATATATATTCTATATACGGTCATTGCTTTGTCGGCCTTCAACTTTCTTTGTTGTTGCTGCTGTTGTGCTCTGGTCTCTGCGGATGCGGCCATTAAAAGCAAACTTGTTTGCTTTTCTTTGAAATTTCGTACAAAGTATTAATATATGTTCCATATACAGACATATAATATATAGATATATCTGTCGGTGCTCTACTGACTCATATCACTTTTGTTTTGAATTTATTTGTTTTTATTAACACATCACTCTGGCCAAATCTAAAGCCAACAAACCCTTTTTTTTTGTGTGAAGAATTCCTAGAAGAGAATTTTTGCGCTTGATTTCTTTTGCTTTTCGCTTTTGTTTTCGTTTGCGTTCGCCAGTCTGATAAAAATAGCTATCCAAAAACGTTGAGTGGACATTTCCGTTCAATTGTTATTTGATTTCATATATGTATGTATTTATTTTTTTTCTGCAAACATTTTGAGCGTGTCTGCAACAAATAGTTTTCACTGTGGGCGTGAGAAGCTTATCGCGTTCGGTATTTCCCAGCTGTTAATACGAGGCTGCCGATAAGAGAATCGCGAGGGTCGCTTATTATGTTTAGCTATGCTGTGAGTGCGTTTGTTTATCTAATGCGGAAGACAAAGAATGCGATACTTCCTGTTAAGCTCGATTATCGCCAGGGAAATCACTTTTCTTGTGTGTTATACTCTTTCGGAGAAAATAGTATATTAAGTTTGTCCTGAAGTTTGTAACGCATAGAAGGAAGCGTCGGAGACCCCCAAAAGTTACTGCCAGTATGCTTAGAATGACAATACAAATTGATCTAGCCATGTCCGTCTGTCTGTCTGTCTGCCTGTCTGTATGTATGCAAACTAGTCCCTCAGTTTTTGAGCTATCGTGATAAAACTTTGCACAGACACTTATTAGTCCAGGGGACAGCACATTGGTCGGAGCCGGCCGGATCGGATCACTATATCTTATAGCTGCCATACAACTCGAAGTCGGTTTTGACAATATATCCCATGTTTTAGAATCTTTCGCTATGAAACTTTGCACTGATACTTATTATTCAAAAAGACATCACATTGGTTGGAGCCGGCCGGATCGGATCACTATATCTTATAGCTGCTATACAACTGGCAGCTTATGAAATTTCAGTGGTGCAGTTGGCAGAGTGAAAATTGCCTATAGGTTCGAAAAGAGCATAAAATCTTCGGCACGCCGAAGATAATCCTTCCCCACTTGTTTTTTTTTGTTTTAACCATAACTCGATGAAAATACGAAACACTTTCTACACTCTATCATATGTCAGTTATTGTCGAATTCTCGATTGAGAAGTGAGTGAAAGGTGTGATACAGATGTATTTATCTTGTTTATTATTTATAAAAACTATAAAGAAATCTGCATTGCTGACAATGAAGATAAGATAGATTTGTCTTTGGTTATGCCTGCCTGTATAAACTTTAGACAAAAGCCGCTCCCAGAAATTGGCAATGTGGGAGGAAAGCTGAGGCTGAGACTGCTATCAGCTCGTTGGCAGTAGTCGTAGTTAGTTTGCCATCGTCATCGCCATCGCCATCGTCACTGGCACGAGGCTGGACGCTGATAAGCTGGCGACTGGCGACTAGCGGGAACGGACAGCTGGGAAGCCAGACGCCGCTGATACGGAACTCACGTGTTCCTGCAATGTATCCGATTAAATGGGAAGTTACATGCAGTCTTTATATGCCACATACATACATATATGCACAGAATGCATTTTCCGTAAGCTGAAGTAAAGAGTCACAGTGCTTAAAGTCCATTTTCCATTTGATTTGATCGCAACTAGCTTTGCGACTCCTGTTCGATGTATTTGCCTAACATTTCAGCTGATTTGTGCTAATTTTTTGTGTATAGCTAAATCAATATAAATTGATTTTAATTATTTATCTATTAGCGAAACAGCAGGCAAGCAATTTATATATGTATGTATGTATACATGCTTCTCCTTTTTTTTCATATTCGCTTTGCGGTTTACGAACTCACATTGTTATTGATTGCTGTGGGGAGAGCTATCGGAATGGAATGTAAAGGGAATTAAATCAAGCAAATAAGGTATAGCAGAGAGATGTGTGAAATATCTGTACAGTGGTCGCTGGAAAAGGTTGGAACAACTCGATTGCACTCCTAATTTACCTACTTGCTAGTCTATAAAAACATTTAGTCTTGTAAGTTGTTAGTTCGATTCCTTTGATCGATAAACTATGCCGATAGCTGTTTTTAGCAAGTTCTTTGTTCGATTCGATAAACGATAGCGATAAATATAGAGTATATAGAGCCAGCGGGCAGAGTTATTAGATTCTGCTAGAGCCAAACGTAAGCTAGCAAATTTTATTATATATAATTCGATTGGTTGCGACTATTTCTTGGCCGCGTCACAATTTGCGTCAGTTGTTTGTATAATAGCTAAGAAAAAATGTACATAATAAGTGTATAGCCATACCCCTCTTATATTGACAGTCACTTAAGGCACCTTTTGCAGTCAGTTCCCCATACATATTTAAATGAAAAACGATATACACATAAAACAACAACAAACAGCGCCCCCACATTCCACCGACTATTATTCGGAGCTATTTTTAATATACAAATTGGCGCCCTAAAATCTGGCACTAAAAATAGGTAAATATATGCCAGTTGGGATGGTGGGTGGGTGGTGGGCGGAAGGAACTTGCACTTGGCGGTAACTGTGGCTACCTCAACATCAATGTGTTTGCCTCTGCAGTGTGTGTGTGTGTGTGTGTGATGTCTACATTGCGTGTGCCTAAAATTAAAGCAATGCAAAGTCAAAAAGAACAACAAGACTCTGAGCCAAAGTGACTTGCATAAAAAGCTGAGCAAAGAATATCGAGAGAGAGAGAGAGAGCGAGAGTGAGCAAAAGTGCGAGAGCACTTGAGGATAAAGTCAAACAATAAAATTGCATGCACTAGAACATGTGACAGCGATGACGACAGCGAAAATATTACTGTTGTTGTTTCGTGTTGACAAATCAATGAGTGGTGTGTGGACGGGTGCAGGGGGAGGGTGGAGGGGGATGGAGCGTGATTTAGAACTAGTCAGTGACCCATTGATAGTGCATAACGGAAGTTGCGAGCGTTCAACGATCGAAATCGACACAAATGCAATAGCTTTCCGGCACAAAGAAGGAGAGCGAGAGTGCGACTGGCACTCTCTCTCTCTCGGTCTCTTTAGAGCTCTGCTCTCGCTAGTACGAAACTGATAAAGTATGTTTATGCAATGTGCCAGAGCTCTGATTTATACAAATGTGTTGTTTTTCGGCCTGAGGCAAGACGAAGTCTATTGGTCAGTTTCATATGTAGTTAAATAAATTTGCTCATATCTTCACACACTATACAAGTACTATCAGCACAACAACTATACATACATTTATATATACATATATACATATGTATATATATATACGTATGCATGTGTATGTGCGTGTGCATCTAGTATAAATTCTGGCGAAATGTAAAAGCTTCCTAGGCGCTGGCGGTTTGTTATTGTAAATTTTATTTTATTTACACACAAAAAAAGCCCCATCGCAGCGATAAAAAGCTTTAGATTATTTACACACACGCATACACACACACACACATACACTTCATTTATAGCTACGAAAATGGCGACAAAAGCAAACAGGCGGAAAACATATGTTGCTCTGAGCACAAACGTTGTGCGAGACAGAGTACACAAAACAACCCACGCTCTCGGCAGCTTTTTACATGCGCCTAGTTTTGTTTACAACTCTTTGTTGTGTGTGTGTATGTGTGTGTGTGTGTGTGTATATATATGTGTGTGTGTGTGTATATATGTGTGTGTGTGTATATATATGTGTGTGTGTGTTTGTGTGTGTGTGGGTGTGTGCATGTGCTAGTGAGTGTGTAAAACAAAGGCAACACTGCGATAAATTATAAATTCAAAACAAAATATAAAAAATAAACAGTTTTGACCTTGGGTTTGGTTAATAACTGCTCCCGCAGCTCGTTCTTGCTCTCTTTCGCTCTCTGTGCATGCCACTCTCCGCCCTTTCTTTTGCTCTCTCTCTCTCTCTTAATTTGTTGATAGCGTGGCTGGCCTAACTGTTTTGGCTTTTGTTTAGAATTATATCTTGTTATTTCGTTGTGTGTCGAAATTCCCTACTGCTGTGTTTACAATTTTATTCGAAATTTGCTTATAATTTTTTATACTCTTTTCGAAGAAAATAGTATATTAAGTTTGTCCTGAAGTTTGTAACGCATAGAAGGAAGCGTCGGAGACCCCCAAAAGTTACTGCCAGTATGCTTAGAATGACAATACAAATTGATCTAGCCATGACCGTCTGTCTGTCTGTCTGTCTGTATGTATGCAAACTAGTCCCTCAGTTTTTGAGCTATCGCGATAAAACTTTGCACAGACACTTATTATTCCAGGGGACAGCACATTGGTCGGAGCCGGCCGGATCGGACCACTATATCTTATAGCTGCCATACAACTCGAAGTCGGTTTTGGCCATATATCCCATGTTTTTAAAGCTATCGCGATACAACTTTGCACAGATACATATTATTCAAAGAGACATTACATTGGTTGGAGCCGGACGGATCGGATCACTATATCTTATAGCTGCTATACAACTGGCAATGAATTATATATTCATAGAACAAAAAAAAAAAAATGTTACGCGACAAAACGATTTTGTACAGCTTATGAAATTTCAGTGGTTTCGTTGGCAGAGTGAAAATTGCCTATAGGTTCGAAAAGAGTATAAAATCTTCGGCACGCCGAAGATAATCCTTCTCCACTTGTTTTTTGTTTGGAATTCGTTTTGACTATGACGTCATGAGCAGCTGCTTTTTGTGATTTGTTGCTGTGTTGTTTCATTTGTTTTGGTCATGCCTTGTAGTAAGTTTTGTACTTTAAACCCCCCGTCGACCCCACCAAAGTCCAAATTCTCTTCACGTGCATCCCACGCCTCTTTTGTTCCATTCCTCTTTGTTTACACATGCACAACTTCGAATTACTTGTGCACATATGTATGTATGTAAGTATGTATCTACATTTTACATATGTATCTATTATTTGTATTACTGTAGCACTATTTATCTTGTATTTTAGGCATTAAACCTGTTTGTATCTAGCCTTTCTTATCATATGTATGTTTTGCATCAGATGTTTTTCTTCTTTTCATTTTCTCCTCCTCTTTCTCTGCAAACATTTCGCGTTCATTAACTTTTCCGTTTTTTTTTGTTGTTGTTTTTGTTTTATACTTTTGTTATAATACTCTTCTTGATAATTATATAGAAATTCTCGTTTATTCCAAAGCTTATTTTCGTGCTCTCTCTCCCGTTCTCTTTCTCCTCAGCACTTGCTCCATCAAAATGTTTGCTTGTCTTTTGGCTTGTCTTCTGTGTGTTTCTTTCTGTACAATTCCACTTAAGTTTTGAAGTATTTTTTTTTTTATTATGTTATTCAACAGCAAATTTGTAATAAATTCTATTCGTATCGTCGTCTATTCCCATTCGTAGCGTTCGGTATATAAGCGTTCGCCGTATGTTTCCTATTTATGTATACTTATGTACATATCTACTTATGTACATTTGTGTGTGTTCTTCTCTGATTCTGACATTTGTTCATAGAGGGCGCTTTTGGTTTGAAATAAAAAAAATTGTTTGGCCTTCGACGCGTTCGGCAACCTTTGACGAATATTAAACAATTTAAATGGCAACGAATGAGGGGGAGGGCGTGGGGGGCTTAAGGGGAGTGGTTGTTGTAGAGGCGGGATAGGAATAATATGTAAAGAAACCAGAGAAACAAGCATATCACTTAGCTAAAGTAGAATTGTTGTTTTATTTGTGGCCGTTTAAGTGCCGCTTTAGATGCTACACAACGCTGTCTGTTTGGGGCTGCTTGGGGGCTCTGTGTACGTTCTCACATGACCTTGACGTCCAGTTCACTCTGCCTGCTGTAAGCGTTTCAGCTATCAGCTATCAGCTGCGAAAATGTCTAGTTATCACCGAGAGTGACTGACTACATGTTTATAGATAAGCGATTCGCTGCTTCTCTGCGTGATATTAATTCGAAGGTCTATATACAAATGTACATATGTACATAACATATGCGCATACCCCTCACCTGTTGATTTTAAAATAAGTAATAGCAATTCAATTAACATGTTAATCAAATCTAACTATAATAACTCAAGCGATAAAAGCATGTGATTGAGCTCAGATAGTTCAGTTATCGTATGGTACTATTATGTATTATTATTATTATTATACTCAAAAACATTTTCAATAATAAATAAATAAATAATAAGAAACTTTCATATTTAAAAAATATTTAAAATTGATGATGCCGCGTATTTTATTTTCATTTACTCTTTATATTTTTTTGATTTCTAAAACTGTTTACAACATTTTTAAGCCTATAAATTGAGTGTGATTATAGTGATTATAGCTTCCCAAACTGTCTTAGAATTTTTCACCTTTTCTAGCTCATAATGCGCAGAAATTTATAATCCAGATACTAGATGCATTTTTCCCCTTTTAAATTTATGACCATTAAAATCAACCAGAAATTTCGTTTTCTGTGTAAACAAACTAATTAATATTTATAATCTACAACAACAACAACAACAACAAGTGGGAGGAACAATAACAAACTGTAGAGTCACCTGGCCAGCAAAAGGCAAAAATCTACCAACCAAGAAATTAGCAACAACAACAAGAACAACAAAACCCATCGAAA
The DNA here is from genome assembly GCA_035042425.1 of Drosophila flavopinicola. Taxonomy (NCBI): domain Eukaryota; kingdom Metazoa; phylum Arthropoda; class Insecta; order Diptera; family Drosophilidae; genus Drosophila; species Drosophila flavopinicola. The sequence goes on along the minus strand of JAWNLL010000242.1, from coordinate 480,378 downwards.
AAGCAAGCAAAACAAACGCATAGTTTTTTTTTGTTATTTTTATTATGTTCCCTATTTCTTGTTTTGTTCCTTTCGACTTGATTTCTTGTTGTGTTTTTGTTTTTCAAATTTTGTATTCTTTTTTTTTGTGTTCTTTCTATTTTTGGGTTTATTTTGTGCAAAACAAAAGTGCGAATGGTTTTTGTGGCGAATTTAAAATACGAAAGGGGGCGGGGAGAATTCTAAAGTAGTGGCCGAAAACAACGATAAGCAGAACAACAACAACAATAACAACAACAACCATAACAATGACAAAAGTCAAGAACAGCTAGCTGAATAGTTTTTGCATTCGCGTGTCTACACCATCCGATTTGCGATTATCTCTTTTATAGTTCTGCTATGACATGAAAGTTGGTTTTGTTTTTTGTTAAATTTTGAACGGATTTGTTTATTATGCAAAAACATAATTCGCTAAAAGTTGCTTCATAAATAAGACGAATACTTGCTTTTTTCCAATCAAATATTTCGAACTGAAGCTCATTTGATGTTCCGTAGCAGATATTTAGTGGATCTATTAGTTGTTATCTTCCACGTTTTAAGCTGCCACATCATTTACATGGCAGTCCATCAATCATATAAGACAGCGAACAGACTTAGTATTATATCGCTTTACAATACAGTTCCGGCTCAGGTTTTATGTAACAACTGCATTGGAATCTAGCATTGCAAATTTAATTAGCATAATAATTAATAATATACATATATACTGTGGAAGAGTAACATAAAACTTATAATTTTCTCTAAGATAGGAAACCATTCTGTTTACAAATACATTTCTTTAGCGTCTGCTGTCGATTAATATAATTTATCGATAATATTTAAGCTATTTACTAAAGTGAGAACGTAAAAATGACTAATCGTTTATTAACTAGATAGATGTCTAAATATAACTATTTTTTCTGCAGTGTTAAGCTCTACTTTTCATTGATATTTAACCAGCATAAAAGTCGCCGATAAATAGTATTGTCGTATGTGGCACGTAATTATCGAATGATGCGTAATCTTTATATATATTTTTTTGAGTTGAAAATATTATGGCCTTAGGTCCAGTCTAAGAAATTTCTGATTTGTAAATGTTGCACTCGCGACTGGCAGGCCTTGAAGTCTGCTTTTAGCCATTAAAATATGCTATTAAAGAGAATTTATGTTTAATTAAATCAGCACACACTCTAAACTAATGTATATTAAACGCTGTCTCTCTCTCTCTCTCTCGGTTTTCGCAGCAACTGTAAAGCAAACTGCGCAGTCGCAGCGCAGCGCCTGCGCGCTAGGCGCACAACAACAAAAACAACGAAAAGGGACCAAAAGGAGGTTCATACTTTTATACTTAGCTGGCTTGAAGAACGTGGACGATTGTGCGACCATGACTGAGAATCAGGTGTATCCCATGTCATCGGAGTTCTTTGACAGCGGCTCGAACAGCAGCAGCAATCCGTTGAAATATGAGCTATATGCGCTGGCCACGCCCACGCTGAGCATACAAACGGGCGGCTACAATAACAGCAGTAACAACAGTAATAGCAACAATAACAGCAACAATTCGAGTGCCATTTCGAGCGGCAGCTATACGTCGAATGTGATGCTGAGCACAACGGCAATTAGCATACCGCGCAGCAACAATCCCAATCAGAGCCATCATCATAGTCACCATCATCATCCGTATCAGCTGAGCGGCACGCCCACATTGACGCCAACGCCCACGCGACAGCAGCTGCATTTGCATAGTCTGCCCAGCATGGCACAGCAGCAACAGTTGCAGCAGCAGCAGCAGCAACAGCAGCAGCAACAACAGCAGCAGCAACAGCAGCAGCAACAGCAGCAGCAGCAACAGCAGCAGCAGCAACCATTGCAACTGGGCGAGCTGTCTGATTTCGGTTTGGATGCTTTGGATGCTGCCTCGCTGTCGCCGACGCTGCTGCAGGATGTCAGCCTGAGCGCCGCCTCGCCGCTCAGCTCCACACAGCTGTACAGCAGCAGCGGCAACAATGCAATTGCTATCAATTCCAGCAGCAGCAGCAGCCACAATTACTTCACGCCCGATTTGAGCTCGTGTCTGAGCCTGAACATGCCCTCGGAGCAATCGCTGCTGGAGGTGGTCAGCGGCAGTGCTCTGCTCTACGAGATGACGCCCAATTCGAATGCCATGTGGAGCGACATTGGCAGCGCCATTGTCCATACCAAAAATGAGCCATTCAATCTCGACGATGATTACATATTTCCCAATGACAAGGCCGAAATACAAGCGGGCGAGCTGGCCGATTTGAATGGCGGCGACTTTCTGGACGTGATGGGCACCATTGAGGATCTGCTGCCGGCACAGAATGTGAACTTCTTGCTGTCGACGCAGTCGCCAGATGCGCTGCCTCTGGAATTGCTGCAGCAGCAGCAGTTGCAAACGCTGCTCACACAACAGCAACAGCAGCAATCGCAGTCGCAGCTGGACACCTATGAGCTGTTCCACAGTACGCCACAGAAGCCGCAGCAAACGCAGCTCTCGTCGAGCTTCTCGCCGGGCAGCCAGGCCTCCCAGTCGCCATTGACGCCGCCACCGCCGCCGCCGCCACATGCGAATCGCTCGCAGTATCAGCTGGTCAAGTCGCGCAACATGCAGGAGCTGCTCAAGAAGGGCATGGCCATGTCCTCACCGCCCGAACGCAGCCACTCGCTGCTCAGTCAGTCCGCTGCACTCAGTCCCGGTGGCAGCAGCAGCGGCTTTGGCAGTGCGGCCAGCGGCAATAGCAGCGTCACCACAACTGCCAACAGCAGCAGCTCCAATCAAGTGGTTGTCACAGCGGCGCCGAGCAGCGCACGCAAATCCTTTGGCTATCAGACAGGCTCCATTGACAGCACACAGCTGTCGCGCTTGTCGTCGTCGGCACCAACGCATTTGGGACTGGATCACATTTGGATGCGACGTGAGCCGCGACAGCATTTATTATCCACCGGCTCGCTGGCCGAGGCCGAGAGCTTCTCATCGCTGAGCACTGGCAGCGTTCTATCGCCCGATGGCATCGATTTCTCCCAGGACGATGACGACGATGCCTCCAGTGATAATAGCGATAATTACGATGATTTCAGCAGTGACAACGGTGAGTGACAGCAATTACCTATTTATAGTATACCCTAATGATTTGTATTTCTCCATCTGTTAGGATCTGGCGATGAGGATGAGACACGCACTTCGACACCGAATCAACTGAGCGGCAAGGGCAAGGAGCGCTTCTTCTGGCAGTACAATGTTCAGGCCAAGGGGCCCAAGGGCAAGAGGCTCGTCTTCCAATCGAAGCTAGAGGATCCCCATGTGCTCAACGAGGTCTCCGATCCCGTCTTCAGTCCCACCTGTTCGGTGCGCGGCATTAAAGTGTACAAGGTAGGTTCAAATTATAAGATATATTAATCATTAATATCAAGAGTAACTTTTTATATATTTTGTAATGTATTGCAATTTGCTTTTCAATCCAAATTCCCAAATGGTAGCTTGCTTGATTGTTTACCCCAGGCTAATTTTAATCTTTTTTATTATTCCCAAAAACAGCACAGCGGCAAGGCGCGCAAGGGGGATGGCAACGATTTGACACCGAATGCGCGTAAGCTGCACAACATTGGCAAGGAGCTGGACAAGCTGAGTCGCACCATCAACGACATGACGCCCGTTTCGGAGCTGCCCTTCAATGTGCGCCCCAAGTCGCGCAAGGAGAAGAACAAGCTGGCCTCGCGCGCCTGTCGCTTGAAGAAGAAGGCTCAGCACGAGGCCAATAAGATCAAGCTATATGGCCTGGAAATCGAGCACAGTGAGTCATAGTTGTTGCAACTAGTTGAAATCATTTAACCTTCATCAATCTTCCATCTTGTGCAGAGCGTCTGATCAATGGCATTGCTGAGCTGAAGCAGGCGCTGGCACAGAAGTATCGCACTAAGGGTCAGGGCGAGGCGACCGATATGGATTTGCAAATTCAACGCATTTATACAACGGCCTCATGTGAGTTGCACATGGCATTAAGGATGACGGATTACTAATTTGTTTATTGCATATCTTATAGCGGGCATACGCATTGCGGGCGGCTCCACCGATTTTGTGAATAAAGTCTTGGAAAATATGCGCGGTGGCTTGCCCAACGGCGGTCTTGAGGAGCTGCGCAAATCATAGACCAAATGTGGCAAACACTAAAACGAACCGCCCATCAAGTTTAGATGTTAATCATAACTAGCATGTAGCCACACACAGGCCCCGCCCCGCCCCGCCCGTCCTACCCTCTACACCCCCCGGCAAACGATGTAACCGACTACCCAAACAATCAATTTTCAAAATGTACTGCTTGAGAGCGTGATAACATGTGAATGATAGATAACAAAGAAAGTGAATGAAAGCGAGAGCGAGAGAGATAGTTTTAACTGTGATTTAGGAGCCTGGCGTAGCATGCAACATATATTTTAAAGCAACTTGTAAAAAACATATTTGGCCAGCCCTAAAAAAAAAAATAAAAACAAAAACAAATTCCCTGGACAAGCGAAAAACAGTTGATAAGAAACGAAAAACAAAATGTAAAGAAAGAGGCAACCACAAACGTAAACAAGAAAAAAAATACTATGAACCCTGTTTAGCTACTAAGAACTGTTAGGAACGAAAGAAAACAGAGATGTTATGTTGTAAAGCAAAGGAGTTGAAAGTGTGCGTCTATGATTTAGCTACCAGTTTTACCTGCTTACGACATAAGTTATGATTTGATTTGAATTGCGAAACTATATTAGGCTACACATTAACAAACATACATACACATATACACCTATATATATATACATATATACAAATATATACAACTGCGATTTATTTGTTTAAGTTTTGATGCTATATAAACGATGTATAAATTGGTTCAATGTTTAGTACTAAGTTTTATATATATATTAATTTGCTACAATCGAGAGCTTTTACTTTTATATACTACATATAACAATTATGTTCATTATGTTTGTTGGCCCCACCCGCCCCCACATAAAATTTTTTGGTCATAGGTTGTCAGTTTTTAAGTTTCTGTTTGCGGTTAAGTGTAAAAAAAGAAAATATTATTTAATTGCAAGCTACATGCATAATTGATGTTAAATGTTATGCATGTTTCATATTACATATATAATTTTAATTACTTATACTTTAAATCTATATAGATCTTTATATATCTATATTTATATATATTTATGCGTGGTGATATAATTTTAATTTTCCTTGTATGCTTTGATTTCGTTCATGTAAAACCTTTGGCTGATTGAAATGCTTTTTAGGTTTTACTTACGTTATTACCATTAAGTTTAAAAAAAAAATAATAACCATATCCTTTACGTTTCGCATATGAATTACCTTCAATATAAAACATAATTTATTAACTTAAGGCACACATAAAATTTGCAAAACATAAATTACATTCATTTCTTAACTTTAGTTGCGGGTCGCTCTTTGAAGTGCATACGAATTAAGTTTCAAATACAAAAACACCAAAAAAAACCAAAAAACAAAACAAACTTAACACACTTTGAGTTTTATTATGTTCATTCTATTATTTTTCGGTACATTTTCGATTGATTTATTTAAAGAACGCTTTGCTCTGCTTCGATGCTAATTTTGTGATATTTGTATTGAGTATTTTGTGTTACAGAATTGTGTGTTTTTTTTTTTTCTGTCGGGTGGAACTTTTTATTTTGGATTCTAGTTTAGCCTTAAAACTGCTATTTGTTGCGCAACAAGCTGTGTTCAGTTAATATAAAACCCAAAAAAACAAAAAAACTAAAAATGAAACAAGGAATACCATTCAAAACATTCTAAAGACGTCGAGTCTTGTCTTTATTTATTTTGCTTTTCATTTTCGTTACTTTGCTAAATGGGAACGAAAATATAAATACAAAATACAAAGTGATTCAAGTTAAAAACTTAGAACTTAGGCACTCGTATCACCCACTTGAGTTGAGCACGTGACGAAACAAATTGTAGTTGGTAGTTTAGGTTTAAACAAAGAATGAAAGAAAAAAAAAACAATTTACAGATATACACATATACTTATTGAATATTAACAATTACCAATTGGCCATCAGTTTTGTTTAGGGTTTTCAAATTCATGTTTTAGGAGCTTCAAATCCATAAGTGATATGAATACGAATTCAAAATTACATTTACGAATAATACAAATAAAAAACCACACACACACACACACAAAGTACAAGCGCAAGCAAAGCGACTAAAACTGTTTTGGAATGTAATACCTGCTATATATGTAGTGTACATAATATAGAACAGAGTTGCTTAGGTTTAGGGTTGTCTTTGCCGAATTGCAAATATGCAAATTGAGTGCGAGGTGGCATTGAAGTAAGCACGACAGTTCCTCAGTGTTTAATATATGTAAAGAGCATACTATATATTATATACTATATAATTATTAATTATATTGTAACAAGAACGAATACGAATACAAAATATACATACAAACATAAATGTTATGGTAATGTATTGTAAATGTGTGCTTTAAATAAATGTGCTTCATATTAACTTTTTTATATGTCGATAACAATATCGTAATCGTAAAACACCTAAACAAAGGATAAACTACCTCAAAGTTGAATACAAGTTTCATATTTGTTAAATACATAGGATCAAAAATGATGTACACAAATACATATATGTTGTAACAGCTTAAATAGCGGTCGAAAATATTTAGAGTTAACCAACAAATTACTGTGGGAACTAATAATATATATATATACATATATACAAGAAGAGCCTGATTCATATTCATGTGTCCATTTAAAGCATACAATACGTATTTTTTAACTAATTAGGCATTAGGTATACAAAATTAAACAAACGCAAACAAATTATATATATCTTCGTTATAAATCGAAGCACTGATTACCTTGCAGTTCTGTTTCCGAGTCCAACTATCGAGTTACAAATGCAGTTTTTCAGACTGCCTGCAAGGTTTTTTATGTGGTGTCCAACAACAATTGCAACAAATTGATAAACAAGTATGAATATACAATATATACTTATACGCAAACGCAAATAAGTTTAAAGAAACTGTGTTGAAAATTTCAAATTGTGCATGCCTTAAGGCAAAACAGAACATAATTATTATGTATAAAAATAAATGGAACAGCCAACGAAATAAATAATGAAGAATACAAAACTTAAGAACACATAAAACACACACATAACATTTATGCATGTCAACCAACAAAAACAATTTGTCTATATATTACAATACATACCAAATTTCTATGTGAAAATAAATGGCGAGAGCAGCAAAAAACAAAAATATCACTATTCGTTGGGGCGAGGGTGGTGGTACAAAAAAATGTGGAACGCTTCACGATTTTGCGTGTCATCCTTGCGCAGGGGCCATGCTAATCTTCTCTGTATCGTTCCAATTTTAGTATATGTTCTGCCGAAGCAAGAACGAAAGTAGTTTGGGAAAGTAGCTATTTATATGGTGCAATTGCTGAATAAGCTGTTGGGAATTACAAGCGAATGCGAGCTAGCTCGAAGAGCGCCACCTGTTGTTCATTTTACATTTGGTTTGTGGATAGGCTAAGTGCGATATATGCACTTAAGTAAAATATCGTGTTGGGTATATCGTACAAGTGAATTCGATTAGAATATATCGCTTCACAATTTGATAACATGATAAATATGTAAAAACATTTATTTAAAAAACCATTGACAAATTGCTTTCAAGCTTATAGATCAGTAACATTTCAGTATTCTACTTTTTGGAAAAACAATTTTTCAGAAAAACAGTAAGAGTAAGTAAGTTAAATGTGAAATTTCCAAAAGTGTATAAAACTTAAATGTAGAATAAAAGTGGTGGAAAAACCATGAACAAATGTAGTTCAGGGCTTCAAAAATCACTTTTTGAAGATAATAATCTATTAATTTTATGTAATGCATAGAAGAAGGCGTCGAAAATCCCCAAAAATACTTCAAGTAAATTTAAGCTAGTGCAATCGATCGATCCACAGACTCGAAAGAGTATAAAATCTTCGGCACGCAGAATCATCACTTGTTTTTATATGAATATACTTATACTTGTAATTGATTATGAAAAATGCATTAATTCAAGTTGAAAACACAAGTTGATCGCTTTATTTGACTACAATGGAAAATTCATTTTTAGAGGCACGACTAATAGAGTTTTTTGTCTAGTGTTGAAAGACCAACCAGTGTTGTTTTGTGGAAATTATAAATACATTCTTTTATACACATAACAAATACAAAAAATGTGTTACAAGTTACAAGTTCAGTTGATTGTGCTGTCTGAGATTCTAGGAGCAGCACATCCGCCGACTCCATTCACAGCTGCTTTACTCGTGCTTCAGTTCTGGCTGCAGATCAAACCAGGACTTCATGCCAGCGGGCGTGGTAATATCGCTATCATCCAATGCCACTTTCAGCTGCAAAGAAAACAAAGTAGAGGAACCAAATACAATATACTACATTAATTATCAAAAAAATGTGGAACGCTTCACGATTTTGCGTGTCATCCTTGCGCAGGGGCCATGCTAATCTTCTCTGTATCGTTCCAATTTTAGTATATGTTCTGCCGAAGCAAGAACGAATGTAACCTTAAATAGCCCCTATATAACTGCAGCAGTTGTCAAATAAGCTGTTGGGAATTACAAGCGAATATCAGCCAGGTAGTCGAGTCGCTAACAGGGGTTGGTTTACTATCTGCCAATTACATTTTTGGCTTTCCGTCAAACCAGGGTTTGTTTATCGTTTCAGGGATAACTATTGTATTTTTGATGTTTTGTTAATATACATATCACAGATTGACTGCTTATAATATTTTGTTAATGAACTTTCTCATTCTATTACTATTACACTGCTGCTTTGACTAATCTACTTTTCGAATGATCTATTGTATATCTACAATAGTAATTTAAATAATATTTGAATGTCGATGCCCATGTTCAACTTTATATTCCCTAGGAGCCCATTTTTTTGCACGCTACTCACCATGCCAATGATGGGACTTCCACTGGATAGGAAACCCTTCTGAGTGCAGACCGTAACCTCGAGCTCCGTATGCCTGAGCTCGGCAATTGAGATGAGGTACTCGAAGGATGCATCATAGACGGGATTGCAGTTATCCTTGATGGTGCTGGTCTTGCGCTTGGACTCCTTGCTGCGTGCGGGCAGCAAGTAAAGCTTGACATATGGATCTGGTATGCTGCTGGGATCCCGCAACGGTATATTCATAATCTTATGTATGGTCACATCGAGCTTCTGCCGCTGTGCCGAATACGTGATCGACAGCTGAATGCGACCCAAGCCATGTTCCCCAGACGTTGAGGTCATCTCGGGCATGCGGTGTGTCAGCACGGTGCTGACCACCTCGCTGATCGGTTTCTCCATTGATGCGGATGCTGAGATCACGGGCGTACTCTTTAAAGACTCCGCCTCCTCGCTTATCGGTGACTCTGCGGAAAGGCGTTTGCTCTTTGCCTGATCGTCCTATTAAGTAGAAAGATAAACAAGGTCGTTTAGGGCTATTTCAGTTAGGGTAGGTAAAAACAGCAGTTGCTGCCTGTGGCAGCTGGTGAAATTAACTTGACGTGCCCACAAAGGACTTTTATGGCTTAAGTGATTACAGTCTTAACTACCCTTAAACCCTTATTTTGAAAAATCGAAATAGGTAATCCTATAAATTGTTTGTACCTAGTAGGTACAGAAGTAGTAGATTGCTTTTATAAAATTATACAAATTTATAGATTTTTAATTTGTATGTTTAATTTACATATTTGTAATGATTAGCGGCTCTTTAAGACTGTCACATCAATATTACCTTGGATACTTGAGGTGTCGGGACCGGGACATCTGGTGTCTTAACGGAGGTGCTGCGCTGTAGGGCTGCCACCTGCTCCAAGGCATCGGATTCGTTGTCGATTTCACCAGCCCGCATAATGCGCAGAGATAGCGACATATACAGCTTCGATTCCGGCCCAGACTTTTGCAGCTGGAAGGGCTGCTGTATGATCTCCATGTTGAACTGCTTCAACAGGGTGCTGAGTGTATAAGTATATTGGCCAATATCGTTGCCGGTCTTCTGGTCGTAGATCTTAATGTTCAGACACTCGTTGTCCGGATTGGTCACCAGAAAGGTGAAGCCCTGCTCCCAAACGGGCGAGTCATCGCGCAGGATCATCGCCGTCTGCTTCTTCTGCTTGTTGACGCTGCACACCAGATACGGATCGGGCTTGGAGTTGGCACGTGCTTGCTGTAAACGATGCATACGTTAGGACTCTGATTGAAAGCTAACTTGTTAAGCGATGTACCTTCAGATGTCTGGCCGAGTCTATAAATACGCTAAGTACCGCTGAGCTCATTGTTGTCACACGCAATAGTTGAGTTTCCAGCAATATCTGTTGCAGATCATTGGGATCAGCGGTAAGTTTATACCATTGCAGTCGTACATGCAGATCGCCATGCTTGGCATCCTCTAGGGTTAGCCACTGTGAAAGTATAGAGGTCATTATATAAGTTTAGTCAGTATGTTTGCAAATTGGTGTAGTGCTTTTGAAACCGTTGGTAGGGAACTTAAACTGTCTCTTTGAACATCAAAGCTGTACTCTAATGGGTTGATTTCCCGTTATCCGTATTGGATTTCCGTGTGAAAACGTATGATTTCGATTAGATAAGAATTCAAATAGTTTCTCACACAGTGTTCACCCGTGAGAGTGAATTTGAATGACTATAAAACAATTGAATTAAAAAATAACCCTGTCATCTAGGAAAAATTCAGCTAAAGCTAATATTTCCTCTTACATTGTACATTCGACAATCAGTTTCATATGTATATGATGTGATATGCACATGAGGTTTTCATACTTACAGTATCCAGAATGCCCTTCTTGATCACGCTGGATATATCGATAGACGCCCTACAGATTTCGGCAATTGGAAAAAAGAATATATTTAGCATGATGTGATATTTATAGATTAGGTGAGCGTAATATTCTTGTTAAGTGTTTTTAGCGGGTCTCTGGCCAAAAGTGGAGCTATGTCTGGGAATTGAGTGCTGTGGGTTCAGTTGATAAGGTATTGTATTGGATGTGTGTTCTTTGTTTGTTCGGATACTCATTGATGTTGTTGTTGTGAAAACGATTGCCTAACCTGCCGAGCGACTCGTCATCACTTGTACGGTCCCAATCAAAGAGCCTAAGGACGAGTATGGCGCGTTGGGAGACCTCAACCACAGCCTTATCCGTTCAGGCAACAATAATACGGTAATATGGAAGACATTGTATTAATACTGTTAGTTCTCAGTGGGCTTGGCAGCACTACGTACGGATTGTATATTAAGTTTGTACAGTGGGCATTACTCAAAGTCAATCAATCTACATCAACTATGCTACAGAGCATGCAACGTGTTCGGTACAGGGTGCTCCAACTTTTTCGTGAGTGCAATTATTTCTGGGCATGCAAAGTTAGTAGTATACTTAGTATCATTAAATATAGTATTTAGTGTTAATTGGTTAGCAGTCAGTTTTCTTTTTTGTTAAGAGCTTGTCTATAATACGATCGTGTCATGGAAGCGATTGCAATTTATTAATCTATGTGAGCGTAGAAACAGTCTTGAAACACTGTTTAGTGTATGCGGAAAAGCAGTCATTACTTTGGCATCTAAAAGCAAATAAAGGAAAATGTCAGTTGCTATCAAAGAGCTCTAGCTCTACACTCAAATCTTAGCTGTTTATTATAAAACAGTCACTTTTTAAAATAAACTTTTTTCCACTTAACTCACTTAACACATTACATTTTTTCCTTGCCAAAACATAGCAGAAGTTGAAAATCATTTGAACATGTCTAAAATAAAATTTGTTTTTACGATCTTTTATATATTTGTCAAAATTGTGATAACTTGGCAGACAATTCTTCTATTAAAAACTGTTTTAGCTGCTAATCATTTGATTGAACACGGAAAATATTCTCTATCATGCTGGTAACACACTTTACAAGGAACATTCATGAGTACAAAATCACAGTTACAGTACTATGTCATATAACAGTCATTTGTATGGTTGTTAGTGAAAACTGGTATGTAATTAGTTTGTTAAGAAAGGCATAACTCGGGAGCAAGATTGAATATAACTGGAACTCAAAAAGCAATTAAAGAAGTTAAATAACAATGCAGTCTCATGCCGCAATACAACCTGCCCAATACATCATCGGCCTGTACGCCTGGCATACTTTGATCATAGTCCCACAAAGAAAAACCAACCAAGTGGTTGATGGTGGTAAAAATACACGCCTAGAAAAACAAGTGGGTGTCATAAGAGAGAGAGAGAGAGAGATACAGAGAGAGATAGAGAGATACCTATATAAAGACAGATTGAAGTATAACTTGGAACACAAAATCCATTTCGGAATTAGAGCAAAGCATGCATTAGTAGAAACAGGTAACCAACATACATAGATATTACGAGTATTACTCACATACGATGTACGGTGAATTTGGAGGGGAAGTGGAAAACGGATAGGGTAGCATTTCTTGAGCTGCAAACTCTAACCTCGCTGCGTGAACCAACCCGGAACCAGAGGAGTTGTAAGTAAATGGATAGCTTACCTGCCGAGGTTCTCGTCTTTTTTGGAATCATCGGAGTCCTTCAATTGTATGTCGACCCATTGACCCATTTCAATAAAAACTGGCGCCTAGTGGCAGACGCGAGACGCACAAACAAAATACGAGTACATAATGTCACGAAATATGCATGGAAATTAAAAATTAAGAAAATGGAAAATAGAAAACAAACTCTACGGCATAAAAAAACAATTCATTCAATTGGCATTGTGTGTGTGTGTGTGTGTGTGTTTGAGTGTTTGTGTGTGTTTTGTAGCATGCAGCAATCGACTGACAAAATGGCAAACAACAGACTACAAAAAGCAACGCTGTGTCTGCAGTTTCATAGCAGCGAGCTTACGTACCTCACACCAATAATCCCACTTGGGATTCACATTGTTATCAATAATCTGCGTCCGGAACTCCTGTGCGCCCACATTGATGATCGCATAAGGATCCGATTTACCCTTACCCAGCATACTGATGTCCTTCTTCATCAGATTCTTGGCCTCCACGACGTGTATGCGTAACAGACCCTGTGAATGTAAATAATACCATTTTATAGGATTAAACGAATAAAATAAAAATGTAAAACTGAAATGTTCTTCTTATTCCACAGACTCACCTCCGGTTCGGGCATTTTGAGGGCCACAGCAGAGACCTCCTCGCTCAGGGATATTGGTAGCTTATTGGGCAGCACCATCACATTGCCAATCTGTTCGACAATGATGCGACGCAGCAGATCGGATAGTCCGGGCATATCCATGAAGTCGATCACACCCACCAGATTGAAATCAATATTCGGATTGTTTAGGAAAAATATCTGCAGTCCGCCCACCAGCGGCATGGAGCGTATCAGTGGCTTCATCACAACGCGCACCCAGCCGTGTATCTGGAAGTCCTTGATGCCACCCTTCATGCCACCCAAATAGAAGTTGATGTCGCAATCGCTGGCATAGAACAGATCCAGGTCCATTATAATCTCATTGCGGTCCACGTTCTTGTCGTAGATCTTGACGCCACCAATGCGTGGCGGAATCGTGCCCAATATGATCCGATCGAATCGAAAGCCATTCATCTTGTACTGCGACAGGGCCAGCGCCACATTTGGCTCAATTGTCTCCTTGACCAGGGTGCGGGCAAAGTGGTTGGCATTGGGCCACACCTGTTTCAGTATCTGTTTTGATAAAAACAACAGCGTGTTTAGATATCGAGCGTGAAAGTGAAATGTGAACAATGGCAAAAGTTTTACAAGTATCGATAAAACTTGTAAGACTTACAAAAATATTTAAGAGTGAACTTAGTTAGTTTCTAAGCAAGTTCTTTTTAGAAGAGCATTCACACGCCAAACGTTGCCGGTTTTGGTATTAGTAGCTTACCTTATTCAACCACTCGGCACGTTCCACATCGGGAAAATAGACCCAGGCGGGCAGCTCATCAATGCGGGCCAGAATCACATCCTTCTCGTTGGCCAGCGCCGATGCCTTGGCAATGTCGCGTCTCTTTGCCGATGTTTTGGCCAGCTGATCGCGTGCAACGGACAAGATGACGGGTGCTATTAGCCAGGCGACAGACCAGCCCATATAGCCGACCAGATAGATGGAGCCCACAATGGCCACCTTCTTGCCCACCGAGTAGAACACGGAGAAGATGCCATCCTCATTGCTGCTGCTGCGTGTCTTGGCCGCAATTGTGCTGTCATTTGCAGCTGCTGTTGTCGTTGTTTTTGATGCTGCTGCTGTTGTTGTTGTTGTTGCAGGGGGCGTGGCACCAGTGGCTGTTGCAGACGTATTCCCACTCATTTTGGGCGGCTGTGCCAGCTTAACAATTGGCTCCTCCTGGTCCGGATCCGGCGGCACTATGAAATCGGCCAGCGGCACACTCGACTCAGTCGTGTTCTTATCGCTAGAAAATAACCAAATCATTTTTATAATAATAGTGCAATTTGTTGTTGTCGATTAGCTTAAATGAAGGCAGCTGATTCATTAGCACAGCCGGCAATGATGATAATGGTGATGATGATGTCATGTCGAGATGCCGCACAGCTTTATGGAGAATGCAGTAAAACTCGTGCCGGCTTCATTTGTGTTTACTACTCGCATTCACTTTGCCATTTTGTGTTTACCTGCCGGGTAATTTCTATATTATATGGCCGCACATATTACTCATACATCGCGTGGGCCAAACAAATTGACACAGTTTCATGGCGCTTTCAACTCGCAAAGTGGCAAGTGCCAGGCGGCAGCAACAACAAACACCTGTTGGGCTCATTGCCAGTTGGTCTCTACTATTAGCTTCGAGCGAGCAATTGGCTTTAAGATGTAGCTTGTAATTTACTCTGAACTATACAGTTGCTCGCAAATTAGAACGCTTTAAAAGGGTAATTATATTTTATATTCATTTTTGTGGAACAATTTGTACATGAGCTTTGAAAAGTGTTTCAGACTATAAAAGACCACTTAACTTATACGGTATATATATTTTAGTGCTGGGCATTTAAGTAATTGAATATGTTGCAGTCGAACTTCTCAAACTGTAATTCTTCTTATTGATTTCCAATTCTGAATGTTAACAAAAAGAATAGGTCGAATTCGTAAATGACTTTGAGTATTGCTTTGAATTAAACTTATTCCAATGGTTAATATATGACCTAAAATTAGTATAGCTTACTTTTTGTTGTATATAAACTATTGAACAATTAAACAATAAATAGTTAACTCTTCAAGTTGTTAACATGTTTATTCTAAAATCAAATATGTGGCCAAGTGCTACATTTATGTTAGTAGAAAAAAGCAACCCACTGAAAATTAACAATTAAAACCTGAAGCCGATTGACCTACTTTCAACTTCCTCCGAATTTCAGAATAATTGAAAAATTCGAATGGATGAAATTAAACTCCCTTTTAGGCTCATCTATAATTTAAAGTACTTGGGTAAATTTACAATTCGTTGGCGGCTCCTTGTGTTGACTTTTCCAGGCAACAAATACAGCTAGCCACGCCCACAGGCGTTGCGTATATTTGGCTTACACATTTATAGACGTAACTTTTGCAATTGTCTTTAAATTTATGGACACCCTGACCAAAGAATTGAGCAAAGCTTGTTTTAACGATTAAACAATCAGCTGAGCTTAGGTGGGCTGTGAAACGAGATAGATATTAAATACTTGTAACGGTAGCTAGGCGTCGTCAAAGCTTCCGTTACAAAGCTCGGCTAATTTCGTGTATTTGCGAGCTGTTCCACATTTGGTCTCAAGTGGTTCAAGTGGTGCGACATTTGTCAATTTTGGGGCCTGTGGGGCGAATGGCAATTTGTTTCAGTCTCGCGGCACCTGTTGAATGCCAGGCAATGAAAACAAACAAACAAAGAGAGGGAGTGTGAGAGGCAGACAGCGAGAGAGAGAGAGAGAGAGCTGGTTGGGGGGCTTCTCAAGTCTGACATAACTTTTATGCTGTCTACCTCCAAAAAGCTATCCGAAATTGGCATCGCATTGCCAAGAACTTGAACTCGCTTAACGACTTTTCGCATACGAATTTGTTATTTATTTAGCTGCTGCTTCTCACTCTCTCTGCCTCTCTTTCTCTCTCGCGTCTCTTTCTCGCTTTGTGTAATTGGTTCTGCGTTTTTATAGAATGACGTCGTCGTCTGATTGTCGATGTTGCTTTTTATTTGTTGTTTTGTTTTGTATATTTACAAAACGCTGGCCATGTGCTCAGTTCTAATGTGTGCAATGAATAAATAAATCCAATAATAATATTTAATAGTTGCGTCACCTCAGCATCGTTGTTGCTCTTCTTTCTGCTTCTTGGTGTTGCAATTGTGAATGTGGAATTTGTGTGTGAGCTAAAAAATGAAAATTGCATTATCATTAACATAAATTGAAATCTATTAAATGTTTAATATTAAAAATATAGAAACAGGTTAAAAAAATGGAGAAATAACAAAAATATTTATAACTGAAAACTTTATATATATAGAATTGGAATTCGTTTTCTTAAATACAAGTTATAATAGAAATAATTACGAAAAAAATATGTATTTATAGTTTTGTGTGTAGTTAACACATACTTTTTCTACTTATCCTTATGGAAAAATTCTAGTGAAATTTACAAATACTCTTAGCTTATGTACATACATAAGATCAAAAGAAATAGGGGTTCAGCTATGAATTTATAATAATATGTTTGACTCATGTCTAAAAATTCTTTGCACATGATTCGAGCGCTCTTAGAACTTGAGTATGCAAATAATTTATTTAAATTCACTTTCACCCGTATTTAGATATGTTGTGTGGTCTAACATTACGCATACTTGTAGCTTTAGGAAGCCCGCACTTACTCTATTTTCTATTTCATTTTTAATCTACAAAAACTGAACAAAAATTATTTCACAGCTTGCATTCACGTAGCAATTATGTACTTCTATATAATGTCTCTATAAATGAGAACGTACGAAATGGTTCTTCATTTGAAATACACAGAAAACACACACACTTTTCACACACATTTAAATGTGTGCGAGTATCTCAAATTCTTTGGTGGCATAGAGTATATACAAACTCGCCAATATGGAATACATTTTGTGTATTTTTATCAAGTTCTATTTTCCATTCGTTCGACAAACCACAAATACAACAACGTAAACAAATCTCATTTGTTGAATGTGTTGTTTAAACCGGATTCTGATTACGCATCAAGCCAACAGCAACAACAATAACAATAACATTAACAATTTCAAAACTATATTACGCACCCAAAACAGAACTTTATACAAACTATGTATATTGTTGCTGTAAATCTTTGTTGCTCTTTTTTATTGTAAATTGCGCGACGCGTTTTTCGACTTTGCGTCGTCGGCGACGTTTTGAAAACTGAACACAAATTCTGAGCGGCAGCCACTAGAAGATTTTTGGCTTTGAGTGAAAGCTTTGCGCGTTTTTGAGTAAAAGCTTTGCACAGCAGCCGGGCAATGCGGTGTTCTGTGCTGTAGTTTATTTGGCGCCATGGGAGAGCATTATCGAGGCAGCCTGGGCGACACTAGTCAACATAAAACATAGTTTATTTATTGAGGAAGAAGTAATTCAAGTACACAATACATATTAATGATTGTAATACAATACTATTTTGTATTGTTTTTGTAACATATTTAAAAAGCTTTTAGAACAAACTATAGCTTTAAATTCAAATTTTTTAATCTGTTCTGCTTGTCATGTTGTTATACTTTAAGGTTTAACTCAAATTCAGCTTTTGTATTTGAAATTCACTTTAAGGCAACTAAATCCAAATCAACCAGTATAAAATATAGAATAATAGAAAATAAATATATAAAAAATAGCTCCAAATACTTAAGTAGCTCATTATTATAAAAAATGCATTAATTATAGAGTAAGAAATCAATTTGCAGCTCATAAATTATAAACTTAATTGACTATAGGACAATGTTACATAATCGAAAAGCCCAGCTTATTTGTTTGCCGTATGGTGTAAAGAGCAGCCAATTATACAGACAATGCCCAGGTCGAGTGTTAATTGTTAATTGTTGCTATTTGTGAGTCCTGTGAACATTGATAGCATCTGTCGGTAGTTGTTTGGTAATTTGCAGCGGTTTTTTATATTAGGCGAAGTGAGCGCACTAAGCTGCCAGCGGATTAAGTAAACGTAACAACCTTTTTCATAAATAACAAATGAGCGTGTAGCACATGACGTATGTGTAATAATCGTGGCATATGCATGTTTAATGCCGCGAGCAGATTGAAAGGTAAGCAGTGCGCCACAAAAAGCGCAAATCAAATGCACACAAACTACAGACGAGGGCCAACTTTAATGTGACCTTCAACACCCGCACACACATACACACGCAGCTGCACATTGTCTGCTTAAGGGGTGGGGTTGTGTGTGAGGGGTGTGGGGTGTGGGGGTGGCAAAAAAGTACGCAAAAAGGCAGGCAGGCGCACCTTGTTGAAGGACAAACTGTGCTGCTGCAGCTGCTGCAGCTGCAGGCAAATGCCTGGAAAATGCTGCATCAAATGCCGCTCCTGGGGAATTTGAAATTTGCCAGCACTTTGCTTTGTGTGCTTGCAGAGGACCTGCTTTCCGCTCCGGGCTTGAAAATTAACGCCCAGCAACTAGAGATGGAACAAATCGAATATAATTGTCATATCTTGTTGAAAACGTTTTATTTTGTCATATTTTTAGGCAAATGTTGCTTATATATATAATGATTATGGCCTTGCAGAAGCGTTTATAATTTACTCAAATATAAAATATTATATATATCATACTTGTACATCGTTTAGCGCCCTTAGGCACAATCGGAAGCTCATTATAAAGTTGATTCCAACCCCTTAACTAAATGGCTATTCTTACAATTAAAATAACTTTTCTAAAAATTAGAATTTGTAATGTTTTCAGTTGGTGTTCAAAAAGATTTATAAGCTTTTTAATGTTTTTACGCTCAAGTCGTAATTCTTATGTTTTACTTTATTTCCATCCACAAATAATAGTTATTTGTTTATTCTATTTATTTCTTTTTAAACGTGGTCAAAAAACTGAGACCGATATTTAGCTCACTACATTCATTCGTTAGTGTCACGAGCCCATCTGCAATGCTCCAAGCATGTGTAGTGATTTAATTGCTCTATAAATGTTTGATTTGCCCGTGTCTTGATTTAGTTTTTAGTTCGTCTCGCATATGCATAATGAGCTCTCTCGAACTCTGAACTGGCGTTGAAGCCACGATTGAACAATAAACTTTGATGTTTGCCAATTGATTGCCGTCCCACAGCGAACTGAGAACCAAGTGTTTCAAGAGCTGACACGCAACAAAAAGTTGCAACATCAATTGGGGTCACAAAGTTGAAGGCGCCTTCGGCTGCGCTCGAGAGTTAGCTGGGTAAATAAGTCCTTAAGGCATCCTCTTCTTGTCTTGTTTTTCTATCTCCTTAGTCTACTGTTTGCTATTGAATAAATGACGTCACTTTGGCTTTGATTTATGGACACTCAGTGAAGCAAATCGAATCCACAGCGTAAATGTAACAAATTGTCAAACAGTTGAGCGATGAAAGCGGAAAAGGGGTGATACATTGATTGGAGGGTCCATAAATGGAGATGGAAGCAAATTGAGTTAATTAACTGAATTAGACATGAACTATACATTTTCCTAACAACAATAACAACATTCCCTTGTTGTTGTATGCTTGCTTTTAACAGCTAGTTAGCGCTACACTCCTTTAGCTTAGTAGTCAACACTCAATTAGTGCCGTGACCACTTGGGAATTGTAAAATGTAATTTGCTTACATAAATAGTTTATGACTCAGAGGCGGAAGAGAGCAGGAAAGAGAGGGCATTCTAATTTTGTCATTAAGTATGAACATATATCAAATACATATGTAACTATAAAGTTGCCATTTTTGATCGGTTTACTTTATAGTTCCAATATCATTTAGTCGGCACTTGAGCTTTTCTGTTTAAGTCCCTTTTCTGTTTATTTTTCATATACTTCCATAAAAGTTATCAGTTGCAAGCATTCGCTTATAAGATTTATATCGGATTTCAATTCATAAGATATGGGTAACAAAAAAAAAAGCATTACAATTGTATTTATTTTCGTGCAACAGGTCGCTTGACAATTTCGCCAGTTATTTACTGTATGATTCGATCTTTACCTATGAAACCAAATGAAGGGTATTCAAAACTCGCCATAAGGTAGCGAACCTGTGGTTTTGTGGTTTGAATGCCCGCATGATAACGTCATCTAGCTCGGAAGCTGCTGGCAAGGTTGACCTTAGACTCGATTTTGCTGTATGACAAAGACAACTTGAGGCATTCCATTTGAAAACCGCCGGGAAAGTGTAATGCAATTTGCATTATGAAGCACGTTTCAAGCTTGTCACACACACACACACACACACTCACACACACATCCCATTCAATATTTAAACAAATTTCTTTACGGACTGGCAATTTTGCCTTTTACACAGTCATGTGGGTAAAGCGTGAGCCCATTAAATGATATGAGTAAAAGTTCTCTGTTTTGTTTTAGTTGAGCGTCTATGGCTGCCTGTGCTCGTCTGCTGATGATGTTTTCATAAAATGGCCGCAGGGATACATATAAAATAAATGTGAGACATGCAAAAAGTTCGACCGCAAATGAAACCTGAGCCAGAGCCACACTTAAGTTGCCCAGCTGGCAGGCCATTAAATTAGCCACCAAAATCCCAATGCGTATTCCTATATAAAAGTCAGGGGCACAGAGGTATGGGGTTAGTATTAATAGACATTATTATCGCCTCAATCAGCCGACTGCCGGACACAAACACGAAGCGAAAGCCAGAGAAATAATATACACACTAACAATTGGAATGTTGGGCCTTATGAATTATACACAAGTTTTCCTTTTTGGTTGTCCAATAAAATCGCCACAAACTCAGCTCAAGCACAAGTGCTTCAAAGTACCAACCAAAAAAAGAAAAACCCACAAGCTAACCGATGGAGGCACGCACGGAAATCGTTGGCAGCTGTTAAGGAAACAATTACGAAGCTGCTAGGTCCAACAAACCGACTACATGATACCCTGTCAAGTCTTTTAAAGAATAGAATAGAAATATCTATGAAAATTCCTTGGCAACTCTATTGTTGAATAAAATCTTATAAGACTAATGTGAATGATAATATAGAAATAAATTTTAGATTAAAATAAGAAAATATATTTCTAGAGTTATTCTGTGTCCTTCCCCCGACTACGTTTCGCTCTCTATCAATTGCCTACTTTTAAGCGAGCTTTCATACATTTTGTAATGATTTGTACATACAAATCAAATTGCTAAAAATACAAAATGTAACAAGAAATATATTCATATTAAATTTTATGAATATACAAGCAATGCTTATATGTGTGAGCATATATATATATATAAGTACATATGATCTTCGCAATGTATTTTTGAATTGAAATTGCATTTCATAATTTGAATTATTTTCCTATGTTGATCTATAAATATATTCTGATACTTTAAATCAATATGAAATATTACAACAGTTAAGCTAGTCAGTATGTCAAGATAACATAAATACCCATATAATGCATATTGCTGTCAAATTGTAGTCTGCCAGAAAGTTAGGATTTGTTTCGTTGCTGTCGCTGACAGAGCTGACAGCAATAAGCTGCTCGCATTTGTCGTGGACAAAAATGGAAACGTGGTCAGTTGGAACATTAACGGTAATAAATGTCATACAAAAGCCTGCCACGCCCCCTCGCGAGCAAGGTCTCGACCACCCCACTCAAATGTGGTTACACTTTAATTATGCCTGGCGTCAAGTGCAAAAGGCAGCCACAACAAAAAGTTTGTGCTTGTGGAATCCTTCAGGCTGTCATAAATGTCTGTCACCGTAACTGCCTGTCTGCCTGTGTCTATGTGTGTGTGTGTGTGTGTGTGTGTGTGTTTGTGTGTTTGTGGCAGCTTTAGCTGTCAGGCATCGTCTCGTTTTCTTCTGTGTTGCAGCTACACTTTTGTGCGCTGACAACGCTGCGTATGCGCTATATTTACAATTTACACTTTAAAAGCCAAGTCAGAAACACCAAATGGCGTCTCGTTTTGTTCTGCGTTGCAGCTACACTTTTGTGCGCTGACAACGCTGCGTATGCGTTATGTTTGCAATTTACACTTTTAAAGCCAAGTCAGAAACACCAAATGGCGTTTAACACCAGGTGCGGCAATAGCCAAAGGACCCACCACTTAGTGTTACTGCATATTTAATGTTGACTTGCAAAAGTCGCTTACAGTTTTGCAGGCGCTGCGCCGCCTCCACTTGAGCAACAAAAGTCGGCCAAGTGCAAATATCAAAGTCGCGTCCAAAAATAAAACAACAATGGCAAAGTCGCACAATTGTTGGCGACACTTTTGCTTCTTTTTTTTGTTTGATCTTAGTCCTTTCACAGTGCTATTGATTCGAGGCTCGTCAGCCGAAATTGCCACAAAAGAAAAGCGCGCCGAATTTGGCGAAAGGAAAGCGAAAAGCGAAAAGCACGGACGACAAGCGTGACGCATCGAACGCGTCTCGCGCACTACTGACGACTGACTGCAGCCTGTTACAAATATCACTCATCCGCAGCGTGTGACCCACATTTGCTCCGAGCTGTAAACGACTCAAAGAGGCCTGAGAGAGTGACAGAGCGAAAAAGCTCTGGCTACGGCTGTGGCTGTGGGTGCTCTGTGAGACACAAGGTCGCATTTTGTTTACGTTTGTTGCTATTTTTGGCGCCAAAACGACCAAACAACTGTTGCAGCAACTGGCAGTTGGTCTGGAGAGCTGGTGTCTATGGCAGCTATAAATATTTGCGAATTAGACAAGTGCAGTCGCCTCAGTGCGCTTTTAGCTTGTTGTTCAATGTAAATATAATTTCAATAAACTCATATGCTATATAAATACATATGATTCCAATGCTGTTATTATGCAAATGCTTATTGATTTAATCGATGAATTATTTTCTTTGCCTTCTGTGTTTATCTTTCTTTTTTATACTCTGATACCGAAGGTACTCATAGTATATTGGTTTTGTCGAATGTCCGTCAGGCCGTCCGTCTGTCCGTCTGTCCGTCTGTCCGTCTGTCCGTCTGTCCGTCCGTCCGTCTGTCTGTCTGGATGAACGCGCGTATTTCCGAAACGATATTAGATAGACTCTTGAAATCTTTTGCGTTATGATTATAGCTATCTGCTTCAGATCAAGTTTATTCCAAATTTATGCCACGCCCACTGGGAGGCTGGCAAATCGATAACATGTCGATACACCTCAAATCACAAATCGATTAAACGTGAATAACTCCCACAATTTTGAAGCTAGAGTAATCAAATTTGGTAGGTATATTGCTGGTGACCTCCCGAAAAATTGGATCCTAGGTTAATCGGCCACGCCCATTATTACGCCCACCAGCCCCCCTCCAAAATTAAGTTGAAATGCTTATATCTCCCGCAGTTTTAGAGCTAAAGTCACCATATTTGGAATATATATTACTGGTGACGTCCTCTACAGATTACAGAAACAAAATTTCGACCACGCCCACTCCCGCCCCCGTAATCGCGAAAATCGATATACATGAATGCACAATTCGATAACACGTGTATATTTCCCGCAATTTTGAAGCTAGAGTCCCCAAATTTGGAATTTAGACTAGGGCTGACCAGCCCAAAAGATTGCGTCCTGGATTTTCCGGCCACGCCCACTGGAACGCCCCCCAGCCACCCCGCCCCCACGAAACACGGAAGCCTATATCTCGCACAGTTTAAGAGCTAGGGCCACCAAAATTGGAGGATAAACTTATTGTCAGCCCCCCTAAAGATCGGCAAAAAATTTTGGGGCCACGCCCCCTCCCGCCCCCAAAAATCGCGAAAATGTATATCTTCCACAGTTTTAGAGCTAGAGTCACCAAAATTGGAGGATGAGCTTATTGTCACCCCCCTAAAGATCGGCAAAAAATTTTGGGGCCCCGCCCTCCCGCCCCCAAAATCGCGAAAATTTATATCTTCCACAGTTTCAGAGCTAGAGTCATTTAAACTTGGAAGATAGAATTCTAGTCAGCCCCTCTAAATATCGGTAAAAAAAATTTGGGGCCACGCCCCTCCCGCCCAAAAATCGCGAAAATGTATATCCTCCACAGTTTTAGGTAGAGTCAAAAATTTGTAAAATAGACTTCTTGTCACTCCCTCTAAAGATCGGCCAAATTTTTGGGGCCACGCCCCTTCCGCCCCAAAAATCGCGAAAGCTTATATCTTCCACAGTTTTAGAGCTAGAGTCACCAAAATTGGTAGATAGACTTCTGGTCACCCCCTCTTAAGATCGACCAAAAATTTTCTGTTCACTTGCTTTCAGCTGTTCTTAAAATGGTATCAGAGTATTACGCAGTCGGCTCCGACTGCAACGTTCTCACTTGTTTTAAATTATTTTTGCATGAATCAATTATAGTACCCTTATGCTAATTAAATCATATTTATTGCCACAAAAGCTCAGGCATGCGCAACACTTTGACAGCCATTGTGCTTGGCTAAATTGCTAGTCAAATGTGCACAGTTTGACAGCAATTTTTAAGCTTATTCACGCATTGTTAAAGCTGAAGCTTCTTTTTGAATTTTCAAGCGCCTTTAACGGTTTGCAATATTTTAAATTTATAGTTGTCTACAAAAATGTATTAATATGTTATAAAATCAATAAATATAAAAAATAAAGCAACCAGAAAATTATTATATATAATTAACAATCTGCACATTAAAAAGCTTTAAGCTATACATTAAACCAATAATGAAAAAACATACTGAGCTGCAATAATAAGGTTAGCCGTTGTTATGTACTTATATATTATATATTATTATAATATTAATGCAAGTGAATTCTATTATTGTATATATATATTATAATTTAACTGCTGCCTAAGTAATAAATATTTTAAGTGCAAAGTGTAGCAACTAGTTTTTTATACCAATATGCATATAAAGATATAACAAGGTAATAACTAGAAACTAATATAACAAATATATGTATACTTTGTACACAACAAAATATTATTGATATATTCTACTATTATATGACGCAATATATGTACATATATTTGTATTATGTTGACTTTTTGTGATGATGGTGCTGGCTGGTGATTCATAAAGAAGGCCACTTAAATTGTTGTCAGGCACAGGTATTTTCATTAAAATGTTTTCCAAACATGTACAGTATATTAAAATGACTTTGTACCCTGGAGTTGACAGCATTACGAGTTAACTCTTTGACAGCTGCACACTTTTAACAACTCTGCCAATAAATTGCGTTTATTCTGGCATTTATAAGCTGAGATAAAAGAATTTTAAATAGCGTCATATTTTGTGTGTCAGTTTAGTTGACACTAAAAATAAATCAAAATTGCGCTATACACAAAATATGTATATAAAATATGAAAAACAAAGATAAGCCAAAAGAACGCTAAAGCGAGGCGGCAAATCCGACAGCAGAGTGAAAAGATGAAAATACAAAAAACTGTAAAAGTTTTCCAGAAAATTTGTGTTTTGTCAAATTTATGTGTTAGTCAACGCATTTTTTATTAATAGCTAGTTTTTAATACTCAGCGTGCCCACAAGTCTGCAAAATACAAGAAATACGTGTATATACAAAAATATGTCACTGAATACCGAAATTTCTTCAATATTTATGACGCATAAAATGCAAAAGGCAAACAACAACAACAAAAGCAAAACCTCGTCAGCATAAAGGGTTAAAATATTGTTTTCCTTTTGTGACAGAACACGACATGCATAATAATAAATGTGAGTGGATACGCACAACAATTCATGTAATAATAATAATAATAAAGTATGACATGAATGCCAGTTGGCGCAAACATGAGAGACCTTCGGCTGGGTATCTGTCTCTCATTCTCATTCCCATTCCCATTCCCATTCCCGTTCCCAACCTCATCATAATCCTCTGCCACCCCTAATCTTCAATCACATGTCATCCCGTTTCCGATTTAGCGCCAACGGAGTTAGCTAATGCAAAAATAAAAACACCAATGATGCAGCTCAAACAAGTTGATGTCATACCATCAAAGTTTGTCGAACTATGCGGATACCCTGTAAATAGTTCTGCAGTACATCGACTAGCAATTTTGCAAACTAACTAACAGAATCTTATGTAATTTTACTATAAGCTTATTGTTTGAATTGCAAATTTTAAGGATAGCGCACAAAGAACAATCGCCAGATAATTGAAAGCGAGTGGGAGAATCAAAAAGAACAAAGTAGGTAGAATGGGAGATATTGATAAATTTAAAATAGAAAGAGAGAGAGAGAGAGAGAGGAAGACAGAGAGAGAGAGAGAGAGATAGTGGTATTTATTTATATTTATTTAAAAAAAATTGGGTTTCTATTTGTATTGATCTGAACTTAAGCATATTGTTATTATTAACAATATCAATCCATATATTACAAAGACATATTATATTACTCATATATACTTTACAATATTATTTTATAACACACAAGAACAGTTTTAATTTCGAAGTCCCGATTTTAAAATTGTTGTATATAAAACGTATTTAAAAGATACTTTATGCATCTAAAGCTGTCAAAGATAATCTAGTGCGCTTAAATAACTCACATTCAGTCGCATTTCAAAAACACATCCTGCACGCTGTTTTAGATCCCTTTCTCTCTGGCTTTCGCTGCAACTGACACACACACACACACACACACACACACACACACAAAACACACAAAAACAGACACATATACAGACAAACACACAGCACGATAAACCGGAAGTGCTTGACGCTTTTGCATATCCTCAAGTGCCACTAAGTGGTGCTATTGCTTTCATTTGTGTGGTGCTTATCGCACTCTCACTCAAAACTCTTGTAGCTCCCCTCTCCGCACCTCCCCAACCCTGCCACCTCTCTATTGCCTGTGTCAACTGCACAAGTGTGCTATGCTAGTTTTTCCCGCTTTTCTCTGCATCGCTTTTATTTTGCTCTCTTTTATTTTGTATCGCTGACCGTGACAGCTTTTTACCCGTGAAACCCTTTGCCCGGGCTTTTGGCCATGGCCAACTGTCCAGAACATAAATGACATTTATATTGGTTATAGAATGTATTTGAAGAAATTGTTGTTGCTGTTGTTGTTGTTGTTGCTATTGTTGTTATCGTGTGTACGTGCGGCCATTTTTGGTCATAAAAGCGTAACAATAACAAATATTGTTTACGGCACAGACGTTGGCCAAAAAGGTCAAGTTATGAAAAATGACAACAGCATCAACAACAACAACAACAACAACAAAGACAACAGTGGCTAAAGTAATGGCAAAGATTTCTGCTTGGAAGAACATTGAAAACTTTGCGCAATATTGCCAAAAAATATTTAAGCAACAACAACAATGACCAGCAATAACGAAAAACTTCAAAAAACAAATAATATAAAATCATGAGCTGGTCACTGGGGTTAGAGTAAAGGAAAAACTGCTGTGCAACAGTCAAAAATTGCGAATACGCCACGTGGCCGCCCGAAAATCGCAAATGTCACAAAAGGCAGGTGACACGTGTGTGTGTGTGTGTGTGTGTGTATGTGTGTGCGTGTGTGAGCTTGGTTGGGAAATGCGCGAGTGCTTTTGGCATATTTGTGTGCCTACGCCACACACAAACATACACACATTTAGTAGAGTTGTGCTTCACAGTTCATTGAAGTAATAAGTTTAGTCGTTCAATTTATGCGGAACGTACAAATAGTTTATTCTAGTTCGTTTTATTAGTTTACGTGTTTCTATAGTTTGTTGTAGTCTTTTAAGTACTATTATCGTTCATTTTGATTGCTTGTGAATATTACGACTTTTTTATTACGTACTTTTAAGGTTAATCATGGTTGAAGAATAAATCTCAAATGTTCAACATAATATAATCTGGAATCCAATACTTCCTGTAGATTTTATTTTATAAATAAATTGACTGTGAGATGCTCGTAATAGTTAGTGTATTCAGCGCAGTGAGTTGTCTAATCGAACTGGTTCAGAGCATTTCGAGACAACTCTAATATTGAATAGAGGCAACAAGGCATTTAAAGCGCACGTTGAACGATTTGGGCCATAAATCCATCGGCGAGGCCAATACAAATAAACAAGGAGCCAGTTGGGGGCAGGGTGTGGACCAAAGCAGGATAGTTGAATGGACAGATAACTACCGCACACGCACACAGACTAACACACACACACACACACACACATGCACACACACGCACACACCCTCTGACATACGCATGCCATTAAAAGCCACAGCCTGGCATCTGACACGTGCTGATTAAACTCTTTTTTAATGTCGAGCAGCGTAGTAATTTGTAGGCAGTTTAGCTTGTAGTCAGGGGCGTGTCCACAGTAGCGCAGGGCGGAGGGGGGCTAGATTTTCGGGAAAACAAAGTTATTACATATATCTTCCGAAAAGCGCCCATAACTTTGTCAAAACTGATACGATTTTCGATTTCGCGACAGTTTTGATCATGGCTGCGTTTATATTTATATAAATATTGCATTTAAATTTGAAGCATTTTAAAATCTTCGATTTACTACTAAGCACAAGCCAAAATAAGGTCAAGATAGTGACTAAAAATTACTTTCAATCACTTCGGCCCGGAGGTAGTTTTGATCATGGTTCAGCGTCTATAATACTGCATTTAAATCTAAAGCATTTTCTACTAAGCACAAGCCAAAATATGGTCAATATAGTGCATAGAAATGCCTTTCAAACACCTAGAACTCCCATTACTTGGTCAAAACTGATCCGATTTCGGTTCCCGATGCAGTTTTGACCTTGACATACAAATGATATTCCGACCTAGAGCTAATAGATGGTTCATTTGATCAGGGTTTGGCATCCTTTTTATACTCTTTTCGAAGAAAATAGTATATTAAGTTTGTGCAGAAGTTTGTTACGCATAGAAGGAAGCGTCGGTGACCCCCAAAAGTTACTGCCAGTATGCTTAGAATGATAAAACAAATTGATCTAGCCACTTCCGACTGTCTGTCTGCTTGTCTGTCTGTATGTCTGCAAACTAGTCCCTCAGTTTTTGAGCTATCGTGTACAGTTCTTTTGTTTGCTATAGTATTTTATACACGTTTTTTCGTTCTCTGTCTTAACCGTAAAAGTATAGTAGAAAAGAATAATACGATCTTCGATTTGCTGTCTTTTCCATGGCTTATAGAATGTCTGGCAGAGCTTGCTATATATACATTTATATATATTTATATATATTTATATGTATATATAGCAAGTTCTGCCAGACATTCTATAAGTATATTATATTTATATATATATATATATATTGTGTGTGCTTTCTCTTGCTCGCCTATGGTTTTCCTCTGTGCTTTTTAAACCCTTTTGGCCCGGGGGTAACGCAAGGGTTATGAAAAGTCAGTCATGCATGTGGCGTCGCGACCCAAACAAATACACTTTAAATAGCTTCGGCCCTTTGGAATGTGTCCTTTTTTGCTGTTCTTGATTCCTGCAGGGGCCTAAATCATATTAATGAATTTTCTCTTGCCCCATGCTTAAGCCTGTAGTGCCACATTAATTATGCAAAATTAAATTTTATATCGTCGCATTAGATGAAAACAAAAACAAAAATAAAATGTGAAAAAGGGACGCCCTAACGCCTTTGCAGGACCTTTTGCAGCCGCTTATTTAGATTTATGATTGAAAAAATATTAAATGCCACGCAATATGAGCCGAAATCCACTCGGGTCATTAGGGTGCACAGTTTTTTTTATTTGTACACAGCTGTGACTTTTGGTAAAGCGGTTTCCATGGATTTACGGTAATTCTGAAAGGCAGTGTACAACGCAGCTCATTAGCACAGAGCTCGCAATAGTTTTCGGCGGTAAATTTAATGTTTGTCTGCACTGTGTTCATAAATCACGTCAATATGCCGGACACGAACCGGCGCCAAAATCGGAGCTGACTTTATCGGCACAGACTAAAGGCGACTAATTAGACCACAGGTGCACAGATGGCTGAAATGGCAGCGAGAAATGTTTATAAATCGCAATTCATGTGGGCAAATAATGGTGGCAAATAGTTGCGCGGCCAACGGTGCGTATGCATGACATAAAAGCAACGGGCACAGATAGTAAGCGAAGAGAAAAATATTCCATTTAGATGAAAGAACAGTTCGTTTAAATAACTGAAGAGGCTTTAAAATCGATTTATTCAAGTTCTTTTGCACTTAAGCATTGATTCAGTGACCGAAAACTATATTTTTTGCTTATGTTTTTTTTTTGCACCACAAAAAAACTCAATTACTCCTATGTTTCTCTTATGTGTTAAAAATACTTTGCTCAATTTGCTTGAGAGATTTATGTACCACTCAAAAGCTGTACAATGCTGTCATATATGCTTCAAAGTTAACGGCCACTGTAAAGCTGAGTGAGAGAACACTTTGTAAAGTGGCTTGGGAATGTAAAAAATTCTTTAAAAAACACATAGATGCTAGCCTTTTTTTTTTTGCCAATTTAACAGGCACTTTCACAGTGCATAGCTGCAAGAGTAATTCGTTTAAGTTGCTTTAAAATCCGAAATTTGTCTAGAATGTACTTTTTATGTGATTATAAAGTTAACCAAAAACAACAGCTCGTTTTTCTGTGTGTTGTAGATATCACAAATGTACATATATGCTGTCGGATATTGACATATCTTTGCAAGCATACCCTTTTCTTTTCTTAACATTTTGAAACTGTTATGTTTGTCACTCAGATAACTGTGTAACTAAAGACCCATATACAACTTCATATATATGTATATAAGTGTTGGTAACTGGTGCACTAGTATCGATTGCAATGCTGGCAGGAAAACCATTTAAACAGACGTCGGAGACAATGCAACAACACAAGCCCAATAAGCACTCAATGGGCTCTGTGTTCTACGGGCCAATTTGAGCACGGCTCGAGACCCAACACCAATACCAATACCAAATACTAACTACTCCTTTCCATGTAGCACCCAACATATTTGGTTCAAACCAACTCGGTTGCCCTTCGTAGCAGTCCAGTTAGTTTCTTGGCAAACAGGACATGTAGTTGCGATTAAAAGTGTTTTTTTTTTGTTTTGCTGCACCCTCCTGCTGTCATTCGCAAAATGTCTGTGGCCAATCAAGCTGCATGAGTGCATGCAATGCACCTGCTGCCTTCTACTGCTCCTGCTCCAGCTACCAGCTACATTCTATCTCTGCACACACACACAGGCACACGTGCAGGATTCGCAGCATCATTAACGGCGTCGAACCCAGCATCCATTCGAGCCTGCCACTGGCTGTTGTTGTCTTTGTTGATTGCGTGTGGCTGTATGGCTTAAATTGCAGCAACTGGCAAAAGCATCCTGCAGACAGTCGGATTGGTGGCTTAAAAAATACAAGAACGGCCACCAAATCCTTTGCGCTTTTCCACTAATTAAATACGATAGGCCACAGAATGAAGAAAAACAAGTAAGAGTGCTCTAGTCGGGAGTGCCCGACTAAGAGATACCCTGAACCCAGTCCTTACATCCATTCATACTTACCAATCAATGTACATCCATACAAACACACACATACTGCAAGCAGTGCAAGCAGTTTAAGCAGGCTAACTTCGTCGCATGGCCCCACACTATGCAAAGGTAAATCTTAAATAACTTCTGTGTTTAGTGCCCGATCTTTATGAAATTTTCAGGACATAGCATTGGCTATAAAATGGGTTATCAAACCAATTTGCAATGTCATACCTTGAAAAATTAGTGTTTTTCACTTTTGGGTAGTTTGGGGTACGGTATCCAAATAGTGAAATATTTGTAATATGTGTATGCTAATCAAGACTATACATACCATGCCTCTAGCTCTTATAACTTTCAAGTTATGGCCAAAAAACTCTGGTCTAAAATCGAAATTTATCGATAACGTTTGAGCTTGGCGAGTTATCGATAAAATGAAACAAACTTGTACTGTCCCGGGACTACGAGAACTTATATTCCAAATATGAAGTCTCTAGCTATAGTCTCTGATATCTGCGTGTTCATACAGACGAACAGACAGACAGACGGACAGACAGACAGACGGACAGACGGACATGGCTAGATCGACTCGGCTGTTGATACTGATCAAGAATATACATATGTATATACTCATATGGTCGGAGATGCTTCCTTATTCCCGTAACATACTTTTACACAAAACCATTATACCCTTTTACCCATTTTTAATGGGTTCAGGGTATAAAAACGCCTATAAGGACATTACACATGTTCAATAAGATTAACAAATCTATGGTACATTTTTAACTTCAACTCAGAGTCTGATTGATTATTGATTGGATCCATTACGCCTTTTGTTAACGCTGGCGTTAATCCTGTTTTATTTTTTATCAAATTCCCTTTAAAACCTAAAAAATACTTTTTCTTAATTTATCATTTAAAAAAAAAACGTGTAGTTGAGTTTTTGTTTTTGTTTTGTCTAATTGAGAAAGCATAGTCAATTAAAATGTTGTTGCACAGTGTGAAATGCTGTCTTTAAGAACGGTGCACGTTGCGTATGCGCAATTTCCAATGGGCAATATTTAATGTGTGTGTTGTATGTGTGTGTGTGTGTGTAGTACGTGTGCTAATAGCTCTTGTTTGGCTCGGTGGAAAATCGCTTTATGCTAATTCAATTGAATAGCCCTAAATTATATGTAGGACCTGTGTCCTGTGTCTGATTATGTTGATGGGTTGTTGGCCCATCAAAGCCTGCATAATTCGATTGAAAATGAAATTGTTATTAGTTTGCGCAACAGGCAAACTGTAAAAGCTGCCAACTGGGCAGTCGGGCAACTCGGAATGAATTGCATTGCGCACAGTACAGTGCCGCTCGCAGTTATGGCCCGGCGTGAAGGCAGCCTCATTAGCATAGAGATGATGCCACACAAATTTACATACAACACTAAAAATAACATAAATATTGCCAGGCAACGGCAGAAGCAGCAGCGGCAGCAGCAACAAGGCGTCCAAATAAATGACAAAAAACAAAGATGCAAGAAGAGGAAAGAAAACAAACCGAAGCAGTGGAAAAACTACAAAAAATGAAATTCAAATAAACCTTCAAATTGACTTAGCGAAAGCAGCGACGCCGGCAGCGGCAGCGGCAGCGACAGCGACAGCAACAGCCGGCAGCACAAGAAATTAACACAAAATCAAAATATGTACATAAAATGACGAAAAAAAGATGGCAAAGCGAAAGCAACAACGCTGTCGCCAAATACAAAAGCAACAAGAACTAGCAAAAATGCAGATTGGTTCGCTTGAGTAGCGACTACAGGCTACCCTTTGGGGCGACTTGCCACTTGGCTAGGCTAATTAGTTCTATGAAACGCCATAACTTTAAAAATAAATCAATGCTTTACTTTATTCTCCATTTTATGTTGTCACATTAGTACTCAAAAGCTCAATACTCCCTCTTGTTGCCAGCATTTTAAAATGTAACGATGCTAATGCAGCGTTTCGAACTTGAACATGTTGCAAGCGAGCAAGCGAGAGTAGCCATTAGAGTTTGAAGTGGAATAAAATTTATGTTGTTAAATACATATAACAATTGTATTGTTCGTAACATTAAGTACTACTGCATAAAATATATACCAATAACAGTTTGAGACCAACTTTATGAAATGAAATAACTATACAATAATTAAAAAAAAAAAGTACTTTAAGATAAGTATAAAAATTATATTACACATATTTTTCAATGTACATTTTTGTATATGTGGTTATAATGTCTTAAGTGCTTAGATTTATTTTATTTCTTGAATAACTCTTCAACTTTGTCCAACTTTTTACCCCACTGTGTTGCTTGCCGCGCTTAAAACCGCTCTTCATGCCACCCACTCACACAAGTACACACACACATCCACACTCACACAGCGTTTACCAGCAAACAAGTTCTCGTCCAAAGTTCAAACGCAACCTGGTTGGCGTTGGCTGCCGGCAATGACGACGCCAACAACGTCGCCGCCGTCGATGCCGTTCAGTTTGTTTATAAATTTTGTGCTGTGCGGACGTCACATCACTTTTCGCCTCTCGCATTCGCATTTGTCGTCTCCGAGTCGTCGCGCGTTTACTGCTTTGACCCCAGCGTGCTCCTCTCACACCCCGCCTACGCCATAGGGCAGCAAGGCGCGCGCGACAAGTGAAGCACACCGGTTACACATCCATACATATGTACATACATACATACATATATGAGCGTGCGTGTGCATGTGTGTGTGGGCGTCTATATGTGTTAGTGCCTGTATTTGCATTTGTGTATCGTATTTGCCGTTTGTCGCGTTGATTTCTTTTGTTTGGCTGGCCAATTGTTGGTCTTAATTAATTGCAAGCAGCATATGGCACAACAACAACCACAGCAACAACACTAAGAGAACCCACAAAGGCTGCCTGGAGTTTGAGTGTATTTCGCAACGAGTGAAAAGGTATTGGAAAAAAGTGCTTATTTCTCTCACTCCAACAAATACACGTACGAGCTGTAAGAAGCAGCAGACAAAAGCTAAGCGAAGCAACAGCAAAGACAACAACAAAAACAAAACCAGTTTTTGACATCGCTGCAAGCAGCGCAGTCGCAGCGCCCGCTGAGGTAAGTGTGCGTGTGTGCGTGTGTGTGTGTGTTTACCAGAGTGTATGAGTTGTTGGTTTTCTCTGTCTGTCTGTCTGTCTGTCTGTGGCAGACGGTCGCCGTCGCCTTTGTCGCCCACACGCCTTTGTCGCAGTCTCTGTTGATATGAAACTGGCTTCAGCTTTTGGAATTGAAACTTTAATTTGATTAAAGAACGGAGCTAAAAACGCTTGATGTCTCTCTCTCGCTCGCTCGCTCGCTCGCTCGCTCGCTCGCTCGCATTCCATACGACAACAACTTGTTGAAAGAATTTTAATTTGCAAACTAGTCAAATACAGAGGACGCAGTATTTGTCGGAGGCCAGTTGTTAAAGGACAAAAGCACGAGAAAATAATTTAAATCACGCTAAATTAAAAACAAAACTAATTTGCACAGTTTTGCAGTTTTGCTCCAACTTTGTCTGTTGACAGAAAAAATACTCATTTAGACAGGCAACAAGAAGAAGCGGCCGCAGCAGTATCAAAAACAACAACTACAACTACAACAACAGCAACAGCAACATCCACAAAATCCCAGCAACAAACTTTTTAATTGTCAACTTTCAACCGAGTCGAGCTGAGTCGAGTTTAGGCCGAAAGTTCGAGTCGAGCTGTGCTAAAAAACCAGAGAATTCGGCATCTTTCTTTTCTTTTTTGTATTTATATTTATCCTGCATTCACTAATTGAAATTAAGTTTGTTATCTTTTATGCACTGCATTTCTTTAGATACACAAAACTTTGTGAACGTTTTGAGTGCGATTATTCACAAACTTAATAGATACGACTACTTCTAATCTTACATTCCAAATGCAACCTAAAAGCTAAAATAACAAATCGACAAATAGTTGGGAATATCATTTGTAATCACTTCAGTGTATTTAAATACTCCATAAGTTTGGTTTAATTAGTTAGTTACTTAGTTGAAGTTTTGTGTTGGCTTACTATGTAATTATTTTATATACAATATTTGCCATGCTTGGAGTTCCTTTGAAACTGATACCTTTCGCTAATAATAATAACACTGCAGTTGCCTAAATATCCGAATTTCACAAACAGTATTTTAATTGATTTATTTTTGTTGGTCAAGCCTTTAAATCAATTATTCGTACATCTCAGCAATAAGTAATCATATTGAAATACATTTCTTTGAATGTGGATTAACTATTCAACAAGTATTTTTCTTGCATTTAGAGCTATTCAAGGCTTAAACAAAATCAATTGTCTCATAAAAAGCCTCAAATTGCTTTAAAATCTTTTAATTTATTATAATGCTCGAATATTTTATAATCTCTTAAGATATCTTTTATTTCTAACTGCCATTCATTTTCCATCCCCAACTGTTGCTTGCTGTCAACAGCAAATTTATATTTACTTCTTATCACATTTTATACTCGAACTTGTTCTAGAAATTTTCGGCCATTGCCAAACGGGCCTAAAACTGTTGAAATATTTATTTCTCATTCACTAACTTGAATTTCTATGGGCAACCGAGTATTTATATATGTATTTTTTTAATGAATATACACAATGTGTATATATCTAGTGAGCAGTTATATCAACTACAAAAGTCGACTTAATGTGCAACAAAATAGAATTAGAAAAATATTTGGCCAACAGTGCATTTAGCTGGCGTTAGTTGGCAGCCAAAACAAGCAAAACTTTGTCGTACCAGAAAATTGTATGTGCTCATCCTTCTGCACACATAGACACACACACACACACAAACACACACACACTTACACTTACACACAGACAGAGAGCTCCTGGCTGGCATTGGAAATATTCAACACTTTTGTACCAGTCAAATATTTGAAATATATATTTTGATGTCTGAAGTGCCACCGAGTTTTGCATAATTTATGCATGTGTGCTGAAATGCTAATAACATACAGAAGCCCCTTTTCAGGTCATATGTCCTTGCTGCCTGACAGTTTGTATTTTCAATCAGTGTCACCGCTTCTGACAGCATGATAAGTGTTATTGCCATATTCCCCTAAGCCTGGTATTCGTTAATTGCATGGAATTTCATTTATGCACCAACTGGAAATTATTTAAGCCAAATCCAAAATGAAAAGCCTTCCAAAGAAAAGTTATGAATTCTCAAAACAAAAAAAAGAAAATAATAAATTAAAATGGAATGGAATGAATCATGGTAAACTTTGGGCAACCAGGCATAATATTTTCTTTAATTATTTCCCTTCAATGTGCACAAATATTTTCATAAATTACAGCAAATTTCTCTCTTCTGGTAAAGTTTTCAAGGTGTGCCGAGAATTCAGCTGCAAATGGCAGTCCTTGTTTGAGGCATCTTGACTCCAGCCTACACTTGGTATATTTGCAGATTAAAATGTAAATAGAGACTCGAGTTCGAGTTGGAAATATGTACGAGTATTTGTTAAACTTGTGGCTTCTGTTCGCCAGGACATTCAATTGTGGTTGGCTCAAGCATTTCTGCTTGGCTACCTTAACGAGACTCGCATTATATCAATGTCTGCAGAAAGCTTTTATCCTTAGAACGAGTCAAAAAGGAAACTTCATGTTAAGGTCAAAAAATCAATAAACCTGGAACTTTTAACAAAAGGTTTTAATCCATCGAAAGTTCTAGATAAACACAGCTGCATTTAAAAAAAAAGATGTTTGCTGTAGCCAACGTTTTTCTGTATAAGTTATATTGAATATTGTCGGCTTATGTGCTAGTAAGTTCATATAATTATCTTTTTTTTTACATGCAAAGCTTTCTGCATTGTTTGCGTGCAACTGTAAAAATATTGCAGCAATTATTACTATTTATTAATTATTATTATTTACATTACATCAAATTAATGAGGTAAATAAATAGTTGAAGGACATTAAATTATCTGTATGCTGATTAAATAAATCTGTTATAAGAATGAAATAAACCATAAATTTGCCAAAACTAAATCGATCTTATCTGGATTATCCATTTATATATGTATTTCTTCAGTTTAACCTCTGAGCGTTTAATATACCATATCTGATACGCTCTAAGTTGCTAATATGCACAATTTTACAAAGCATACATTAAATAGAGTAGCGACAAGTTTCCATCTGGGCCAGCAGTTGTCATATTTGATGAAGGCTTTGAAAACAATCCCAACCAAATTGCAGGCGAGCAAATGAAAATGGAAAACATCAACAGCATATTTAACATAGCTATGAGAATTGCAAACCGCACGAGAGGAGAAGCCGGGTGAAGGGCAGTCACCTGACCGAATGTGGCGACAGATACATATATATATATATATATATACATATATATACATATATGTATATATGCATATATATTGTATGCATATGCTTCTATATCGCGGTCCCCTGGCGAGAGACGAAGTCAAGTTGACTCAACGCTGACTTCAGGCCGCAAATATTTGATGCAAAAAGTAACAATAGCTAGAGAGAAGCGTATCTTAATGAATCATCGAGCTGCCTTAAGACCGAAGTAAATATTTAATATTGACAAACTGAGCGGAAATTAAATATAAATAAATAAATTTTAAAGTGCTCCCCCCAAGAAATTTACATAAAATATCAATTACCTGCCATTTAATCGCACTGAAGTATCTTCAAGATATATTGTAAATGGTCGCTCATATTTTCCATTTTCATTGTTTCTCTTTTGTTTTTGTCGTCGCCCAGCAGACTGCTTTTATTTTTATGTGCATATTTTATAATTTTTTGCACATTTTTATCTCGTGTCTCGCGCTGTGCGAAATATGGAAAAAAAATAAGAAAAAAAACAGAATTGCAACGAGGCGTTGAAGCGAATTTATTTTATGACTCATGGCTGGCGTTTTTTGTATCTTGCAGCTAACAGCGATGCAATTCAGCACAACTGCAACAACAACAACTGCAACAACAACAACAGCAACAACTTAATTGGCGCGCGTGTCGAAGAGGTGAGTTATAGACGAGTAGTACTTAAAACAAAATTGCTACACTTCTCGAGATTCGTGTTGTAAAGTGAAGCTCGAGACAAATGTCTGGGCGCAATTTGACTGCGGGGCATGCCACAAGTGGCCTGCAGGTGTGGCAAAACGTGTCAGCAGCCCAAAACGATTGCAGCGCCTTCTAATTTTATATTTCTCTATTATGTCTATCCTAACTAATTGTAGAGAAAGGGTATGCCTAGTCTATTTATACGAATATTTTGTTAAATTTATTAGTATTTAACTTTAGTATTAAAAATTTAACAGTTTTTGCAATATATTTAGAGTTTTGAAAACCATATATACGATCATTTATATATTTTTCGTAATATTTAATATCTCTTTAATTCGCTTCAAATACAAAATTAACACAGTTTACAAACTGAATATTCAGTCCATCGATGATGTTGATATTCTTAAAGGTTTTTTAGATAGATAAATATCATTATAATTATTATAATTTAAAAGTACAGTGCAATCAACGAACCAAAGAGACCATCGATATCTTATCGATTTCCTATCGATTTCTTATTTATTTAGCTGTTACATAAATAGATTATAGACATTCAGAATGAAACAATTGCTTCCTTAATCTAGTCATAATTTCCCCAAGATATACATGGTAGTTTCATAATGTCCCCCCAATGGGCGGACATGCCCCACAGGTATACCCAAGTCGAGTAGCCTTAACTTTACTTTTTACTTTACTCTGTATTATTGTTCGTATTTTCATTGTTGTTGCCTGTCTGCGGCTTATTTTGTAAATTACGGTGTTCTTTCGAGGAGGAGGAGGAGAAGTGGGAGGATGAGTAGGTAAGGCACAGCAGAATGTGGAAATAAGCAGCAGGATTACAGCTGTCAGCTGTTTCTGTGTGTGTGTCGGTGTGTGTGTGTGTGTGTGTGGGTGTGTGTGTGCAGGAGCCCTCGAGGCAGCCGCTACTTCATAGTGCAACTCCGGCGCCCACTATTGTGTGTAGGGGGCGTGGCCGGGTTGACTTTAGCCTGGGAAAGGTCAATGCTACAGGCACAGGCGGCAGTCCGAGACATAGTCGATGTTGGAGTTGGGGCACCAAAATTTACATTTAATTAGACATAATTGTAGCAATTTATACGGCAATTTGTTTACGTCTTATGGTTGGGGTGCAAATTGCTTTAAAGTGATTCATTGAAGCGTCCTTTTCAGTCGTGATTTGGTAAGCAAATTCATGGCAAGTGTCTGGAAATTTCCTTTTAATTACAATACAAACTAAATGATTTATTATTATTTAACTGTTTTAACGTATTAACTATCAAGAAACCTTATTCATATATTAAGAATGAGTATTACAACTATGACAAATATTGGGATAAGATCAGAGGACATTGATTTATATTGTAATTAAATACAAAATTAAAAGCTGTGTTTCAAATTATTGAACAACATTTTATTATTCAGTGTGCTGACTAACAATTGGTGATTATTAAAAAAGAAATTTCTTAGTAGGTGTGAATATTTTTGTATATTTAAATATAATTTGTTCCCTTTCTAGAATTGTTCACATTTGCTTTGATTTGTAATCTTACTTATAGCATAGTTTTTATGCGTATAGCTTAAAAATATACATGTATATGTCAAAGCTTTATTTATCGTTTCTTTTATAGTCGTGCACATTGTTATTATCATAAGTTAACTGATATCCTTAAGCCTTTAACTTAAACAAAAACTTTTAAGTTAGCACAAGTGGATTTTGACCTCGGTTGTGCTCCTCTCTCTTCCCTCCATCTGCCAGCTGCTGGCCCATTATTCATTAAAGTTTGACTCTCGCACACACAGTTACACACACACACACACACACACTGCTGTACATCATTAGAGAGTACAGCGTTCACCTGTCCAAAGTAATTTCCTGGCAAACTATTTTCGTTGCTGAACTTTTGCCCTTAACTGAAGGCAACCAGCAACTACAACTAAAAGAACAACAACTACGATAACAAGAGCATCGAAAATGGTCTGAAATTGAGGCACTTAGCAGCATCCTCGTCCCATATCAATATTTGGTTGCATATAATTGCAATTGGAATTAACAGGAATATCAATATGGGGGAACGTGACACTTGACATTATTCCAATAATATAGGGGAGGATTTTGTATTTTCTTTTTTGCCGAATTTTCATCGAATGCATTTTCATGTTGAAAACTTTTTGACCACTTATCCTTGAAATTGTTGTGTGTCATGGATTGGAGGATGAGGAGGAGCAGTAGGGGGCGTTTGGTGGTTTGATACGGTGTCTGGCATACATGGCCCAAAGGCAATCGGGGGCTGTACGTTTAATATTTGATTACCTGACATGCGGACATGCGGGGCTGCAATATGGCAACTGCTTGCCAACGGCAAATACCAAATGTCAGATGTTTGTTTATGTATATACATGCACATGTGTGTGTGTGTGTGCTTATTTCTGTATATATTTGTGTGCATCGTTTATTGGCAGAATGCATTGCAGAGCCTGAGGCGTGACGGCAAGGATCAAGGAGCCGACTGAGACCATTGTTAGCTGGTTAAGCCGTTTTATTTGTTTTACTACGCTTTCGCAATTGAAACAGTCAATTGAACGTGTTTTATGCCAATTGGTATTTTGAAGACGTACAGAACTGAAAACAATATGGATTAAAAAGGGTCAGGTTACATATATTTGCCTGGATTCTTAAGAGACGTATGAGTTATTTTCAATCAACATCAATCATTTCCAATTTTAACGCATCGATTTTATCGGTGTTAAATTTGTTACTACCACTGCTACTATGATTTAAGAACAAGTACCTTAATATTCTTGTCGATTTATAATTCATTCCGTTGCCAACTTAGTGTTTGACATACATTTTCTTCTCTATGTACCCTTTATCGAGTTTTCTAAATCATTTTCTGCCTTGCTTTATTTGACCTTTGCTGCTTGCCATGAAAAGTGCAACCACTCGAAGGTTACCAATCGCTATTGCATTGCAGTCGTCCCTTGTCCCCCACCTATTCCCCATTCCCTCCATCAATATCTTGGACAGCTCTCCTTCTACTTTTAAGTACCTACCACCTAATGGCAAACATATTTGAGTACTTCCGGACCAAGTTGGTCGCTTCTCGCTCTCCCTCCTCATTCCATTCACCATTGAAAGCTGTTTTTCCAACTTGAGCGATTTATTTGCTTTAACATGATGCAGGTCACAGCCGCCCCCCACCGCGCCCTCCACCATAAAACAAACCCAAGAGTCAATAGCGCAAAATATATAAACCCAAGCAAAACTCGTAAAAAATCATTTCTTATTTATTTGAGCGTTGAACGCGAAATGAAATATTGCACAAGCAATGAAATTACATTTTTTCCTTCTATTTATTCTTTTTTTGTGGGCATCATTAGCGGTGCAGATGCTAGGGGGTGTGGCAGTGGTGGATTGGGGGATGGGTGGGGGTTGGTTAGAAACAGATTACGCCTGTGTCGATGCAGCGCAAATATTTGCACAAATCTAATGAGCACTTGTGTCATCTTTAAGATGACGCTTCAAAATGATTTTAAAGTGGTTCCAGCTCAGAACTTTGATTTTTTAACGAGAAAATAAACCTATTGGCGTATATTATAAAACAAGCTACATTCGAAATGTTATATCCTCTAATTGCTAATACTTAGTCAAGCGGGTGTGATTGTAAAGCGACATTCATCGATTTTTTCTCACGGAATGCAGTAAACAAAAATCGAAATCTGTTTCTAGTATACAATTCCAAATTTGAGGTATAACATCTAAAGCCAAACAGGCTAACAGAACTATGTCAACTTAGCTCTACTTTATGGGTTAGAGAATGTCCTCTTCCGCTTGCATATGTTTGTGCAATCCACTCTTTTAACCGTTTCGAATGTGTACAGGGTATGAGAAAAAGAAAAGAAAAGAAAAACAGCTGGAAAAGGGCAACCTCAGAAATACGAGTATCCTTTACACATTTGCGGTGCCAGCTCCCCAAAGGCAGCGCCTCCGCCCTGCCCCGCCTCCTTTGGCCCTGCAGGCCTGATAAGAAACTTGAGTACATTGCCGTCTCACTACCTCAGAACCCCGACGCCCACACTTCAGCCCAGCTGCCTCTTCTTCCAGTGGCCAAGTCAGCCAGCTAACGTGGCCCATTGCAC
Organism: Drosophila flavopinicola; assembly: GCA_035042425.1. Classification (NCBI taxonomy): domain Eukaryota; kingdom Metazoa; phylum Arthropoda; class Insecta; order Diptera; family Drosophilidae; genus Drosophila; species Drosophila flavopinicola. The sequence continues at coordinate 437,488 of JAWNLL010000242.1, read as the reverse complement.
ATTGTTTCATTGTCAATATGGAGTCGGTCTCCCACTCCCCCATATACTATCTATATATATTATGCGCTCTCCAGCCACATGCACATGTGTTTTCCTTTCGAGCCATGGCCATTTTGTGTGTGGCAGCTGTTGCCCCACCCAACAGCCCGCTCCAAGCAACCCCCACCCCCACCATAATCTCAGTTATGAGCTTTCTGTTATCCTTTGGCTGCTGCTTGTTGTCTGCTCATAGTGCCTCCAAATGAGACTTTTACCAAAAGGAGACGGAGTCTGCCAACTTTGTCACGAGCTTCACAGGATTTGGTCAAGAGCTAAAGTGAAATTTGTATTTAAAAAGCAGCATACTTAAAAAAAAGACTACTAGACTACCCACAAATTGTTACTTAGCTTGTAACTGAGCTAATATTATCGATTCACTTAATAAGCCAAAGGATCTTAAGCTATTACCTAAAACTTACATTGCCTAAAAACAGCATCTGAGCTTCAATTATATTCAAATATCCTCCAGTGCTGGAAAGCTATTTAAAAACAAGTGGGGAAGGATTATCTTCGGCGTGCCGAAGATTTTATACTCTTTTCGAACCTATGGGCAATTTTCACTCTGCCAACTGCACCACTGAAATTTCATAAGCTGTACAAAATCGTTTTGTCGCGTAACATTTTTTTTTTGTTCTAAAAATATTTAATTCATTGCCAGTTGTATAGTAGCTATAAGATATAGTGATCCGATCCAGCCGGCTCCAACCAATGTGATGTCTCTTTGAATAATAAGTATCTGTGGAAAGTTTCATCGCGATAGATTAAAAAACATGGGATATATGGCCAAAACCGACTTCGAGTTGTAGGGCAGCTATAAGATATAGTGGTCCGATCCGGCCGGCTCCGACCAATGTTCTGTCCCCTGGAATAATAAGTGTCTGTGCAAAGTTTTATCGCGATAGCTCAAAAACTGAGGGACTAGTTTGCATACATACAGACAGACAGACAGACAGACAGACGGACATGGCTAGATCAATTTGTATTGTCATTCTAAGCATACTGGCAGTAACTTTTGGGGGTCTCCGACGCTTCCTTCTATGCGTTACAAACTTCAGGACAAACTTAATATACTATTTTCTTCGGAAAGAGTATAATAAGCTGAAATTGTATGCTACTAGCATTGTTGCTTTTTGTAGAGGAAGCGTATTCAGTTTGTTCACATTTCCCCTTCTCTTTTCGATTCATTGTCTTGAGCATGGCTCTTATTGCGCCAGCCAGTCGCTTCTCACTGATATCCTTTTCTGGAGTCCTTGCGCTTTGTTGTTGCTTGCTGCTCTCGCTTCTTTCTGTATACAAGCATATAACTTTTGCGACCACTACGGTAATTTCATTATGCGTTCTTATATGTGTGCGCAATACATTACCATTAAGAATTTACGTTTTTTATCGCATTCCGCTGCCTCATCGCTGCCTTGCATTATTTTCGCCTGATTAATTTTGAACTTAGTGGTGCGAGGGGGGATTTGGGGGCGGGGAACCCATCTCCGAGATGTTTTCTCACGCGAACGCTTCTCCGCTTGTTCCGCCTGCCCTTTTTCGGTTGGGACCCTAATTGCATATTTTGGCCTTAAACGTTGCGGTTATTATGTGCCGAGTTTGTTGTTGCTGAACTTATTAATTGTGTAATTTAGTTTGGTGTTGGCCGGGTCAATTTCAAAGGGCCATAATAGCTGGCCAATTCACGTTCATGCGCGGATGCGTTTATGGCTCTTAAGATCTTCAAATGGCCTTTTGTTGTTGCCCACTGCTTCCAGCCATAAGCATATAGCATACAAATTGGCCAAGCGAATCCATTCGAGACATTCGATTGGGCTGAAGCTGCCTCAGTTGAGCCCCAGTTTTTGGGGCGTATTTCGATTAATCTTAATGATAGTTATGGATTTCTTGCGTATACCTAATGGACAGCATTTTTGGCTCAGCTCTGAATCTCTATTGTGGCTTATTATAATATTGGAAGGTACATAATGACTATTGTAAATCAAAGTCTTTAAATTTCTTGACTTAAAGCCAATTATTTGTAAAACTATTTTTGGTTTGTTTATTCAAGTGGCTTTTAAGGACTCTCTTGCCCTTTTATCTGATTGGCTTATATGTTTTTTATAAACTTAAAGCTTACCTACAAACAGTTAAATGACGTTTTAAAGATTCATAATATCAATATCAATTTAACTCAATATTAACTTATCGGATAACAGCACTGTAAGATACTCGTACAATTCTCATTTAATGAAACCATTAAAAGCGTTATATGTATGAGTACATGAACAATTCCATAAATGAGAAATCAAATGCAAATAAAAGGATAACACTATTCGCTTCCAATCAGTTAAAGCCCAAAATGCATTTACCATACGGATTTTTAAGGATACTTCAACATTGGTCACTCAGCACGTCCCGTATTCGTTTATTTTTTATCCATGTATTTATTTTGGTACTTTTTTTCTGATATTCTCCGAAAATGCAGACGCCAACAGTCCGCTGAACGAGAGTTGTTGTTGTTGTTGCTGTTGCTGTTGCTGTTGCGGTTCGTTGTTCGTTGAGTGTTCATTCCATGTTATATTTGCTGAGTGACTGGACATACGTCATAATGCATTTATTATATGCAAGAGGGCGTGGCAGTTGCAGAGGCTGAAAACTGAAACTGAAACCGAAAACTGTAGACTGAAATAAGTTAAAAGTGAAACTGGCAGCTTTTGAGTGCGAGACTTTATCTTATTTCTATATAATGTGTGGCATGTTCTATCTTCGATTCCCTTTCAAGTCTAACTTTTCATTGATTAAGTCTAAAGCGACTGAACTTTAATGGTGTTTATTTTAAAGATAGGAGTATTATAATCATTTTATATGTGTGTAGTAGATACTCAAATACTGCAGTACTTTTCTTTTTGGAATATCAGAATTATAAAGAATTTTTAATGTATAGAAAGAGCATAATAAGTTTAGTATAGGAAAAAAATCATTTAGATTTCTTGCTTTGCTTTTGTATTCAGTGCTGGCGAGTCTCCTTTTCGACACGTTTGCCATATCGAGTGGCTTGGCCAGATACTTACTAATAAAAAACAAGTGAGAGTGTTGCTAGTCGGAAGGAGCCCGACTGCGTAGATACCCTGATACCCAGTCCTTACGAATCAGTTCATAGCTAATCTAAACACACACATGCTGCAGTACAAGCATTGCAAGCGGTGCAAGCGGTTTAAGCAGTTAGCTTGCTTTTTCGCTGAGCCCCACACAATGGAAAGTTAAATCTTAAATAACTTCTATGTTTATTGTCCGATCTTATTAAAACTTTTGGGGCAAACAATTGTCAATAATATGTGTGACCAAACCAAATTTCAAGGTCGTACCTTCAAAAATGCGTTTTTTGAACTTTTGGGGGGTTTGGGGGGTGGTATCCAAAAAGTGAAATTTTTGTTACATGTGTATGCTATTCGAGATTATACATGCCAAATTTGGGGCCTCTAGCTTTTATAACTTTGAAGTTATGTCCCAAAAACGCAAGTCTGAAATCAAAATTTATCGATAACTTTTAAACGGTACGAGTTATCGATAAAATTTAATAAACTTGATCTGTCCCGGGATTAGGAGAACTTATGTTCCAAATATGAAGTCTCTAGCTCTTGTAGTCTCTGATATCTGTGTGTTCATACAGACAGACAGACGGACAGACGGACAGACGGACAGACGGACAGACGGTCAGACGGACAGACGGACAGACGGACAGACGGACAGACAGACGGACATGGCTAGATCGACTCGACTGTTGATACTGATCAATAATATATATACTTTATATGGTCGGAGATGCTTCCTTATGCCTGTTACATACTTTTGCACAACTTCATTATACCCTTTTTACCCATTTTTAATGGGTTCAGGGTATAAAAATAAAAATGCTGTAGAACAAGTTTTTGGTTCTGAGCCTGACTTGTAGAGGACTGTTGCAAGAGTGAGGCAGGGAGGGGTGAGTGCGTGGCTTATGCTGGCCATGGGAATGGAATTGTTGGCGGCATCATGCCGGTGACATGGTTGGCAAGGCACTTAATAAGTGTTTACCATGCAGAACCGGATCATATTTGAAAAGTTGGGTTATGAATCTAAACGCGTCGAAAGTTGGACTTATTAAAAGCGAAATACATGGATTGCTGACTCTGGTCGTATTTTGTGCGCTTGTCATCTCCTCAAATGCACGCAGCGTAAACTTTTTTCCTGCTAACAACGACTCGAAATTGAATTTGAGCCGCCGACCGCAACGTGAAACAGCAACAAAAACCAGAACAACGTAAGACTAATAAGCCCCAAATACAACCAGGCTGGAAATCCTTGAGGCGATGTGGCCATTCATTTCAGATGTGGCTTGAGGGTGGGTGTTTCCAAAAGTTTCCGGGCATATGTATGTGTGTGTCTGTGTTGGCAGTTATAAATTACGTTACGTATACGCAATGTGGTTAAGCGTACAAAATGCTCTCTTATGAATACAAGACTTAATGTATACACATGCATATATAATAAATATAGACGTGTATAAAAACGCAGTAAATTAGGCAAGAAATTCAATCATTTGTGGTTAGAAAAGGAGGCCAGCTGAAGTGTTGGGCTTGGCAGTCTAAGGATTGTCTCAAGCACACAGAATACTAGAGCTTTATAAGAAAATGAGACCAAAATAAGCAAAGTTGAAGTGGAAGATGGATTTGTAAAAGAAAAAAAGTCCTTATGCAATTTAAGGTAATTTAATGAGATTAAATTAAAAGAGAAGTGAGACATAAAAAGCTAATTTAGTAATTAGGTTTCAGGAGGCGGTATCAGTAGCCAGAATTGTGCACATTATTCGAGCTTAAAGTTATTTTTTAAACCGTATCAAATTGATGTATTATGCAGCTATTATACATAAACACTGTCAACAAAAAGAACTCCACTTGGTGCAATTTCACAAACCCTAGCGGGCATTTTATATTTGCATTCGGTACGCAGTTTTGTAAAATGTTGCGCACATCATTTAATATTAACATTTTGCAAGCATAAACATAATTCCAAATTGCACACTGCAGACTCGTTAAGCTAAGCAGCAAGGATAATCGAAAGGCTAGACGTGCAGTTCGGATCCTTATGCGAGCCTCACAATTATTGCGTATACGGCACGTGTTTCGCACCCCATTCTGTTTTGTACATTTGAAGTTATTGCCAGCGTCGTTGGCAGCATAATTAGACACAACCTCAAAAGCACAGCCACACACACACACACACACATACACAGACACAGACACCGCTGTCATGCATTTGACATTTGTATTTAACTGTTAACTGGTTGCGGTTCTGCTCGACGAGCGGCGCCACGTTAGAGAACAAATGGAAAAGCTTTAGCTGGGAGCATTTCATTTAAATTTAACATGAGCAGCAGACACAGCAACACACATACACACTCACACGAGCACACACACACACACGAACACACTCACACACACACGAACACACTCACACACCGATGAAAGTGTGGCAAACTTTTGAACGAGATTGTGCAAAGATTTCGTGCATCAAATATTTAATTACTTTCCCTTTTTCGGTATCAGTCCCAAAATCGTCCAGACGCCTTTTGTCACCGCATGGCAATAAAACATTAAACTTTAGCCAATTAATTTAATTCACATGCTGTTTAATTTTCGCTTTAAGAACGCTTTAAAGCCTGCAAATGTTGTTTTTATACCCTGAACCCATTAAAAATGGGTAAAAGGGTATGGTTTTGTGCAAAAGTATGTAACAGGCATAAGGAAGCATCTCCGACCATATAAAGTATATATATTATTGATCAGTATCAATAGCCGAGTCGATTTAGCCATGTCCGTCTGTCTGTCCGTCTGTCCGTCTGTCCGTCCGTCCGTCTGTCCGTCTGTCTGTCTGTATGAACACACAGATATCAGAGACTACAAGAGCTAGAGACTTCATATTTGGAACGTAAGTTCTCCTAATCCCGGGACAGATCAAGTTTATTTCATTTGATCGATAACTCATCGCATTCAAAAGTTATCGATAGATTTTGATTTTAGACTAGCGTTTTTGGGACATAACTTCAAAGTTATAAAAGCTAGAGACCCCAAATTTGGCATGTATAATCTCGAATAGCATACACATGTAACAAATATTTCACTTTTTGGATACCACCCCCAATCCCCCCAAAAGTAAAAAAAACGCATTTTTGAAGGTACGACCTTGCAATTTGGTTTGGTAACACATGTTATCGACAATTGTATGTCCCAAAGATTTCAGTAAGATCGGACAATAAACACAGAAGTTATTTGAGATTTACCTTTCCATTGTATGGGGCTCAGCGAAAAGCAAGCTAACTGCTTAAACCGATTGCACTGCTTGCAGTATGTGTGTGTTTGTATGTATGCACACTATTAGGCAAGTGATTAATGGAAGTCAGAACTGGGTTCAGGGTATCTCCTAGTCAGGCACTCCCGACTAGAGCACTCTTACTTGTTTTTTTTGCCTTTCGACTGCCCAAAATTCTCTCGCATTCCTCTGAAATATTTGTGGGCATACGAGCCATAACTTGATGTGAACTTAAAAGAAGTTGCTGATGTAGGTGTGAGAAAATTGAGTTTAAGGGAACTTTGAAATGGCACAGCTGGGAGTGAAGTGGCAGCTTAACTCACATCCTAGGGCAATGTTATTATGAATGGTAATAGCTTAAGTCAGCGATAAAGCTAGCTCACATAAATTCCTTTAATCTAAGTCATTTAAAATATATATCAGAGTACAGTAGACTATCATATTACGAAATAAAGAGAACTGGATGAGAGGGTACGAAATTGTTGATATTTAAACAGATTGAGTACAGAATGTATTGAATTATGCAAAATTGTTCCAAAGATCTAATGTTTTTCTATACACTCTATTTGTAATTCCTGAATATTCTTATACACCCTGCAATTCTTCGCTTTTAACTTTCTTAACTATTTTCGCACTTTTTCATTTCATTCACTTTCTTTTCGCAATATGAACGTGACCCAAGCAAGTAAATTACGAACTTTATCATTCTTATTTTGTCGTCTTCCGTTACGTTCGTTTCCGTTTTCATTATGTCAAATTTCATGACAAAGATTATAACTATGGCAGACTATATATTTGAGACTATAATACGTGCATGATGATAATGCGACGCACTGACATTAATCATTTCGTTAGCTTGTCGCTCAACTTTATAATTTCGGCAAGGCTTTATAACGCACACACGCACCCTTAACGGTGCTGTATATATATTATATATACTATATATATATATGTATATGCAGCTACGATTTTTCATACGAAATGATGTCATTAAACAAAGAACTGAAACGAACCGACGACAATAATGAGCCCGAGAGCCGTCGCATTGGTGCAGGAGCTGAAGGATGAGCAGCTCCAACTCTGAAGGTGGCACAAAAATGCTGCCATGAAATCCCAAAACAATTTATATGTACCAAGCGAAACGACACGCCAGCTACAACAACAATAGCTGTATTAACAACAACAAAGGAGAAATTCGGGGCAGGGAAATGTGACACAAGCTTGGTAATACGTTGAGGCCATACTCATACACACACACTCGGCCATATAATGAAGCAACGTGGCGCCCCGCTAGCGAAGTTGTTGCAAAATAGGTTGCCCGGCCACGCCCCCAGTCGCAGACAGCCCTCAAACTATTTGCGAGGGTTGCCTGAAGTTCAGCGAAGGAAAGAGTGGTTGGCGTATATGGAAGTCCGATTTTACAGGATGATATATATTCAATGTGGTTTGTCACTCATTATTATGTAGTTGCAAAAATGTTTACTTCTTCAAAATCCTAAAAATTTCCTCAATTTATTTCTATATATTGCATTCCCAAGACTCTCTCTCTCTCTCTTTCTCTCTCTCTGTCTGTGTCAAATCTAAGCACAACTCAGTATACACTTTAAATGATATCATTGATATATGCATTTATCATTCACTGCACTGCCGATGGATAGCCACAAGAAATAGCAGCAACTCTCGTCTATGGGCAGAGGCCGTCAGCCAAAAAGTTGGCCAAAACGGATGAGTCAAGTTGAATGGCTATAAAAGCGTTGTTGAATGATGTTGTGAACCGCCAGAGAAGGTGGCCGCTTCAGGCTTTAGACTTCGCGCACACGGCGCATTATGCATGCAAGTCGGCTACGCAAAAACAAATACAGACACACACACACACACAATATATATACAGCACTGTACAACACGTACACTATAGGGCTTAACCGGTCTCCAGAATACAACAACAAAACAACAACAGCAACAACAACTACATTGCCTGCTTCCGTTCGTGGGGCCCAACGCAAATCACGGGGCGCAAACATTTAGTCAACCAGGCCGGCACGTAGTTGGGCCAAAGAGAGACAGAGATAGAGAGAGAGAGAAGGAGACAGAGAGAGAGAGTGAGAGGAGGTTGGTGGGTGTTTTGTGGGCGTGGCTTAGCTCAGAGTGAACCGGCGATGACGTTGAATGACGACGAATTTTGAATACGAATTTCATTATACGCAGCACTCAATTATTCAGTAATATAGTTGCGACAGCAAGGAAGGGGGGAGAGAGAGGAGCACAGGAGTAGTAGAGGAGCAGAGGAGGGTGGCAAGAGAGGCGCTGCGAGGCGAACAATGTTGATTGCTTCTCCCTCCGCTTTGAAATGTTTACAAAATGTTGCAGTTGCTGCGTCGCACAGCTAATTAACGTGGCTATTTGTTGTTGTTGTTGTAGCACTGAGAAAAACCACGCTGTTTTAAATTCAATTCAATTTCAAATTTGAAGTACAGTTTGGTTTTTAAATATAAGCAATTAAGTAGATATCAATATTATATAGCGTGCATTTACAAATTGCCAACAATTCTTAACAAAACAAGTAGGAGTGCTCTAGTCGGGAGTGCCCGACTAGGAGATACCCTGAACCCAGTCCTTACAATCATTCATACTAATCTAAACACACACATGCTGCAGTACAAGCAGTACAAGCAGTGCAAGCGGTTTGAGCAGTTAGCTTGCATTTTTACTGAGCCCCACACATTGGAAAGTTAGATCTTAAATAACTTCTCTGTTTATTGTCCGATCTTTCTAAAATTTGTATGACATAACATTGGCTATAAAATGTGTGACCAAACCGAATTGCAAGGTCAAAAATGAGTTTTTTGAACTTTTGGGGGGATTGAAGGGTGGTATCCAAAAAGTTAAATGTTTGTTACATGTGTATGCTATTCGAGATTATACATGCCAAATTTGGGGTCTCTAGCTCTTATAACTTTTAAGTTAAGGCCCAAAAACGCTAGTCTGAAATCGAAATTTATCGATAACATTTGAACGGGACGAGTTATCGATCAAATGAAATAAACTTAATCTGTTGTCTCTGATATCCGCGTGTTGATACAGACAGACGGACGGACAGACAGACGGACATGGCTAAATCGACTCGACTGTTGATACTGATCAAGAATATATATACTTTATATGGTCGGAGATGCTTCCTTATGCCTGTTACATACTTTTGCACAAAACCATAACACCCTTTTTACCCATTTTTAATGGGTTCAGGGTATAAAAACATTTTTAAAATTATTAATTAACTAATGATTATTTAATTTACTTTCACATATAGATAATATGATAATACCTTACGACTTGAGTGAAGAATACGAATATGAATATGAATTGAAAAAAATTCCATCAAATAAATTACAAATTACAAAAAATTTCCACAACTAACAATATAGATCCTAGACCATATATTTCTCTGAGTGTGTATTTGTTGTTGTCAATGCAAATCGGGGCTTATATAGCACGAAAGCATGGCACTTAAAACAGAAATTACCGCATTGGTTGGCAACGCGCACAAATTGCCAATTCTTTAGAATTTTGATGAACATTTTGTGCGTGCTGATTTGAGTTGTTGTTGTTGTTGTTTGCTGTTATTGCCATGTGACCGTGTCTGGTTTAGCTTTGGTTTATAGAGGGCAACTGACATGCCGTTAGTTGCAGCCCGTAATTATAATTATGCATGTGTACATTAATTAATTATGCATGCGCCATATGAAGTTCGAGCTCATTTTGGTACCAATTGTTGTTTGTCGTGTGGGAGGGAGCACGTGGCTGTTGCTGTTGTCTCCCATAGTTAATAATGTAGTATCATCACAGTTTATTGAGCATTGAGGCATGCGGATCTGGGCCATTTGATTAGTGTTTTAAGCGCTTGATTTTGCAACAGCTTACGGGGCGTATGGGTAATCAAATTAGTGTAACGAAAACTACACAGGCAAATTTGTTAAAACTAAAGAATAGCACTAGTCTATTTACTGCTGATATTTGTATGTATGTTTAGGGAAGAAATTTGTTGTGTCTTATATGGTGCAAAAGCTATTCAGCGATTGTATGAAGTGTCTACTATTATATTATTATTATGCCAACACTTCAAACATATATATGAGAGCTAACAAACTTGCGCAAACTATTCCCACAGACTCTCAACCAGAACTCAGAACCAATTATTATGCAAAACCCAATCTGCTCGCCTTTAAATATAGCTTTATGCTGCAAAGCTCTCGTCCTTACTTATGCATTCGCAGTTAAATGCGATTTGTTTATGGGGCCAAACGTAAGAATCCTCCAATTTATGCAACTTAATTTAAGCACTCACTCGCAATGCAGCCATTTCGACTGTCGTATACCGACTGTGGTCCTTTTGCTATTTTCCTGTAGAATATGCAAATGTGAATTATTGCAAATAAAATGAGACAACAGACTGCAGTTATGCGCTGTAATAAAGAGATAAACAGCAAGGGGGAATATGCAAATAAATAATATGTGCCACAAGCGGTTGCAAAATGTCAGAAACTTACGCTGCAACAGATTGCCACGTAGGTGCACAGGAGGAGCAAGTTTAAGGGACTTCATAAGTTTGTATGGCAACAAATTGTGTTGTTATTTTATATTATTTTTAGCTGGAATTAAATCGGACTCTTTTTATTACAGTTGGCTATTGAAAGGAGTAACAAGTTTGATTTTTATTTTGCAACCAGGGTATTTCCTAGTATAGCACTCTTGTCCAACTTATTTTTACATGTTTATCTTTGGAACTAACTACTCCCAGTTGATCCAATGTCCAGTTGCAGATACTTCTACAAATTTCAAACTGTGTACATCTAAAAGTTTGCATATTTGAGCAGTTTCAGTTTATTTATTTTTTTTATCTCTCAACTAATTTTCGAAGTCAGCGCTAAGTAATAACAAGTTGGCAACTTTTACCAAACCAAACTTGGTTCATACGCAAAGTTTTGCGCTGTTTTCCCTTTAAGCAGTCATCTGGACTTTGTCAACTAGCAAGTCGGCTGCTTCTTGTCAACAGAAAAAACCTTGAATTTCATTGCCGCATCTTTCGGCTTTCTGCTTTCTGCTTTCTACTACTCCTACTTCTCTTTCGTGTGTGACAAATGACGTTGGTAATTACTGTTAACAATTTGTATGTCGCATGTCAGGGGTGCAAAAGCCACCCCACATACAAAAGCTTAAAGCCGTCAACTATAGGTACACACATTACGTATACGCTGTGTGGCTTCAACGTCTGTTGAATGCAGAAATATCCAAATAATTATTGAAAGAGCCATTAACTGTCATTATGTGCATATAGGTGTCAGTTTTAAGCTCTTGATGGCAATAGTACTTATGATACTCTTCAGGACTATAGGGGCATATCAATAAGTTATTGAATTGAGAAATATTAATGTATGCAACAATATGAGTTATGTACGTTTATATATTATTCTATTGGCAAACAATTGTATGATTATGAAATCAATTTAAATATTTAATTACTTTTAAGCATTGTAATACCCTTGGAGCTTTCTAGAGCATAAAGCATATATATTAAATAGCTGCGCCATTGTTGTATTCCATATAGGTATATTGGTCACTGTATGAAGCCTGTTGATAAGCGCTTTGTTTATTTGAATTCCATGAATTTTAAATGCACTCGTTGACAGTGCACAAATAATTTTTAATGAAATTAAATACACATGTCAACCAACTGTACAAAAAAATGCAATAGAAATCAAAAGCGCAGCTGCACGTTTTTAAATTACAATTTCCGCAGGTGACCACAGAATTTATTAAAAAAAATTGTACATAAAACATATTATTCTTTGATCATTTGTATTTTTGGTTGGCTCACTGCTTATTTTCATGGAATTTAACTTTAAAGCATGCAGACTTATTTTTTGGAGGTGCTGTATGAAACACAAAACCACTGCGGTCGTCTAAATGGCCACCGAGCAAACAACACTCATATTAAATTATACACCACAACCATAAACAAATAACAACAAAAATTGAATTGAATTTGATATGCACATTTAAATGCAAGCAAATAAATATTTACCGCGGCAACTGAGCTGCGAAATGTATTACATACAAAATAAAATAAATAGCAATTAGATATGCAAGGAAATTTAAATAACTATCGTTAATTAGTAACAATTACAATTGTGCATTAAATCGAAATACATCAATTAATTAGCTATCGTTAAGCGATTGAATTTTATTAAAGTATTTAAGTAGAAAATTCATTCTTGTGGTCAGAACAGTTCAGAATTTTTCTAGTTAAACATATATACATGGAAATAGTACATATTGCTTGTATTTTCTTGTTAGCATTTGCATATAACTGTATTTATAACATTTGTGTATGAAAAAAGCGTGTTATAGTCTTTAAAATAGTATTTATTCAATTGTTTTAACAGTTATTACTTGTATAATTATTGCAGATGTAGATCAACGTCGTATAAAATCAAAGCCACAATTAAAAGTCATATTTTTCAAATATAAACCCAAATCAAGCACAAAACAAATTTGTAGCTCAAGAGAAAGAGAGAGAGGAACTTATCTTGCAGCCACATCTCAGCTACTTAACGTGGCTTACCAGCACAATCAAATTGGGAATCGACGCCATCTCGCAACGTAATGACCCCAAAAAGCGTTTCTATTAATAGGCGCCTGCTAAGTATAGCGGTAAATTGTACACTTCCTCCCCCTCCCCCCTCTTGAGACAGTCAACGCCCACTTACGAGTTTAGCTAAAGTAGAACCCGTTGTTGTTGTTGTTGCTGCTGCTGCTGCTGCTGCTGCTGCTGCTATGCTGCAGCTTCTTTCGTAGACATTTTTCTCGTATCTGTATTGAATTTTTTTCTAGCCCAAGCAGTCGTGCATCTTTTTCTGCTCTCCTCTTCCCCCTCGCAGCCCTCTTTGTTTCTGCCTGTGTGTGTGTGCGTGTGTGTGTGTGTGTGTGTGTGTGTGCTTTAGCGTATGTCACCAAATGTCATTGACACGATTTGCTTTATGCTGCATTTCTTCTACCATCACCACAAAGCAACAACAACAACAACAACAACAACAACAACAAGAACTACAGCAACAGCAACGTGTGTAGGCATTATACATATGTGTGTGTGTATCTGTGCCGACGTTTAACACGCCGTTTACTTTGTGCTGGGGCCACCTCAGCGTTTTTTTTTTCTCTCAGTGTTTGTCTTTCGTGCGTTTCGCCTTCGGTCTTTAGAGATAGCAAATGAGGTAGCCGTGAGGGGGGGGGGTGGGTGTGGGGTGGGGTAGGGTGGAAGGGGCAACACAAGCTAGCTGATTGTTATCAGTGTTCAGAAAAGTGCCGACACACGCAAACACAAGCACACTGACACAAATGAAAAGAAAAGCAATGAAAGCCAAAGAAATAAAACACAACTAAATTTTGGAGAATTTGTATTGAAATAAATTGTGATACTACAATAAAAGTGCAGCTGCATTTGCTGCAATTATTGACATTTGAAGCAAAATGGCAACTGGCAACTGGCAACAGTCAATCAATCTATCAAGCAGTTAGTCCGTGCATCAGTCAGAGTCAGTCAGGCAGGCGAGTCATTTGGTTATTTCAAGCAAATGAAAGACAAATACGCATTTGATTTACATTTTACACGCTACATGTTGTGTGGCCTGTGGCTCTATATCAAACATATGCATATGTGCATGTAAATATATGCTTACATATACTATATAATGTGATCAATCATTAAGCTTGTTATTTGTGGCTGTTGTCCCTGGGGCTAGTGTAACAGCTGCCAAAATGAGCAATTAATGCCAGTTAGCCTCTTAACCGCACAACTATAAACTGTTAGCTATACCAGTCGGTTTGCCAATAAAGTAAAGAATACTATCAAAACCATTCAATTGTAATTATTTATTTAAATGAACGACAGCAGCTGGATGCATAATTAAAATATATCACAAACTGTAAATTCGTTTGCTGCCAAGTTGCGGTTACAATTTCACAAAGCAAATGGATTGGATTTCTAACCACAAGTTAGTTTAAAGTTATATATATATATATTGTTCTTGTAAATTTCTCGTTCAGATATCCTGCTGTCATCGTAATTGATATTAGTTTTTGTTTTTGATCATAATCAGCGTTATAATTATGATATTATAAAGACCACAACGACTTCCTATTACACCAGTGCTTTTATAATGAATGAAAATGCGCTTAAATCGTATTAAAAATAAATATGACACAGCATTTTATTGCTTTTGTTTTATTAATTTATAAAAATTTAATTAATTATTCAGAATGAACTCAATTTACATTTTTCAATTTTATATTTTTTATGCAAATTTGTTGCCCATTGAGCAGAACTGTTTAAAATGCGAAGCCTCAAATTTGTGACAAGGGCAATCGATTAAACTGGTTAGCGAAACGTGTCAAATTGATTGAATAGCTGATTGGCTGAAAATAAATGTTGCTGCCAATAAGGATGGCGGAATGTTTAAATACTTTAAAAGAGCTTTTAACAATTTGTAAAATATTTATTATAATCTTTAGTATAGCATAGCAGAGCATATGGAATTTTATATATTATGCAGATTGTGCAACAGTTCATGTACAAATATGTTCAAGCTTGTATACAAGTGCATACATCGCTGCTCAAACCCCGCTTAGACATCAGAATATTTTAAAAGTCGTTTTCCCACATCGCAAAAGCCACAGCAAAATTGTTGTCAAAGTAATCCCCATTGCCGCCCCCTTTGATGGTCGCCATTCATTCATGTATGTTTTATTTAAAGAACATGAATTCTTTGGACTTTGTATTAGAGCACCGCGAATATCAACAGCTCAGCAGAAAGCAGAAAGCAGCGCCTGCAGACAATCGACCAACTCCATACACACACACACATATGTATCTTTTTATACATATCTATTCATATATATATATATGTAAGTATGTATCATGGTCTGGAAAATGTTTTGCATGTTTACTTATGTATTTGCATTTCGTGTGACATAAATCACGCAGATGACACAACACAACACAACACAACACGATGCAAGGCCCAAGGCACAAAAGAGAAATGCAGAACGACAACGACAACGAGGGGGTAGAGTGGGGCCCAGAGTGAAAGTCAGCGTTGGCGAGGCGCCCACACAACCCACTCCCCATTCACCACTCCCCATTCCCAATCCAACAAACCCATTCCAATTTTCATTCCTGCTGCAACGGAAATGTCGAGCTGCATTTTTCAATGAGTGCGTTGATTATTCCAACAACCTTCAACCTCCCAGCACAACCCGCAGGCAGTCACACGAAACAGTTCCTTAAGCTACAAAAAAAAAGAAAAGAAAAACGAACCATTTGAAGCAAGGATAAAACAACGTTCGAGACAAAGCAAAAGAAATTAATTACGCAGCCAGTCTCGACAGGCATTCAATTCAAAAGTTTTTCATTTGCTTCGATTTTCAAGTTGTTTTCCATCCCTGCAGAAATGGCATTTAAAATTCAAACTTGCAAAAAGAACAACACAAATGTTTAGTTCATCTTTAAAGTCAAGTAATATTTGTATAACGTTTTCAACTTGCTTACACATTTAAAAATACAGAAAATTACATGTAGTAATAATTAATATAATAATGTATTTTATCGAGTATATACAAATATAAAGTTTCTTTTAACTTATCATTTGCGTTTGCCATTTTCGAATTGCGAGTATATTCATTTCTTCCATTAAAACTCAGACTCCAGATATTTTGCATTTTCTTGACATTGATTGATGCTCGAGTAAAAAGCCGAAGTTGCGTTAATCAACTGCAGCCTTATCAGTTAGCTCATAATGTGCATACTTGTCCCAGTCTGTCATAATCTGCTTGACTGTATATCTGGAGGCAATTACCGAAAAGGCAACTCGGTTCATGACAACTACGGCCGCAAATAATTTGAGCCTTTGGCTAGGAGCTCTCTCAGTTTGCAGCCCAGGCCAGTAAATCATTTGAATGCTAATTTCATGGGGCTTTGGCTCTATTAACTAACTTGCAGTTTGAGTGTAGACTGTGTGTCCTGCTACTGCCACCTGGAATTTGATTACAGCTAAAGCTCAATTGAAATTAGCTTGGACATCTGCCTCTACGCTCAGGAAATCTAGGGAATTTCCATCTGAAAACAATTAAGCAAATTCTTATTTCAGTAGAAATTTGTGTGAGCTAAATACGTTTGTTCTCATTTAAGACACGACTATTACTACTTGGATTAAGATAGTTCATTTTTGTTTTAAACAATAATCTTCTAAAAAGGTACGAATTGTAGGAATCGTAGCCCGGTTAGAAAACCGCTTTTCTCGCACCGCACTCAAATCGCAGCTATATGTCAACAAGCATTCGGGCAGACATACAACTTCTCATGTTGAGGGAAAGCCACTGAGCAGCCGCTAATTCAATTAGCGCCCCAAACTATATAGCCTCTCAAACGCCCTTCGCATCCTTCCACACACAAAATGGGAATTAGACTTGCAGTCGAAACTGCCGCTGGCACGTCTGCTTAACCGGTTCATGTAATTAGTTATAATGTGTACATATATATATACAGGGGCGTTACTCGTGGGCGTAAGAGGCTGTGAGAATCTGTGTCTACAGCTGCTCTCATACATATAACGCATCACATTTTGCGGCGGATTTCACGAGAACACCATCAAACATGCAATTGGAACTTCAAGTTAAATACGATTAAAAACAAGTGGGAAAGGATTATCTTCGGCGTGCCGAAGATTTTATACTCTTTTCGAACCTATAGGCAGTTTTCACTCTGCCAACTGCTCCACTGAAATTTCATAAGCTGTACAAAATCGTTTTGTCGCGTAACATTTTTTTTTTTGTTCTAAGAATTTTTATTTCATTGCCTGTTGTATAGCAGCTTTAAGATATAGTGATCCGATCCGGCCGGCTTCAACCAATGTGATGTCTCTTTGAATAATTAGTATCAGGGCAAAGTTTCATCGCGATAGATTCAAAAACATGGGATATATGGCCAAAACCGACTTCAGGTTGTATGGCAGCTATAAGATATTGTGTTCCGATCCGGCCGGCTCCAGCCAATGTGCTGTCCCCTTGAATAATAAGTGTCTGTGCAAAGTTTTATCGCGATAGCTCAAAAACTGAGGGACTAGTTTGCATACATACAGACAGACAGACGGACATGGCTAGATCAATTTGTATTGTCATTCTAAGCATACTGGCAGTAACTTTTGGGGGTCTCCGACGCTTCCTTATATGCGTTACAAACTTCAGCACAAACTTAATATACTATTTTCTGCGAAAAGAGTAACAACAGAAAAAGGGATTACAAAATAATAATAATAATAATAAGAATCTAAATATTGAACTAGAGGATAGTAAAAGATTAGGTTTTGAGGTATGAATATATAACTTAATACTGTGTTCCTCTATAATAAATTAGAAGATTCTAATTTTAATGATCTTACATGTGAAAAATGTTGAAATACTTAATATTTCTTAACATTCAGTAAAACTAAAGAACTAATGATTATATTTGTCAGACCTTTTTGTTAATATCTTCATGAAATCCTGTTAATAACAACTTTGATATCAGATTGTACGACCTTTAAGTAGCTTACAGCATTTCTATGTATCATTTGTAGTCCAGTGTTGCGAATCGTGGCGGAGAAATGCAAATGCAGAAGCATGAAAGTGCTTTGCCACTGCTAATAATGGGCATTATCATTATGTTGATGGTGGAGAAACTCAATAACTGTTTCAGACAGGCATTCAGCAGGGACTGGGCGGGAAAGGGTGCATCAGTGACAGTCACTTGGGTTTCGGTTACATACACACACACACACACACACACACACACAGACACACACACACACACACACACACACACACACACACACAGACACCCATTTGCCCTAACATGCATTTCTCATGATGCGAAATTTTGTTCACTTGACATTTTGACATTTGGCAGCTGGCGCCAAATTAACGCGCAGTAAGCCAGCCTGGAAGTTGGGTGTGGAAGTTTGGTCTTTAATGGGGCTGTGCTGGAGAAAGAAGTGATGCAAATAAACTAAGCCAGAGAATGGCGAGCTGAAGGGACGCCCCAAGGAGTCTGCTAACCAAACTGCCGGACGCATTAATTTATCATGTTCGACAGTTGTTATTGTTGACAATTTGACAGGCGGGGGGATGGGGATGGGGATGGTGGTGGGGCGAACACCAAACTGCAGCGGACAATGCGCATTGCAAACGCAATCATCTGTTAAATTCAACGGACATGAAGTCTTAATTGAAAAGATGGTATACCCTGTGTGAGTGCATACTTCCATTCAAGTGGATGCTGAGCCAGCAATGAAAATGAATAAAATATGAGCTAAGGTTGTTAGAGGACCGACCGGTTTCTGAATAATATACTGACAAGGAAAATCGCTTATGCAAGGTTTGTAGCTCATTTTGCATCGAATTTCAATGAACTGCTGCCTTCATGGAATTGGAACGAAAATGATTTGCGAGCGAATAGCAAAATCCGCCCATCTAATATGGCAAAGCATGTAAATGTCTGAAATGGGGGTAAGTGGGAAGGGAAACTTGTCAAAATCAGTAGCTAAAGCCAGCATAAAAGCAAACACGACGACGGCAGGCGAGAACAACAATAGATAATGCAGATGACACATATGTATTCGCAACAAAGACAGGCATAAAGAAACAAGCCACAAGCTACAACAATAGCTTGCCCCAGACAGACGAACAACAACTTCAACAACTACAAATACAACAGCCACAACAACAACAACAAAAGCAGAAACCACTTTGAAGATGGGCACGATTTATTGTTGGCAGGCAAGAGCTGTAATAAATCGAAGTCAAGCAGACACTTTGCCGCTTCTTTTGCCATTAAAAGATAAAAAATCAATCTACTAAAGGCATGAGGGAAGCAAAGAAGACAATGACTAAAACTATGGCATACACTCAGGCGCTTAAGGGATTAGTTCATTATCAGCTAATCAGATGCGATAAACTTAACAGCTCTTAGCATAAATTAACAGATTAACTCGATAGAAAAGGCAAATTACTTATATGTAATCATTTATGAGTATGATCGATTAGTATACGCGATCCACACTAGAATTATATTAAGCGATTTCATAGGTGTATTTAACTATTATCATATTTTATATGAAATATTAGTTTCAAATCTATCAACTCACAAATATCGATCAACGTGTTTTGTATTGGAGCCAGTTAATTGATTATAATCGATAAATCGGTGGTGAAACAAACACTTTCTTTCGGTTTTCTTGAAGACATCGTAAAGTTTCTGACCCGTATTAGCAAAGTCTCACACTTGAAAGTTAGCACAACACAATGTCGTTGATATGCTTCTTTCTCTACAGCACTTCAGCTGACAATCGCAAACTCAACTCAAGTTAGTTTGACTGAACTTGACTACACCTCTCTTTGAATGTTTGCCCTGAGTTGGCATCTGAGTCTTGCATCTCGCTCTGAATCGTTGTCATCAGTTGGGTCCAACTGCAAATGGAAGTGGCTCCTGACTTTATTCACATTTCATTCGCTTACCCACTCACATGCACTCATAAATTTGCCTGGAACTTCAAATGGTCAAGCAGTGGCCCACAACAGAATTGTTCTGCCAGTCAACGTGACGTATGCGCAATGTGCCAACACTTCAGCTAAGCACTTAATTCAAAGATGCCTTCATAAACAGAACGCAAACAAAATGTGGCCAAGTGGGTGGAGTCCAGCAAACGATTCTTGCTCCTCCTTTACAAACAGGATCCAAACATTTTTGTACATGCTGCCCGAATCTGTTCGACTCGGCTCGCATTTCAATTAAGCTACAGCTTTTGGAAAATTTTTCAGACAATTAGTTCGGACCATGAATTATGACTTGGCTTTTAAGTAAATCATGGTCAGCGCCTGGTCATAAAATATTTTAAAATAATAGCCAGAAAAACAAAAACAAAAACAAAAAGAATGAGAATGAGAAAATAACTGCTAGCTGCATGTGTGTAGTTAACTATTATGGCCAGGCACTGCCATTCCCAGCTTATGCTATGAAACTTTTGTGCTTCATTTCCGTTTCCGTTTACACACACACAGATGCACATGCAGGCAAGTCAATGGCTATGACGAGCGAGTGAGAGAGAGAGAGAGAGAACGAGATGTGAATATGAAAGCATATGCATAATGGCAAACGTGCCGAAAGCCAAAACTTTATGCCCAAAGACAATGCTACACTCAGCAAAAAAAATTATCCATTTAAAGATTGTCCTCAAGCTGAAAATGCGAGAAATTCTTTGTAATCATTTTTAGAATTTAAAATAATTGTCTTAAAAGTAGAAAAGCTTGCACTTTATCGATAAAATATCTTCAGTATTCATACATATATTCCATTCTTAACAAATATAATACAAAACTGTTCTAATACACTGGAGACAAAGTATGCAACTTATGGAGTGCATATTTTTTCCTGAGTGTAAGTGTAGGGCAAAATGTGGGCGGCGCTGTGTATGGGCGTGGCAAACTGCAGCTCGTTTGTTTTGACTTTCAATTGGAGAGCTGTTGCTTCTGGCTGCCAGCGGCTGTTCGCTGCCTGCCAGCCAGACTGTTGCCTGCATCCTGCATCCTGCTGGCTCCTTGCAGGCATCTGCTGCTGACTCCTAGCTGAACTTTGGCCATTTGTTTGGTGCCCTTTTTGGAAATATAATAAAGACAGCACTGGGCACATAATGCATTTTTCTTGTTTACATAAATATTTGCACAAAATGAAAAAACAGGCAACGCCAGCAACGACAGGAGCAGCAGGATGTACGCCCACAATGAAACAGAAACGTACGCAAAAGCAATTCCCACACAATTTTTGTTTTATGAATTTATAAAGAGCTTAGTCTTGTTACTTACTGTACCTGTTCCTTAAAAAATAAGTCAATATTTGTGCTATATATAAAAAGCATGTCTACTTACTTTTTCAACTATTTATTGAGCTTATGTTTTTATTGTCACGCGCAGTTCACGATTCCATCGCTAAGGGTTGGCATTTTTCTTATATTTTCTTCTCCATTCGTTCTTTTGTTTGTCCATATTTTGCTGCTTATCAATTGCAATGTCTCGACTTGCTTACTCCTTACTGCCTTACATTGTTGTCTGGCCAAAATGGGTTTAAGTGTTCCTCAGCATATTTGTTCAGCCCCAGAGCCAATGTTGTTTTGCTCCTTTCATGTCGTAGGTCATTTCAGATATTTATCAACAATATGAATGCAACTTTTTATATGACAGCAACAACAATAACTACGAGCATAAAATGGGAAAAGTTTGTTTTGCCTTGATTAGTCAGTCGACCAGGCAAATAAGACACATAAAGAAGAAGAGCGGGTTAGGGGCAAAACATTCTGAATATTGGACAGTTGAGAGGAGAAAAACTAAAATAAATAAAATGACAAAACGGTAAAGTCAAAGTGAAAGCTATTTTGAAATAAATTTAGAAATGCAAATAACTTGGGGCCATTAATAGTCGAAAACTGTTTGAATAGCCTTTTGGCCTGTGGACAGCAATCAGCTGTGAACTAAAAATCACAGGTGAAAAGTTGTCATTAATGTATAAAAGTAGAGTGTTCAATGTGGATTTTCAAGTTTGATCTTTAGACCCATTTATTTGCCTTTGAAATACTTAAAACATGATAATAAACCGTATTTTCCTATTTCATTACAGCATATACTCCTTAAAGCGAATACGCAACAATCTTAACTGCACAAATCATTCATATAAGGTAAGTTAAACAGAATTTAGTATTTATTTATTTGTTTAAGAATTGTAGGCTTAAAAATCATGTATGACATGTATTACTACAGCAGATTGCTTTTAACATTTTAAGATCTCGTTTAGAGCTAACCGATGTTATGCAGTCTATCTATGTATCTTTGTTTCTTCACTGCATTCACTAGCATATGTATTATTCGATACATCTTCTTATGCACATGTGTGTGTGTCTGTCTGTGTGTGGATTGCCAAGGTATATATCTGCAATTGAAAGACACCCACTGCAGCCCCTTTTGCAATTACAGTACCGGCGCCCGGAGCGAGGCTTAAGCAACCATGTCAACTGCGTGCAGCGGCACTTACGATTCTCCACAGAAGAAGAGAGTGAACAGAAGAGAAGAGAAGAGAAGAGAAGAGCAAAGCAAAGCAAAGGAAAGCAAAAAATAAGCGGAAAACTGTGCAGCTCAAAGTCATTTGCACTGTTTGGTTTCCACATCCGCAGTTCCAATTACGTTCTGTGGTCGCCAAGTAGATGCGCTGAGTGCAAGAATGAGCCAAAGGAATCTCTGTTTATTGCTGCAATCTTTCGCACATCGGCGAGGCAGTCTTTCAGCTGGCGAAAGTGCGCAGCCTTCACCCATATTTGAGCGCAAATAAAGCAGAGTCAGTTTTCAATGATTTAATTACGCAAACAGGCAGCTTCAGCTCGAAGCTGAGGGGATGGAAGCGAGATAGAGAGAGAGAGAGGAGAGAGAGAGCGAGATAGAGTGAGCGGTTGGCTGCAAGTTGGGAATATGTCATAACAAACATAAAATTGCAACTTGTGCCACTTGAGTTGCAAGTTGCTCATACGCCGCGTTTGCCAGCCTGCGGCAGTGCCAGCAGTTGGTTTGTCTATCTGACTGTCTCTTTGTCTGCTTGTCAGTCGAGTGCTTCTGTGCATTTTACGTCCTTAACACACTACTTAACACCCTCCTCTGACTTTAACTGACTGCATCTTCCCCTTTGCGACTCTTCATCAGAGTTCGCCGCCTTGAACGAAAATTGCAATTTAAGCAATTTTCAATTTTCGTTGTTGCTGTCGCTGTTGCCCGTTGCACGTCTCGCACTCAGGCCGCAGCTACACTTACACTGAGAAAAGAAATCATGTACTTTAAATCACAGTAAAACGAAACTATTTCAACTCGCAAACGAAATTTTGTTAGAGAAATTCGAGTTATAGAGGCAAAAATGGTTTGTCTCTAAAAAAGCTATTGACACTCAATTTAGGTCGTGTAATAGAAAAAGTATGTTGCAGTTATTCGAGCTTATATAACTTCCATATTATATTGCATTCTCAGTGTCGTTAGCCATGCAGCTGCATTTTTAGCGAATCCCCTTGCCCAGTTAGCCTGCTTTGCATCAAATTGAAAAAGCAAACTTGTCGCGCTAAAAATTGCTATCATTCCGCAGGTCTACTGCCAATTTTTTGCTTACAATTTAGCTAGCCCCCTCAACCTTTTTAAGCTGCCTGCCTGCGCCACATTGCAGTTGGCGTTAGCTCCCTTGTGACCTCCTGCCCTTCCCCCCCCCCCCCACTCCTTCCCCATGGCCGCACTTTTATGGCTTAAGCAGCGCTTTGCAATGCGTTAAAATCGTGCGAAAACTTTTTGCGCAAGATTTTTATTTTATTTTTTGCTTGCGCGCAAAGTTGCTTGTTAGTCCCGTTCTTTCACTCTCTCTCTATCTCTACTCGTTCTCTCTCTCTCTCTATCTCTCTCTCTCTTTTTTGGTTGTCCTTGCACGCGTGCAACTTTCGCTGCTAAGCTCAAAATTAAGGCATTAATGTTGGTTTTATGGATTCCTCTGAATTGGTTTCTTTTCTTTCTCTTGCCATTGAATGAAGACTTTTAGCTCGGCAGTTAGTTAGGAGTTTGGGGCCAAAAAGTATTTAAAGTCCAGCAAACAGTTTGCAACGAGTGGCAAGTGCATTCAAATAACAGTAACAGTAAACTTCTTGTTAATCTCGCACTTATTTCCTCTCTCTCTCTCTCTCTCTTCTCTCTATTTTCGCTTTTTTCGATTGGCAGCTTTTGTTCTTTAGCAGCTGCTAAACGGACTGGAAATATATATAAAGGGTTAGTTCTTACATATGAGTGGCGAAAGAGTTGAATGAAAAGCAGCTTATTATTATTCTTTTCTTTTTTAACTACTATACTTTTATAACGAACATAATCCAAATCATTTGGTACATAGAATCCTTGCAGAGAGTTTTAAAATTTGCTAAAAGCTTAATAGCAGCCATTTAAATGTGGTTCTTAACGTGAACTTTAAACATTTATTTGAACTGAATAGCTTACATAGGCGTGGGTATAATACTAATCTGCCTTATGCATGTTGAGCTAACTTGAAATAGCTTGCTACACAATCAATCTTATCAGATTGTTCTTTTGATTCCGGCATCTCTTTTGAGATTCAGCTTAGCTTTTACTGATTGCATGATCGAATTGTATTAAGAGTGACTTTACTTCTAGACTAAGCTTCCTCTCGCAATCACAGATCCTAGTATACCACATCGTAGTTTTGACTTTTCGACTCTGATTGTGCTATATACTATAAAGACCAGTAAAAATGTTGTTTTGCAACTGCAAAATGAAGAAAATAAACTATACTAAGCCTACGCTATCGTTGGCTTACACACCTATTTCGCTTGCTGCTCCTTCACACTCTTTCAGGCCCAACACTTGTAAAACAAAAAGCAATTTACAATGAGAGACCTCGACGGGGATGTTGACGAAGTCGCCTCCGTTTGCCTAGAAATTCAATGCACAAATGCAATGCCAGCCCAACAACAACAACAACAACAACTAGAACGAAAACAACAGTAATACAAACGACTGCAAATACTCGAAGCAAACAGCAGCAGCGACGGCGACAAAAACAAAAGCGCTTAAAAAAATCCCATAAAGAAATGAAAGAGAGTTTCCAAAGTCATTTGGCAAGTGGTGGTTGGTCGAGCAAGGGGGCGGGGGCTTCAAAGAGTGTGAAGTAAACGAGAGGCAAGTAATGTGAGGCGTGCAACAAAAGACAAGGGAGCAACGGTGCAGTGGCGTTTATTGCGCAAACAATGCAACGGCAACTACAACAATTAGAATGAGTCTAACTCTTAAGTATTTCAAATAAAGAAATCTCATAAAGCACGTACTAAAGCAGAAAAATCACGAAGCTGAATAAAAACGAAATACAACACTTCTTAATTGAATAAATGCTGGAAGATACCCTGTAAACAGGCCTTTGGAGCCTTTTCAAGCCCCTTTTGTTATGAATATGTAATAAATATCGCATATAATTTGCTTTTTCTGTGCTATTTAGGAACGAACAAAATTTTTGGTTTTGTAGACGATCTCATATTGTTAGTCAAAATAAAAAGTACGTATTAGCATTTACATTTGTCAGAAATTTGTTTGTTGCTTTATATATTTTGTAGAATCGCCAAACAAATGCTGTGAAAGAAAAGAAAGCACAAATTTGTTCAATCTTTTATCAAAGATTAAATATTTGTGTACAAAAATCAAAGCTTGATCCAATGTTTGGATTCTAAAATATATATTTCATATTTAACACGGTATTAACAGTTTAAATAAGGAACTCTATACAGTTTTTTGACCTTACGCAAAGTTCAAGTCCAATTAATTAATGATATTTTTGGAAAAGTTCGACCTGGCTGTAAGCGCCATATTTTCATATCTTTAGCTAGACTGTGGCCATATAAAGTTGGTCAACAAGGCAACTAGTTTTAGCAAAGGGCACTGTGGACTCTTGACGGCCTTTGGTGGCCAATCAATCTTGCTGGCCAGTTGCAACGTGGCCAACTGGCAGTCAATTCAAGCCAGGCTAGCCATGTCCCTATGCATGTCCTTGTCCATGTCCGTTATGCCGGCTGCTACTTCATCTTCATTCATTTCGCCAATTGCTTTGGCGTTGGTTTTTTGCCAGTTTCGGTTTTTTTTTACGTATTATATATATATTATTTTTTCGTTTGTATGTCGACGATAGCGACAATTGCAAATATTTTGCAATTTTCCTGTTTTGTTAGTTGGCCATTTCTCTTTCCCCATTTGCCTGAGCGCTGTTGCTTCTCCTCTCTGCTGCATCTTGCCCCGCGTTGCGGCATGAAGATGAGCTATGGAAAGGGTTTGCTTCGCTGTTTGCTTGTTTGTTTCCACTGACAAGTACATGAAAGGGGGTGCTGGTGCAGGATGGCTTCTCATGGCTGAGTGCCGTTGCCTGCAGTGCCGAATATTTGTTGCAACAGCTCTCGCTCAGCCCTTTGCCTTGCCCTTGCCTCCCACCACAACGCGAACGCCTCGGCAATGAAGATTGATCACAGTTGGCCCAAGTTGGGCGCCGCTTTTTCAGCAGCGAACTGCAATTTTTATTTGTGCCACTTTCCGGTCGACCTTATGCTGCCCGTTCGTGCCACATCCTGCAGCACAGGCCCCGCTGCCTGTCGTTTAATATGAAAAATTGCGCCAAATATTTGCGTAGCGCGACAGAAGATGCAGCAAATGTTAAAAGTGTCGCCCGCTCTAATTGTAAGAATTTGTCAGTATTGTTAAGGGGCTTACAAATTAATAGTTGCAAAAGGTCCTGGGCTAACGGAGCGCAGTGAATGCGCATCAGCTGGCAAATTTTCTAGGGAATAAATTGTTCCTGTAGTCATATGATAGATGAATTATGAGAGAATGTGTGCATTTTAAAGCTTAAATTTACATTTCGACAAATGTACTTTAAATTTCTTGCCGTAAAATCGATTAATTGCATTGCCCAAAATAATATGGTTAATTTAGTTGTATTTAGTTGTTGCTGCCTTGTAAAATATGTAATTAAATATAACCTTAAATATATTATTCGTTAGGGTTTAAAACACTTCCAAATCTATTTATTGAAATAATTGTAATTACATTGAAACAAACTGCTGATTCTTTCAAAGTTCTACATTGCTTATACGCAACGTTCGACACACACACACACACACACAGAGCGAGGCGAAGCTCTTTTAAAGCTGACAAGTGAACATGTTTTTGAAACTACAACAACAGCAATAACAATAGTAGCAAACAACAAAAACAATGAAAGCATGTTGGCCACTTTGTTTGTGTGTGCTTCCAGCCCGGCTAAATTGCCGTGTTGCTGCGGTTATCATTCTACTGCTGATGCACAGTGTGCCAAAAACCCATCGAGTGTGCGGCCAACTGTTGCACTCCTGGCCATTGACTAACGGACTGTCACACTGACCCTCGACATGCCCCTTTATCTGCTCTCTGCGTCACACCTCTGCCCCTTGCCCCTTGCCTCTTGCCCCTTGCCCTTTAGTCTGTTCTGGCTCTTAAGTGCCGTTGGCATAGTTTTAGCAACTGTCTGACGAAGAAGACGTTCCCAAGGCGTCTGCCAGTATTTATAGTCGCTTCACTTCGCCCACATTTTGTTACCTAATTGCAGTGTCGCTCAGAAGCATGCTATAGTTTATATACCTTGCACACGAAATATTTCAAGAGGCATTTTAAATGTGTGTTCTTAGAAGGTCTCATCTGTAGCTAAGGTATATGGTATATGCTGGCTTTCAAGGACGTGAACTGATACAAAATGATTCAAATATATTTGCGCTTTTAAGCACACATAAAATATAGTAAAAGCATGCCTAGCAAACAAACAGTTTAAGTGAAATGTTAATATAAACTACATACATATTTCATATATATCAGGACTGATCATACATTGATTTGCCAACATATCTTATCTTTGATACTTGTAAGCATGTAGTGGAGGTATATGTTTATTTGAAATATAAAATCCCACTTGGAATTACTTGCTTCTTCTACAGGGTATGACAAAAAGCATAATCGCAGAAACTCACTTGTTTACCTTTACGAGCCACTTGTCAACTGTTGACGCGCCTTTGTTACTGCCTTCGCATCTTGCTCTACATCCACTTCTAGGGGTGCTGTTGTCGTTGTTGACTTTCTATCTCATATTGCCCGACCCGGCCCGGCCCGGCACGTCCCGTCCCGTCCCGGACCCGTTGCTAGGTGCCCTCATGGGAGCTGTCCATTTATCTGTTGGACAAAGTGCAAAGGCGCACGGCAAACAGCTTACAGCAATTGGTGAAAGAGCCTTGGACGGGCTCCACGGCCTTCACTGTGTGTGTAGGCGGACAGTGGAGATGAGAAGATAGAAAGATGAGTCGGAACGGGTCGAGACCATGCATGGCAATCCAATTATCATACGCCCCGTGGTAGAAGCTCTAATTGGAAACAAACAGCTGAGAGTCAAAAGCTAAAAGCGCCAGCATAAAAAACATTTGGCAGATTTACATTTCTCAAACAAGCGGCGAGTTTTATATATTTTCTTCTTCCATATTTTTTTTCTTTTACTTTTCGCTGTAGTTTTTATTTTTTATCTGCGCAGTAAAGTTCAGAAACAAACTCAGCTGGAGCTTTACGTAGCTCGCCAATGCAAAATATGCCAAGTGAATGTAAAAAACAAAAATCAAAATAGAAAGCGAAGAAGAAACAAAAAATTTGCTGATGCCAGTCCAGTTCCTTTGCGCTTTGCGCTTTGCCTTGCCTCCTCTTTTTGCTGGTGCTGGCGTTTATTAAAAATTCATTCCGAGTTTTTATAGCGGGGCAAATTGACGCACCCTTACGCCCCGCCGCACAAAACCCATTTCCTGACAGCGATGAGATCGAAAATATTGTATTTGAGTGCCGAACCTCAACCTAACACAAACCCAACAAAAAGACAACCGCAACAGTTTACATTTTTAGCGGTTTTTTTCAGCTACAGAAATAAAAAACAGTTGTTCGGAGCGGGTGCAATGTTTCCATTAGAAGCCGCAACAGATGTAGAATGTGGGAGGGGGAATAAATAAAGCGTGGTGTTGCTTTCACAAGTTAGATACAGTTTGTTCTGTTCGCTTAAGAGTGTTGCAAGTTCAATTTGACTAAAAGGGAAGACAGCTTTTAAAGCGTTTTTCGATGCCAGCAAAACACAAGACTAGTCATATAAATAAATGCAGATTCTTAAATCAATATTTGAACAAACTTCTGTTATACATTTTTTTTAGCTTTTTTCTTTTTTTGCTGAAAAATTCAATATTCAAATATATATTTTTTATATTTTGTTTCAGCTGGGGTTTTAGTTTTTAGCCATAATCTAATAATTACAATTCAATTAAATATGTATGTTTGCTTCTATATGTTCCCATAAAAACTGTCAGTCTGTCTCAATCGGCGTTGTTTTTACTAGTTTTGAACCGTTTACCAACCCTACAAAAAGTTGTTGGCTTTTTAATGCCATTCAGAAGCAACTCCCTCAGCGAACGCCTAAAAATATGCAAACGAAAACATTGCTGGGCAAAACAAAAACAAAATAAGAACAACACAGAAACAAATAATACAAAATTCAGTTGGCTAAATGCCGCCGCACCACGCCCACTTCTACATCTGCCCCCCCATTGCAAGCGATTTCATGGTGTGAATTTATAATTCAACGCGACCGCTTTTAATGCAATTTGTAAGTGTCGCGCGAGTTGGGCGCGTTTCAGGCATAAATTTGCGAAAACATGACGTCAGACTGAGACATAGAGTGAGAGTGAGAGTGAGAGCGAGAGCGCTGCTGATAGTGCAAGCGAGACAGCTGCGAGGCGGCAATTGCATATTGGCGCTGTTTGTTTCGATCTGGCAACGCTGTTTTGGGCAGGCCATGCTAACAGCTTCACACCCTACACACACCTGCTGCTACAGCCCCACCCTCTCCGCTCTCTAAAAGCCGCATCGAATTTTTAACAACGGTTCGCACATCACATTTGGAGTCTGGGGTAAAACTCGTCATGGATCGGAACTGACAGCTGTCGGCCTGCCGTCTGCTATAAATGCTGTTCAGAAACGGATTGCGAATGCTGCTTCATTCATTCATTCTTTCCATCTGACTTTTTTTTTTGGCTTGTGGGGAAACACGTGCCATGCCGCTTGGAGCACATCCATACACTCAGAAAATATTGGGTATTTTGTGTAAAAATGTTGTCATAATCCGGATAAGCTTGAAAATGGTTCTGATCAATTAAATTCTTATTTCAAGTTGTTGAAACTGGTCTAAATATGTCTTTGCTGTAGCATCCTAAGCTAAATCTAAATCCAAAACGAATAATAATGTGTAATTGCTTCTATAACTACGTTATTCTCTAAGTGTATATCTGCATGCACATGATATATGAAGAATGTTACTGCGTGCTTTTGGGCTCTCGGTATTTGCGCCAGGAGCATGATAGGGCTTTATTCCAATTACCAATCGGTTTGCGCTTTAAAGGCATCAGTTGCTTTATTGCATTGGCTAGGTGGCCAGATAGGCAGATAAGGATTTCGACTATCGAGTGCAGGTTGTGCAGTTCTATCACTTTCATCTCTCAATTGGTTAAAAATTGTATTGCGTTTTATTGGTTCTGTTCTAGGTTAGGTTAGGTTGTGATTCCCTACGCGATTATGAAACCGTCTGCAAGCATTCCACATGTAATGGACATACAATCCACATCAAATCCATTGTCCACAGTTCTCCCCAAATATTAGCCGATAATTTAGTTGTATACACTAATACTCTTTTACAATAGCATACGACATATAATACACCTGATTCTCTGCTAGTATTTCATAACTTATGCATATTTGCTAGTGCACAGCACTTTATATCAATAAAAATTTACCATCCACCTGGCATTCATGGAGCCCAGCTTGCCACAACTGCCACAAAATTCACACCTTGCCACACCAGAAACTTCAAACTTCAGTCCCTCCACCACATTTTGGGCAATACTTTATGAGAACACAAGCCACAAACAACAATGCGCACGCACACAGATATTTTTCACAGCTTCTTCCGTGGCGCGACTTGCTAGCCAAAAGTTTGCAGACACAAAAGAGACGAAGAGAAAAGCCACTAAAACACTTGGAAGTACCCAGAGCGCGAGCTCCTGAGTTCCCAAGTTCCTGAGCACCCCCAGTGGCCGTTCTACCAGAGTTACATTCAAGTGCAATTAGCAGTCTGCTAATTAGTCTAAACGGACCCAGCCGGGCCACGCCCTCAGCCATGTACGTGAGACACAACTTTACACCGGACTCGGAATCGGTCTCGGACTCGGACTCGGAAAGTCGGTTAGTTGCGCGCTGTCTCGTAATTTTCGCTTCACGCGGTGCAGTCATAATGAAATTATGAAGCCAACGTGCGCCAATTTTGTATTGTGGCCAACTGACTGCCGCGGGGCACAGACATGGCATACGCTCCTCGAAGCCACTCAGACAGGGGGCTTCCTGAATATGGACGTGGACAGACGTGTCCGGTGTCCTGCCTCCTGCCTCCTGCCTCCTGTGCCCAACTTTACTAATTGAGTTACATGCGGCTCGGCGGCGACTGCAGTCGCATTTAATTGCATTTCAAAGGAGCTGTCCTTATTGCATTTGGTCTCCTGACACAAAAGCGCATCAGCGACAGGCCACTGAAAATGTTAACTCCACACACGCATGCCCCTTAAAAGCGCATAATTTATGGTTAGCCAACAATAGTTAGTTGCCACTTTGCCATTTGGCTGGCAACTCCACTTTGCTTTCTTTCGTTTGCGTTGGCCAAAAGCTTTTCAACTTTTATTTGCTTAATGACTACAGTGCCGAGACATTTAACGTTTCTTGGCCGCATTGGCAGTTCCGTACTTTCGCAGCAATTTACCGTAATGCAGTTGGCAACGCGATGTTGCTGGCGTTGCCAAACAGCATTTGCTCAGCTGCAGCTTGCTCTTCCAATTTAAATAACGATTTGCAACACTGGCAGACTGTAGCTCCGGGCGTGACTTGGCCAGAGCTAAGTGAGCTCGCAAAAGTAGGCAACGATTTGCTGCCAATGTGCGCTCTTCTCGGTAATTCTCATGACTCTGTTTTAAGTGGGAGGAAAATCAGAATTTCAATTCAAATTCTTTTTCTTAGTGAACTTATTATTAGATTATGCCTTAATTTTATAAAAATTAAGGCAATTACGCGATTTTTTACTATTGAAAATTAATAATATTGAATATAGAATTATTGACAAACCGATTGTCACCGATAAGTTATCAAATTTAATATTTATTTGATTTCATTCGAGGCTGAAGCCCTTGTGAATGTAAAATTTGCGAGAATCCAACAAATTTGTTTAAGAAAACTATTAAATCTTAAATTTAAAGCACATTGCAAGCATTAGATCTCAGTTTTCTTGGGACAAAATAGTTTATAAGATGTATTGACGAGAATTATTGCACTTGCAGTGAAAAACCCGATCTGATAAGTTTATAGCGTAGCGCATACCTACCAAATTCTGCTATTCATTCTGAGCGTAATTGCATTGGAATGCAACTGTGCAAACTCGTACTAGCGCTTAATGATGCAATCCGCATGTGCCTTATCTGCAACTGCTGTACAACTCTCTTTCTCTCTCTCTCTCGCTCGCTCTTTCTCTTTCTCCCCCCGTATGATTCGGTCTACATTTGTGCTGTAATTAGACCGCACGGAGACGCTCCTTCATCGCGTGTTACAAATTGAGTGCCCACCACCACCTTCCGCTAACTGTGTTCCGCTTTTGCATTGCAATTTACCGCCACTCCTGCTTTCCCATCTGTATGTTATCCACATCCCACACAGGCTCCCTTATCCCTAACCCACCAAACCCATTTCTAGTTCCACTGCCGTCAGCGGCGCTTCAAATGCAACTGTTAAGTGCCCGGCACTTTACGACTAACGAATTATAAAAAAGAAACGTAATGCGAATGCAAAACACAAAACTCACTCACATAAGACTTTTTTTCATATTCTCGTTTTTTGCTTGTTATTTTTATACTCTGATACCGAAGGTACTCATAGTATATTGGTTTTTTTTGTCGAATGTCCGTCAGGCCGTCCGTCTGTCCGTCTGTCCGTCTGTCCGTCTGTCCGTCTGTCCGTCTGTCCGTCTGTCTGTCTGGATGAACGCGCGTATTTCCGAAACGATATTAGATAGACTCTTGAAATCTTTTGCGTTATGATTATAGCTATCTGCTTCAGATCAAGTTTATTCCAAATTTATGCCACGCCCACTGGGAGGCTGGCAAATCGATAACATGTCGATACACCTCAAATCACAAATCGATTAAACGTGAATAACTCCCACAATTTTAAAGCTAGAGTAATCAAATTTGGTAGGTATATTGCTGGTGACCTCCCGAAAAAATTGGATCCTAGGTTAATCGGCCACGCCCATTATAACGCCCACCAGCCCCCCCTCCAAAATTAATTTGAAATGCTTATATCTCCCGCAGTTTTAGAGCTAAAGTCACCATATTTGGAATATATATTACTGGTGACGTCCTCTACAGATTACAGAAACAAAATTTCGACCACGCCCACTCCCGCCCCCGTAATCGCGAAAATCGATATACATGAATGATGCACAATTCGATAACACGTGTATATTTCCCGCAATTTTGAAGCTAGAGTCCCAAAATTTGGAATTTAGACTAGGGCTGACCAGCCCAAAAGATTGCGTCCTGGATTTTCCGGCCACGCCCACTAGAACGCCCCCCAGCCACCCCGCCCCCACGAAACACGGAAGCCTATATCTCGCACAGTTTAAGAGCTAGGGCCACCAAAATTGGAGGATAGACTTATTGTCAGCCCCCCAAAGATCGGCAAAAAATTTTGGGGCCCCGCCCCCTCCCGCCCCCAAAAATCGCGACAATTTATATCTTCCACAGTTTTAGAGCTAGAGTCACCAAAATTGGAGGATAGACTTATTGTCAGCCCCCCTAAAGATCGGCAAAAAATTTTGGGGCCCCGCCCCCTCCCGCCCCCAAAAATCGCGAAAATTTATATCTTCCACAGTTTTAGAGCTAGAGTCACCAAAATTGGAGGATAGACTTATTGTCAGCCCTCCTAAAGATCGGCAAAAAATTTTGGGGCCCCGCCCCCTCCCGCCCCCAAAAATCGCGAAAATTTTATATCTTCCACAGTTTCAGAGCTAGAGTCATTAAACTTGGAAGATAGAATTCTGGTCAGCCCTCTAAATATCGGTAAAAAAAAATTTGGGGCCACGCCCCCTCCCGCCCCAAAAATCGCGAAAATGTATATCTTCCACAGTTTTAGAGCTAGAGTCAAGAAATTTGTAAAATAGACTTCTTGTCACTCCTCTAAAGATCGGCCAAATTTTTTGGGGCCACGCCCCTTCCCGCCCCCAAAAATCGCGAAAGCTTATATCTTCCACAGTTTTAGAGCTAGAGTCACCAAAATTGGTAGATAGACTTCTGGTCACCCCCTCTTAAGATCGACCATGCCCCTCCCGTTCCCAAAAACTTGGAATGCCGATTTCGGGTCACCCAAACACCAGCAAAAATTTTCTGTTCACTTGCTTTCAGCTGTTCTTAAAATGGTATCAGAGTATTACGCAGTCGGCTCCGCCCGACTGCAACGTTCTCACTTGTTATTATTATTTTACGCGCATGCATAAATTGAAGAGAGAGCTGCGAAAAAAGCCAAGGCAAAGCAACCAAAATATGAAAAAGCTCCTAAATCGTCACAAAGTTTAAATACCCTAACAATATGAAATTTTAATCAGTGTGCTTAAATAAATAAAATAAAATAAAATGTACAACGACATTTCAATACGTTATAAAAAGAATACACCCTAATTAAGCGAACTCCTCCAATTACATCACTTCCACACACTCTAATTAATCCTTAAATATTTTAACAGAAAAAAACTCTAAAATGCATACTTAAAACAAAACAAAAAAATTTTTAATTAAAAAAAACAAGTAAAAAGCTTTATAAAAGACTATTAAAAATGTATTCGAAAACTTGCAAGCCAAAATGGCTTTTTTGAAAAATATATATCAAAAAGTGTGCATAGTTTACGAAAGGAAAACATTTATACAGCAGTAGTGCCGTTTTATTGTTGTAGTAGTGGACGAGGCAGTTGGCAAAATGTAACCAGAAACAATGGACTGGAGCAAGTGGAATATTATTGCAACAGTTGACACACACACACGCACAACACACGTGCACGTGCACGTTGCAAAGTAACAAAAAACATACACGAGTTAAATTTTAAGTGAATGTGAATGTGCATGTGTGTGTGTGTGTGTGTGTGTGTGTTAGTGTTTTTGGCTTGTTAGGCAGCCAAACAGGAAGTGACTTACACACAACACACACAAGCAAACACTCGAGTTTGAGTTCAAGTGCGCCGTCGTCCGCCATTTTGTTTGGCTTTACAATACGATTTTTTTGCGCTTTCTTTTGTTGCTTTGTTTTGGGCATAAAAATGGCGTTTGTGCTTTGCTTGCTGTTCAACAACAACAAAAAATGCAGGTGCACAAAGTGTGAAAAGTGCGCAACAACAACATCAACAGCAACGAGAAAAAAATACTCTAACTGCAGCAGCCGCCATTGTGTCCGTTTCCGTGTTGGTTAACGTCAAATTGACACACGTTTCTTTCGCTACTGCTGCTTGTTCTCGTCTTGCTTTGCTACCTTTCGCCTCACATTAAAGTGTCAATTTGGGCTTGCGCCCGTTAGCTGAAAATGCTATTGCGACTGCAACATATTTGCCAGCAGCGATAATTGGCCACAGTGACGAGACTGCAGGCCATTAAATTGCCGTTAGCTTTTCAATTTAGCATCCAGGTATTTGATGCGCTCATTGCCATGGGATGACCTCAGGCCACAGCTGTGCGCAGACAGCTACAGCAGCAACTACAGTGAAACTACAAAGATGAGATAGCAGGCAGTGACTAATTGAGCCACGAAGCACTGGCCACAAAACGTTGTAATCAATGGGAACGCAAGAGCGAAGAACATCGCTCCATCAGCTTTATAGAAGCCAGCTTAACAGCAGGCACGTGACCTATAAATATATATATTGATGTACTTCAACATGAATTACCAGTAGCTGAAGCTAAGAGATTTGTATACTCTTTTCGAAGAAAATAGTATCTTAAGTTTGTAACGCATAGACGGAATCGTCGGAGACCCCAAAAAAACTTACCTCCAGTATGCTTAGAATGACAAAACAAATTGATCTAGCCATGTCCGTCTGTCTGTCTGTCTGTCTGTATGTATGTATGGTATCTAGTCCCTCAGTTTTTGAGCTATCGCGATGAAACTTAGCACAGAGACTTATTATTCAAATGTACTGCACATTGGTCGGAGCCGGCCCGATCGGACCACTATATCTTATAGCTGCCATAAAACTCGAAGTCGGTTTTGGCCATACATCTCATGTTTTTAAAGCTATCGCGATGAAACTTTGCACAGATACTTATTATTCATTAAGTATATTATTTATTTTTTTTGCAAAAAACAGTAAGGGTAGTAAATTAACTTCTTATGGGTGTTTAAAGTCTAAGAGGGTAATTTACTGGAAATCGTACCCTATATAGGGCACAACTTTTGTAATTTTTGCAGAAAAGATAACCACCTAAATCCACCCTCGAGCAATCTAATTGCTTAGTGTCAAAGCACATGTTAAAACTACGCTGGTACTGCTTATAAAATTTTATGCTTAAGCACTCTTCTGCACAAAACAATATGTGTTAATTAAAAAAAGGCGTCAGCATAACGTTTGCATGTTGGTAAAAGCACACGACAGCTGTTGTACATTACATGTTATAAATAAAGTACGACGTGTCTTAAGAATGCTGCATTCATTTGTATTTGTATTTACCTAAACAACAGAACTTATCAATTTACTTATTGTTACCTTTCATTGTTGGCACTAAAAACAAAAATACATTTGGAAAATGCGTTTTGTTTGCCAACTAAATTTAAGAATCTCTCTTTTAATCGCATTGATTATTTTTCTCGAGCTTTAAATGTGTTGGCCAATTCAGTTGAGCACGGCTTTTACCTTCAGTCGATGCTAAACAAATAGCAATAAAAGCCGAAAAATAATAAGCTTTACTGCTGCCGGCAGTCGAGGAGGTAGCAGACAAGGAGCTGCAGAGCTTGGGGGTTGGTTTGAATTTTATGTGGATACCTCGTCAGCTCGCTTGAGTGCCCTTTTGGCGTTTATTGTGGCTGGCGCTTCCAAAAACTTTGGCACTAAACAGAAATTACCCGTACGCCATGGGTGCCGTTGATTGGCCACGGGCGTGCAGAGGAAAGGGGGATGGATAGTGGGCTGGATAAAATATGGAGGTGGATGCGCTGCTGCGGTCTGGTTGCGGTTTCTGTAAGCTCACTTACTTCTGAGCAATGCTTAGCATTTCATAAACTCATAAATCTACAGGCTGTGAAGCATAAATTTACCGGCAACACAGACTGCCAGGCAACAACTTTTGACAAAAATTCTGTTATTTGTATTTTGCTAAAAACTAAAGTGCAGCAGCTTTCCCTGCTTCAGATAAACATATTATTTATGCACCATTTAAATTTAAGCTGTGTGATCACTCTTAACTGCCAGAAACGATAACTGTTTACGATTAGCCTTCATTCTTAAATGCATATCACGAAATTTTGAAGAGTACAGGTGACATGGCATTCCATTGCCTTATATTTACAGTCACGAGAGTCACAATAACAATTTAAAGTATTCTACAAGCATTCCACAAACGAAATTTAAAAAAAAGCTAAATATCCATAATAAAGCTCAAAGATATGCCAATCGAAACAAGTAAAAGGGCTCTAGTCGGGAGTGTGCGACGAGCAAATACTCTGAACCCAGTCCTCATGTTCACTCATACTTACCTATCAGAGTTTTGGCTGGTTGGCTGTTTGGCAAATGCGTTCGCAACTAATAACACATTGCACTTTGCTATTAATTGCAGGAACTACAGCTGCCGGCAGGAGTCAGAAGGATGGCCAACGAACCACAGATGCAGCCGCAAATGCTGGTCGTGGCTTTGCTAGCCATTAGCGCGGTTCTGTCGCTCAGCAGCGCCGAGAGCTCGTCGAGCTGCGGCCCCAACTTCCCGGTAGCGTGCTCCTGCGGCAACGAGATGTACGAGGGCACCGTTCAATTCATTGTGAACTGCACGAACGCAGGACTGCGCAACACCAGTGTGCTGGAGTTTATGCCCGAACAGGTGGAGATACTTATCTTTACAGGCAACTTCATTACGGAGCTGCCGTGGAACGTCTTTGGCAGCATCAATGACTACAAGCACCTGAAGATCGTCGACATGAGCAGCAATCACATACGCGAGATACGCGGCAAGAGCTATCATCATGTGCCACGCGTGGAGCGTCTCATCCTGAACCACAACAATCTGAGTATTTCCCGCTACGATGACGAGGTGAATCATCATCATCCGCGCGTCTTTTCCAACTTTGGCAATCTGCAGAGCCTGCATCTAACAGATGCCTTCGAGGATCATAGCTCGCCGCAGCTGAGCGAGGATCTGCACGATATCTTTGTCAACAGCCAGCTGGTGAAGCTGCAGAAACTTCATCTGGAGCAGAATGAGATCACACATTTCAAGGATCGCAATGTGTTCTGTGATTTGCCAGCGCTGCGTGATCTCCATTTGGGTGACAATCTGCTTAAGGACATCAACTTTGAGGTGCGCTGTTTGAACAATCTGCGCTTTCTCGATCTGGAGCGCAACAAGTTTGAGTTTGTCAAACCCAGCGATATGCATGTTCTGAACGAACTGCAGGAGTGCGAGAATCGCACGGTTAACCTGATCGTTGACTTCAATCTGAATCCCTTTGTATGCGACTGCAAAATATCGCCATTCCGCACGTGGTTGCAGGCGACGCGGGTACAGGTGCGAAATCAGGACAGTCTCATGTGCTTCCACGGCCTACAGCACGTTGATCCTGCGCCCGCGCACATCCTCCACCTGGACATGGGCGAGTGTGCGGCGGAGATGGCAGCAGCTGCCTCGTTCCTGAACATTGCCGAGGACGAGCAGCTCTACGGACAGCTGCAGCCGCATCTCAGTGGCCACACGGCCACATTGATCTTTCTGCTGATTGTGCTCAGCATGATCCTGCTCGGTCTGCTGGTGGCTCTCGTCTATGTCAGTCGCGACAAATTGAAGTACATGATGACTCCGGTGTTTGACAACGTCGCCAAGAAGGTGCAATATACGTCGATCAAGGATGAGGATTGCCCGGAGGTGCATGTCTAATCTTGTTCTACGGGAAATCGAAAGCAACCCCACGTCCATATCAGAAACGGTTACAACAGAACTAAGTACAGTTTCGTGTTTTTATTTTTTGCCATTCGCATAGCGCAAAATGTGTGCCATTCACAGGGAACGACGTGAGCGTCGAGCGCATATTACTTAAAGAACCTTTTTCAGTTATAACTCTACTTAACACACACACACACTCACAAACTTATTGTTTGATAGTACATAAGTGAATTGTTGCATTTAAGGTAATAGAGAAACAACAAATGTGGCAAAGTTGATTACAAGCAAATACAGCAATAATGTTAGCGATTTTCTAAGTAGCATTTAAGCCGTCTTGTTATGCGTTCAATGATTTCATCAAAGGGCAAAGAGCCAATAATTTCGACACAATATAAAACATACTTACCATACATATTACATACATATATTGTAACAAACACGTTAGTGTTATCTGTGATTTAAGTTTAGTAGCTTTACTTTGTTAAAACTCAAGCAAACGAATATTGATGCAAATATATAAAACAAAAATACTTCAACCTGTATAACATATTACGTACTTACATACATATAACTTACACTTATGTTACAAATACTTATAAATGTTATTAATCATTTGTCAATTTTTCATTGTACTATTTAAATGATTTTCACTTTAATTTTCTGTAATTAACACGCAGTTTTTATAAATAAAAATTGAAAATAAATGGTGTGCTTTTATTGTTGGGTGCTTAAATGCAACACTGGGAAAATATCACTGATACAACACTTTGCAGAAACGGCGTACCCAGTTTGTTTGCTTTCCAGGAAACTTTAAAAATATTAAGAGATATAGGGGGCGATTGCAAAGAAGTAATATCTTTTGTCAAGGAACACTTTATGAACACTGTATTTAATTGTTAAAACATGATTTTCGATACAAGTTCTTGGCAATTTGCACAACGGCTCCTAATTTTTGATTGCTATAACTTTATCTGTGACGATTTGTATATGCAATATTACTTTTAGCCATGCCTTAGCCTCTATAATAATAGTACATTGAAATTTAAAAAAGATAGTATAGTTTATAAATTGTAATATCATCAATTAATAATCATGCTGTTTTTAGAAATATACATTTAAAAATATTAAGTTCGTTACTGCGCAAATCGAATTCTTTTATAGCAGCCCTGAAAACCTTCGAACATTAAGCAACACTTCTGATAACACAGCTGTTATTCTATTGTGAATGACGGAATGCAAAGAAGAGGAAATTTACATAGATAAGGCGCGAATGTTTTTGTGGTGAGCGTTTTTGTAATTGGACAAATAAAACAATAAATTTGGGGCTAACCACACTGTGATGTGATACACACTTTATCAGTCACATAAAGCGCACAAAAGTACTGTGAGAGGCAAGCCGTATGCCATTCGCATGAGAGCATTAGAAGTGCGAGCGACATTTCATTGTATATAGTGCAAGTGTGTGTGTGCGTGAGTATAAACAAATTGGTTTTTTGCGACGAAGCGTTCCTGTCTTGTTGTTGTTTCAATATTACCATTATGCAACGTCATATCGCTGCACAATTCCAGCGCAAGCTCTGAATTAAAATTCTAGTTTTCAAAAACCGTTTGCATTTAATTATTTGTGATAGCACACATACATCGAAAACGCATAGTATGTCTGTCCACTGATTAGAATAACCGGAAAAATGATCAAACATTCTGCACATATGTTTACATTTCAGATGCTCAGAAACTGTCGACGTGTGTGCGCCCTGCCCCGCTTTAGTATCATCGCAATCCAGCGGCAACAACACAACTACAAGGTGACCACTACGAACAGCATGGAAAAGTTTGATTTGCCGAAGCGTTTGCAGGGCAGTACACCCAGCGTGTGGAACGAATATATTGCGCTGGCCATGAAGTACCAGCCACTGAATCTGGGCCAAGGATTTCCCGATGACGCTGCACCCGAATATGTGACCAACACACTGGCGGACATTGCCAAGGACGAGAACCCGCTGCTGCATCAGTACACCAGAGGCAACGTAAGCGATCTTAGATACCTTTAACACTGAGATACGAGTGATAAGAGGCTTTATAGACTCGGTTGATGATGCGGTATATATATTTTATAAGGTCAGAGCTATCTGCCTCTTGAGGGACAATCCGAAAATCCGTCTGTAGCTAACTTACAGATTTCATATCGTTTCTTCATTCGCAGGGTCATGTGCGTCTGGTGCAGGCGCTGTCCAAACTCTACAGCGGTCTTATTGGCAAAGAGCTGAATCCTCTGAGCGATATACTGGTTACCTCCGGCGCCTATGAGGCACTGTACTCCACCATAATGGGACATGTGGACGAGGGCGAGGAGGTCATCATTATTGAGCCGTTCTTCGACTGCTATGAGCCTATGGTTAAAATGGCAAGAGGCGTGCCGCGCTTCATTCCACTTAAACTAGTAAGCTGACTGAATTCCTGTTTAAATGTTTACATCTGCATTTCTAACTACCCACAGCGCGAGAAGGAGGGTCCCATCAGCTCTGCGGACTGGGTGCTCGACGATGCTGAGCTGGAGAAGCTGTTCAATGAGAAGACGAAAATGATCATACTAAACACGCCACACAATCCCACCGGCAAGGTCTTTCATCGCAAGGAGCTAGAGCGCATTGCCGAGCTGTGCCGCAAATGGAACGTGCTCTGCGTGTCGGATGAGGTGTACGAGTGGCTCGTCTTTGATGGCGTAGAGCACGTGCGCATTTGCACGCTGCCTGGCATGTGGGAACGCACCATTACCATTGGCTCGGCAGGCAAGACCTTTTCGGTGACTGGCTGGAAAATCGGATGGGCCTATGGACCGCAGCAGCTGATACGCAACCTGCAAATGGTGCATCAGAATTCAGTTTACACGTGTCCAACGCCACTGCAGGAGGGCGTCGCACGCAGCTTTGAGGTGGAACTGGCACGCCTGGGCAAGCCAGAGAGCTACTTTCTCAC
This sequence comes from Drosophila flavopinicola, assembly GCA_035042425.1. Lineage (NCBI taxonomy): Eukaryota > Metazoa > Arthropoda > Insecta > Diptera > Drosophilidae > Drosophila > Drosophila flavopinicola. The sequence continues at coordinate 395,180 of JAWNLL010000242.1, read as the reverse complement.
CTTGCCGCGCGAGCTGCAACCAAAACGAGACTTTATGGCCAAATTCCTGAGCGTAGCGGGCATGCGTCCCACAATCCCAGAGGGGGGCTATTTCATGCTGGCCGATTGGTCACCGCTGGCGGGGAAGCTCGATTTGAGCTCGGAACAGGACAAACAGCGCGACTACAAGTTCACCAAGTGGATGACCAAGAACATGGGCTTGCAGGGCATACCGCCGAGCGCATTTTACAGTGAGCCCAATAAACATTTGGGCGAAGACTTTGTGCGCTATTGCTTCATCAAGAAGCAGGCTAATCTGGACAAGGCAGCCGAGTTGCTCAAACAGTGGAAATAGGCGATAGATTGTGTATGTAGTCTAACTACGCATTTACTTGTTATGCGAATAAACGAATTTGTTTTCAAATGTTCGCGCAATGTGCAATCATTCCGTCATGCATGTTTGAACGTGTATGCAAAGGCATAACCTGCACACGACACCGTTACATAACCCAACACAATTACAAGGAAAACCAATGGGGATTTTATTGTGGTAGCCTTACTCCAATCTCCTCTTTATTTGCAATCCCAAACATGTTCATCTGCACCAAGCACATTGGATTTGTGTTTGTTTTGTGTGTCTTCTGTCTGTTTCTTGTATGTGTGTGTTAATTTAACTAAAGGTAAACGTGAAAACGCCACTTTAGAGGTCGTACACGGACTTCAGAGCCAGTTCGGGCTTGTCGTAGCCCAGCTCCTCAATGGTCGGCACACCCAGCTCCTTCAGGGTCGGGGAGATCTTCTCCAGCAAATAGGGGTAGAGGGTGGCCTGCTGGTCGCCGCACTTGTCCTTGCAGCCCTCCAGCCACCTGATGGCCAGGGCAATGTCGTTGACACGGCGGCAGGCACGCAGTCCGGTTTCGATCACTTTGGGGCTGGGCACCAGATCCATGCCGAGCAAGTCATTCATACCCTTGCGTATCTCCCAGCCGTCGATGCCTTCGCGAGAGAAATACTTCTCGTAACGTTTGTCGAACTCCTCGGCCGACTCCTCGGTTCCGTGCTGGCGCACAGCGAGGATGCGAGAGGATGTGACACCAACGGTGCCCCGCAGGGTGGTGGCGAGTTTACCGGCTGTAATGCGCAACATGACTGTCGCAAAGAATACCAGTTAAAACAATATTTTATTTTTGCAAAAAATTTTGGTTAAGTAACAGCTTCGACTCACTTTTTGGCTCTTGCTCTTGCCACTTTTTTTACACAGACGATAGAGCTAGTGTTGAGCAGCAGAGCTGAACAATTTGTGTTATCGAATATATAAGACTGCTTGTCAATTGTTATCGGTACAGTGATGTATAACGCGTTAACTGTCAGTAGACTGAACGAATATTCTCGAACACTGTGTGACTAACTGAGCAGTCATTCTCACTTTGTGGCTGAAAATCGCATTTTCTGCTGAAAATAGCATTTGCGAGCAGTGACCGCGGCTTCATTAATTAACGTATAGCCCAACGCATCAACAATAAAATGTCGGCAGTAGGGTAAGTGAAATGCGAACACTAGCGGTAGTATCAAATTTTGGTTGCCTTCGTTTGTCGTCCGCTCTTCTTTTTGTGGCTTCTTTGTGCGACGCGTGCTTTTCGCTGTGGGAACATTAGCGGCGTCTATTTTCTGCAAAGGGCACTGCCAGAGCTGCTGCGGTCTCTGCTAATTGCCGATTCCTGTACGCTGCTCAAGGGGCATTGGTGGGCGTGTCCCATGCGCAAATGCATTGTATTTTTGGACGGTACGCGGTGCCATCAAAAAGGCACTGACATTTGAGGTTATGTTAGTGTTGGCGCTAATTTTGTTTCGAGTGTTGTCCGACTGATCATATTTGTACAGCATGGACTTTTATTCTATGCAAATCAGGCGAACATTTTATCGTAGGCTCGCAAATTGGAATTCGTGCGAGAAATAACGATGCCGGCGTTGCCATGTTACCGAACACCATCGCTACAATTTATTTATACAATAGACGACACGGTATCTAAGCCGGTCTTCCACTTATTGTTTGTTTATTTAATAAAAAAATACTTTGGTTTCGATTACAGTTCAATTCCGCCACCGGTTTCGTGGGCTCAGCGCAACGACTTGATCTACGTAATCATCGATGTGGAATGCAAGGACATTGATCACAAGTAAGATTCCGTTTCTTCATAAAAAAATAATGCTTATATTCGAAATACTTACACTCAATCTGCTGGTAGACCTAGTCCGATATATTTCTGATTATATTTTCGCTCTGCAGGGATAAATTAAAATTGTTAAGCCTAAAATTCCCAATTAATACTTTTCAGAGTGACGGACAACAGCTTCACTTTCAAGGGCATCAACGCGCTGGATGCGTCCAAGAAATATGAAGTCACATTGAACTTTTTTGGATCGGTTGAGCCGGAAAAAGTGACAAGCAAGAACATCGGACGTTGCCTTGAATTCACAATACCCAAGAAGGCGAGCGGCCCATACTGGCCCACTCTGACTACGGACAAGACCAAATTGCATTTCCTGAAAGCCAACTTCGCCAAGTGGCGCGACGAGTCTGATGACGAGGAAGGCGCTGAACCCAAGGATAACGGCATGTTCGGCAACTTACTTAATAGCCCCGGCGGCGATTGGAACAATAAGTTCGATGATTTTAATCTCGACGAAGATGATGACTCTGACGACAATTATATACCCAGCCTGTCGCAAAACGATGAGGAAGACGAGGAGGGTGGCGAGGGTGACAAAGAGAAGAAGCCAACTGCTTAAGTAGCTAGCTAAGTTCCGGGCTTTTTTGGAGTACTAGAGTCGTACCGTTAAGTTACACAAACACATACACATACATAAACCCACACTCACACAAATTACACTCTCATGCGTTCATACACACAATTCCAAAACAACGTTTAACTGGAGCAGCATATGCGAGATATGTTGAACGAAAACAACAGAAGAATAGGAACAAGAGTTGCATTAATATACGCTGGATTTTTGACACAACAACAACAACAACAAAAACTTGAAAAAGCTATAACCAATTCATTGCGAAGTTTCATTTGCAATTCATTAATTTTTTGTTTCCTGTAAATAAAGGAAATTAAAATAAAAAACACAAAAAATCCAAATGCTCAACTTTGTATTTATTTCATTTGCACGCACACTTATGCAAAGGTCGCAGTGTGCTGAGAATAATCATAGATGTCTGGCAACTCTGGCAACGCCGTCGCTTGGACAACGCGGGCAACAAAACATGCACAATAAAACATTTCATTCCAAAGCTGTCAGTAGCATAAAATACACATCTGTTATAGTTGTAATTATAAAATAAACAAGTAATGGCCCAACCAACTGGCAGGCTGGCCTTTATTGCCGAATGGTTTCATGTGGAAGCGGGAATTACACGCACTTACCTACTAACATTTTATTTGAGCGATGGCGCCATCGAAGTGGTAAGTATTTATGTATTTATATGCAAACCAATGGCAGGTCGTTGACTGCTTCTGTTTTGCAGTTTGATCAGCGTAGCAAGAAAACCTTCTTGCGCCGCACCAAAATTCCCGAGCTGACACCACGCGATTTCTTCGTGGGCTCTAAGATCAATGTGTTCGGGCGTCCCTTCGATATCGTCGACTATGCCGATGAAATAACACGCAATACGCTGGCCAAATACCGAAAGCGGTAAGCGTGTCTGTACATACTCTACCTCCTTAAAGCTAAACGTCCTTTACGCAGTGGATTTGTCCTGCTCAAGAGTAGCATGTGGCCAAAGAATTTGGGCGATTTTCTTACAACGCTGATTGAAAATAAGATAAATATTAACAACGCCCTGATGGTTCAGTTTACGCCCAAGACAGTCACGCAGTTTCTGGCCAGCAAGCAGGACGACGATGTGCACACCTCGTAAGCATGCTGAAACCTTAAGCAAAAGCGATATAACAATAATGATTAATTGCAGGGTGCTCATGAATGAGCTGCTGACAGGACCGGCAATTAGCTTGGAGTTGATCGGCGACAATGTGTCAGAGATCATGTCCGCTTGCTCCAAGTATAATACAGAGAAAGCCTCGACTACAATTGTACTGTCGCCCAGCATGCAGCGGCTGTTCGAGCATGAGGATGTGCGCTACGGTTTTTATTGCCCTGAGAAAGAGGAGAATGTCGCAAAGGATTTGAAATTCTTTTTCGAGGAGCGCCACAGCATCATTAAGGAGTGCACTTTTAAGAACAGCACGCTGGCCATCATCAAGCCGCACATTATCAAAGATGGCTATCTGGGTCAAATATTAAACGAGATACTTACGTCCGGCTTTAAGATTACGGCCATGCGTATGCTGCTTATGGCACGCGTTAATTGCGAGGAATTCTACGAGGTGTATCGTGGAGTTTTGCCGGAATTTATACCAATGGTGGCCCAGCTGGCCAGCGGCGGTTGCATGTGCCTGGAGGTGGTCAGCGATGATCCGAATAAGAATGGGCATCAGGAGTTTCGCAGCTTTTGCGGTCCCATGGATCCCGAAATTGCCAAGCTACTGCGTCCGCATACACTGCGCTCCAAATTTGGCACCTCCAAGGTGCTGAATGCCGTCCACTGCACGGATTTGGCCGATGACACAAATCTCGAATTGCAGTACATGTTCAAGATACTCGAATGATTTCAATTAACATTTTTGTTTCATTTCATTTCACATTCTATGTGCGTGTGCGTGTGTGTAAATAAATTACAAGTACTATTCACATTTGCAATGCATTTAAATTTGAAATCTCTTGTGTTTATAGAACCAATTTTTGAATCAGCAGATATTGTTGGTGCTCTTTTCTACATTAGCAAAAAAAGATTTTCATCCCGATTTCTCAAAACACCTTCATTCATGTCATTAGATTGGTGATAGATAACTAATGAACTAACTTGGGAAGCAACCAAGCCGGCTGCTTGTATCTAACCGAACGGCAATGGGATCTATCGCAGAAAACTAAGGGTGCAGGTTTTTATGTTCAAGATTATTGATTGATATCGTGTAACTTTGTCGTTATTTTTATTTACAGACCTATTACTCAATCCGCTGAGTTTTTATTTAAAGTGTGCTTTTTATGCGGTAGCACTAGTCAATTCAAGTTGTATACATTTCAATCTCTATTGCATTTCGGAGCTGGCCAGATACAAAAACCAATACTAAAGCGGTAGCACAGCAACAGCAACAAATGCAGGTGATGCTACACACTAGCGCTGTGATTGCTGGAGCTGGGTACATCGTCCTGCAGATTGGGCAGCAGGACAACCAAGTCCCTGGCATGGATGTTCCTCTTGCGCTCCTGCAAGCCATAGTCATAGGCGAGCAGGGCAAATATAATAATGCAGACCAGCATCATCATTGCATAGAAGAAGTACTCGGCCTTTTGAGAGCTGAGCGCATCTAACTGGGTGACTAGCACAACAATGAGATTGCCAAAGGCATTATTCAAAAACCAGGCGGCGGTGACCACGGACTTCATCGAGGACGGCGCCTGGGTGAAGGCAAACTGCAGCCCTGGAATCGACAGCAGTAGTTCGCCCAACATGAGCAGAAGGAACTGAGGCAGCTGCCAGGCAATGTTGATGCTCTGACTGGGCGCCAGCTACAAGAATGTAAGTGTATATAAGTACAACTAATGTCTCAGCCAGTTAACTCACCATAATGCGATCCTGAAGAACTCCAGCGCAAAAGAAGGCACCAGCTGAGCAAATGCCGCCAATGGTTACGCTATGCAGCGGCTGCAGCTCCCAATTGCAAAATCGGCGTAGCATTGGAGCAGTCACATATTGCCAGAGTGGGATGAGCATGAACAGAAATATGGGGCCCACTGCCTTCGCCTGATCCGGCTGTATGGTAACGCCCAGCACAGTTGTGTTCATCATGGCCGCCTGAAATGTCCAGCTGGAGTCTTGCTGTGCGAGCAATGCAAAGTAAACGGGCAGTGGAATGAACAGCTTGCTAATCTGAAATGGTAATTTACACATGGAGTATATTCGCGACATATTTAAAAATATAATTAATTGGAGCAAAATTTTCAACATTAAACAAAACTTGGAAAAACCATGAACAAATTGACCTCAAGCTTAGAAATCGGTTATGTAGGTTTCCAGTCTACAAAGGGCATTTCTAGGATACCAAAAATTAGTTTAGAAGGTAGAATTGTGATTATTATACTCTTTTCGAAGATATAGAATAGTATATTCATTTTGTATGCTGTGTGTAATGCAAAGAATAAGGCGTCGGAGAAAACAGCACATCTAATTATTTAAAGACTATGTGTTTGTATGTTATCTGAAACGTATTTCTGTAATTGTTGTACAAAAATGTTAAATTTCTAACTTCTTTCGGGTATACTCACACGCAGCACTTTGGACACATCATCCACAAAATGTGCATCATAGTGGCCAGCGGCATTGTGCAACCAATAGTTGCATCTCTTGGCGGACTTGCGACGTCGCCACTTCTCCAGGAGCGCTGTCTTAATGCAGCCACAGAACTTGAAGAGTATATTATCGCCGGATAGCTTTTCCTTCTTGTAAAAGCATTTGCCAATCAGAAAGATGACTGCGAGAGCAACGAAACTTGTGCAAGGATGAAGGATAACAGCTTGGAGATCTACTCACCCCACGCCACCATGAAGGAGCTGCCCAGTGTGCCAAAGACAGCCGGATAGCAGGTACTCTTCTCAAAGCACTGCGTATTCGCACGCACAAATGGCGGCAGGATTTTGCTCAGGAAGATGCCGAAATAGTAGACAAAATAATAAATGGAGAAATAATCAGCCAAGTGGCCGGCCTGCTCGGGCAGCTTGAACTGGAGAGCGCCCAGCGAGGTGATGCAAGCGCGCACAGATCCATTACCCACAGCTATGAAGGAGATCGATACCAGCAAACTGCAGAAAATACATACATACACACATATTTGGAAGAAAATTAAAATATACTCTGGTCATTCTACTTACAACGCTGTGACCGGCATGCCCATATACGGAACTGATGTCATCGTCAGCAGCAGCCAGCCAAAGGCATAAAGGAAACAAAATCCGGATATGGTGCGCACATTGCCCATATAACTGTCCGCAAGAATGGCACCAATTATGGGACAGAATTGGCCAAAGAAATTGAAAATGTGCAACACAATCGTGGAGAAGCTTTCCGTAAAGTTCAGATCATCGCGCAAAAAGAGCACTAGGATGGCTGCGATATGGAAGAGGTATTAAAAGATACTATATTGTCAGCTCATCTGAATTACAATGTTATTTGACTAACTTTTGATTGTTCTCCAATAAAATCGGAATTGGAATTGCTGCTTGTATATAATATTCTACATATTGTTATTGAAAAAACTTAATGATTCCATCACAGATATTTGTAATGATGGAATCTTACTTGTTTTAATTGAGTTTACTAAACTTTGTTTTGAAAGTAATGCTCATATCTAAATGCATATACATATGTATATTTTGAAATGAAATCTTGGCTTATCGCTATAACAAATACAAGCCCTATGTCCTACATATTCAAACTGATTCTCAGCCGCTCTCAGACTGTAATTTATTTAATTGAAGTGCTAGTCATTACAAAAAGACCTTGTGATCATAGATCATCCATGTACATATATATATGCAAGCTATCAATGAGACCTCCCATTGTGTTTGTGCGCTTCTACTGACTGATAAGCTATACTTTTGGAAAATTTCGACAATACAATGGCAGATTACTGTAAACGACCTAAGGCAACTGCATTATACTGGTACTGGTACTGGTAGTGGTACAAAGTGTGTCATCGCGGCCCACTTCCACTTACTGCGCATGCCATTCGCCGCAAATGCCTCAAAGAACTTGGTGGCTAGTATAAAGCAGACGGCACGTGGATATCTGTACTCGATGCGTATGTTGGATATGGGCGCGAACCCATAGTTGGGCAGTGAACTGCGGGGTCTCCTCAGCTTCTCATGCTCCCCGAAATCAGATAGTGAAGCGGCCGATGTCTGTGTGAGTTCCGCCAGTGCTGGCAAAGCTGTTGAGTGCAAGGTGTTCAGTTGACACAGCATATCTTCTAAGATCTCACTTATCTAATCTGTAAAACTCACTTTCTTCGGAGCCAATTTCCGTAGCGCGGAACATTTTCCAGGTGCTTTAGCCACCGCTCAACGTGAACGAACTCAACTTGTTTGTGTGCTGCCTTTGTGGTCGTAGGAGAGCTCAGGTTACCAGCGTTGTGTCCGATACGGTTGCCTTGCGGCTGCGGCTTAGTGTCTCCCAATGCGCTTTATTCTCGCTTGTTGTTAACGTCTTGTATGCGCGCACCCACGCTAACGTCCGTTGCGCAGTGAGACGCTCTAGCTACTGAAACGCCCAAAGACGCGGAGCCGGCGACGGTTTCGTTTGTGTTTCGTAGACAGCGTGCACTCAAGAGCAAACATTGCGATATAAGCAAAAGCAAAAGCAAAGCAAATGCATCTTTGCACTGCGGCCAGGTTATCTCTGTATTTGCATGTCATGTGCTTGCCACTGCACAGATAAGCCCAAGTCGCGCTCAGTCAGGCGAAGCGAGTCACGGGACTAACACAGTGATAAGGATGCTGCAACAACATTGATATTAACATACATAGGTGCACAGTCGCAGTTCGTATTTTACAATGGATTTTTATTTAAATTAGGCAGAAAAGGTATTTAGCTCGGCACACGAAACCAACTAGATAATTAAAACTAAACACGGATCTGGATGATACATCGATGAAATTCGCAATTCGCAATTTGCAATTTGGTTGCATACAGAACGAGATGGAGGCTAACAACCAACCAACAACCATTGCCAGAAATGTGTACAACACACTCGGCACAGCTCACACCAGCTTCTTGGCCTCGAAGAAGCTCTTCAGATGACGCATCTGCCAGAAGCCCATGCAGACCAGAACGACTGTCTGCGCCAGCGACCACCACAGCACACGTGAATTGGTGCTCTCGCTGGTGTGACGGAAACGCTCCTCGCGGTACCGCTGATAGTTCTGCTCCTTGGTGATCTGCTCGACCTGGTCCAGCAGCTGGCGTATGCGCAGCTGCAGCTCTGTCAGCTTCTCTTTCTGCGCTACATTGGCATAGTCGATGGCGTGCTCGCCCACCTGAATGTCCAGATGCACGCGCAGCTGGGCACCATTGAACCAGGCGGTGCTGTTGGAGTACATGCAGATGACGTGCTCGCCGGGCGTGTGCGACGTGAAGGACATGCGTCCCTGCGAGCTGTAGACGCGCGAAAGGATCACCTTATCATCACTGTCGCGCACCTCCACATGCATGCCAATTCCAGGCGAGGAAGGCATGAAGCCGTTGGAGCGCGGATCATACAGCTCCACCTTGTAATTAACTGCAAGAGTAACATTATACAAGGCGGTTAGTCGCTAGGCGGCACAGCTTGGAATATTGCTGATGCTTACCAATCACAGTAGTCTCATCGGGCACCTCCTCAATGAAGCATTTGCGCTCCGTTTCCGATATGTGAAAGTACAAACCGCAGGCGCTGTGTAACGCACACAGCGCGAGTACCAGGTAGATTAATTGGTTGCTCATTTTTGAAGAAATTCCACTTGAGCTACGATTATTTGTAATTACAAAAACTAAGCTCGCCGACACGTCATGAGAAAATGGCAAAGTGGCTACATTGACAATTTCCCATTTGACAACTGCGAGAGAGCTGCCACTTGGCAAACGCACGCACACACACGTTCACATAAACAAACAAAAGTAGGCCGTGCTGGCAACGCTGTTCAAACAGCTGTGTCAATGTTTAAATGTTGAGCATAGGTGGCAGCATTTTTAATAGCACACCGACAGCAGTCACACACACACGCACTCACACACGAAAACAAGCAGTTGCTGCTCGGGCTGGCAACGTTGATGCAACAGCTGTTCATTTTGTTGACGTTTAACTTTTTGTCATTTCGAGTGCAATATTGCAATAAATAATGGACCTAATATTACTTATAGGCATTGCAATAGCGCTACTGGTTATCCTACTCACGCTTTATTTTCTGCAGAAGAAAAATGCGCCAACAGGTGGGATATTCAAATTAATAACTTGTGATTTTGGTATACATGTACCTTGAAACACCTTCCGTATAGAAACAAAGGTAGCTGCGCAACCACAACGTGGCGTCCCACAGCGCGCTCAGGAAGGTGTGCCCAGACGTGCCCAAATTGCGCGCAACCAACGAAATCGCTTGCGCGCGAATCCAAATGCTCCCGCTGCAGTAGCTCCAGCAGCAGCTGCGCTCGACGCTGCTCTAGATTCTGACGATGACGAAGCTGGCGACGAGAATGGGCCGCGAGTGCCGCAGGGTGCTGTGCTGGACGAGAAGATGGGCGCGAAGAAACGCGCCAAAATGGAGGCAAAGGAGCAGAAGCGCCTTCAGCGTGAGCAGGAGCTGCACGATCGGGAGCAGCGCAAGGTGAAGGATGCCAAAGAGGAAGCGGAGCGCAAGCAACACGACGACCTCGAAGCGGAGGTGGAGCGCAAAAAAGTCGAAGCTGAGCGTTTGGCCAAGGAAGAGCGCGAGCGCAAAGAGCACGAGGAGTATCTGAAAATGAAGGCAGCCTTTAGCGTTGAGGAAGAGGGCTTCGAGGAGGGCGATGCCGATGAGAAGGAGAGTCTGCTGGCCGACTTCATACAGTACATCAGGGACAACAAGGTCGTTCTCCTGGAGGATTTGGCCACAGCGTTCAAGCTGAAAACGCAGCAGGCCATCGAACGAATTCAGGAGCTACAGGCTAATGGCACCATAACCGGCGTCATCGACGATCGCGGCAAATTCATCTACGTCTCCGAAGCGGAACTGGTCGCAGTAGCTAAGTTCATTAAGCAGCGGGGTCGAGTGTCCATTGCCGACCTAGCGGAGAGCAGCAATAACTTGATCAATCTAACGCCCGTTGCAGCCAGCGAGGGTGGCGCCTTATGAGATTTGTTAGCCTACTGTAAATTAGCTACTTGTATAGTTGAAGTGTGTGAATATATAATATACATATAGTGTATCGGTCAAGACTTGATGTGGTAACCAGCGCATTATTTATAAAAAAAAAACTTTGCTGAATAGTGAATGTTCGTTTGATAGGTTAATCTGTCACATAATAGATGTCACTGTCAAGCTGTCACATTTTTCGCTTTAGCATTTTGTTGTCAATAGATTTTGAAGGAGCGATTTAAGGAATTCCTGTGATAAGCAGCGTTGGGATTTGACAGCAAGCAACATAGTGCTGAGCTTTAAAAACCATTAGAGCCGCTGCAATTACAATGCACACTAAGAGCAGCGACTTCTGCCCTTACGCATGCAATAACTAATGTATTTACTCAATTTGTTCATTAATAGCTTGTAAATAATTCAGATCGTACGGCACGAATAGTTAGATCGCTTTAATTACACATAATTACCCTATTTCAGGGTATATAAACAACATTTTGCTTGAAGAGTAATTAAACTTATGCCATATCATCATCGCTGTCGTCCATTTCTTCGTCGTCATCATCCTCCTCGTCACTAGTGACATCCGGATCTGACGCTTGTGCTCTGCACTTGGGGCACTGGCATACGAATATATAATTCTCGCGCAGTGTTTTGTGCCTGGAGTGGCGACTGCGCTCCAACTGACACTCATCCAAGTAGGAAATGCAAATCTCATCGCCTTTCTCGATGGGCGCCAGCGCTTTCAGTACAACAATGTCGTTTGAGTACGGGAACGTGGACTGTGCATTCGGGACGCAGCTGTGATTGATCTTGCTCTGCAGGATGTACAAGCCGGAGCCCTCGTTGTTTAGGAATTCGCCAGCAACTGTTTTAGAGATATGATTTTGAAAAAGTCTCAGAATCAAAGCAGATGCTACTTACAATCCCCTACTTTGGCGTATAGCTCATCAATGACCGTGTCCAGCTGCTCCTTGTCCGCATCGGGCAGCGGCAAGTCGGAGACTTTGGTTACCCACTGGGCCAGCACGCTGGTGGCAATACCCTGACTGTTGGTGCCCAATATGCCCATCAGCGTCTTGAACGCATCCGGTGTGGTGAACTGTCAGGTAAAATTAACTTATTAGACATGCAGAACGTGTAAGCTTGGAGGTCACTTGCCATAGCGAACTCCTCGCTCTTGAAGGCATTGCAGAATGCAGCATATAGTTGATCCATTTGCCGCTCAAAGTTCTCGCCCAGCATCTTGTGGTAGATCTTCTGTTCGCGATTGACAATCAACGCTTGAAATGATTGCAGTTGCTCCAGAAATTCCGGCTTTTTGTTGCTCTGCTGATACATGGCCATCAGGCGCACGATTAGCATTATTGTGCCCGTCTCTGGCGGATAGTGCATCTTCTTCCAAGTCTCGTTCAGAACATTGATGGGATGCGTATCGTCGGCCCGAAAGGCACCCATGCACGCCACGCGATGATAGCGCTTCTGTGCCTCCACCAAACAATCCTCCGAGCAGTAGCGCACCTTGCAACGAGCGCACTGAGTGAATTGTGGGTACCAGACAGCTGTGGGATCATGTTCCGCCAGCGGCACTGCAACCGCCTGATTGTTGGCCAAACGCCGCACGTTCTCCAGCAATGTCTCTAGCTAAAAAGTAGTGAGGCTTAAGTAGAGGATTGGTCAGGATTCAGGCTTACCTACCGGTCGCATACAATGGTCACAGGCTGCATAGCCGTAGGCTGTATTCCATGAGAACTGATGCGATACGAACGGCTCCTCCTCAAAGATGATGTCATCGACTGCAAAACTTTTCGTAGCTATCATAGCCCGCCCCTTGCCGGGCACCTCTTGTATTTCGAAATGGTTCATCTCGTCGCCCAGCACAATTGGAATTTAACATAAACAAAGCAAGTGAAATGCTCTTTGAATATGCACGTGCGAGTTGGTTTGTTGATTTGATATCGATATCGATATTTATGGCTTGATACGGCAATCCTATAGCGATAGTTAAATCGAAATATTTGGCTCTTAGCGCAGCTGAGATTTATCCGATATTGTTGTGAAACATGGTTCTTCCGTATTGAATATTAGAGCAGTGGTAAACAACATAAATGCAGCACAGAACTACTTACGATACTTAACGGTATTCATTTGTTTTGTTGTTGTCACGCATTTCTTGCCTGCCTTTGTCACATTTTAGCAATTGCGCTTCAGTTTTATTATGAACAGTGATGAGCGCATGTTTCTTATCGCACGTAATCGATACTTCGTAAATAGTTTCAGCAAGAAGCCGCCAAATATATCAATTTTAAATTGCAAATGTACCACATTTAGGGACCGTTAGGATTAGCTTGTGTAGACAGTAATCAACCCACTCATCTGTGCCCTTGCCAAGTTCCAAGTAAAAAAAATATTAAATAAAAATAAACATGAATTTTTTATGACTTGTACTATGCTATTATATAATAATCAATTACATAATTTAAAATTTGTAGACATGCTAATGTAATTTGTTGATTTTTGTTTTTTTCTTTCTTTTAAATATAATATATATAAACATTTTTGTTAACAGGTGTGTGTGTGTGTGTGTGTGTGTGTGTGTAGTTTTTGTTGTGTGTTTTTAGTTGCTTTTTGTAAAATACATAATTATAATCATAATAATAGTTTATAATTGTAATCATATTTTCTCATATATAATAATAACTTTGCGCCTAACAACTAATAATATTCAAATATAATTTTTTGTTTTTCCTCTCTCTCTCACTGCAATTTATTATTGTGCTTTCCATTGTTGGTTTTTTTTTTGGGTTGCTTTCCTTCTTCTTTTGTTGTTTAATTAATTTAAATTATTTATTCACTAACCAGCGCCATTTCACGCGCCGTGGGCGTAGCCAGCGTCTGGCCGAGCGCCGAGGCAGCCGAAACGGCACTGCTCAGCCCATTATCCTCGTGCTCAACTGGCGCCTTTTTGCGCTGCAATTCGTGATCCTCGTGCAGATCATCATCATCATCATCATCCACATCATCATTGTCTTCGTCGTCGTCATCGGCTTGCGCCTCATCGGCAAAGGACACTTCGGCTGGACTGTTATTGCTATCACCATTGATCGCCGCCACAGCCGTTGAATGCTGATTATTATTATTATTGTTGGCTTTGTCTTCACTGGCGGATTTATTGTTATCACTATCAGCATCGTTTATGGGCGCAGCGGCATCCGCACTCGCATCCGCACTCGCATCCGCACTCGCACCCGCACTCGCTCCCGCTGCTGCTGCTGCTGCTGTCTCCTCCTCGGGTATATCCTCGATAAGGCTGCGATTGCCGGAGCTGACTGCCGACGGACTGCGTGGCGGCACCGTCGTCTCCGCCTCCACTTCGGCGACTTTGCGCAACAGCACCGGATCGGAGGCACGCAGCGAACTCTCTGAGCCGCCGACACCCTCACCGCTGGGCCGCAGCACCAGATAGAGCAATATGTCCGAGAGGGAAATGATGCCAATGACTTTGCGCTGATCGTCGACAACGACGAGGCGATGCACCTCGGCGCGCACAATGCGCTCCATAATTGTATAGAGCGATTCGTCCAGATTGCACTTCTGGACACCCTCGAACCACTCGTTGCGATGCTCGTTCGCCTTGCGCAGCGAGACATCGAGATCGTTGTAGGTCTTCTCGGCAGCGAGATTCTGCAAGAACGAATGATATCAGTTTCATATATGCTTGTCTCAATTGGCGAATGTCAAAGCTCTACTCACAATCACATCAAACTTGGCATAAATGTCAACGAGTCGTCCTTCAGAATTCGACCAGCGGCAGTGCGGAGACGCGTCGCTCCACAAACTTCTTGAGCGCTGTGATGATGCTTGTGCTCTCGTCGGCGGTCTCGATGTTATCGTAAGTGCCAATCTTCAGATCGCGCAAACTCTTCTCCATGTATGCGGGCTTTGGTAATGCATTAATCTGCAAGAGATTATTGAGTTGTAGTGCAACTTGAATATTAACAAGTGGGGAAGGATTATCTTCGGCGTGCCGAAGATTTTATACTCTTTTCGAACCTATAGGCAATTTTCACTCTGCCAACTGCACCACTGAAATTTCATAAGCTGTACAAAATCGTTTTGTCGCGTAACATTTTTTTTTGTTCTAAGAATATTTAATTCATTGCCAGTTGTATAGCAGCTATAAGATATAGTGATCCGATCTGGCCGGCTCCAACCAATGTGATGTCTCTTTGAATAATAAGTATCTATGCAAAGTTTCATCGCGATAGATTAAAAAAACATGGGATATATGGCCAAAACCGACTTCGAGTTGTATGGCAGCTATAAGATGTAGTGATCCGATCCAGCCGGCTCCAACCAAGGTGATAAGTATCGGTGCAAAGTTTCATCGCGATAGATTAAAAAAAACATGGGATATATGGCCAAAACCGATTTCGAGTTGTATGGCAGCTATAAGATATAGTATTCCGATCCGGCCAGCTCCGACCAATGTGCTGTCCCCTGGAATAATAAGTGTCTGTGCAAAGTTTTATCGCGATAGCTCAAAAACTGAGGGACTAGTTTGCATACATACAGACAGACAGACAGACAGACAGACAGACAGACAGACAGACAGACAGACAGACAGACAGACAGACAGACAGACGGACATGGCTAGATCAATTTGTATTGTCATTCTAAGCATACTGGCAGTAACTTTTGGGGTCTCCGACGCTTCCTTCTATGCGTTACAAACTTCAGGACAAACTTAATATACTATTTTTCTTCGAAAAGAGTATAAAAATTGGCTATAGAAGTGTACTCACATATAAAAACAGGAACCTCAGTATGCGTTTATGTGTCAATATGTACAAAACATTGCCATTCTCTGGATTAATAACAGGCAGTCGATGAATGCGGCTGTGTATGAGAATTTTGATGGCATCGTAAAGGGAAGCGTCGGGTCCGATGCTGACCAAAGGCATCACCTCTTTGTGTAGCACGCCTAGAAGCCCAATCAATATTAAATATCATATGCAAATTCGATAAATGGCAAACACTTACTGCGCCACGTGTCCAGCTTGTGCTCCTCGAGCTGTTCCATGGACGCATTGGGTGACTTATAATACATTTGCAAGATCTTGATAAAGTCCGTGATGGTCAGCATGCCCACAAACTGTTGCTTCTCCGAATCCCAGAGCGGCGCCGCACGGACACCATTGTAGACCAGTGCGTAGAAGGCCTTCTTCACCAGCAGTTGGGTATCAAAAACGACCAGTTTGGCGGAGGTGGGTATCAGATCGTAGCTTTTGTGAAAACGAAAGAACTTCACAAAGATCTGTGAGTCATCCTCCTCTGTAAGAGACATAAGTATACAGGAATTTAAGTTTAGCTGCGAATTGGATATAGCTAGGTTTGAGTTTAACTCGAAGTATATATTATAATTTCAAAGTTAAGGATAAAAGGCACCAAAATATCATCAAATATATATAAGTATTAGAAACTATTCTTTGATGAACAGAACAAAAATATAAATATGCTCTTGCTATTTTTTTTAGAATATACATACAGACTATTTTAATTCAAATTGTTCTTTTCAAATTTTCTTTTAATGTTGGTTTAGACGTAAAACCTTTTTATGTGTAGTTTTAATTTTTTAAAAGATTTAAATTTAAAATCTTCAAAGATGATCTAATTCATAAATCGGATACACAGTTTGCAGCAGCACCTTTCTTGAGGAGCTGGGCAAGCAGACGCTTCCAGCCGTCGGAGATTTGCTCAAACTCTTTGATGCTCTCCAGTGGATAGTAGAGGACATCTTTGGGTCGACCGCTGCCGCCGAGCACCAAGCGGCCCGCATGATTCGAGTAGAAGTGCAGCTGTAACATGCGGGGAGCGGGAATAGCAGGGGGCTTGGAATCAGCCACAGCGAGGCGGCATCAACATCAGCTCAATGGATGCTCACAATTAACTGGCGCACACTCCGATTTTTGAATTGATTTCACGGCGCTAATTGAACGACTAATTGAGCCAGTGTCACAGCTAACAGCGGCTTAACAGCAGCTTTACAGCAGCGCGCCTTTCCACGCGCTTCTCACTGTTACAAGCGAGGCAAACACACGACAAGTGCAGTGAGAACTAAATATTTGTTCACTTTATTATTGTATTTGTGATACCGTTTAGCAATAAGAACAGCAATTGCTTTTTAAATATATAAATACGGACTCGCCATAAATTTGGCTTTTTTGTCTGCATTTCAATAAATTACATTTAGACATTTTAATTAACATAAATTTAGCGTAGAAATAAAAGTGTGTGGCGAGAACGAGCAACAGCCAACAACAAATAGAAGAAACGCAAAAATTGTGTTTATAGTTTCGACAATTCTTCGGCAATTTAATTCATTCAATCCAAATATTGTCAACTACCGCTAGAGAGTCGTCGACGCGCTCTATGCAAACGAATAAACATTAAGGCGTTCCGATGGGTGTTAATCAAATATATTTATGCCACGCCACAAGCAAATTTATATGCCCGCCTCATCAGCTGTCAACGACTGATAAATGCAGAGACCGAACCCCCAAAAAGAAATTCATATTATGCATTGTCTGAGTTTGTCGGAGCGCCTTTTAGAGAACATTAGGTAAATATTTGTGCCAAGAAATTAATTAGCCCGCACAAACAGTGCTCCCCTTTCGTTCTCTTTGGCTCTCTGGGGACACGCGTTTAATATATCCCAGAAAATAGGAAAAATATGTGCGATATTATAATTAATGGCAAATGCCTTTGACTTTGAGCTGTTGGAAATATAGAAACTATCATTTGCCAAATGGAACATTTTAAAAATATGAACATGCAAATGGATCAAAGACAAATTAACAATATTGTCTTGGTTTTCTGGAAGGAAGTAGAAAGAATTTTTAATAGATCAATATGAAATTTGGAATACACTAGTGATGTGTAAATTATAACTTATTAGAGCAAACTGTAACTGAATTTTTGTTATCTGTTTAGGTTTATTTAAGGTTCTTTAAGTTTCATACTCATATGATACTTCTTTGCATATTTTCAGAAATTTAGATGGCATTTCTTTTCAAATATTTTAAATTTTGCAACATTTTCTTCTTAATCTTCTTCATAATTTCATCTTCTACGCTGTTGTGTTTTTATTTTTTTTTACAAATGAAAAGCTGTCCGCGTTGACAAAGCTGCCAAAAAGACAGAAGGAGAAATATCTAAATAAAAAACGAAGGCTAGTATACAAAACAAAATAATAAGCCTTTAATGAAATAATAAATATCTTTAAATGAGTTCTGTAAACATATTTGTTGTGGTTTAGAAAAACTGATTATATTGAGTTTTAAATTGTTGCCATGGCAAAGGGTTTATAACTAAAGCAATGAAGAAGAAGATAGTAAAAAGGTGAAGGCTGTTCCCACAGACACTTTCAATGTGTGTATAGTATGTATGTATGTATGTATATATGTATGTATCTATAAATCTCGTTGGGTATTATCTATTTGTTGTTGTTGTTGCTGTTGCTGTTCTGATTGGTTTCTATTTCTTTTTTATATCGTTTTTTCTTTTGTATAAGCGCGTCGCGCACAAGTTAATTAAAATGCTTTGAGTTCTTTTTTTTATTTTTCTTATTGTTTTTGTTTTTATTTTCGAACAATTGCAAAACAATTTCAATTGTGGCTGATGGCGTCGCGGCGCCTCGATGAATCTATAGACGAATGAATATTCGTATTTGTCTAAGCCATTTTCTCTTAAAATTCTTCAACAATGACTAATGACCGTGGGGAAGGGGGTAAAGTGGGATTGGGGGGCTGTGGGGGAAGTACGTGGGTGGTTTGGGAGACCTTCAACTGCACTTTGGGTTGCCCGATCGTTAGTTAATATCTAACATTTAGTCGGTTATTGTTGTTGGTTTAAGGCAATATCAATTTTATATTTGGTTTTTAGCGCGGCGCTTTGCTTGTTTATTTGTCGCCCGTCTAAACGTCTCGAGATTTTATCATAAACTGATTCTATAGTCTCTGTTGCTGTTTTTGTATATTTCGCTTTTCCCACTGGTCGGAAAAAGCGAAAAAGTTTTTCGCCAAAGCACAAAACAAAACAGCACAAAAACAAGAAAGAACTAACAATTTCGGGTAGCCGCAGAGTAAATACTCTTGCTGATATTGTGATCTTAGCATTATTTTGTAGTTAGTATATCTCAACAAAAAAGTTTCAACCGATGTTTTCTATACGGAATTATCTGCGATCTGCCCAAATGCGATAGCTTTAAATCTCAGAGATTATCAATTCACTTCAGCATTTTGAACAAGTATATTTTGTTCTCAATAATTTCAAAATCCTAATATCTTCTGAAAGGGCAGACAAATAGTAGTATACAAAGACTGAGAAAGGCAGGCGCTTATGTATATTCAAAATCAATTTCTAAATTACTCGCTGGTTGCCGATATAAACAACCGAAAATTGCGGAGAAAATTGTATAATCTATAGCGGCAGATTCGAAACAGCTATCATATTGAATATGACGCTAATGATGTTCATGAAATGTCTCAAATTGGCAACAAATTGAATAAATATGCAACTGAGAAATCAAAGAGAATGAAAGAGAGAAAGGGAAAGGGAGAGGGAGACAGAGAGCAACGCAAAGAGCATCGAAGAACATATATATACATTTTGGGCGTACTTGGGTGCTTATAATTAGCGCAAATGAAAGCAAAACGGGGAGGTGTGTTCAACATCTACGTCAACTAGATACGCATCACTAATAGAGCCTATCTATATATACTTAGTATATGAGAGCGTGTATCTATATGGATGCTTTATAACTATAGTAGAATGTTCTTGTCGTTGGACGCCTACGCATATTCTGTACACTTAATCCCTGTGATATATGATTTTGATTAAATCAAAATATATATATTATGTCGTCGTGTGCCCACAGACAAGAAACAAGTCGAATTCTATCGGCCTCTTGGTCCGTTGCCAAGTGTAGCTGCTAATTTATTTGAGCGATATTTGAATTTGTTTAACAGACTGCTTCGTTTACTTACCGAAGTCTGATAGATTGACCTTGTCCAGGAAAGGATCGGCACGGGGTAACTGAAATATAGGTAAAGTAAAGAAATAGTTATGCTTATTTTATATA
Organism: Drosophila flavopinicola; assembly: GCA_035042425.1. Lineage (NCBI taxonomy): Eukaryota > Metazoa > Arthropoda > Insecta > Diptera > Drosophilidae > Drosophila > Drosophila flavopinicola. Next base: position 375,073 of record JAWNLL010000242.1, on the reverse strand, counting down.
ACAACAAACGAAAACGTGTGTAAATGTTTACGTTACATGTGTAACATAATGTAAACATCGCTTACTTTAACTTAGATATAAAAGCTTACTTAAAAAAAAAAAACAATTGGCGTTACGTTACACAAGATAATAACGTAATCTTAAGCAAATATTTTGTTTATGTTCTAAATACGTCTAAATAAACGTATTTATTCTCCGAATTAAAGCACTTGCATAACAAGTAATACTAAGTAACGGAACGCTGTCAGATAAACAGTTTAAATAGAACTTACATACTAAATGGGTTAACAAATAATACCAAAATACACTGCAATCGCAGCTTCCGTTATCATTTACAAGTTCCAATTGGGGGCCCAAAAAGTGTTTTATATTTGGGTCAAGCAATGATTGTCACGTTTTCATACCAAGTTCAATTTAGCTAATAGGTATACTTATATACATATGTATATATATGAATGAACGTACGCAATTCTCTAAGGCGTATTCACCTAATCGTAAACAGGCAACGCAATCACAGATAAAAAAGAACGCAAACTTCAATTAATTATTTATGACTGCAACTCTATCGTGCTCTTTCTCTCTCTCTCTCTCTCACTCTCGCCATCTATTTCAGCTTTGTTGTTTATGCGTTCTAGGTGTAGCATACAAAATAATAGTGTTATCTCAAATTAGCATTGAAATGTGCAATTGTGGAATAAGTAGCAGTAGCATTTGCACAGTTTGCAATATCTGTGACAATTAAGCAGAGAGTAACAGAGCTAACGTCGGTCTCTTTCGCTCCTCAGCGTGCTGTCAGCCAGCTACTCGAAATGACCAAATGCGACAAACGCGCCAAGGCAATGAACTGACAATGAGAGTGCGAAAGCGGTTAGGTAAAATAAGGTGAATGCAAGATAAAAATGCCTACACTTGCAATTACAAACGAGCAACGAAGACAAAAAGCTCAGTTGACCCAGAATCTCAGTGACTCTCGGACTGATTAAAATGCCCCCCAAAAAATGCATTGCACAGAGCTTTTTTTCAACAATTTCCCCCATGTCTCTATTTCTGCGCTCTCGCGCTCTACCTCTCGCGCTCTATCTCTATCTCTCGCTCTCTCTCTCTCTCTCTGCTCTCTCTTGACTTACGCTAATTTTTCGCCCTGGATGCAGTTGTTGTTGCTGCTGCTGTCGCTTCCATTGCTCGATCTGCTCAATGCTGTAGTCGCTGCGACGTCGCAGCAGCAGACACTGATGCACCGGCGCTGGCGACGAATGGCGGGAGTGGGGGGAGTTGTGGGTGCTCTGGGTGCGTCGCTGATAGACAAGCGACTGCTGCAGTCCAGTTGCAGCCAGTTCGCTGTGCGCCGCTGCCGGTGAATGACCTGCGGACAGCCGCTTGCCTGGCTGCAAGCCATTTGCAATGCTATTGCTATTGTTGTTGCGCTGCTGCTGCTGCGGTTGTTGCTGCGGTTGCGGCTCTTGTTGTTGTTGTTGCTGGCTATTCTTATTGCTGTTGCTATTGCTATTGCTTATTGTTGCCTTGCGGCGCAGCAGCGCTGCCGGCATCGCCGCCGACAGCGTTGCTGAGAGTTTTCTGCCGTCTTTTTGTTTGGCTTTAGCTGTTATGTTGCTGCTGCTACTGCCGCTGCCGCTGCTGCTGGCACTGATGTTGTCATCGCGTCTGCTTACGTGCTGCGAATGACGTTGGCCATCTACGAAATCAGTTAGATTTGTACTATTCAGCAGCTGATAGTTTGCGCCGGCAGTGCGGCCATTATTTGAGAGCAAAGTGGGCAGATGGCTGAAGCGCTTCTTGCGATACAGCGGCGAATTGCTGAGAGAGCGCGCCTTGCGAGCAACCTTCGCATGCAAACTGTCGCAGCTGCCAGTGATGTTCTCAATGTTGCTCTCGCAGCTGTTGTTGTTGTTGCTGTCATTGTCGGGCAGATTTGGGTCAAAGCGCACGCTCAATTTGTTGCTCTGCGGTAATTTGAAAGCTGTCTGCTGTGACACACCTGCTGTTGATGCTGCTGCTGCTGCTGCTGAGGGCAGCACGCCAATGCGAGGCGTGCTCGACTCAAAGGCGGAATAGCGTCGGCGATACATGTGTAAGGCACACAAACACACTTGCACTCTAAACTAAATATGCATATATAGTATACATACACGCACACACACGCACACACTGATAAACTGCTCTCGCGTGTAATGCAAACAATGCGTAGATGATGAAAATTCGCAAGCGGACGTTGTTTTTAGTCGCTGTGTGCTTTTTTTCTCTGTTCCGGGCACGTCTGCGCGCTCCCAAATGTAAACGTAAACTGGTTAACAGTTTGTTGAGCACTGCGCGCCATATGATCGTCACATGTGTGTGCGTGTGCGTGCGTATGTGTGTGCAAGTGCTAAAGCTTAAGCAAACACACATATACACACACACACAAGTGCCAAAGAGAGGCCAATCTATGGCGTATCGAAGTTCAAACACTCTAAACAAAAGGTTTCCACGCCATTGAATACTTAATATTATTTAAACACTCCGTCTAGGCTATTAAAAACATATAGAGCAGACAGCTTTTAGTATAATCTATAATTTATGTTAATTATATGCTCTGCAGCGCTGTATTGCCAGTTGCATTGCGATAAGTATACGATCTGGCAATGCAAGTGTATAAGAACCCACAAAAATAAGCATGGCATTCGCTTGTTCGCATTCTTGAAGCTTCTTCAGCAAAGTAAACTCATATATGTATGTACGTATGTACATATACATATATTGCAGAGAGAGAGAACGGGAGAGCCCAAAGAGACTGCGCCAAGTGCTAAGTGCTCACCCATGGTGTAATTACTAAAGGTGGAGTAAACTATTTTACGAGCTGCCACGCCAATTTCACGAAGCTGTCGTTGCTTCGTTTTTTTTACGAGCGAGCTGCCAGCAGTTGCCTGCCGTTTGGTATGCTTGTGTATGTGTGTATATGTGCTTATGAATGCGTGCATTAACGCTTGTAGAACACATACAAGCACAAATACATTCACGCATACAATCAAACATTTCTGAAAACAAAAAAATTCATCCGCATGTCGACCTGCTTCAACGACGTTCAGGAAACGACTGGCAAGCTAGGCAGCTGAATAGATTCACCACACAGTAGTTTACTCCACCTTTAGTAATTGCACCATGTGCTCACCCACATGTAGGATAAGCTGTGGGCGACTGCTAACAGCGTCATTACAGAGAGAGAGAGAGAGAGAGAGAGAGAGAGAGAGCGAGAGCGAGAGAAGCCGACACAGCAGCAGTGAAAAGCTTCTTCTGTAAATTGACTCGAGTTGCGGACTGATAAACAAAGTAAACTGTGCCATAGATTGTGGGCCTCGTTTGAATGTCGAGTGCGAGATAGACAGAGAGTGGGAGAGAGAGAGAGATAACTGAAATTCAAATTCGTATGGTCTACGCATTAGGCAATGAAATGTGAATTATATGAAATGTGCGCGCTAATTAATCATCATTAGCAGGAGCACCTACCTATAACAATAACAAGCAAGTGACAAAATATGCGGGGCTTTCACCGCAAGCTGACGTCAGGAGCAAATACAGGCAGACAGAAAGAGAGAGAGAGAGAGAGAGAGAGAGAGAAAGAGTGAACCAACAATTCTTAGCATAAGCGTTAAATATTGTGTTTGGTTCTACTTGTTCGCATGCAACTATATGGATATACACAAACAAGAATGGTACATTGTTAAAATAAATACGTTTTACAATATTATATTATTTGTAATTCTTGAATGAATAGAAATAATTAAATACCATGTAATTTGAAACATTCTGAACAGAGCTACAATCAGAAATCATAAACTACTACCCACTGTACTCAGTAGTAAATATGGTATAAACCAGTTCCGCTTTAATGACCACGTTGCAGAGTGTGAAAAAAAAAATGGTAAACAACGCGTTGTAAAGAACATTTAAGCCAGTTACATTGACCTTGCCGTTGCGTCAACAAAACATAAAACAAAGTGCTTGTAGATAATAATAGTCAGGTTTGATGACAATACTGCCAAATTGAAGTGGCCTACACTCAAAATGATAAAACTGATGAAATTATGACTAATTTGTTGAACCAATCACTTTATTTGCTGGCGACTCTACAAAAAGTATTAGTTGCAAAGCAACAACAAATTCAAGCTGTCAATGTACATTAACAGCTGTTAAGCGGCAATGTTAACAGACAAACGCAAAGAGCATTGCATACTCGAGGGCGACGAAATAAAAAAGGGAATGAAATGTAAGCTGCTTAAATAAAACATGTGCAAGAAAATTAATGCGGCACTTTACCTAGAAGAGATATTATGCAAACGAAAGCGTAAAGAAGAAGTAACGTAAAACAAACAGCACTATGCTGGAAATAAAAAAAAAGGACAAATGATCTGATGTAAATTTCTTTAGTTAAGACGGCCTTTGAAATACCTAAAACTACCATAACTTGGTCAAAACTGATCCGATTTTCGTTCCCGAGGCAGTTGTGATCATGGTTTGACATCTTTAATATTTAAGTTTTAAGCAATTCTGAGTTTTCGACTTAATATTTCGATTTTGAAAAAGGTATCCTTAGAAAAATATAAATTTCCCCAAATTTATATAAAGACGTTTACCTATGGAAAACAATATCAAATAACCTAATATACAAGTCATATGTCAGTTTTCAATAGGATTATTCGATTAGGCGCTATTAAAGACTTAACTAGGTTTTAATTGCCTAAAGTGGATTTTAGTTTTGCAAGAGTCGATCAAAGGATTACTTACACCTCTGGAGTCTCTGAAGAGTATGGCTGCATGGTGTGGATCTAGAGTGCCATCGCCACGATAGCTGCGACCAGCTGCACCAACTGAAGCGCGTCTCTTCTCCAAGTCCGCCGAGGCGCGACGCATGTGCGCACCTGATAAAAACAGAGGATAACGAAATAAATATTGTGACTGGGATTGGTATAAGGAAAAGCTAAAGCTAAGCTTAACTATAGGAAACAGCAAGTATCAGACATTTTGACTTATTTGATAGTGCGATAACTCTTAAAATATATAGTAAACAAACGACAAATATGTTGACCGCATTTTACCTTCTTTGACAATGCGCTCATATATCTTATAGGTCTCTCCGCAGTCCTCCAAAATGCGATTGGGTCTGCTGAGAGTGTTAACATCGAGACTCTTGGAGCGTGTGCGAAAGTTTTCCTGTGGATCATTTTGCGGCGAGGTGCAAACACTTTGGGCATCGTTATGTTTGCGTGGCCACATGTGCATTTTCTTGCCAAAATGCTTCAGCATCTCCTGTATGGAGTGATGATGATGATGATGCTTGTGATGCTTCTGATGGCCATCCCTGTGAGGCGACTGGCCATGTCCATGTGCCGCCGACTGCCCCTGACCCGCCGACTCCTGCTCATCAACGCTGAGACTCTTGGCAAACGATGAGTTGTCGAAGCGCCGTCCAGTGGCAGCTGGCAAACTGCCACTGTCCATGCTAGAGTCGCCACTGTAGTAGTCCATTGAGGTCGCTGCGGCATTTACACGGCTAAATATCGATATGGCGGTGGGTCGCTCAGCGCCCCTTTGCTGTCCGCTGGCGCCTGTGTGCGTGAAATACTGATGATCCGCCTGGCTCTCATATATGTCATCGAGATCATGTGGAAAATAGCCAGCCGACGGTTGAATCGGTGGCGGCGAACCAAAATCGGGTGGACCGCGACGCATGCTCTGCAAGGAATTGTGGGAAATTAGACGGGTTCAAGGTGTGACCTGTTGGCTAGAACCCCAAAAGGAAAGGCTGCAGCACTCGCACATTGGTATTCAACTATCAACTGGCACTTGCAAGTGCACTTAAAGAAACTACAACTACTATAAGTGTCCATTCGCTCAAAAAGTGTCATCACTAATCGATTAATCTATCAATTTATCGAAAATAGACAAGTCCATCTCTAACTAAATGCATAACGAATCGCTGACATCTTTGAACAGGGGAGGTACATTCTACTTTCGATAAGAAAGACTAACTGTAACTAAGATGTCTAGGCTAATCCAATCAACGCCAAATCGATAACTTGTGGTGATATCATGATATATGCTTGAAAAATCAGATCTAATCGAGTGCTGTAGTTTGTAAAGGAGGGGTTCAGATGCAACTGACTGGTCAAGTGCTTGAATAGTAGTCTGCTTACACCATAGACAGCCGGACTCTGAGATCGTTCGAGGAAACAGCGCCTCGAGGAGGGTGTCCGCTTCAAGCTGCTACTGATGCCCGATCCGCTGGCATAGCCGTTGTCATAGAAGCTCCGCTGTCCGCTTTGAGCGCTGCCGACTCCGCCACTGCCCACCACGTTCGCCGGATTTGTGGGTGAGTTGATGGACTGGGGATGATGATTCGCCAGTGATCTGTGCGCATCCGGCACGGCCTGGGGCTGTGAGTGCGAGTGACGCTCCGTCTGCCACTGGGAATAGGCGCTGCCAGTGACGCCGCCCAGTGTCGAGTTGTTTGAGTGGTTGGAGTTGTTTGAATTGCTGCTGGAACTGTTCGAGGAGTCCATGCGATACTGCAGCGACGATCCAGGCTCGTACGAGTTGCGTCCAGGGTTGTTTTGCGACCAGCTGTCGGTGCTGCTGCCGGTGCTTAGTTGCTTTTCCACGGCATGCTGCCGATATAGATGGGAAATTCCGTGCATTTCTTCGTTGCCGTTGTTACACTTTTATAACGCAGTGTATAACAAGTGTTCGCTCAACTTGCAGCTAACGCGTTTGTCAAATTATTTGCTTATAGTTATTTTATGTATGTTTTGTCTGCATTTGTCACACTCTCACTGTCTCCGCTCGTACTCTCTCTGTCTCTTTCTTTGCAAAAGTCACATAATCCTTGCACTGTAAATTGAAATCACATCACTTGTTGTTGTTATTATTGTTATATGCACTTGCACTTGTCATAGAGCTTTCAGCACGCTCTCTCTCTCTCGCTCGCTCTCTCTCTCTATCGCTTTGAAAAACGTCGCCAAGTTGAACGTACTTAAATTAAGTCAAAGCTGCTGACGATGTTGACGCCAACGTCTGAATTTTGTTTTGTTTTGTTTTGTTTTGTTTTGTTTGCCGCTTTATTATTTTTAAAAGTACGCGCACATATGTAAGTATGCGTGTTATTATGTGCTTTAAAGCACTTTTGCTTTGTTATTTGAGCAAGCCATTAACAGTGTTGCATTAACAGTAGCTACACGAACACCTTGCCCACTACTGTTAGCTGATTTAACAGACGGCAGTCAAATGCAGCGACTGCGCAACATGCACTTGAAAAAGTTCAATCCCACCCACACATGGCCGCTGTGTCAATGCGCGACTAGCTTACATACATACATACATACACATTATTGCAGCTGCTGTGCTTTTGCGGTTCTTATTGTTGTTCTGCATGCGCGCAGTTGTAAATTCCCTATACACACACACTCACATCAATTTAAAGGCAATGTATTTTGACATTTTAATCACCTGATCGCATTTATGCTTATACATATATATTTGAACAACATTGACAATTTTGTCGCCTGACATACACTGTCTTGACCTATGCACAATTCCCCCCTAAGCTTATTTAATGCTCATATACTTTGCTTTAATTGAATCAACGTTATCGCTGAGTAAAAAAAAGAAAACAAAAAACAAAATCAAAGTGCAAGAGAGACAGAAAACTAACCGCAGGCAAAAGCAAAGTTCTATTTTTACTATCAAAAAAGACACAGAGTGTAAGAAAAAACAAGTGGGCGGCAAGTATGATAAATAGACTGCATGAAAGACATTTTGAGACGTGATGTGTAATTACGAATATTGATTACGTTTTTTGAGACGCACACAAATAGCTGATAAAATATGTTTGCGCAATCGAGCGTTAAGTTCAATTGAGGTTAAGTTGCACCGCCTCCCAAGCCCCCATCGCAAGCGTAATCAAACTTGGTGTAAATTAATGCGAAATATTGAGAGACACGCACATGAGAGGAGCACACACGTATGCACACAACCGTTTGTCTAAAAATGCCAGCGCTGACTGAGAATGAAAGCAAAAGAAGGAACAAATTATGCACGTGCAATGTGTAAACAAGTGCCAGACAGCGTACGAGAGAGAGAGAGAGAGAGAGAGAGAGCACCCGTACGAGCAGCGTGACGTAGAAGAGTAAAAGACGTAACATTCAAATGATGCTGCTGTCGGCTAACAGAGCGCTGTTAACGCTAACAGTGCAGCGGCATTTGTGGGTGGTTGTTAGTTTACGTGTCGAACATGGCGTAGCCATCAGCGTAATGAACAACAGCACTTCAATATTATTGAATGACCTTGAACAGCCACAGCCACAGCGACAATGGGCATAAGCATAGAGCAATTGAACAGCAATTTCCCCAGCGGTTTGCACTTGAAATCTATGGCATTAACAGCGCGAAAGCAATGGCAACACTAACGTAAATGTTAAGTGCGCATTAAGCCATTTTTTTCATCTTCTTCATGGAAAGCCTTTGGGGCATGCCCCAACTTGGCAAAACTCTTCTAGGACTGTGCCAAAAAGACGCCACAAAGTATGCAAACGACAGAAACGTGACCCGTTGCAATAAAAATGCAAATGTCAAATGAAAGAGAAAACTTCTAAAAGCCAAAGGACGCATGCGCTGGTAAGAGAAATAAAAGTACACAAAAGGGAATAAATAAAATGTATATAAAATATATATTTTTGGCATATATTAGCTCGTGGAAATCAAATTGCGCATTTGGGTTAAGTTTGTGAAATATTTGAAATCTATCAAATTTGTTGACTGCGCTGGCGCTACTTGAAAATGCAAAATTAATAACTGATAAGCTTATCAAGCGCCCACCATATAACTGACAGACCCCCACTAGACAGGCTTCTAGATAAGAAGCTACCAAATTTGGTCATGCCCGTTCTAATCAGCAAATTGAGAAACCAAAATAGCCACAGTTAGTAAATTGTTTACGTTTTATTATGCGTACTTGATTTACTAAGTACAAACAACAAGACAAGAAAATACTCTAAAGGCAAGCCACTTTTTTTGTTCGGTCTTTCGATAAATAAGATACTCGCTTAGTTGGCAGTTTATAATTTAAGCCAGCATTCACCTTGAACGTGATTGGGTGTATCGGATATGTTGTTCATAAGCAATTGGTTTAGTTTTCCGCACTGCGTCATGCATTTGACATGCGTCCAACATTCGGCTATAAGTTCCAGAAATGTGCTGACCTTTGCGAAATTGCTGAAATTTTGTTTTTGAGTAGAGTATATAACTCCAATTACGCCTTTTTGTATGCTTTACTGCTGACTTTTGTTTGTGTTGCGCATATTATTTGGAAATTGAAAACAAATATATATATGTAGCCACAAATTTATAAGCCATATTCTGAGTTCGATGACTCAGCGTTGAATTTAGGAAATGCGATAGCTTTAATTTGGCTACATATATAAATTTATTTTATAATTCGTATGCTAGCTGACATCGCTGCTCGATCTGATATTTAATATCAAAGCAAATATAATATTCGCTACGTATATTAGCATATCTTATATCAAGAAATACAAAAAAAATACAAAAAATTCTATCTGGAAGTCTTCGATTTGAGAGTTGTTCTCAACATATGTTTAAATCAAATATGTTATTTAACATCGCATTTTTTTATAATAAGAAAATAACAAGTTACAATGCCAACAATTTTTTCTTTGAACTTCACAGCAGACATTCAAGTCACTGACCTCTGAGTTGACCTATTGCACACATACCTTTTTCAAATATGTATAAACTGCAAACGGTTGGGCGACTTGCAACACGACCTTCAGCTGAAACTTTGAACTTGCCGTATCTCGTATAGTCCTGACCTTGCGAAGACTATATAGACTTAAGGCTCGGCAAATGCACAAGCCCATAAAACTGTCATTAAAATCTGAAAAGCCCATGTGATGGGTATGCAATAAGCTGTAATGTGCAACTAGTTGTTGTCTCTCTCTCTCTCTCTCTCTCTCTTTCACTCTGTCTCTCTCTTTCTCTCCCTGTATTATTCCCTTCCTTTGTCTATCTTCCTCTCGCTATTGCAGTTTCCGTGTGCAATTAGACAAATGCATTTTGTGTTCAACTAAAATGCAGCCGGAAGCGGCTGTTAGCAAAAAATTTAACAGAAAAAATACTTTTTGGCGTAATTTTCGGTTTCTGTTCTTTGTGTGTATTTGTTTTGTTGTTTTTGTTTTCGTTAATTAGTCGAGAGTTGTGCGGAGGCGAAATACGCACTGAGCAAAAGAAAATGACCTTCAGTAAGATGCGACGAAAAGTCATTGAATGCGTTTTATGTAATTTGAAAATTCTTTGCTGTTGTTGTTTCATTTGAATTGTTGCCAGCATCGCGAAATGTTTGACGATCCCTAGATATGGCAATTAACTGTTGTACACAAGTAATTAATACGTAAAGTTTGAGGATTTGCATTTTATAGTTATCCAATCATAGTTATTCAAGCTGTAGTACTAAGTACTGGGAACAAAACTATGCCAACACCCAATTGCCTAATGAAACTCAATTCGAGCTATAATCAATAAACGCAATTTACATGTTGATTCAATTAGCTGTAATAGATAGAATTCCCAATTGACTCAAGGGTAAATTAAACGCAGCTGCGACACGCATCTAATCGCCAAATTGCTAGCTAATCGTCTGATTCATTAGCGAATCACTCAAAGTGCTTCCCGAAAACCCGAAGTACACACATATTGACGAGACCTTTGAGGTTGAATATACAAAATACTTGAAATACTTTGGGGACTCACGTGTTCCCCTCTTATATAAGAGGTGCACATATAGTATATGATAGAGTACCATTCTTGTTTGCATTAGCAGTCGTATCGACAACATTTGCATTGACAACGAGCCGTTTGTGTTGAGCTGTCTCCCAGAATGTAAATACTCGATGCGATACTCTGGTAATTAGGTGCTCAAAATTAGTAGTTGTGTTGAGCTTCCCCACGTTAATTCCAATTCATTTAATGGGTTCGCTTTCTGTTTGCACCTCTAATGGAACTGACAAACTATTACGAACGCAACAACTGCCGGAAAAACGCAGCTAGTTAAATAGTTGCTTTGAAAATAAGGGGCGCGACTTTTCAACAATGATATTGTCTTCCGCTATAGCGATGAGCAATGCATTTGATCTTTTAACTTTACCCGATCCAGATAGTATATCTATATTCTAGTGTTAAATGCGCCATAGCAAAAAAGGCGATACACGCGCCGCTTTTTGCACCCGAAACCCTCAGAAAATTTGCAACCTGCTGACATCAAGAAACGATTTATCAAACAATATACGAGTTGAAGCAGAGAAAATAAATGTGCACCGTAAGTTATTTTGATTACACAACAAATACCAATAATGTGAAGAAAAACAACAATGAAATTTGGAATACAGTATAACTATCAGCTTCGTTTATAGCTGTTGACTCAAAATGTAAGTAACAGATGGTCATCGCTATAAGCTATAAGGTTTATTTGTCGATCGTAATAATATGGTTGAGAACTAGAAACGTGGATAAACTATAAGCTAAAGGAAACGCTTTGCACAGCTCTGAAATGTTAGTAGCATATGTCATCGTCTGTTAGTTAACATATCTATATTATTCTACTTTAAAAGATGAGCCTATCCAACAAACACTTGTATTACCTGTTACATAACTTTAAGGCTATTTTATACTCAAAAGTAGAGCAATAACATGATAGGAAAACAGTAATCATAAATTTTCCCTATATGACAACTGGTTTGTTTGGCGTTGGCAAATTTACCTTTTCCTCTGCTCAAATATGTAGTATATGTTATGGTCTAGATTATTTCTTAAGCTCCATATTGACGTCAATGGAAATTTATGCAAATGAGGATCACGTTCCAATGTATTTTGCTGTTTGTCAGGAGAGCCACCAAACTGTTGTGATACTCGTCTTTCGAAGGTGCTAATTAGCTTTTATGAGTTGCCATTTGCAAATGGGCGTGCCTGACAGTTATTGAACTTGGTTTTTTGCAATCACAAATATTAAATGATAATACATTTGTTGAGGAATTAAGACAGCTGAGAGTTAGAAGCTATTAGTAAATTGCTAAAATGGCAATTTTATGGCTTTAGCATTTCATTTGCCGCCTCGTCTGTACAGGGACAACAGAAGGCTGTCAACATCAAAATAATAGCTCAATAGCATATACAGTGAGAAATGCTAGAGAAAAAGAACAGAGTATCAAAGGAAATAAGGGAAAAGCATTGCTTGAAAGCTCATTAAAAACATGTCAAATGAAAACGACAGTGAAGAAGCACCAAGAGAAATATTTGGGTGATTATCCTGACAGTTAGATAATATTAAACATGAAAATCGATAAGAGGCTCGAGTGAAATTTTCATTTCACCTAATAACAGAAGATAAATTTTGCAATTCAGTTGCGTAGCAATTAGCTTTACGCTGCGCAAATATGTATGGGTTATATACCAGAGAGCTTTCAGTTGTGCAAGATTCTAGTGAAAAGAGTAATCTCCGTAGACTATAAAACAGAATTCATGTCAACTTTTACAATGGACATTGCCCAAGTGCAATTTCACAAAACGTAAACAAAATGGTTTATTCAATTATTCAGCAAAGCAAATATAGATTTATATAATACCCCAGCACAGATTTTAGTTGGCCCGTTCTCTAGATTTTATTCTCAAGCGAAATGCTGAGGTTAATTAATTTGTTTGTTGTATGTAAAACTCGTGGGCAAGTCGAATTTATTTACTTCACCTCGGCGTTGACGATAAACAAACAAATAAAGTCAACATCACAAGCACTAAGTATGATTATTATTATTGCTGTTGTTATCAGAGAACAACAGCAACAACAACAACAACGACAACAATCAGACGTGGCTTTGCATCTAGAAAAACGGGATATATACGATATACAAACACAAATACAATATATATATATATGTTTAGTGGAATATATTATAGTGAAATATTGTGCTCTAACTCGGTGCAAATTACTGGAACGACACTCGCTCGGCGCAAATAATACGAGCACTTATATGACAATATAAACTTATATAGATATATATACGCTCATATTTACATTAGAATTGCCAATCGTCGGTTCAGTTAGTTCTCTTGCCTCATTCTTATTTACCCATTCAAATGCGTCGTCGCAAAACAACTCGAGCGAATTTCATTTGTTGACCAACCCCAACAGTCAAAAGTTGAGCGCTTTGATACCCTGTTCCACAACTGGGTTAGTAGTGCTCAAGGTTAGCCAAAAAAAAAAAAAACAAACTTGTATTTAAACACATCAAATCGTGCATGCTATATGTATATATAGAAAAAAGTGGGTGTGTATTTTATTATACGTTCCAAGTATATACTCGCGTTTGAATATATACGGCATATATGTATGTACATATATTATTTAACGGTAGAAATCTGTAAGAACTGTATCATTTGACTGCGTGCCTAAATATGCAAAGTGCACATTTAAATATTGTATATTTGTCTGTGTTTCTCATTTATGGGGTGATTAGCTGAGATTTGCCCAAAAGTCACGTTCACACGTCCGATCGAACAGATGGCGATAAGCAATAGACTAACAACTTTCAGGATGTCGAGTCAAAATGATTCTCTGTTTGATTCTAAAGGTGAATATCAATGAGCTTAGAGCTTTGAATAGACGCACTTTATCGATAGTTTGAAATCGATAGTTCTTTGTTGTACTTACATATAAAGCAGAAGAACTGATATATACGTAAGATCTCTTAAGCTTAGGTTGTGCTTATATTATGTTTATATTATTATATATCGACTTTTCCTAATAAATATGTTTATTTGTCTATTAAATTCATCAATGATTTGGTTTCCTTAAAAAACTTGCAACTTACTTAAAGTCAACACGCACTAATTATGATGATAAAGTTATTATTTGCAGCGCCTTGAACTGGTACATAACTCTTTTTTTAATTGCTAGCGTTTAAAGTCGCCTCGAAGTTTAAAAAAAAAGTATCTGTAAGCTGATTGACTTTATGAGACGATTCTCATTGTTTTATGCCCCCCAGCTCAGCTGCTGCTGCTGATTGCCATTGTGTACTATGTGCTGGCATATTGTGCGCTTAATCGTTGGCAAAGTTTCAGATGGCTACACAGCTTGTCACATGACACAGGATTAAGTCGGTGTGGGGGCAAAACAGCTCAAGGACATTCGGCCTTTCCTATTGTGCGTGCGTGTCTTGGGCGTGGTCAGGCCAAAACGAGGGGAGGGGGCGGTGTGGAATGAAAAAGGGGGGCGAAAGAAGTCGTTAAGAAACTAAAGACTCTTGGAATGAAGGAACTTAAAAGCAGACAAGCGACCGCCTGGAGCGACGTTTAATTTGTGGCATGTGTTGACTATAAAAAAAGTAAGAAAATTATATATATAGAAAACTATACGCGAGATAATAAGTGAGCTATCGCTGTGATGATAAAGAAGCAGCGTTAAGCCCCCTAAGTATATAATAATGATGCATAATTCTGCAAAATATTCGATTCATAATGAACGAAGAAGAAAGAAGCAACGCAGGAATACGTTTTAATAATTACCCAAAAACTTATAACTTCTTACTTAACTCTTGATTTAGCTCAATCGACACCCTGTATGTTAAGTACAGTAGTAAATTTATGCAGTTAGCTTAGCAACAACAATAAGTAAACGTGTTGCAATTAAGGCAATCATCTCAGTAACAACTAACAAGATAAATAACAATATGAAACAAAATTTATGTTGTTCAGCTTATAATTGAACAGAACAGAACAGAACAGAACAGATATTTAATTGCCGTTTTCAGTAAGTTCCTTCGCTTGACCCAATTCTCAGTCGACCCCAGAGAGAACACAGAGCATGAAAACAGCAACAGCAACAACAATAACAACAACAGCCAGCTACAACTTTTGTCTAATCTATAAAAACAACCAACAAAACAAAATCATCAACAACAAGCGGAAAAATACAATCAAAAAATGTGCAACGTGAAAAATGTAGCTCCAAAAGAATTTGATTTGATTGATGCACAAAGAGCGTGTTGAATAGATTTATGATCATGCTGATAGATCACAAAAGTCGAATCGAGAGATATCCATAAATAATATTCGATTAGAAACTCAAGTGCAGGCAGGCAAGTGAAATACTAGAAAAGTCTCGAAGGTTTTTGGAAAACGGTTGAATGAACTTTTCCGCAACAACAATAATAAACGCGACTGTTTTTTTTTCGTTTGTGATTTTCTGTTGACCTTTTAGCCATCACAAAGTTGAGCTGTAACTGGTTTTGCTTTCCATATGTATCTCGGACTATTTGTATCTGCATCCAAATGTATCTATAGCTGACGTTTAACTTGTGCTTTTACGCAGCTCCAAATTTTAACTAGATTTTAGCCAATTAAAATTTTGACAAAATATATAGCAATAAAAATAAATTGCAGCGCAAGTATAGAAACTTATGTCTAATCTCGAAATTTACATAGCTAATTATAGATAGATATACGAAACAACACATAAGCATCTTTTTCCCACTAAAAATATAAGTTTAGATGGCGTAGATAAGTCAAGGTCAAGCTATATATCTATATATACTTTACAATAGGTATTTGTATCAAAGTGCATGGAAATTTTAGGATATAACTAAAAATTCCCATTTAAATCCCGTAAAAGTGCCAAGAAATTTATGACATCCATTAGAGAACTATGAATAATGGATTATATTATGGGGTTGCAAAACTAAACGTTGGCAAACTGTGTGCCGAATTTAAGATATTATATAATAGTGTTTGTATATAGAGAAACAACGATGAAAGCTCCAAAGCAGCTTCCGAAACTATACTATTCGTCATTCTAAAAGGTGACGACTTCAAAATAAAATGTTTGATCATTAAATTTAAACTGTGCTCTATAACAATCAAGAACTTTTCATTACAAGAAATACTGTTATTTATATATACGTTTACTTCTTATAAAGTTTATGTGTATAAAGAGTAAAGTTTAGTTAAGTTCATCTCTATTTTTCGAATCTATTCAGCTGTTACTTAACATTAGATCAATTACAAACTCTTTGACATGTCTAATATGCTCATAGCATGAAGATTATACTCCATATTCCTCTCTTCCTCTCTCTCTCTCTCTCTCTCTCAATTACTTCCGCTGCTCAGAGGCACACATACTGGCATATAACCCGGCTACTCACACACTCACACACTCTCACACACACACACACACACACACAACCACACACATGCACAAAAAGTATCTAAAAGTTAGGCTCGCGCAGATTTTTTGCGTCGCAAATGAAATTTTACCTCCGGCCGGCGTTTCGTGTTGTTGTTCTGCTTGTTATTATCATTCTTGTTGTTGTCAAAAACAAAAACAAAAAAACGTAACCAGCTTAAAGAAAATGAAAATACGAAGCACACAAGCAAAACGAAATGCCGAGCAGCAGTGGCAAAAAAAAAATATATAAAACGCACTGCGCAATTTCTTTGTCGTGCTTTTATTTTATTATTATTGGTTCCTTTTCTGCTACTGCTGCTTATTTTTACGGGTTCTCGTTCTTTTTATTTTTGTTTGGTAAAAACAATCGCAAATCCAATCAGCCGGGTTTTGGGCAACTTTTGGAATTTTGGTATTTAATTGTTGGTTTGTGGCATAAACAAAAGTAGCAGACGCAAATAAACGAAAACATTTGTTGAGCATAACATCCAAAAAAAAAAAACAATTGTAAACGCACTCTGATTTAATATTAAAGATACATTTTAATCATACAAAGCTACAGCATACAAAACAATTTGAATTTTCGAACAAAATGAAAGAAAAGTGAAATTTTGTTTAGCACTCTAATCTCATACTTATATTGTTTATAGATTCGCTGGGTTGTGTGATTTTGCGTATTAGAAACTGACCTATTCCAAGCGAATTTCAATTGCCAGACTCTTGAATGTGGCGCAAGTTGTTTAGTTCAAATGAAACTGATTTGTAATATTGTTTAAGGCATATCAACATTATGTGGCATTTTATATACATATTAACTATATACGTATGTACGTATAGTATTTGCTGTGGAGGGTTATCGCCTGAGCCCCTTGGGAGACAGCAGATTATATGAACAACTGCAGTAAAAGGTTTTCTTATCGGCAGCAGCTCCAGTTTACTAACTACAGATTGCAATTAGTTTGCAAAAGCTGTGTATTTTTGCCTTATCTGCATGAGTTAAAATTGGAAAAAGAGCTGCGGGGAATATAGTATAGTAATATCTAATCGTATTATGCTTTGCTTTGGGTAGTCTAAGACATTCCTAAAGCGAAGCTGAAGTAAGAATTGATTGGAGAGTTTTGTTTTTGTTAACTAATAATGAATTATCCAAACAGGCAAAGCAGTTTTATTTCGATATAATCGATACTTTTATTAGGGCAATCGATATGAAAACTGAAAAGACCTGATTAACATCCATTTGACACACAATATATATATTTTAGAAATCTGCACAACAAATCACTTGAACTTGATTTATTACACACATTTAATAAGCAAAAAAAACTAAATAACTTTTGATTTTTTCATTATACAGAGTTGCGTTCTCCATGCTAATTAAAAATTGGCAAGCCCCAAGTTTTTAAAATGGTTGGGGCTATAAATAAACGGAGAGCAGCCGACACACCGGGTGATCCACTTGCTACCGTTCCAGAACATTTCAGTCTACATTTCGATGGTGTCTCTCGCACTTTGTTTGAAATCAAAACAAATTTCAGCCGCAAGTCAAACAATTTGAGCAGCACGTCTTTTGCGTCACAGAATTTGGCGCCTGCTGCTATTAATCAAATCTCGTTTGCTCGATTTTTATTTGTTATTGTGATAATGCAAACAACAACAACAATAACAGTATGAAAACATTTGGGGTCTCAGGAACAAAAAAAAATAGCAGAACCCGCATCTCTCTTGTCCAATTTTAGTTTGTACAAAATTTATCACAACATCGACGATTTTCAAAGCGATATTTTAAGTGTGTGGGAAAAAAAAATAAATGAAATTACATTTTATTTACTTTGGCATTTGATTGCAAGTGTACTTTTATGTTGATAATTCAATTATTTATTTGTTTTGAATTTTATATTGGCTTTTACGTTATTTACTTCAAGTGCATAGGTATTTTATATGTTAGCTTTTTGTTTTTAACACAAACTTTCCACAATGTATGTATTCTTTTTATAATGAATTTTCCACTTCACGCAACTTATTTTTGGTATTTAATATTCGTTTCGTTTATTTGGTATTGTTTATTAACAATAAAATGGCAGTTTAAAATGCTCGCTCATGCATATTTATAGCAAACGAGCCGAACAAAATACTTTCGGTGTGGCTATTTAATTTTTTGTACAAAAACCGCTTTAGAAAATCCAGTTTGCACGTTTTAAAAGTTTTCCTTGTTTTTATAATTATGATTTAGAAAAAGTTATTTATTATTAATATGCTACAGCTGGTTATTAATGAATGACGCACTAAACTGCGTAGATATTTCAACATTCTTCACTAATGAATCTCAATAGATTTGCTTTCAAAGTTTTCTCAAATTATGTTTCATCCAAATTCACGAATGCACAAATCACGTGGCTGCCCGCTTCTGTGACACGTCTGACGCGGCCGGCGATTAAAATTGTACTGAAAGCCGCCATGTGGCCACAGGCCAAAACGTTGATATACTTGCGAGTGTGTGTGTGTGTGTGTGTGTGTAGAGAGTGTACACACATATACACCTATTATATATATAGAGTATATGTATGTGCATGTGTGTGTGTGCGCCAAACCGGCAAGGCATGTGCCATGCTGTTGTGTGTGTGTGTGTGTGTTTTGATATAGCATGTAACAGTAGAAAAAGGTGAGCACAACAAAAAATCAAGCGAGCAAAGCAAGCAAACGTAGAAAGCCAAAAGAGACGAACAGTCTAAAATAAGCAGCGTACGCGAAAAGTAGGCGTGGCTGTTACGCTGTTAAGCGACAGTTTGTCTAAATTTGTACCTGACTTATGCTTTGTTTCTGTTGTGAACCTAAACGACCTTTGCTGCTAACTAACAGCGGTTTAGCAAACTTAACTCTGTTAAGCACTTAACTAACAGCGCTAAATATAAGCGACAGTCAAAGTAATTATTTGATTAAATTATGTTTTTGTGCCATTCCGCACTGTTATGTAAAACGACCTTTGCTGCTAATTTAACAGCGCTTAGCCTTGTGCTGCTATCATGCTGTTACTACATTACATCGAAGCAAAACGTATAGCTGTGGTTATCTTGTGTGTGTGTGTGTGTGTGCAGACATACAAGTGCTGTAATACACAAAGCATTTCAAGTAGAATTGCTGGTCTTTCTTCTTTGCAGGCTTTTCTTTTGCTTAAACTCGTGTTGTTTACATCAGCCAATTTGTGCTTTGCATTTACTAAACACTTATTTACATTCCTGCGATTCTAATATCATTCTTGTTTGTGTGCGCTGCGGCACGTAGGCAGTAGCAGCAGCAGCAGCAGCAGACCCAAAAACAAAAAGCGCCCTTAACATTATCTATGTACATACTTACATATGCTGCTTGCTCTGACTCTCTCACTCTTGCTCTCTCAAACTATGCTCTCCGGCATTGAGTTGTTCTAGCTTAACAGTCTTATGTTTCGTGTGTGTTTGTGTGTAGGCGGCTTAACAGACTTTCGCTTATGAATGGCTTGTGACAATAGAAAACGTAAAACAACAACTCACACCCACACTGAGACATCGTCTGGCTGCCTTCAAAATCAATGCCGGTTAATTGTCGCGGTTGCGAATTATTTTTTGACATTGCTGCTTTTTGTTTAAGTCAACAACATGAGATGACGACTTACATACTTGTATACAAATACACACATGTACAATATAAGTACACATGTATGTACATATGTATTAATGCAGCACATTTGACGCGCCTCTTGTTGATGTTGCCCTCTCTCTTTCGTTTTCTCTCACGATGATTCAAGATTACGTCATGGCCAGACACTTGATACGAAGCCGGCGACGAATAATAACAACAAAAGCGTGCAAAGACAGAAAAAAAGGAAACCAAAGGCCCAAAAAGCAAAAAATGCAAGAAAACAACAAAGGCAAAAATACAGTAGCTGAACAGCAAGAGCGAAAGGGAGAGTGGAAGAGCGAGAGCGTGAGAGCTTGAGCCTGCACGCACCAGGTGGCGTGTGATTGTTGTTGTGCCGACATTGAAAATGCAGGCGAGCAACAACGTAAATAACAACAACAACAACCACTGCAGTCTGTACAAGCACAAGTTTCGGCTCCGCAAGAGTTTTTCAAGGTCAGCCAAAGGGTAAACACAAAGGCAGAGACCAAAATGCAGCAACAGTTAGTTTGAGTCGCAGTCGCTCTTTTTGCACTCCCCCCCTTCGCTTACTCATTCATTGAGTGCGTTTGTGCGTAGGAAGTGTGTGTTTGTATCTCTCTCGCTCTCACTGTAATGCTATGTGTGTGGGCGTCGCTCAAAGTTCTTGCTGATCTTTTACATGTCGTAATCGCAAAGAGCAGTCACAATACATATTTTCACCTATCTTCCCCCCACCCCATTCCGTCTGTTATTCACGTACATACATACATAAATACATATGTACGTCTTGAGTTGTTTTTAATTCATCAAATGTTATTTGTGTTGCGGCAACTGGGCGCTATTTATTGTTATGACCAGTCGTTGCATAATCTATATTTATACAGTTGTTGTTATTGTGCATATCTGAGTTGGTTTGTGTATTTGTTAGTTTTGAAGAAAAATGGTTCAACAAGAGCAAAGCACATTAAATGCAAATTAATGCGTACTCTTTTTCTTGTATATTTGCAATTACTTCAAGCTGCCAGATTTTGAAAAATATCAAAATAGTTAAATCAACACTCAACGAAATCAATTTAACAATTGCGCTCTGCTTTATTGTAATTGAACTCACCACCCATTTGAAAAGCAAACAGCAACAACAAAGAGCTCAGCTATGTACCCCAGGCGTATTTACATATGTAAAATGCACGGTAAACAAGCGAGAACATAAAAAACTGTTTATCTCTGTTAAGAGCAGCCCCTAATTCCCCGCTCCCGCCCCCAACAACACACCTTTTCCCCTGCTAATAAAACTTCAGGTTTTACACATCGTTTAGTTATTTTGTTGTTGTTTTTGTTTTGGTTTTTGTTTTTGTTTATTTCAGCATACACCTTTTGCGTATATTCGCTGTTTGTTTTACCTGACGCAGTTTGTTTCATACGCATACATACATACATATGTACATATGTACATGCGTATGTTTGTGTGTGTATGCGTTGTTGCTTTTACATATATTCAAAGTCAAGGTGAATATGGTTTGCATGGATTTGTTGCTGTTTCATTTATGATTTACATAAGTTGCGCTTTAATTCGCAATGCAAACACAATTCATGTATGCAAATGCATTAAACTACTGACTTTAAAGTAAATATGCATAAATTTAGTTTTAACATATGCCCGATACTTGCTGTTATATATATATACGTATGTAAATGGAATAAATCAATTTTTGTACTCACTTTGCACAGCCAACTGTTGTTGATGCGCCGCAACGCGCTGCAAATACAAATAATAGATTATTTTATTTGTTATAAACATAGTTATTCAAGCGATAAAATTGGATTTTAAATTGCCCGCGCACTGTAAACAGTAACAGTCTAATTAGTGAGTACACAAACCATAGCGCATTAACAGCACGCTGCTGCTAATTAACCCTACTGTCGCGCTCTTTTCTTACATTTGCATTTGCCAGCATGTTGCGCAGTCCATGGCTCTGCAGCGACTGCACATCCAGTGAATGGCTGCGACCGCGCTGTGTTTTTGTTGTTGGCGATGTGGGCGGTGGGCCGCTGCTCGATGAACTCGTTGAGTGGGTGTGGCGATAGAGCCAACGTTTGACAGCAGACATGCTGATGTTATTATTATTGATAAGTGTAAATGTTAAATGGTAAGTATGCACAGCCGTCGAATGTTAAGTTCAGTCGAAATGCGTTTACATTGAATATATATATATATTTGCTCCACACTTAACAGCAGGCGCTCTGTTGTGGCTGTTATGGCTATTGGGCGCTAGGTGGCGCCCGCAGCGGCAGTTGCTGTTTACTTTTCTGTTCTGCTTATTGTTAATTCAATTTAAATTTAATTAGTATGCGTTTTTTTGCTGTTCACATTTTTTGTAAATGCTGGCCAACAAATTTGTTTATGTATATTTTTTAATGAGACGCGAATGTTTTTTATTCAAGGAAGCGAACAGTAAATGAAATAATTGTTGACGATCGCCCAAAAAAGGTGTAGAAATAAATAAAATAAATAATTTTTCTGACCATGAAAATGTCATCGTCTTTGTCTGGAGAGATTTACAGAAATGCTCAAGCAGCAAATATGTTAACGACATAAGCATATGTATGCATACATACATATGTAAACACACACACACACACACACATACACATACACTGTTATTGCACTCTTTGGGTCACGAATTAATCCTTGACCCCCTCTCGCAAGCTTTTAATTGAAGAGAGAGAGAGAGAAAGACAGCGCACCGAACAAGTACAAGCACAAGAAGAAGCAGCAAGAAGAAGAAGCAGCAGCAATCGTCGGCTTGTGATGCATCAACAGTTTATTAAACGCAGGGCGGCAGTGCGCCCATGGGGCGTGGCACGCCCCGTTTTAATTGTTGTTGGTGTGATGTGGGGAGAAATATGATTGAAAGGTAAAAAGCAAGCGAACTGACCCAATAAACGAACAAGCGAAAGGCAGCCGGAAACTGAGAAAGAGACGAAGGGTAAGAGAGAGAGAGTACAGAACAGCGAGTTGTTAATGGGTTGGAGTGAGCGACAGGTCAGAGTGCTCATCAAGTGAGAGAGAGCGAGGTGCATTGATATATAATTGCCCGAAGGGAAGAAGAGTTCGGCTTGATGTAAAGAGCTGCAGAGAGTAATTGATTAACAGCCTAGTAAAAAGCCTGAGCAATCTTTTTCAGCTAAACTAATTAACATGAACTTAACAGAAACTAGATATGAGTTGAGTTAATAAAGTTAAGCTCAAATCGTGGATACGAGTTGAGAAGCTAAGGTGACAGGAAAAAGGGCAACAATAAAATTGATCATAGAACAATTTAAGAAGCACTTAAGTGAGTAAAGAGCTGCAGTTTTGGGCAAGTCAAACGAATTGAGGTTCGAAAACAAGATTTCCGATTATGTAAATCTTTAAAATAGCAACATTCGCTACTCTATTAACAATTCCATAAAAAGCTTTCAAATTCCCGGCACGTTTCACAGTTTGTATATTTGAAATTGTTGAGGAAAATATCACAAAATGCTCGACATAATAAAAGTTTTAGTGATTTAGGCGCAAACACGTTTAATAAATAAAATCAACAAGTACAAAACGATTTTAGCTATTTTTGGCCATACATTATTTGTCCATTTGGGACCTGATGTTATTTATTTTTATATTTTTGTATTTCTGTTGTAATCTTTTTTTCATTCGACTGTCTATCTTTGTATGTGAAATAGGTATTTTGTAGCTAGTTGTTTTTGTATTTGTATTTGTATTTGTATTTACCCAGTGAGCGACAGCCTTTAGTTTATAGTATTCTTGTCAATATTTGTGCAATGAACAAAAATATGGGAGAAAAACTACGAAGAAAACAACAGCAATAACAATGGCGAAACAAACAAATTGTAATATTCATTAAAAGCTAATTAGACAACTGTAAAGGCTGTCAGAATATTGGTAAAGCTTACAGCAGGAGAATGTGGAAAGCGTACTTTAGTTATTTTATTACCAACTAGTCAGCTAATTGTTTGAAAAACATTTAACTAGCTATTCGAATGAGTGAAATGTAAGTTTCTTAGGGTTCTTTCTAAATACGTTTTAAAACGGTTTAAAGTTTTTAAAGTCAAAAAGAAACTTACACACAATATAAACAGTTAGTGTCAGAATTGTGATTTTTCATATTTATTTGATCGGGTATGTTTTAAAGCCAATAAAAAAAACATTCGTAAGTTTAAGTTGAGCAATTGATTAGAGCATAAGCAACATATTAGCTGCTTAAAGCTCCATTTATGGCTTAGTCAGCTATTAAGAAAAACTTACTTATGCCAGAAGGTGAAACATTTTAAAATCTTTCGTAATTGCCTATTATAAAGTGACAGGTGAATAATGAAACACCTGACATATTCAATTAACAGGCGGTACCCGAAACGCACATCAAACGCTGCGTCGATTTCAATATTTTATATTTTGTAATTCCTATATACTATATGTAGTACATATTTAATACCATATGAAGCCCACATCGACAAAAAACAACAAAATGAAAACAAATAGAGAGGAGCAGTGAGTAGAAAACAGAGAACAACGTCGTCCGTCAAGTGGTTGACCTTTAAACGTGTGCAATAAAAATAAATAAATAAATCTGTGAAAAAGATTCCGAGTGCTTTGCTGCCATATAGTATGGAAAATCTTTTCAAAACTTAGACACACTCACAACTGAGCAGCAAACTGACAAATGATTAATTAACAAGCAACTACAAAGAAAA
Organism: Drosophila flavopinicola; assembly: GCA_035042425.1. Lineage (NCBI taxonomy): Eukaryota > Metazoa > Arthropoda > Insecta > Diptera > Drosophilidae > Drosophila > Drosophila flavopinicola. The sequence goes on along the minus strand of JAWNLL010000242.1, from coordinate 350,415 downwards.
CAAAGCACAATTTGCTAAAAGCAACAATTATTTCGTTTTTTTTGTTGCTTTTAGTTTTTGTTTCCAAGTGCCCAAAATAAGCAATAATAGTTAGGGTAACAATTTCTAGTGAGAGCTGAGCTGAAAAATTTCACTTCCTCAATAACCAAAAAGGCGTTTGCATTTGAATAGTGGGCGTGATCTATAAGGAAATTATAATAGTGCTCCAATACCCTGTAATATGTGAGCGATTGGGTATGCAGGCAGGTGAAGCAATTGACAAGGAAGCAGGATCTATTGATATTCATATAGGCATACTTTGCGAACCGGTTTTATCCAGTTGTTCAATATGCTTAACTATTATACAAAGTCAAGTATTTATCTTAATGGAAAATAGAGTTTTAATAGTTCTTCTTCTTACATATGGTAAAGAGGTAGAATAACAGTTGAGTATAATATAAAATCTTGCATCAGAATTAGATGTAAAGGTCAAAACATGATCAAAACTGCCTCGAAATCGAAAATCCGATCAGTTTTGACAAAGATATGAGAGTTTTAGATGTTTGAAAGGCATATCTAGAGACTTATCATAGTTTGAGTTTCGTAGACAGATCTAATATAGATGCTAAAACATGATCAAAACTGCCTTGGAAACGGAAATAGGATCAATTCTGACAAATTTATGGGAGTTTGAAGTGTGAAAAGGTAATTTCAAAACCTTGAACCGTATTGTAGCTTGTTTTAATAGAAAATACGAAATATTTAATTGGTAAGCCGATAAATTTAAAAAATTTCTGGCATTGATCAGATACCTATTGTCAGCATTAGCGAGATAATACTGTATTTCCTTTTCAAATTCCCCATATTAAACAATACTTATTTGATCAGTGTTTTTGGGAAAGGTTCGAGCAATTATTATATATTGATCAAGTAAAAAGTAGTATAAATAGATTTGATTTACGACGGAGAGGATTTGTGGGTGCAGGCTGATAACTGATAACTGATAATGCCAAGCAGGCAGATGGGCGCAGATAGCGTCTTTGTAGAGGTTTGTCTATAATGAATACCTATTTATATGTATATAAATAGCACTATTTGGAGCTGCCAATCGATCAGTGGGGCTTACAACTGCAGTATTTACCCTCTGGCGGGGTTATTTATTATGCGCGCTATTTCATATTATTTAATTATAATCAAATTGAGTTCGAGTCTGGCGAATATTCAGTGTCTTTTGTCTTTAGCGTAGTATGAGCTGTTCATATCTTATCGGCTTTTCGGCCCTGTACTCTAAATTAAATTTCTTCTTTTCAAGTATTTCTATTTGCCGAAAGATAAAAGGCGCGCTATGATAACATTTTGCGAATGTGGACAGAAAGCTTCGTCTAGAAAACTCAAATAAATTCGGAATAGTTGTAACTGATTAAGTAATAGTTAGCTCTAAAGGTCTTGGGAACACAATAGAACATTTTTTTGTTGTTGTTTTGGTATTTGCCAAACAGCTGCGTGGCTTCAAAGTGTGTCGAAGTATTTTGACAGATTCTGTTGGACGACAAGATAATTAAGTGGGCACAAATGAGACAACTGAAATAATTGTTGTTGAACTAATACTGAAAGATATATACTTTAGTCGATAACATTGAAAGGGTGCCAATACCGGAGGTATTTAGATTACAAAGCTATCTTCAAGTTCAGTTGATCACAATTTGACATCTACGAATGGCACTGAAAGAAAAGGTTTCGTAATACAATCTCTTTAGAGAGCATATGTGTCTTAAGCTTGATTCCTAAGTCTAGATTAGTTCAAGTTCAATTGTAATTGACCTAAGAAGAGCATAACGTTTACATATGTAATGCAAGGTGGAAAAAACTATGTTGCCAGTATAACGTTTACGAATGTGACAAAATGAAGAATGAAAAAGCTTAAAACCCTAAACTTTTCCCTTCGCTAGTAATACATATTACAAATGAGCAGTTTAACAAGTTAGCAGCTTTAATTGATGCGTAGAAACAAGAGTTCTGTAGATAAACAATCAAGCTTCCTGAGCTTCCATTAAAAACATATATTCCACTTTCAGTGGCGATAAAACTCATGTGCTAATTGCGTGACATATCAAATAAAATATGTCAAAAGGTGCATAATAAATACGCGAATACTTTCAGAACTTTGTCAATATTGATATGGATTGGGCGAGCGTTTGTAGAGTCGACTGAGTGAGTGATTCAATTAGCCCGATTACAAAACCCTCAAAGAGAAATAAACAGGCAACATAGGCATAACAATAACATAAGTACATAAGTTAAGGGAAAAGAGTAGGCAAATGGCAAATGTGTGCCTAGTTGGGCATTTGACAAATTAGCAACTAGACAAAAAGCTTAAAACATTAGCAAACTAAGCAAAACAAAACGAAATATTTAACAAATTTTATGAATACGATAATAAGTAAAGAGAGCAAAAACAACAACAACAACACACAAACACACACATATGTATATATTCAATTGACACATCACATGTTTGCCATTTGTTTTTGCTGACAGTTTTTGTTGGTTTTAATTTTTTTTTTTTGGGATTTAGCTCATTTCCATGTCGAGTGTTTAAAATCGCAATTAAATAAAATAAATAGCAAACGTAGATTAGAGGCCCAAATTAATATGTATATTTGTTTTTATATTTTAGCATATCGCGTGGGCCGACGCCACCGTCAATGAACTTGAAAATTGAAACAAATAACTAGATAAATGCAAAGTGGGGGCACACGCGGAAAAGATGCAAATACGAAAATTGCTTTAAATAGTCGCAATTAGCTGGCACAATAAACATATCAAGAAATTCAATTTAATTGTGCCGCCGCTGAGAAATAGATCAACAGCAAAAAAAAGCAACATTTTTGATTAGCCATGGAAATGTTTTTAAATATGTCTTAAAGTATTTATTCTTATTTGTCGAAGAGATTTACAAATTATGTTGTTTTCAATTTGAGGCCATCTTTTTATTTATTTATATTTTATTATTGTGTTTAAGTGTTTTTTTTTACTTTAATATTTATTTTTTTTAAATTTCCTTTAACACGTAATTTCTATATCTTTAAATACTTTTATTTTACTTGTTGTCACACTTTCATTTCACATCTTTAAATTAATGAAATTTGAAATAAATACACAAAACAAACCAATAAATTCACTGATTATCTCTTATTTATTAAATTTGTTGTGCTTTTGCTGCTTGTTTCTATTTTATTAACCAAAACACACACGCGCCGTGCCAAGTTTGTGATTTATCAAGAAATATTTGAATATGTTTGAAAAGCAGTTGCGTTCATTTTGTTGTTTATCAAATTGAAGAAGAATGACGCGCGCGTCGTTTGGCCGGCACAGTCCAATTGGAAATGCAATTGAGAATAAAATATAAACACACACAAAACGCAGCAGCGTGCGAAAGAAAACGGCAAAAATTGAAATGACGGCGCCGCCATCTACGACAAAACGCCGACGTATACGTAATACGGCTGCGCGTGTATGATCGTATATGTGTGTGTGTGTGTGTGTGTTTGGCACTTTTCCGCAAAGCCCAAAAACTGTAAGACAAGTGAGTAGCAATAAACAATAAAAGAGAGAAAGTTGAGCGAGCTTTCAAGAGCGAAGCGACACTGTTAACGCGATCACCTGTTATGGCTGCTGTTGTGCTTCTTGTTGCTGTTAGTATTTGCAGAGCTTTCTCTCTTTCTCCCTCTGTCTGTTTGAAGGATTTGATAACGTTGGCGCACAATGAAGTAACATGTTTGATTTAGCATTGATTTTCTCTTATGTTATGCAGTTCGTACAGCTGTTAACGTGATCACCTGTTATCTATGCTGTTATTGTACTTGTTGCTGTTATTTGCAGAGCTTTCTCTCGTTCTGTTTGCAGGATTTGATAACGTTGGCGCACAATGACGTGGCATGTTTTCTGTGATAAAGTTTAACAACACGCTTTTTCTGTTGTGTTATGACTGGGTTATTGTTCGATTGCTGCTGTTATTGTTCGCACTGATAAGCGCCGCAGATTGTACCAATGGTAAATGAGAATTGTAACATTGGCTTATCAATCAAATCGCATTAGGTCTTTATCGCTGTTGAAATCAAAATTGCTCATGTTTATATTTATAGTGATTGCGCATGACGCTCTTAAATTCTTGATAATAGAAATGTTGGAAGAAATTTACAGACTGTTTGGCTTCTTCCAATGATGATAATCAAAAAAGTCGTTCACAATTTGAAAAGCAATGCACTTTAACAGTGCTAAAAGTTTTGTGTTTAGAGATATGTGGATAAATTACCATATTGCCAATTGGAATTCATTTTATTAATTTTACTACAATTCACAGGCTGTCTTTATACTATAACGAATATTGTAGTTGTCCATTGGAGCAATAAAAAATAGGCGAATCATTTGATTTAATAATTAAATTGACATACAAATTAACAATACTCTGCGACATCAAATTTTAGATAACTATATTTACAGCTCATACACTAAAACATAATTGTTTATTCTATAGTTTATTTAAGTATATTTTTGAACTTCGCGCCTGCTTTTAAAATTTCAGCTAACCTGTTTGATAACAGCTTGCTGTCAATAAATAACAACATGCAAACTGGTTTGTGTATATGCTTGACTAGTATCTGCAGGCATGCCAACCCACCACACTCCTACCAGAGCACAAACATGTTACAGTAAACAGCGGCACTGCTCGTTTTGAACGCTTAATTTGAATGATTTATTTGATTCGGATTGGATAAACGACTTTTGTTAATCTTGTTCATCAATTAAGATTGATTTGTAGTAATAAAGAAATCGATGTATGTACATGGCCTGCACCTGTTAGCTAACAGCGCACGGCAATTGGTTTGCGTACACACTAAGTCTGTGCAGTGTACACAGTGCGATAATGTTAAATGTTAGCTGTGACACTCACCGCTTTGCGTTTGTCCGCCTCGCTGACCGCTGAATTCGAACGATGTCGAAACAGATCCATCACTTTGGTCATCGGCGATCGCTGATTGGCACTGGCATGCGGCCGTATCGCAGTCACCGTGTGGTAATACTATAGAATATAAATAGTGCACATTACTAACATGATAGAGGATGTGAGTGGAGGTGCATTTAACCCACCTGCGCATCGCTGCCTTGATGCGGATGCGCGCTGCCATCTTTGTACTTGCTCTTGGCGGAGACGGTGCCATCGGCATTGGTTATCGTTACGGCGGGATGCTGTCGATGGCCAAAGTGTTGCATGGCCACTTTCATGGAATTCATGAGGCCACCAGCGCCAGCTGCACCCGCTGCTGCTGCTGCTGCTGCTGCGCCTGCTGCTGCACCTCCCCCCGATCCTGCTGCTGCAGCTGCCCCAGCCGCGGCTGCTGCTGTTGTGGCTGCAGCCGCTGCTGTCGATGCCGGCGCTCCGGATACGGAATATGTGCTGCTGGTGGCGCTACTATCGGCAGACGATGGATCCAGCAAGTGTTTGTCCTTGTGCCGCTTCGCGTCCGACTTCGCACGCGGCCGAAACACATCAAAGATCGTCGGGCGGCGATTCGGCGAGGCAATCCCGTGCACCGTCGACTGATTGAGCACGGGAGAGTCCTCGCCGCTGCGTCTTCGCTCCAGCGAGCCGGAACGTGAGCCACTGCCGACCATCCGCTCCGTGCTGCGTGAGATCTTCTCGCTGTGCCGATTAAGCTTCTCCAGCTTCGCCGCCTCGCGTTCAATGCGACGAGCCGTCTCCCGCTCCATTTTGCGTGCCTCCTTCTCGCGACGCGTCTGCTCCTTCTCCTGGCGACTGTGGGTGGAATGGTTGATTAGTCTTAATTGCAAACTGCAGAATAACATATACACAGAGGCTCGTTTTGGACAAGCTTAGCAGGCGCTTCAAATATATATTTTATTTAGGAGAGATTTGCCAAGCAGATGAGCATGTTAAACTGCATGGTAAGCTTTGCCAAGAGAAAACCACCCCCAATAGATCTACTTACCGCTGCTCCTTCTCCATCTTTTTGTAGGCCTTCTTGGCCGCCTTGGCATTGGGCTCCGCGGGTGCACTGGAGGGTCTGGAGCCGGGCACACGTGGCAGGCCATCCTGTTCCTGAAAGCGAACATGACGTTTTTTAGTTGGATTTGATTTGGTTGTTATTGTTGTTTCAGAATTGGCATTAGTATTATGATCTGGATCTGATGGTTGCTGCATGTTACTGCCAACACGGCCCAAGACAAACTGAGACAAACTGAGCAAACTAGCCAAAGAACAAGCCACCCACAGCGATTATCCTGCCCTGTTTGTCCTGTGTGCTGCAATTATGCCGAATTGTCTACAAATACAATTTGACCCCAGCCCAGGCAAAGAATCAACACAAGACGCAATTCGCAATGACACAACTGGAGCAAGGAATAATAACAGCTACAGCGAGGTATCGAATGTGTTCTTATTAATTGGATGATTCCTGTGGCGACCTTTAATCGAATTTAATCAATTTATTTATGGATTACGCAAAATTTAAGAGGCCCCAGCAACTAGGGTTGAGAAACCAGCTGAACGTGTGGTGAGTTGGCCTGTTAAACTGATTGGTTGGTGTCCAAGCTTGAGTGAGAAAGAGAAGCTAATAAGAGCTCTGAGAGCGAAAGCGATCGAAATAAGCTGAATAAGCAATCGAAACTAAAACAGCAACACAAAAATTAATAGAAAATATACAAAGAATCTCTAGTGAAAACTGAATTGCTGCCATCACTTGTAGCTGAAGTGTTTTACTTTAAAGTAATACAATTTGATAATTTTAAAGAAACCTTACATATGAAAGTTATTCTACATAATAATTAGATTCTAGAACTAGAACACAAACGCTTTTCAAAGATTGCTTTAGGGAGCTTAGAAGAAGATACTTTAACATTACATCATAATTTTGAGCTATTTTGAAACTTTATTTTAAGAATTTTATATTTATAAATTGTTAAATATGTACTGAGTTAATTTCGGATTTATATAATAATTGTATATTTCATTGAATTAACAATTGATTTAATAATTCCAGCCTAGAAAACACTCGATAATAAATCCACCCAAATTAAAACGATCTGCGTTTATGTATTTAACGGTTATTGTGCAATTTCCGACAATTTCAATGGAATGCTTTTAGACCCTAACTGATGGTTGGCTCCATTTGATTAGACGACCTATCCGACAACTTTCACAACGCGGCTCAAGATCAGACGGACAGACCGACTGATGGACACCTGTATTTGATTTATTTTTAGCAAACTATTCAGCGGCAATTTCACAGTCAACAGGTCAACATCAATTTTGCTTTGCTTTTCGTTTTTGTTTGGATTTTTGGTTTTTTCGACTTTTTTGCACTTGTCCGGAATGCCAAGTCACGTGCCCTGCGGACTGTCAATATATACAAGCGTTGCTTTTGTTATTGTTGCTGTTGTTGTTGTTGTGCGATGAGCTAACAACAGCGCCAAATTAATGGACGGCATTTAAAAGTATTCGAGTAATCGAGTATTCCGATGATTCCGTTGATTCCAATAAGCAAAGTGGGTTAAATGGGCGAGGCGGGAAAAGAAGAAGAAAAATACACAACGAAATGGAAAAGCAACAAGTCTTGCAGTTAGTATGTCGAATAGTAAATGCCCTTACAGCGCTTAAAGGAATATTTTTTATACTCTTTTCGAAGAAAATAGTATATTAAGTTTGTCCTGAAGTTTGTAACGCATAGAAGGAAGCGTCGGAGACCCCCAAAAGTTACTGCCAGTATGCTTAGAATGACAATACAAATTGATCTAGCCATGTCCGTCTGTCTGTCTGTCTGTCTGTCTGTCTGTCTGTCTGTCTGTCTGTCTGTCTGTCTGTATGTATGCAAACTAGTCCCTCAGTTTTTGAGCTATCGCGATAAAACTTTGCACAGACACTTATTATTCCAGGGGACAGCACATTGGTCGGAGTCGGCCGGATCGGACCACTATATCTTATAGCTGCTATACAACCCGAAGTCGGTTTTGGCCATATATCCCATGTTTTTGAATCTATCGCGATGAAACTTTGCACTGATAATTATTATTTAAAGAGACATCACATTGGTTGGAGCCGGCCGGATCGGACCACTATATCTTATAGCTGCCATACAACCCGAAGTCGGTTTTGGCCATATATCCCATGTTTTTGAATCTATCGCGATACAACTTTGCACAGATACTTATTATTCAAAGAGACATCACATTGGTTGGAGCCGGCCGGATCGGATCACTATATCTTATAGCTGCTATACAACTGGCAACGAATTACATATTCTTAGAACAAAAAAAAATAAATTTTACGCGACAAAACGATTTTGTACAGCTTATGATATTTCAGTGGTGCAGTTGGCAGAGTGAAAATTGCCTATAGGTTCGAAAAGAGTATAAAATCTTCGGCACGCCGAAGATAATCCTTCCCCACTTGTTTTATATGCATTTATGAAATATCTAATTTCAGGTTCAAGCATACGAGTATTCAAAAGCCTAAATCAAAATTGAAAAAAAACATTGTTTTATTTGATTATGTAAATGTTAGAGAGAGGTGAAGGCTAAAGTTTCTTAGCTCATGTAAAATCAAACAATAACAATATATCAAATTTAATTCATATAAATTTCTTGGAATATACGTTATATCTGAAGCAGTGATTAAAAGTTGCGACCATAAAGAAACCATAATATTACAACTCATGGATAATTTACAGCAATAAATACCCGATTTGTATTGCGCAGCAAATGCGTAATACTCTTCCCCAATGCAAAGAGTATGAAAACAAAAACCAGAAGCTCTTTAAGCTTTTATTTGCGTTTGTGGTTGCCCATGTGGGCGGAGATGGGCGGTTTGGTTTGGAGTGTTGAGCATCAGCTGTTGAATATAGCCGTTCGAGAGTGGTAGATAGAGATATAGTATAGAGATAGTCGACTAGCAGATACGAGTAGATGAGTCGATAATATTGCGCTCAAGTGATTTGCATGGGAGGGCAGGCGAACCGAACTACATGTACTTCTATATGCATTAAAGTATCTATAATTGGGTGTGGTGAGTGCCCCATTGACGTAATTGTTTGCCCAGACAAACACACAGACACACACATGCATATAGATAGAAACAACAGCCTATGTAAATAGAGCTATATATGGTAATATTCTATATACACTAGCTTCTCATGCATATATAAGTATATATGCAAATATTATAGATTGTAGACTGCTCTATATAACACTATTATATGACGATTGTTCAGGTTTCGTATAAATAAATGAAAATTGTTCCCATTCGCCTGTTGACAAATTGTGTCATTTGTCAGTTGATAAGCTCTCTCTCTCTCTCTCTCTCTGTCTCTCTCTCGCTCTCTATGCCCGAAGTGAACAAACGATATCACACAAATTGCTTACGCAAAAAAATTCATATATATATATATATATCCATTTAGTATATATTGTAAATTATATGTATGGGCAGGGCAACACTTTGTTGTTGTTTACATTTTCGTAGGAAAACACACAAGAAAACCAAATCATATACTTTTAGGGGAATGCTACCAAGAATGAAAGCAGAAGTAGAGCAACGCATTTTGAATACGCTTTCAAAATATTAAACAAGAGTGATCTAGTCGGGAGTGCCCGACTAGCAGATACCCTGAACCCAGTCCTTAAATTTGTTCATCCTAACCTATCTTACACAACTTCTATGTTTATTGTCCGATCTTATTGAAATTTGGCATCAAATTGGCAACAAAATGGGTGATCAAACCAAGTTGCAATGTCATATCTTCAAAAATGAGTTTTTTTTTTACTTTTTGGGGGATTGGTGGTATCCAAAAGTGAAATATTTGTTACATGTGTATGCCATTCGTGATTATACATGCCAAATTTTGGGGCATCTAGCTCCTATAACTTTGAAGTTATGTCCCAAAAACGCTAGTCTGAAATCAATATTTATTAAATGAAATAAACTTGATCTGTCCCGGGATTACGATAACTTATATTCCAAATATGAAGTCTCTAGCTCTTTTAGTCTCTGATATCCGCGTGTTCATACATTTTATATGTATGTATGTATATATTTTTATAAATTATAAATACAAAAAATTTCCATCCAATCTGATATGCCCTGTTTATTTTATAAAAAACATAACAGATTATAGAGTAGTGAGAGCGAAAGAGAGAGAGAAAGAAAGAGAGAGAGAGTGAGAGAGTAGTCAGAGAAAGAAGTGGGGAGAGAGAGAGAGTAGTCGGAGAGAGAGAGAAGTTAGACAGAAGTTAGAGAGAGAAAGTGAGAGATTAATCAGAGAGAGAGAGAGAGAAGTTTGAGAGGGAGAGAGAAGTGTGAGAGAGAGATGTAAGATACTGACTGAGTAGTGAGTGAGAGTGAGCGTAGTAAGAAAGAGAGAGGGAGAGAGAGTAGTAAAAAAGAGAGGGAGAGAGAGAATAGTGAGAGACAGAGAGAGAGAGAGAGAGAGAGAGAGAGAGAGAGTAGCCAGAGAGTAGCTAGAGAGATAGTGAGAGAGAGAGTGAGAGAAATGGAGTGAGAGAGCAGTGAGAGAGTAGCGAGAAAGAGAGAGAGAGAGAGAGCAGTGAGAGAGTAGCAAGAGAGAGAGAGAGAGAGAGTAGTCAGGGAGAGAGAGAAGTTAGACAGAAGTGAGAGAGAGAGAGAGAGAGAGAGAGAGTAGTCAGAGAGAGTGAGAAGTTAGACAGAAGTGTGAGAGAGAGAAAGAGAGAGAGAGAGTAGTCAGAGAGAGTGAGAAGTTAGACAGATGTGTGAGAGAGAGAGAGAGATTAATCAGAGAGAGATAGAAGTTAGAGAGGGAGAGAGAAGTGTGAGAGAGAGATGTAAGATAGTGACTGAGTAGTGAGTGCGAGTGAGAGTATAAAGAAAGAGAGAGGGAGAGAGAGTAATAAGAAAGAGAGGGAGAGTGAGTGTAGTAAGAAAGAGAGGACGAGAGAATAGTGAGAGAGAGTAGCGCGAGAGAGGGAGAGAGACAGGGGAAGAAAGAGAGAGAGAGAAAGAGAGAGAGAGTAGCCGGAGCGAGAGAGAGAGAGTAGCCGGAGAGAGATCGAGAGAGAGTAGCCGGAGAGAGAGAGAGTGAGAGTGAGAGGTCAGTGAGAGAGAAGCGAGACAGAGAGACAGTAATGAGCGAAAGACTGAATTTACTACTGACACTGAGAGAGCAGAAAACAATATTATTATTTCACCAACACACAACACAATATTCAGACTACAGCCCATCAATATCGACAGACCTCACTTAAATTCTTGAGAATCGCATAGAAGGGCAATGTTAAATATGCGTTATTTTTACATTACCGGAAATGTTATATAAATAGTGATGCAAACATAATTTTCGTATGGTTTGGTTTCTCTAGCTAGGAACAATTAACTTATTAAAATTCTGGATGTAACAGTAGATATGCCCAAACGTTAAGAAGGTATACAGGGTATATAAAAGGTAGCACAACCAGACAAACCTTTTGTTTTACGACTACTGCTTATCAGATCAATGAACAACTCTATAAGCAAATAATAATTAAACAAGTAAGAGTGCTCCAGTCGGCAGTGCCCGACTAGGAGATACCCTGAACCCAGTCCTTACATCCATTCATACTAGCCTATCAGTGTACATACATACGGACACACACATACTGCAAGCAGTGCAAGCGGTTTAAGCAGTTAGCTTGCTTTTTCACTGAGCCCCACACAATGGAAAGTAAAATCTTAAACAGCTTATTATCCGAGCTTTTGGGCATACAATTGGCAATAAAATGTGGGTCCAAACCAAATTGCAAGGTCATACCTTCAAAAATACGTTTTTTCAACTTTTAGGGGGATAGAGGGATGGTATCCAAAAAGTGAAATATATGTTACATGTGCATGCTTTTCGAGACTTGCCATATTTGGGGGCTCTAGCTTTTATAACTTGTAAGTTATGGCCCAAAGTCTGAAATCGAAATTTATCGATATCTTTTGAACGGGACGAGTTATCGATAAAATTAAACAAACTTGTACTATCCCGGGACTACGAGAAGTTATAATCCAAATATGAAGTCTCTAGCTCTTATAGTCTCTGATATCCGCGTGTTCATACAGACAGACAGATGGACGGACAGACAGACAGACGGACATGGCTAGATCGACTCGGCTGTTGATACTGATCAATAATATATATACTTTATATGGTCGGAGATGCTTCCTTATGCCTGTTACATACTTTTGCACAACTTCATTATACCCTTTTTACCCATTTTTGATGGGTTCAGGGTATATTATAGTGTCGGGCAAATATTAAATTCAATTCTATGCCTAATAGTAAATTGAATATACCCTTCACAAGCGTATATTGAATATGTTTCTGCCAGAAAAAAGTTTGTGGCTAAGTGCTTCAGACAGTTGAAGCATCTGTAAAGCAAATGGAAGATTCCAAAGAGTTTGTTTGCATAATATCAAGATGATAATGAAAGTAATTGCAGCTTAAATATATTATGAACAACAATTGATTAAACGAATCAATAAACAGAAACAATTTAAAGAGTTAGTCTGTTGTTTAGTAGTTACAATATTGGAGTACAGGAATAGATTCTAGCTTAAAGTCAGACGTCGCATATTATTTCCTTTTTGATATAAATCCGTAAAAATAAGTCTTCGTTTGCTTATGAACTCACAAAACTTATCAATTTATTAAAATATCGCAAAACATGATCGTTGAAATGACGTCAGTAGACGATGTGTGAATTTAAAGATAAAACACAACTCTGAACTCATTTTGATGTGCGACGTTTTGTTGACATATCTTTTTCTTTTTCTTTTTTTTGTTGTATTAAGTATTGTAGTTTACATGTTTTGTTAATTTGATTTATGGGACTTTTGTGCTACTTTTAGCGGGTACTTTTTTTTGTCGACTACAACAGCTTTCAATTTGTTTACGAAGACATTGAATGATTGTTGTGAAGGTCCACAATGACTTTTATACTAGTTGAGTAAGTTTCTATCTGATCCCTGTAGTCAAAATTTGACATGGACCTGAAGACCACTATTTGATAAGGCATTGCTCTTCAGAAATATCTTGAGATATCTCTATAATTTGTATATTATCGAGGAAGCAAACTTACATCTTCTGAGACGGAGACAGAAATCGAACCCGACGCGGTCAATGGCCGCGAAGGACTCGTCGTAGAGTTGCTGCTCTCGTTGCGCAACAGGAGGCGTGGCATTGTGGAGGCGCCACCCAGAGAAACGGGTCGGACAGCAGCTGGAGCGGCTTGAGTGGGCGAGGCCGCATCCATGGCATCTAGAGCTTTTGCGTATGCCGGCGCACGCCGGATCCAGATCTCGTCCAGTTCACGTTCACTGGGCGTGCGCTTGGGGTTGTTGCCCAGACTGCAGCTGGAGTTGCTGGCGGTATCACAATTGAGACTTTGGTTCTGGCTATTCACATCGAGCGAGACATTGCTCTGCGAGGGCGCTCGGATCTCCACCAGCGACGAGTCGAAGAACTGCTTGGAGAGATGCGGCGCAGCGACCGGAAACCGATTGCTGCCATAACGCTGCGAGAAGAGGCCCTGCACGGAGGAGTAGCCGCCGAAGCTGGAGGGGAAGCTGATCGTTTGCGAATTCGAGCTGGGCTTCAGCGCGCGCAGCTGTTGCGCCTCCATGCGCAGCTCGGGCGTCTCCTGGGCGCGCGACACCTTGAACTTGCCACCGATAATTAGCGGCGGCTCCGCGGCGTGCGGCAGCTGCAGGGGCAGCGGCGAGACGGGAGCCGGCTTCGGTGACGGCGGCGCTGCCAGTGGCGGCGGCTCACTGGACTGCAGGAGCATCTTCAGGGCCGTGGGCAGAATGGTGGCTGGTATGGGCGGCGGTGGTGGCGGCGGCGGTGGCGGCTGCGTGGCATATGGCTCCTCAATGTTGCGCGTATTGATGCGATCGATCTTGTGCATGAACTGCTGACGCAGGCGCTCCAGATCCTTGAACTTCTCCTTGGAGGCCGCATCCTGCGGCGTGGGCGGACGCGGCGGCGCTTTGGAAGCGCGCTCGAAACGCGGCGTCTCATTGCCGCTAACCGGCGGCGACTTATCGCCACCATCGTCCTCGTCATCCTCCTCCTTGCACTGCGAGAGGCGACGTCGCTCGATGAACGGCGGCAGCAGATAGGCGGGACGCTGATGGTAGATATCGTAGCGGGCATCGCTGGCTTTGGCAAACTTGGAGCTTAGATTGAGGGCGCCCACGACGCCCATGTCCTCGACATCATCATCGTTGTCCTCCTCGTCGTCGCTGCTGCTGCCGCTGCTGCTTTGGAAATCGAAGGAGTGGCCACGTGGCAGCATCGTCTGCAGCTGCAGCTCCATTTGCGGCGTCAGCTGCTGACTGTACTGCAGTCCACCAATGCCGGCCAGCTGGCTCAGGCTGGAGGCGGAGGAGTCGGTCGCTTGGCCATTGGCACTCGCCTCCGAATCGGATTCATAGCCATCGGCCACCGCCTGCTCCAGATCATCCATGGTGGACTCGAAGGCGCACTCGAAGCTATCCATTTGATTGCTGAGGCACAGCAGCTGCTCCCTCTCCCTGCCCTGCTCCTTCTCCCTGCCATCCTGTTTCTCGTCGTGCGGCTCACTCATCAAAGAGGCATTGGAGCTGTCGCTGGATCGGTTTGGGGTCGATGTGGTTTTTGTGATCGGCTGCGGTTTCACATTATCCTCGTTGTAGTCGCAGTTTGTGGCCATTTGCGATTTGCTTTTTAAGCTGGACGCTCTTTGGATTGTTTCTAGCTTCCGTTTCTTCTTTCTTTACGACTTTAAGGCTTACTCAGTTCGTTATGCAACTGATTTCATGAGACGCGACATTTGCTCAGCGTTTGGAATCTGTAAAAGAATTGCAATATTCGTATACGGTTCGGCTACACTCGAGTTTTGTGGCCTTCAACTTTCGTTTGTGTTGATATGAGAGAGCGCAGGGACAAAGATAGAGACAGAGGGAGAGAGAGAGAGAGAGAGAGAGAGAGAGTGAGCGAGAAAGAGCAAGGGCTAAGATGGGCATTCCTAATATCTGGCGGAAAAAGGTTGTCTTAAAAATATATAAGATCGATAGAGCCTCGAACGAATCGACTTCATCTACTTCTAATTCTCTTATTCATAAACAGTTATGTATCGGATCAGTTTCGACAAATTTATGGGAGTTTTAGATGTTTGGAAGGCATTTTTAGGGAATTTGTAGCCTTATACTGGCTTGTGTTAAATGCAGATCTAATGAAGATGACAAACCATGATCAAAACTGCCTCGGGAACCAAAATCGGATCAAATTTTGACAAAGTTATTGGAGTTTTAGGTGTTTGAAAGACGTTCCTCTAGACAATCTATACCTTATTTTGGCTTTAAATTTAAATGCAGATCTAATAAAGAAGACAAACCATGATCAGTTTATTATTTGAGAACAATTTCAAGCATTTCAAAAATAAATAACCGCCTGCTTCGCCAAACAAACCACAAAACAAGCAATATGAACATATGTCAATCTTTGAGATACTTTTGTAGCTACATATACATACATACATACAAATACAAGAATTTGTAGCACGAGGTGAAGGTCGACAAACAACGGCGGTAAACCATTTGGAAAATAGCAATTTTTGTTTCAGTTTTTATTTATTTGTTTCGACTCTTTTTGTTGGATTTCGTATATGGATGCCAGTTTGAACCGCGCATTTGCCATTCAAGCGAAACAGAAGTAGCAAGAGAAAATACACACACACGCACACACACACATACACACGCACACACAACAAAAGCGAGAAGAAACAAATTGGTTGTGTGTGTATATTTGTGTATGAGGCTGAAAGAGCAAAACAAAGCGCTAACAAAGCTAATTCAATTATTTACGCGTCGTCAAAACAAGAAATAACAAACGCCACAAGAAAGCAACAAAAGTGGAATATGAAAATGCTAACATATGGCAAACACACACACACACACACACACACACACATGTGTATTTACATACATACAAACATATTGCCCCTTCCTTCCAACCTAAAATACAACACCGAAATATATAAACATCAAATAATTGCTGCTATTAGACGTCTGTGAGTCAGCAGTTGACATGGGATGGAAGAGGAAGACAATTTGGATGTTGTTTAGAGAGATTGCTGCATAAGACTTGAAATAAAATTGGGCTGGAACTGTTTTAGATGTATGCTATAAGTTCATTAGCAACTTATCACCAGAACGCCTAAGCTTACATAATTTGAAAGACCAGAGTCTATTTACGAATACATTCATACATTATGGTAGTCGGATGTTACAAATCAGCAGCTTAATAATGATCATAACTGATGAGCTTGCTCGAAATATTCTTAAAAATCAAAATACTTTAGATACAACAAGTAAGAGTGCTCCAGTCGGGAGTGCCCGACTAGGAGATACACTGAACCCAGTCCTTACAAAATTCATACTAATCTATCAGTCTGTATACATACAAACACACACATGCTGCAGCACAGTAAATAACTTCTGTGTTTATTGTCCGATCTTTCTGCAAACCAAACCAAATTGCAAGGTCATATATTCCAATATGCGTTTTTTGAACTTTTAGGGGGATTATGGGGTGGTATCCAAGAAGTGAAATATTTGTAACATGTGTAGGATATTCGAGATTATACATGCCAAATTTGGGGCCTCTAGCTATTATAACTTTTAACGAAATTTATCGATCACTTTTGAACGGGACGAGTTATCGATAAAATGAAATAAACTATCTGTCCCGGGATTACGAGAACTTATATTCCAAATATGAAGTCTCTAGCTCTTGTAGTCTCTGATAACTACGTGTTCATACAGACATACGAACAGACAGACAGACGGACAGACAGACAGACAGACAGACAGACGAACAAGGCTAAATCGACTCGGCTGTTGATACTGATCAAGAATATATACATATATATACTTTATATGGTCGGAGATGCTTCCTTATGCCTGTTACATACTTTTGCACAACTTCATTATACCCTTTTTACTTATTTTTAATGGGTTCAGAGTATAAAAACTGATTCGTTGCCCCAAGTCGAAGTTTCATTCAAAATTAAATTGTCTCCTTGAAGGTATTACACAATTGAAAGTAAATAGCGAAATAATTGACCATGTTTGCTGATATTAATAGATATAAATACCTTAGTACATTTAAACCAATCGAACTCTACCAAGTGTGTATATCTAAATAAATACCACTACATTTCTTGTTAAATAAATAAAATGTCAAAGCCTTGTTAATTATTGACAATACGATGGTAGTATATATCATGGGAATCCTGCAGACAACGGGACATATTCATTAACTATCTGTCTTGTAATGCAATATAATATATGGTCTACATTCTGCATATCTAAAACACAAAACCGCAATCGAGCAAAACAAATGCAAACGATACAACCAGCAATTAATTTCAATTAGATACGTATTCCTTTCATATATATCCGCACATTATATTGGCCGGGCTGCAGGGGCTACAAAGTTTAGCTCAAGTTTGCGGTATTTTACAAATTTTCTGTGGTCAGGCGGGGCGGCATGACTCAAACCAAAACCACAGCCGAAGCCAAAGCCAAGTCGAGTGAAATGAATAATTTAAGCATAACACTCAAACTGACAGCGCTGGCAATGCGTCAGATAGTTTTCCGAAATGACGAACGACGCTAATTGCACACACAAACCCACACAGATACACACACACACACACACACACACAACATAGGCTGAGACACATCTGGAGAGAACTGGACACCGAAGTGCAATTACATCTGTAACCGAATTGGCCAGTGGCGAGCTAAATTTTTAACTAGAGATGGGATGGTCACGTGTCGCATTTCAGTTTAGGAACTGAACAGACACGTGCTTTTAGTAGGAATTTCGATTTAAGCTATGAAAAATATGTAGATAAGACCAAAAGATACAGATTTATAAGGTAATCAAAACCATAAAGTACAATAAATAGATTTCATGCCATTTTTAAGAGCACACCTAACAAAATGTTTGCTTTCTTAAAGTTTACCAAAGTGTTTATGATCGATTTATATCGATATGAGAAGGCTAAATTTATATTTTTCTTCTTCTGCTATCGAACGATATAATAAACATATATCGAACACAGGTTACTATGCTTAAGGAAATTATTTACTAGAGTACTTGAACACTCCCTTTACATATCTGCCTAGTAGTTTTAACTAATAAAGTATAACATAAAAGATTATACTATTTTCGTGCAAGTCCTCGTGTCAAAGTAAGCGATATGCTTGCATCTCTAGTTGCAACTGCTATAGTTATCCGGACAGCTGTTGCTGTCTTTTAATTATAAGTCATTAACAATTGCAACAGCCACAAATAATTGCGGGCAAATCGAACGTCATGTAACCGCTTTCAACTAGTTGTTGTACCTATTAATCAATGACGCGTATCTAGAGACTTCAGGCTAGACAAACTGGCGTCTTTGTATTTGCACTTTGCATTTAAACTCAAACACTATATAATAATTTTTAAAAAATTATAAACTTGCTGGGAGCTATATATACTGAAGACTTGACATTCATCTCTTAATAGAAGAAAAGTAAAACTTCGACTAATCAATCTATCACAACTTTACTCTATCATAATTAATGAGCTCAGATATCAGCCAGTCAGAAAAAAATTCAACTGACGATGTTTCCATTAATATTCTATATTTATTCGCAATCCCTATTAAGTGTATCTTTTATGTGTTTCTAAACATAATATATATAATTTATATAGATTTTTATTGATATATTTAATATATTTATTTCCTAATGCATGCCATTTTAGTAGTATGTTTGGGAAACTGGTTTGAAATTATTCTGAGCAAGTTATTCGGAAATTAATTGTTCCTAATGAAAATTGTCAAGTTCGCTTAAAATGTCGTTGAAAATATATATTTCGCTTACACGTAAATACGAAATTTATAGAATTCTTCATTTAGTCAATAACTAACTATAGTTAATGAGAATATTTGAATATTATACAACAACAAAAAAAAAACTGTACGTGTTCTGTGGCCTTTTGCAAGTTTCCTCAGTTCGTGTTGCAAACTGTTTCAGCTCAGTTTCAAAGGCTATGCATAATTACAAGTATTTCAGACTTTGCATGCATATTGAAAACATTGAAATGCCGACTATAAATTATTGCAGTCACGTAATTAAAATAACTCCCTAATTGAGAAGAAAACAAACAAAAAACTGAGTCTAACCAAACAAAACATTTCAAATAAATGGCATTCAAACAATTTCTAGTGTTACATTTGGCGATCGTTCAATATAAAAAAAAAACAAATAAATGTCGTATAATTGAGCGGACAAATATGAGTTCTAGATGATTAATTAACACATGCGAAATTTGAATGCAATGTAGATAATAATGAGATACAAATGCGGTTGGCTTTGAATCTGTAAGATACACTCGACTTACGAGTGGGTTCTAAATGATGTAAGACTTTCAGCTGCTGAAGGCTTATGCAACTGCTGGGAACTACAAACACGACACTGAGTATCGTTCGAATAGTTCAAAGTGAATTGAATGATTCACTTGAATCGATACCAAATGTCACCAGATTCTGGAAAACTAATCAATTAATGGCTGTCACACGATATGCGCCACGAAAAAAGAAGTCTGCCAATTGATTACAGTAGCCAAACAGGGTCAGGAGGGGAATGTGGGGGTGAGACAAGGGCAGTAGGTGCAAAATCGCAAAAGTTGTTGGCTAAAAGTCGCTTCTTTTTATACTCTATCGAAGAAAAGAATGAATGACAAAACAAATTGATCTGGCCAGATCCGTATGTCTGTCTGTATGTATGGAAACTAGTCCCACCGTTTTTGAGCTTTCGCGATGAAACTTTGCACAGAGACTTATTACTCAAAGGGACAGAACATTGGTCGCAATCGGTTAGATCGGACCACTATATCTTATAGCTGTCATACAACTAGAAGTCGCTTTCGACCACATAATCCATGTTTATATATAAGCTATCGCCTTTAAATTGCTTGTATACTTGAACATCCTCATCAATGTTTAAAATTGCAAAACGATTGAGTCATAAATAGCGAAGATGTACGTCATTAAGTTACAAAGTAACAAGCAAAAATTCAATTTTGTGCTGAAGTGTGTTGTGGCATAGAAGAAAGCGTCGAAACTCCCAATAACTCCAGTAGGCAAAGCAAATATAAGCTAGTAAAATCTATCCATAGACTCGAAAAGAGTATAAAATCTTCGGTACGCCGAAGATAATCCTTCACCACTTGCTTAGGTTGATATATCTGTTAGCAGCTTTAACACAGATGCGTCTTTGTAATGCCATAAATTAATACACAAATTAGCAGAGTAATGCAGAAATTAGTGGGCGTCGGTAGATGATTGTTAATTGATATAAAAGTGCCGACAGTTGGGCAAAGTCGAAGATTTCAGGTTTTTATCAGTCCCACATATAATTAACATGCATTCAACTTGAGAAAGTGTGAGATCATTATCAGCTAATGTAATGCAGTTAAGATAACATGTAAGAGAAATTAAAGCAGCTAATAGAAGACCTAGTGAATGTTATGTTTAGCTAAGACAAGTTAAATTATATGTTGGAAGTGAATTGGAATTAGGGTTGTAGCTGCTGTCGTTCATAATTTTTGTCATTACAAACTATAAAAGGCTCGACTAGAAGATATCCTGGATCCAGGTCTGAAGTATTATGACATATAAATTATGATTGTTAGAATAGATATGTTTCGGTTTGAAAAGTATACAAAAAATAGTTTTTTAATGATTATTTAGAAAAACAGTGTGATTATATATTTGCAAGAGATAAGAACGTCAAGTAGTAAATGTCAGCAACAATTATAAGAGCTTTAAAAATGCAAAAGCTCAAAGGTTTATAAACTGAAAAGCATTTGAGTTGCTCTGCCTAAATAAATAATTAACTTTTTTCGAAATATATTATTAGTCACAAGTCACAAATCTTCTTTCTTAAGTTTCAATACACATTACAAATTCAATTGCAATCTTTTGGTAATTATAATTTTTTCCGGCGAACAGTAAGAATACATGTGTATAGAGTATATGTGCATACTATACAAATAAACGCAATGCAATTCGTTTTGAATTTTATGTGCGATTTCGCATTTGAAATGCCAGTGCGACAGTTTCACAGTTAGCTGCTACGACGACTCGCTCAGTAATCGACTGTAAATAATCATTTGCTCAGCAGAAAAAAGCCCGAGTCAATTTAGAGGCCGGATCTGGGTCTGTGACTCCGACTGCGACTACGACTGAGAGTTTGCCATAAAAACTTTGGGTCTTTGTTGTCAAGCGCATTTGCGTTTATTTGGATGTTGCTGTATTCTTTTTTCGCTCAACTCGTTTTTCTGTGTCACTTTATAAGATATGCTTCACTTTGGGCCGACGTCAGCGTCACGTGTTTGTTTTTTTGCCATTGTTCGAGTTTCGTTTTCGTTTGTTTTGTTTTCTTCATGTTTTATGCAGTTTCGATTTCTGTTTATGTCGCCGAGCGACAATTAAACGACAACCAACAAACCCCCCCCTGGGTCCAGCGTTTTGAGTGGTCTAGGGGCGTAACGGCCAGAGTGACAACTAAACTTTGATATAATATACGTGGAGACAGAGTCTAGAAGCGAGAGAAGTGCATATCAGCTTGCATTATGCGCTCAAGTGGCTGCTAACGGGCGGAAATAAAGAGGGTGCCTTTGATGGAAAACTGAGTGGCAACTGTACAAAGTGAGGTTAAGTTGGGATGCGATGGAATAAACGTTTGTTCTGGAGCATAGCTTTGCAGATCAAAAGATACCTCAATTTGCAGATTAAATAAGAAGGTCTCTTAAATACTGAATATAAGAAGGCAGCTTGAGGCGTACCCTTTTGAACAAAGAAAAATAAGGTATAAATCAGCTGCTGTTTTTGGAAGTCTTAGCAAGTAGACAGCTCCTAGAGCACATGATGGTATCATCTATAGGCCAACGTTTTTAAAAGAAAGCTACACAATATTTAATTATTGTGTTCAAAAAGCTTTATCAAATGCATTTACAGGAAAAGTTTGTTTTTTTATCGTTAAGTTTCTTACACCTCTGACATTTATCACAAAAAATGAACTTATTATAGGGAAAGCTTCATTTTGCTTCATAATTTCTGATTCAAGTCAAAAGTTTAATGAAAAACACTATAAAATGCACTGCGAATACTAACGCATGTTCATAATTCATACATAAGAAAAGCCGTCGATATCCATCAATATTTAACTGAAAAGTATTTGCAGCTAATTACCAACACCCTTCATTTAATCCAATTTCCATTTCTACATATGTATGTATATTTGTTAGGTCAAGAGCAGGCGTGTGATAATTATGGAAAATTCGCCAGGTGTCGCACAGGTCAATGCAATTTCCATAATGTTCTTCATCAAATGTCAAATGTGTGTTTTGATTTATTTTACCTTGCCCCTGCGATCTTCGCGCACTGAGGCATATCAATATGGGCGGCCTTTGTATATTATAAATACACCCAGTGCGTATAAACCCACTAGACATATACATATACATATATGTATATATATATATATATATATATATATAATAGCGGGTGTTACGCACGAATGAGCCTCGATTATAGCCCACTAGCTGCCACTTTTGGCCCACAGTCGTTATCGTTTTCATTATTATTACTGACGTTGCCCGAATTGCAATTCGTTTCGACTTTATTGATACCCGTTTATTATATTTGATGCGCAGTTCATTCAACTGGGTTTTTTTTTTTTTTGGTGCTAAATCGTTTGCTAATATTTTCATTTTGCATCTCTAAGCAGTTTCAATTGGGATTTTTCTCCGTTTTTAGAAAGATCCACAGCTGAACCAGTTGAGCTGGCTTGCGGAATCGCATAAGCGATAAGAGTATTGCTGCTTCGAGGTGTTGGCGCCATGTAATAAAAATTCTATTAGTAGAATGGAAGTGTAGGCATGGGTACGACTTAGAGATGCTCTTCACACAAATTTCAGTTGTTGGAAGTTAAGCTTAGGATGGTATGAAATGGTTTGGTATAGTACATTTTGATATGGTTCCGTATTATTATTATGGAATGGTATAGTAGAACATTCATTTGTATTATGATATAATGTAGTATGAAATAGGTGTAGTACCAATCACAGTACGTTATGCTATGATACGAAACAGGATTTCATAGTATGAACAAATATTTTATCGTTGAGAAAAACTTCGGATGAAGTGTTTTTTGCAAAAATTTTTCAGAAATCTTCATATACCAGAAATAAGAAATATCATTTGCTTTATACTTTGACAAATTACAGTGGCAAATTCGAATGACCCCAAATTAAAATTAACTCGTCCACCGTTAAGAACTGTACTAAGATAAAGAGCTATCAATTAAATCAAAGTTAATTGCTCATTTAAAACCCTATCTTTAGATACGAAAGGAATTGAAAGTATTTACTGATTTTACACCCAATAGAAGACGACAGGCAACAGCAGACAACTTGCGATGCCGCTTGAAAAAATTCTCACAAATCTTAAGAACTGTTTACATACAATAATGCACTATCACCAGAACACAATGAGAATTATTATCGATTTCCAACTAATTGCAATTTGCTCCCCAACTATTGTAGACTTGAGTTAGCAAAAGTAGGGGGTCGCAGCTTGTAATATTCTCACAGATGTATGCCCCCTCCATATGTGATATCTAGTTGGATTCTCCGATTGTTTTTTTTTTTGCAGTGCCAAACATATAAATATAATGGAATAGACGGCTTTGGGGGAGGCGCGTTTTATAGTCGCATTTGCCATATGCGTTGAGAGCGAAATTCGCACGTAAGCCTTCAGACTTCAGACCTCAGCCGGACGTTAGAAGCGATTCATTTCAGTTTATAGTTTTCAGTAGTGCCGCAACTGCGAACGGGTAGCATCGCTCTAAGCTAAAACCACATTAACAAAACTAAATACTTTAAGCCTTAAAAGTAGTCAGTAAGAAGATGCAGGTGCATCGCATTAAATTACTGACAGCATCCGCTGCCACTTTGGCTTTCGGCATTATATTCGGCTGGGTTCTATTTCCACAGATTTTGAAATTTATGATCAAGAAGGTGTGCGACTCCTGACTGTGTTTCGATCAATTTACAAGAATGCTGAATATTTGGCTTATTTACAGCAAGTCACGCTCAAGCCGGGCACAGATATACGTGATCTTTGGAGTGCCACTCCGTTTCCCTTGCATTTCTACATCTACGTTTTCAATGTGACCAATCCCGATGAAGTATCTCAAGGTGGTAAGCCACGTGTGCAAGAGGTCGGACCTTATGTCTTTGAGTACGTAGTATAATATAAATTGATGTGTGCATAGTGTGGATTCTAAAGTTGAATTTGTTCTCGCAGCGAGTGGAAAGACAAATATGATTTGGTTGATGATGTCGTCGAGGATACGGTTTCGTATAACATGCGGAATACCTATATCTTTAACGAGAAGGCCACGCTGCCGTTGACGGGCGAGGAAGTGATAATCATGCCACATCCATTGCTACAGGTATGAAATGTGAGTCAAAAGGAGAAAATATTTACAATAGTTTCGATAATTACAAAGAGTAATCGACGGAAAAAAATGTATAGCAACAGATATATATACATAGGTTTCTTGGAGGTTCAAGAACTATTATTTATTATCTTAAAGAAGTTTGTTATTTTTTATAATCTATAAATCAGAGTAAACAAATAAATTTAGTTCAAATTTTCTCTTTTTTTCGACTTCGCATAGTTTTATGAATTTTTTTGTAGTTATAGACCACTAATAGATATATCTAATACTTGTAGATTCCCTAATGACCACTAATTGACAATCAGAAATGCACTTGTGCATAGAACCGTTCATATACATGTGGATAAGTAATTCAATAACAATAGAACTACCTAAAAACCACTTAATAAGACCTCGTAATCTATTGTTAGACTACAAAAGCCTTGTAAATTATGCAAATTACTTAACTTATATTCCCAGCTAGTCGAAATTAACCTATCGCTGTACAAAATCAAGTTGTTGGAAAAAACGAATCGCAAAAAAAAGAGAAGAAATAAAGTAATCACCCGTCAGAGAGACGAGTCCATACGTCTATATGCATTATAGGGTTTCGGGTTCGTTTCGCCTTTGTAAATATTAAATGAGTTGCAATTAACTGGCTATTAATCATAGACCTGACTGGACTTCTATGTTTTTTTCTAATGCTTGATTCCAATTCGACAGTCCGCCGGCATAACGGTACAGCGTGAGAGGGCGGCAATGATGGAGCTGATTGCCAAGGCGCTGACAATTGTCTTTCCGGGCGCCACGGGATTTGTGACCGCCAGATTTATGGATATATTTTTCCGTGGCATTGATGTCGACTGCTCCTCGGATGAGTTTGCCGCCAAGGCGCTGTGCACGGTGTTCTACACGGGTGAGGTGAAGCAGACCCGGCAGGTCAATCAGACCCATTTTCTGTTCTCGTTTTTGGGTCAGGTAAGCAGTTCAAAGTGAAAATTTAATGCAAATTGCAGTAGTTGTTTGGAAATTTTAATATTTTCGATTAAATTAGAAGGTGTGCGTCAAAAAGACAATAACTAGTTTCACTTTTCACAAACGAATATTTGAAAACACGTTGAAGTTGTTATTAAGAAATAAATAATAAATAAATACAATATTCTGAGTGTATATCCAGCATATGGCATGTCTACAGTTATTCTTTTAACTGTTCTGGACATTTGTATTCATCTTTCTTAAATACTATGTTTAGACTAAAAAACTTTACCTCGTGTACTTGACATAGCAGATTTGCTAGTTGCTGGAAAAACTATACTCTCAATAGTGTTTAACAATAAGTTGTTAAGCTATCTGGCTTTAGGTCGCCATTTTAAATATTTTGTATAATAAACAAGTGGAGAAGGATTATCTTCGGCGTGCAGAAGATTTTATACTCTTTTCCAGCCTTTAGGCAATTTTCACTCTGCCAACTGCACCACGGAAATTGCATATGCTGTAAAAAATCGTTTTGAATAGGTATCATATGAATTTAAATTGTTTTTTAAAATATTGAACTCAAGCTATTTGATATATATTTGTAACAAACAATTAGATAAAAAATAAAAATCAATAAGTCGCGGGCTGGGATTTCAACCGTGTTCTCCCGTTTGTCAGCGCAGCACTCTAATACTTACGCCACCAAGCAGTTTTGAAATGCGCTGAAAAACTCGATCATACTGATCGTTTTTTTCGCGTTGTTGCTTTTGTTCTAAGACATTGGTAGCAAATAAATTTGATTACAGTTATTTTATATTTGAAAAGATTCAGAAAAAAATTAAAATAAATGACCAGTCGCCGCTGGTAGTCGAACCCGGGACCTTGCGTTTGTCAGCGCGTCACTTTACCCCTTACGCCACAAGCCGTTTTGATTTTCGATGACAAAATCACTTGAAGAGCAGACTGTTAAAAGCTTACTTGCGCTTGACCAATGTGCTGTCCGTTTCAATAATAAGTGTATATGCAAAGTTGCATAGCGATAGCTTAAAAACTGAGGAGCTAGATCCCATACATAGACAGACGGACATGGCTAGATCAATTTGTTTTGTCATTCTAAGCATACTGGCAGTAACTTTTGGGGGTCTCCGACGCTTCCTTCTATGCCTTACAAACTTCTGCACAAAGTGAATATAGTATTTTCTTCGAAAAGAATATAAAAACATATACATATTAAACGAATTTGCGAATTAGGAACACCTTTACGCAAATGAAAATCCTACAATTCAAACTAGCACCCATAACATTTCCATATTCAAACTCAATGGAAGCTTGTTTTTATCACCTGCTAACATATTTCTTTCCCTAGGCAAATCACACGGATGCTGGTCGCTTTACTGTCTGTCGCGGCGTCAAGAACAACAAAAAGATAGGCATGGTCGTCAAGTTCGCCGATGAACCGGAGATGGACAACTGGCCAGGGGATGAGTGCAATCGCTTTGTGGGCACCGATTCTACGGTCTTTGCACCCGGCATGAAACGCGAAGCGGGCTTGTGGGCATTTACGCCGGACATTTGTCGTTCGTTGGGCGCTATCTATCATCACAAAACCTCATATCATGGCATGCCTGCGCTTAGATATATGCTCGATATGGGCGATCTACGTCTGGATAAGAACCTGCACTGTTTCTGCGATGACCCAGAGGATTTGGATACTTGTCCGCCCAAAGGCACTATGAATCTGGCACCCTGTGTGGGCGCTCCACTAATGGCATCTATGCCGCACTTCTATAAGGGCGATCCGAAGTTGTTGCAGGATGTGGATGGACTACACCCAAACGAGAAGGATCATGTCGTTTATATTGACTTTGAGCTGGTAGGGTAGAGAGAATTGAATGACACTGATAAACAGTCTTTTTAAGCTAGACTCCAGCTTATAAACTTAACATATTTTGCTCCAATGGTTTCAAAATCAACTTTAGAGTCACAGTTACTTAACCTATCTACTTTTATTATTCTAAAGACGTTTTTACTTTCTTTTTCTTTTGGCAGATGTCCGGCACACCCTTTCAGGCAGCCAAGCGGCTGCAGTTCAATCTGGACATGGAGCCCGTCGAGGGTATTGAGGCTTTGAGGCATCAGCCCAAGCTAATTATGCCGTTGTTCTGGGTGGAAGAGGGTGTGAGGCTGAACAAGACGTACACCAATATGGTCAAATATACGCTCTTCCTGTGAGTGATTACCCGCTTAGAATTACCAGCAGACACTTATTTAAGTTTCTGTATACCAACAGTGGCATAAAGTTCAATTCCGGTCTGCGGTGGACACTGATTACGCTGTCACTGATCGGTCTGATGTCGGCTGGCTATTTGTTCTATCAGCAATCGGACAGTCTGGAGATAAGCATGCCGCCGAAGATCATCAAGGAATCGAACAAGGTAGCCAATGTGCCGCCAGCTGAACAGCAGCAACACCCGCAGAAACCTACAGCGCCATCAATTGTGCCCATACCGGGCGTCAATCTGTCCAATCCGAAAGTGGAGCGCGCGGATCGCTTCTAACCGACTCGCTAAATGATCATCATTGCTGTTGTTTTTGGTTTAGTTGTAGTTGTAGCTGTAGCTGTAGTTGTAGTTGTGTAGAACTTTTGCAAAGCACCTGTAGTCCAAGAAGCACGCGCTAATAAAGTGGCCAACTAATGTGGCATAGCTCATCAGCTGTTCAGTCGAGCCGTCAAACTGGTTTATTCCTAGATCGATGCACTTGACAAGCGTCGCCAATGATCACTGATCGCTGATCGCTGGAATCACTAAGCCCAGACAAGAGATGAATGCCAAGAGCTTTGCGCTCACATGACACCAATAATAATAATAATAATGTGCAGCGATAGCTGGATCGATGATCGTTTGCCAGTAACTGTACTCGTACCTTATTGAGATATATTGCAAACTTCAAACTGTAAACACCTATAGCTGTGATCATATAGGAATGAGCTACTTGAAAAATCACAAGTTTCCGATAATCGATGATATTTGAGTGAAAATGCACATAGTATTTCACTGATCTATTGAAATTTATAGGGTATAGCACTGGACTCGGCAAGAGTTTTCCTTGAGTATATTTCCAAGTTACTGTATTACATAAGATCGATCACACACTTCGAAGATCATTTGATTTCTTAACAGCTCGCTTTGAAAGCGGAAATAATCTTTTGCCAGTTATAAAACTTTGGCCTATAACATTTAGCGAGAACATCACGATCTAGCGATGTTGGTGAAACAAAACTTGTAGCTAATCAGGTAGCTTATTCCTACACTAAATGAATCAGCTTTCAGCTATGAGACTCTAATCGACAAAATTTGTTAACAACATTTATTATATACATATATTCAATACTGTGTTAAGCTATCAGAGTCATCCTCAAACCACACAAGCTCCTCTGGCTGCTGTAGTTCAACGCCAGGACACTGCATAGCATACTCTCCAGTGTTGTCAACGTCATTATCAAATATGCTTATGTGCTTGGGCAGCGTAGTGTCACCCAAGAATAAGTCCAATTGTGCGCATATGCCAAGACTATCATCCACATAGTGACTGTTGAGCTGACCAAAGTCTTCCTTGATATAAATCTCACGCTGCTGATCATGCCAAATATCAAGGACCTTCAGCTCTGGCAGTTGGGCCAACATTTGATCCGGCCAATCTGTGAAGTTCGCATACGATATACTCAGGCGTTCCAGTTGCTGAGCCGGCCATGGTTCAGGCATAGCTGGCAGTTGGTCCAGGCCCGTCAAATCCAGATCGAGTAGGTTCTTGGCATTATGCAGAAAAGCTAAAGTTTTCAGCTTCGAATTGCTGAGCAGCAGTTGCTTTAGTTGCTCAGGTTGATCAAGTTGAAGGCTTTGCAAGTGGCAATTATCTGCCTGAAGTTCGTGAATGCTGCCAGCTAGATGAAGCCGGAGCAGTTCGGGATTATCGGTGACTATCAGACGCTGCACAGCTGGAAAGGCATCCACGGCAATTCTCTTTAAACGATTGCCACGTGCTGAGAATTCTCGCAGCTCGAGTTCTTCGAAAAACAGTTGTGCAGGCAGCTCAGACAATTGATTATAGTCCAAGTTGATTTGCTGAAGTTTATGCAGCTTGGCAAAAGCTCTTGTTGTCAAACGCTGTATTTTATTATGCGATAAGTCCAATGTTTGCAGCTCTGTGGCCAGCGCAAAGGTTGCAGCATCTATATTCCCAATCAGGTTGCCACTTAGTTGCAATATCCTGAGTGAATGAGCGCCCTCAAAGCACTCAGCTGCCACATGTTGCACTTGACAGCTCTGAACATCGAATTGCTCTAGTTGTGGCAAAGTCTTAAACACATTTAAAGGCAGTCGATTCAAATGGGAATTACGCAGCACTAATTCCATATTGTTATCCAATTTAGTTGTAGTTTCTTTTGTAAAATATGCCACTTCCGTGTCGAGTGGATAGTTTAATTCATTACACAGATTCCCATTACATTTGAGACTTGGCACAGCTACTTGCTTGGGGCTGGCCTTACAGCTGTTCAAAATCATCCACAGCAGATATAGATGGGCTAATGCTGACATCTCCACGCTATACAAATGCTTCCGCAACTGAAATGTGTCAGTGTTTGGATCAGCCTTTTTAAAGCGCCAACAGTCGAGACGATCGGCATTCTATCAAAGACAAGCTTGACCAAGCAATCCTAGACAAAAACAGGTATGGAGAAACAACAAACGAAAAGTGGGCTTAACCACTTTTTAATTAAGCTTGTTACGCATAGAACGAAATATTGGACGATTATAAGCTAAATGCTATTGCTTATGAAATGTAAATCGAATCAAAGGAAATAGCTTCAAAGCTATGGATAGCAGCTTCACTCAATTCTTTCGATTGTAAAGGGTATATTTGGTATATCAAATAAGTTAAGTCAATTATTTATTATCAATTATTCATTTATTGCCATCGATAGTATACTCAACCTTTTACTAAATACGCATCTAATACTATGTTGTCTTTAATTCTATCATCGATAAATTAATAGCACTAACATAATTAGAATCTATATAGTATAGCGTTAGTCATACTATTTATTTTGCTTTATAGTCAGATTGCTATTGAATAAGTAAGTATTTGCACACACTTGTAGTGTGTACAAGGTTCGTTAAAATCAAATATAGTCTTGATTTTATGTCTGCCTTTACCTTATGTCACAAAAACTTAGCAAAATACCGCCCGCCTGCCTGTTTTGTCAAAAGAAAAAACAAATAAACCGAATAGCTAATAAAAAATTTATGAATATGCCCAATGAATATTCGCAACGTTAACGTTCTATACAATACTAATTTTGGGCACAGCCCCAGCGATAAGCACGTTCTCAACACAGTTCCCGGACCATGCAAACACTATTCAATTGAGTTGTGGTGCTTTCAGTTTATGGCAACTGGTATATCAGCTGTTAGATTCGATTGTTCATTTAGAGTGGAAGAGAGAGTGAGCTCAAATGCTCATGTTATGTAGGCCAAGTTCGGTGTTGAGCATGGCTAGTGTTCTGATAAGCTCGGAGATATGGGGGGATTATGTGAAGGAGCTGCTCATGTTGAATCGGTTATTGTGCGTGCCATTTAAAATGTGGGTTTTTTTCAATTTAGTCGGCGTGATAAAGATTAAAAAGAAAAACCAACTGATATTCAGCATATTGTTGCGTTCATTATGTGTTGCTTAACTGACAGTTAAACAAGCATAAACAAGTTGCTAATACAAAAATATATTTTAGTTAAGGCATCGATAACAACTATAACAAGTAAGAGTGCTCTAGTCGGGAGTGCCCGACTACGAGACACCCTGAACCCAGTCCTTACAATCATTCATATTAATCTAAACACACACATGCTGCAGTACAAGCAGTACAAGCAGTGCAAGCGGTCTAAGCAGTTAGCTTGCTTTTCGCTGAGCCCCACACAATGGAAAGTTAAATCTTAAATAACTTCTGTGTTTATTGTCCGATCTTATTGAAATTTTTGGGGCAAGCAATTGTCGATAATATGTGTTACCAAACCAAATTGCAAGGTCGTACCTTAACTTTTGGGGGTTTGGGGGGTGGTATCCAAAAAGTGAAATATTTGTTACATGTGTATGCTATTCGAGATTATACATGCCAAATTTGGGGTCTCTAGCTTTTATAACTTTGAAGTTATGTCCCAAAAACGCTAGTCTAAAATCAAAATTTATCGATAACTTTTGAATGCGATGAGTTATCGATCAAATGAAATAAACTTGATCTGTCCCGGGATTAGGAGAACTTATGTTCCAAATATGAAGTCTCTAGCTCTTGTAGTATCTGATATGTGTGTTCATACAGACGGACAGACAGACGGACATGGCCAGATCGACTCGGCTATTGATACTGATCAATAATATATATACTTTATATGGTCGGAGATGCTTCCTTATGCCTGTTACATACATTTGCACAAAACCATAATACCCTTTTTACCCATTTTTAATGGGTTCAGGGTATAAAAATATCCGAAGTAAACTATTGCTTAATCATACATCAAATTTAGCTAGATAGTAATAATACCATTTCTAAATTGTGCTGCGACTGCGCAACTAGTTAAATTCGATTTTGTCACGGGGCCAATAAAATAATGTCTCCATATATGAAGGCGCCGTAAAACGTAAAACGTCACAAACGATTTGTGGTGCTTGAAAGTGACTGATTGTTTGTCAGACGACTATATAGTCTATATAATATATATACCTATATATATACATATATATATATATAAATACGTATATATGCGTTATACGTTATACGTTATACGCATGTGTGTGTACAGCAAATCTATTGAGGGAAATTTGATTTAAATTAAACGCAACAAACAATTTTCACGAGGCAGACTCGCCCAACAATAAGAGCACAAAGTCCCGAGAGGGGCTGGATGGGCGGGCTTTGGGGCTGGATCGTTTTGCTGGTATGCAAAGTAATTGGCGGCAAATTGAATTGAAAGAACGACGACAAAAAAATTTATCGCTAAACGAAGTCATGCCGTTCCAATTGACAGACCACAAAAGGGCAAAGCAGCAACAGCAAAAACGCATCGTTCTCTATATCTATATCTATATCTTATCTATATACATACATATGTAAAATACATATATCTATCTATCGACTAGCATGCGTATCAAGACTTGAAAATAGTAATTGACAGTAAATATATCGATCGATAATTACTATTTGTCTAAAACAAACACTTGCCTCGTTTTATCACCCTCACCGGCTTTCGACTTTGTTTTTATTCCAAATGCAAATTGCGTTATTTGTTTGAGTATGCTTATCGTATTGGCCAGGAAACTGTTGCCAAAAGTTAATTAGATGCCGGCCACAAATGAAATTTGTTTGCATATAAATTAATTGTGCCTTACTTTGCATTTGTTCAGTATTTTTATACTTTGCTGTTGTTTATCTTTTGTTAAGCACTGTAAAAGGCAAATTGAGTGACTGGAAAGCAGGTCGAACATGTTTCTCAAAGCCATTATAATGCTTATTTATTTGCTTTTGGTTTTTACTTCTTGGCTAGAAATTATAAAATATGACCATTCATTAGCCATGTTAATTCTTAGTTTTTTTTCTGTTTTGTTATTTCTTTTTTGTACTGCACGCCAAATTTCTACTTGATGGAACATTTTCAATTTTGTTTATATTTCGCACCTGTAGGCCGCAACACAAAAACGATCAAATTGTTGGCGGCTGTAAGGGCAAAAGACGCTTTCCATTTGGCCAACTGTCGCTTGACTTGTTGAACAAATGCCAAACAATATACAAATGCATATCGTATATACATACATATACATAGATCTTTCTAAATAAATAATATACATAAACAATCTTTGCGGAGGCAAAACTGGGCGTGAAATTGTTTTGCGCAACTTTTGTTTATCAAGTCGTTTACGAAATACTCTTTCAACTAAATCCCATATATCGCTTGTAAACAAATATATATAAAGAGTAAAATTAGTTTTGAATGTGTGTTTTGAGCAAACAAGCATTTAATTTGATTTTATTATATTTTTGAAATTCTATTTATAATGAAGTCAAATGTTTGTTGAAATTTTAAACGTGTCACACAAGTATTTCTGCAATTTTTAATTTAATTAGTAATAATTATCACAACATTTTGAAAATGCATAAAAGCGAAAAGAAATCAGAGGAAGAGATTTTTCAAAGTTTTTTTGCTTACTAAATTAGCGTATATATATAAACATATACGCAAGTCTGAAGTTAAATATGTAAAGTGGTGAATACGTGGGATCAATACTAGAAAATGTCACGGATAAATACGCAAATACGTCTGCTGATATAACAATGTACTGTTTTCCAATCAATTTTCGATTGCCTTTGTGCAAATATATACTTTTACATACTTTCAGACTAATAAATTCTTGCGTAACTAAGTTGTATGTTAACTAACTCAACATTTTCCAACCGTTTCAAGCCTATTGTACTTAAGTGAATGTTTATCAAGAACACAATAATGCAAATCAATCATAAAAAATGTTTTCTATATATATTATTTATCTGTAGTTAGAGTTCGACATTGATATACCTTTTACTTAAATTTGTCAAACACTTCATTCTTTCACTTGTACTATACAAAGACCGAAATGTTTGTTTGAGTGCCGTGAATCCGATCGTCCCGCTGTCTGCTGAAGTATTTCTTATCAGCTGAAAAATGATTTGTTTTTACCAGAAAGCGCAAGGTAAACACATGCGAGTACACAACACTATATGTATAACTGTGACTCTGATAAGCCCGACAGCGTTGCGCATTATGAAAGGTAAAGCTAAAGCTGGCAATAATTGTGGAATATAGGTTTACTCCGATTCTTGAACTAGTGCCCAAAACACTTTTCTCGATGCGCGCCATTTACATATGAAAAAGCAGAAATATGGCTGACTAAGCGACTATATGGAATGAATATAATGAATAAAATAAAGTCACAAACTGTGCAAATATTTCATTGGAATTATATAAATAGCCAACGTTATGGCGTTAAAGGTATTTCGAGCCAGTGCGGATGTGCGGCTTCAATTAGCTTGCTGGGTCTCCTCCAACAACAACAACAACAGCAACAACAACAACACAACAGCATAACGCAATTATTATACACATGTCAAAATAATGACAGCAAAAAAATAGATTATATAGCTTCTATATGTAATCACAGGAATACAGCTTTTCCTAACATTGTTGCTGTTTTATACCCTAAATGAAATATGGCCACATCAAATGTGTCATTAATTTACGCTCATGGGGGAAATGGAAATTATATCATCAAAATTTATTGAGTTTTAGTACCATTTTTATATACTTATATACTAATTTAGTGCTTGGATGATGCCTATTTACAAATTGAATGTCTATATATAATTTCCTTTGAAAAGAAAGCAATAGGTTCTTTATAATTTTACATTGTTGGCTACAACAAAATATAAATTATTCAATGATCTCTATTCTTCTAATGTAAGTTAAGACTTATTTAAAAAAGTATGTATATTTGTTGTATAAAAGGTATTCATTTAGTTGCGTCAGCTATAGCTGATTGAATCTATGTATATGCTCTTATCAATGTGACTTTATCAAATAATAAAATTTTGCTTAATTAGTTCATAAAAAAACTCCAATATATCAAGTTAATGAAACAGTTTAGTTGTATCTATGAAAGTATGTTATAAACATAGAAAAAAACTTCAGCGCTGCCAACTTTTTAATATCAAGGAAAAGTTTGTGTCTCCAATTTTATAAACAAATAAATAAACATTATGGAAGTTGAATTTATTTATATATTTACGCAGTCAGCTTATTGATGATGCATTCACTGATCGAAAAATGGAAATTTGACACAATATTTACTCTAGGAACATTAAATTGATCTACTTAATTTGTTTTCACTTATCACAAAGCTGTCGCCATGATTCCAAACAGCGAAAGAGTATAAGAACTGAGGCTTGTTCGCTGCCAGCTCGACTCATTATTCCAGCAATTTTATATATAACGTATTAAACGTATTTATATTTCGTTTTTTTTTTTTTTGCAAAATCAAAACACCATGAATAGAACAAATGATTATATAGAACTGATGAGCATGCGGCAGAAATACGAACAAAAAATTAACAGCCAGCATGTGAAGCTGCTGCTGCTTATCGATGATCACATTTTCAGTTGCCAGTGAAACGCGTAGCTTGAAACACGCAAACGCTATGAGAGTCCCAGCTGGTGTCAAAACTGCAACACTCATCTGGATGGTGTTTGCAGTGGCAGCGAAAGCACAGGCCAGAACCGAAGAGGAGTCCTCACTTGAAGCAGTAACGGAAAGCGAGGAGACAACGACTGAAGCCTCAACCTCAACGTCAACCTCAACCGACCGCAACAATAAGCGACTGGTGAATATTGAAAGTCTGCAGGATAATTGCGAACTGAAAAGCGGACTGGCTCGCTGCAGTGGCTTCAATTTCGTTGAGGCGGAAGAAGTTGCTTTCTTTGAGCTGCCCACACAGGTGCGCATAGCGCCAGGTGAGCTGGACAATGCGCGACCATTGGCCACGTTGATTATGGAAAACTCCTCGTTTAGCAATTTTCCGCTGCATTTATTCTACGAGCTGCCAGCACTAAGTGAACTAGACATGCGACTTTGCCGCATGCAACACATTAGCTGGGAATGCTTTCTTGAGGCGAATAAGCTGCAAATATTGCTGCTGTCTGGCAACGCCATCGACGAGCTGGGCGAGCACACTTTCAGCTATGCCAGCGAACTGGAATTTCTATTTCTTAGCGAGAACAAATTGAGCACATTGCATCCAGGTGCTTTCCAGGGTTTGCACAAGTTGCGTCATCTCGATTTGAGTGACAATCAGCTGGCGGCATTGCCGGAGCGCACTTTTGCGGATCTGATGGCACTCAATACGCTAATAATTTCCGGTAATCGCTTGCGCTTTATTAGCAATGAACTGCTGGCACATAATACCCGACTGCAGACTGTCACTTTGCAGGGGAATCAATTGCGGCAACTGGGCGAATACGCATTCAGTTCGGCGCCACATTTACTCCTGCTGGATGTTTCCCATAATGCACCGTTAGAGGTGCTCGTGCTTAACCTCAATGCGGCTAACTTAATAGCCAAAAACTGTTCGCTCACACGCGTTAATATGTTTGGTGCCGTATCGAATGTAAATTTAGCCGACAATCGAGTGCAGGAACTATATTTCTCCGCTTCGGAGGCGCTAGAGGATCTCGTGTTGCGCAACAATTCGTTGGCGCAACTGGCGACGCTGTCGCGAGTGCCACGGCTGCGTCACTTGGATGTGGCCAACAATCCGGAGCTGGGCGAGCTGCCCAACGATTGGCAAAAGCCGCAGCTGGAGCGTCTGGACTTAAGTAATACGGGGCTGGTTCAGCTTCCAAGGGCAGTGTTGCAGGACATGCCACAATTGCGGAAACTCAACGTATCGAATAATAAGATCAGCGATATCGATCCAAAGGTAAGCATATTTATCGATTATAAATCGATTGTATTATTGGATTTTATTTCAAAAAGTGACTTAAAATTGAAGTACAATTGCCCATATCAACATATATCATTTTTTGAAGACTTGAATCACAGAGATTTAGTCGATCGATATATACAGATTATTTATCGATAAACGACTTTTAATAAAAATACCGTTTGACAAATGCTATCTACAGGACTTTGAGCATTTGTCGCAACTCACGCACTTCTACATACACGCAAATTACTGGAACTGCTTTAACTTAAAGTT
Organism: Drosophila flavopinicola; assembly: GCA_035042425.1. Classification (NCBI taxonomy): domain Eukaryota; kingdom Metazoa; phylum Arthropoda; class Insecta; order Diptera; family Drosophilidae; genus Drosophila; species Drosophila flavopinicola. The sequence goes on along the minus strand of JAWNLL010000242.1, from coordinate 313,012 downwards.
GGTAATGGATATGCTCATACTAGAGCACGGAATAACCTACACTCCGGATCATGTGAATGACGATTTTGCCGGCAGCTACATCCACGGCATTGCCTGCATGTATCGCTTGTACGAGCGGGAGCAGCTGCAATCGGAGTCTATTTCAGACTCATCGTCGTCCTCGTCGGCCAGCATGGAGTCCTCGCAGAACAGTGATGCCACGGATGTACAGAAATTGCGGCAGGAGTTCAAGGCTGTGGTACAGCACTTAGAGCAGAAGTTCGATAAGGTCTACGAGCAGCTGAACACTTTAAATGCCAAAATGAGAAGTTTGGAGCACACAAATAGCTCATTGTGGAACCAATTGACGATAACAGTGTAAAAATGCATGTGAATTATCAGTTAGGCTACTCTGTATGTCTTTAAGAATTGTTTTTTCATATTGTGTGTTATCTAAAATTAATGAGAAAACTTTACTTTACTTCACTTTCCTTTTTTTTTAAATCTAAATATATTTATTATACTTTTTGATCAGCATAAAAGGAATTGGATTGAAAGCCCTATCGATAGTTAAAATTGTTTAAGATCATTTAAAATTTGATGTTGGCAATGCTGTGTGTAAATGAAGCAAATGAATGGAACTTGTGATGAAAAGACATGCACTAAACAATTTTACTGATAAAATTATTGTTGCATCGACATAAGATAACAAGTTAAATTTCACATGAAGTGAATTCCAATAGGAAACCCTAATTACAAGCTTACAAAATTTCCTGTCCCAATTCTAAGCTGGCAATGCCACAGCACACAATTGTTGAGAGTACCGTAAGCTGCTTGTTTGTCTTAGTTAACAATAAACCTTGACTCATCTTGTGAAACAGGAGAACAAACCTTAAGAAAGAAGAGCAAAATCAAGTCTGGCACACAATATGTGCCTTGAAAGCAACTTAAATATTTTTCACAAGCTTAACAAAATATTTGCAGCAAAAATATTGATTTACGAGGTAAGCCGAAAATTTAAATATAGGTTCATTCAACTTGCCGAGCCGAAAATGTATAAGAAACAACCGTTTAAACACAATTCAAGAAGAAGACAAAGAGATATTTAGATGGGAAGATTTACTATATTACAATTTGTTTATATTTGAAGATAAGAAAATATTTGGTAAATGAAAATATATATCAAAAATTTCAATTTGAGTTTTATTTAATTGCCTTTTACGTAAATATAAAATTTCTTATTAAAAAGAGAACCAACAATTTGTTGCTCATGCGATTTCAACAGTTCACTTAGAATTTATGGCATACTAATTGTTCAGATAAACAAAACCACAACCCAGAACTGAGAGGAAAAACAAAACATCAAAAAATATTATTATACAAGGCTTTGGGCGAGCACTCGGCATCGACAAATCTGATCAGATTGGCAGTTCGTGTTTGGGTTCGGGCTGTTGTTAAACAAACATGTGACTGAAATATACGATCTACATATGCACAGATACAGATACAAGTATATATGGTATGTAATGGTTTTTCTAGTTAACGGTAATTGGCACACACACAACTCGTGCCCGCTAAATGTAAACATTTCGTACTAGCCACTTAAATAACTAAGTCGGCTTATGTGCCAGATAAAAGTCAGAAACTAAGCGTAATACAGAAGTCGGGATAGTTGCAGGTAAATATTAAATAGCAAATAAAGCGCAACGCTGCCTAATTGCGGTGAGTTGTGAAAATTGATAAGAAAAGAAGTGATAGTCGCATATATATATTAAAATCAACATTTTTTCCTAAATATTAAAAATTTGACTATAACCTTTGAAATAATTTATCTATTGGGATCTAAGACTTGCTGGTAAAACAAAGAGTCAGATAAGATAGGAAAACGAGAGTAACGCACTTTGAAAAACAATTTTGAACAGCCAACATTTATCAGCGATCATTACTAACAAACCTTATATATCTGAACGTTTCGTGCGATATTTTTTTCTTCAATCTTTTAAAAGATTTACGAACTGAAAAAATGCATTAATAAATATAAAATAAGAAAGAAACGACGCATTCTCATATCAACACAAAGAAAGTAAGGCATATTTATAAATCAACAGTGTAAAGTAAAATACAAAATAAGAAGGGAAACAAACCTGAGTTTTATCACAAATTAGTAATTCTGATAATTAAGCAAATTGTTGTTTTACTTGTTGGTTTTGCAGTTATAACAATTACTTTTTCATATTAAAAACATTAATTTCAATTGTGTAGCTTGTTTGCAACTTTTCTTAAAACACACACACACAAATACACTTGACAAATATGAGGGTAGCTTTATTTTCGTTAACAATTTGAGATTGCACTGGAATGGAAATTATACATTTTTGTTGTTACAACTTTTTGCTGAGCCGCAATATAAAGATTAGAAATAAATTATTATTGTGCTTTTGTTGTAGATTTTTTTATTTTTTTTTTGCAATTCTTGATACGACTGATTAGATTTAAATTATAGCGCACAACATTTCACTAACAACACTTGTTTGTTGTGTTAATTATCAGCCATTTTGTTCGACAAGCAAATAAATCACACACGCACCAATACCAACAACAACTACAACTACAACTACAAATCAATTTTATGCAGACGCGCGCACTTCCACTTTGGACTTTCCAATTGGAACACGCATCAGAAACTGATCGGCAAACGGAAAACAATGCAAACAGCACGCAAGAGAGAATGAGAGAGAGAGAACGAGAGAGAGAGAGGAAGACCCTGCATGACGGGCACAATTAATTCCATATTGCAATTGTATTACAACAGAGACTCGCTGCTATGGGAAATTTCCATTAGTTTTTGTTGTTGCAGCTGCTGCTGGTGCTGCTGCTGCTGCTGCTGCGTAAAACAGCTGATCAGCGCACGCAGCTCTGCAGCTGATGCCGCCGCTTATTGATTTTCTTGCTTTCTTGTTCTGAATTTTGTTGTGTGTTTAATTTACAAAGCGTTTTGCGCATTGCTCAAAAGCCAAGCAGCTACAAGTGCTTATTGTTGTTGTAGTTATTGCTGGCCTTTTGTTTTGTAACAAATTTCTTTGAGCATTCAACGGCGACGTCGCGCTGCACACAATTAAAAGCTTTGTATGCAGCTTATCACAGCAATAATTACACAGAAAATAAAAAGCCAATTGGCTGCATTAGACAAACAGTTTGTTTGCTCGTTTTCTCGTTTCTTATTTCTTTCTTTCTTTTTTTTTGACAAAAAGGCGCAACAGGTAAACACACACACACACACAAACACATAGGCACACACACACAGATAAACTCACAGGCAGCGTTGGCGCGCGCGCGCGTTGCCTTCTGCCGCCACAAACTAATTACTATTTACGCACAATTGTCGCTGGCTGTTGCACTACATTTAACTTGTTGCGGCTAATACGAGGGTGGTTCTCGGGGCGGGGGCGTACGAATAAAAAAAAAACGTAACGTTTTCTGACAAAAATGTGACGGACACAGACGATGGAAAACAACTTAACACGACAAAAAATTTATTGGTACTAGATTGTTTTTGTCCGCAGTGTGACCAGCTGCCGCAAGCGGTAAAATCATGCCACCAAGAAATACCATTAAAATACCAAATACGGAATGTAGACAGTCTGCAATCAGATCGCAACTTGCAGAGTGATCAAGGCACGTTTCGATATTTACTTTAAAAATTTAGTGATTATGTATTAGTAATAATTAATTAAAAGAATAACACTAGTTAGGAAATTATAAATATAGATGACAATTGCTGTTAATATTGCCATATACTGCAGTTCTGCAAGTTCCATGTTCGTATTACTAGTGAATGTGAACATAAATTGTGTATCAAGTTTAGTTTGTTTGAACGTGTAATGGCTCCACAGCAACGCTTAAGGTTGCCACCTGACAACGCTTAAGGTTGCCAGATGTGCGCGCGCGTCGCATATCAGCCAGCTTGCAGTAGGCCCGAAATGGCGCCAACTTTGAATACAATTTGAACATCTAAATTAAGATATATGTTAAGGGCTAATTATGTCTAATATTATTTGGCTAGGCTTATATTAATGTTTTCTTTCATAGTTATTTGTTATTTAGGGACAGCTATTCAAACTAATAAGTATTCACGTAATTGCTGCTAAAATGTAGCACATAATGTTTCTTTTCTCCCACTTTTCGTTGTTTTCGGCCGTGGAGTCGCATGCAAAGGAAAAACTCCGTGGAAAACTTTCGTTTGGCCCGCAGCGAAATCAATAAAAATGGCGCATTGCAATGGAAACACGCTGACGACATGGACAACAATGAAGAACCCCTACCCCAACCCGTAAATGGCCACTTAGTCTGGCATGACGGCATATACATACATAGATATTGGTGTTGAGATTCGGATTTGCTCACCTGCTCAATGTCAAAGTCCCATTCGGGCGAGGGGGAGCGTTTGCCCGATTGGCCGCCGGGCGGCGGGGTACAAACAGCTGGAGAGCCCGCCTGCGGCTCCTCGGGAATAACGGCAAATCTGCCACGCTGCAGAATCGGCGAAATGGCGCCATAGTTAGCTGCAAGAGCAAATAACAAAAACAAACAAAAGCAGCGGGAAACGTTAGCAAATATTGGGCTAATTAAGTGACGTCTGGTCACACTGGCCACACTTACATGTGGGCATGAGGCGAAAGCGTCCCAGCGTCGTCTCTGGCGGACCCGCCGGCGTCGACGACGTGACCCGAAAGCGGCCCCGCCTTGCTGCAGTCACCTCCTCATAGTCCCCAGTGCCCCCACCGCCCGCTGCTCCGCCAGCGCCACTGTGCATTGTGTAATTTAAAGCTCACCCACCGCTTAACAACAGCTGTAAAATATGAGAGGCAGAGCGAGAGAGGGAGAGGGAGACCGGTGGATTAGATTTGAGTACAGTGGTTCTAAATATACATATATTATATATGCAAGTAATGTTTCTGTGAGCAAAACATAAAACGCAGATTGCAATTGTATAAATAAGTTTAAGATTAACTTCAAATATCAGTATATTCAGCTATTAAGACTTAACTGATAAAAAAGAACACAGATTAAATCAATTTGATATTGATATAGAAATGGTTATACAAAAAATACCTCAAATACAAAGAATAAGAATAAGTTATATTTTAAATAATATATTTATATAATAAATGCTGAAAACAGGCAAAAAAGTGCATTCTGGAAAATGACGTAAGCGTGACTCTAGAAATGTGACCCAGATAGTGATAGGAAAAGACTGAGCTTGAAAATGTCAAACATTAATGTAGTTTTTGCGCAACATTTTTACATATTTCTTTAAAGCAGAATTACATTAAGTTCTCAAATCTATTATGGATGTGAAGCTAACTTTGCAAGATATTTTAATGCATACAAATCGATTTTAAAACGAAGTTAATTAGCCAAATAAAATTACTCATCTACATTGCAAATATTATGGATGTGAAGCTAATTTCGCAAGATATTTGTATGCATACAAATCGATTTTAAAACAAAGTTAATTAGCCAAAAAAAGTTACACATCTACATTGCAAATAACAACTTTAATTTCTTGACAATTTGAACTTTGAAGCGACCACTGTTTAAGCTAAAATCGATAGGTCAACTTCAGTTGGCACGCTAAGCTGACCAAAGCGGTGCTGTTGAGGTGGGGAAACGTGGGCTGAAGCTTAGCAGGCAGAGCGCAGCAAAATATGCTCCAGTGTAGCCAGAGTTGTCAGCTCGCTAGGAATTTGAATTTAGCAATAATTGCAGAAAATATGCCGAAAAGTAAATCAAACGATGTTTGTGTCATTCAACTGTTCAGAAGGGCAGGAAAAGAAAAGGCACAAGCGTGACAGAGGGTAAGACGGAAAGAGAAACAGAGAACCAGAGCCAGGGCGAGACAGAATGGAAGCGAATGTCTTAATGCCGGCAGACAATGCGGCGTATACGTAATATATTTATGCACATTTATAATATAGCATGCCCTTTGTAGGGTATTACTTTTCTCAAGGCTCATATGATTTATATATATATATATGTGTGTGTTTTATATTCTTTTAAATAATAACATCATATTTACAAAATGTGCAATTTAGCTATGGAAATTTATTTCACAGACAAAAGCAATCTATAATCCCTATATATTATATATCAAAATATAAAATCAATTGTCTGTAAGGGCATTCAATGGTCGGTCTGTTAATAATAACTTTTCATGCGACATTTTTATTAATTGTGCACTCTTTGATATGCTCCGATACAATGGAAACTTTGTGAGCGTTTCAATTAAGCAATTTTAGTTTTAATTAAGACGAAATATTTGTACGGCGTCACAATGAATTTGTTTATGAATTATTCGCATACACATACAATATTCTGTATTTTTTGTGACGCTTAATTTGGCTTATGACTAACTTGTGATATATTTGTTGTTGGGAAATGAACAATTCACGGGTATTTGTGAAACGTTTGACAAGAAAATAGAGAAATATGTATATAGTTTAAATGGAAAGTGGGGTTTTTTGTTAGCATTTTTGTTATTATTAGTGTGAATCATAAGGGAATGGGTGAAGGTATAGGTATAGTCGTTCGCAATAGTCCGATGATTGATGAACTGACAACTCGGTTTTGTTATGGCTAGTTCTACGTCAGAGATAAGGAAAAAGTAGACGAATATCATGAACAACACTATGATAAACTAGTGAATAGAACATATATTTATATATAGTCGGGCAGGATATAATCTAAAATCATGTCAAAAACATTTCTAAGTAGGTCTTTCTGTACTAAATTAAAAATTTTCGCGTTTAATTACCTAATTAAATTGATTATTACAGTCGTAAATTATTAACTTTTTAGAGACAATATCATAGAGCTGTCATTAAAGTTTTATACACATTTCTTTATGAATTTATCCACTAGTTATGCTTATTTATTAATTAACTGCATTAATATGTATTTATTTAACGTTTATTTGATTATAGCACAAAACATTTATGTTTTCTATATATTATATATGTATATGCACAATGGCAACAACTTTTAGTTGCGTTTTATTTTTTAAGCACTTTTCGCCACCTTTGCGCGCTCTTTGGCGTTGCTTTCTTGTTGTTTCTGTGGCCGTTGTTTTTGTTGTTGTTGTTGTTGTTTTTGCTGTTCACTTTCGAGACGAATTCGAATTCGTTTCATTTTCAATTCGAAACGTTTGCATAACACGCACAAACAAACAAATAAATTAGGCAGATATTTTATACATTTTGAGCGTTGCTTGTCTTATATCAATTATATATTTTATTTATTTTTATTGTTTAACTAGAAATGAATTGAAGTTCAGTTGATCTCTTGAGGCAGTCGCAGCAGCAATTTCAAATACGATTTCGCATTTTGTTTTATGCAACTGAGCAGCTGCCCAAAAGGAAAAACACACTGAAATTGGCATGGCCAAAAGCAAAACAGCAGTAACAACAACAACAACAAAGACAAGAGCCGAAAATGCGGCCAAAAAGAATGCAGCACCAAAATAAACCGAAGCCCAAGCGAAACGAAACGAAACGAAACGAGTCACAAGCAAAATGCAGTCGACAAAAGACAAACTTCGAGCACTAATTGGCAGACAGAGAGAGAGAGAGAGAGAGAGAGAGAGAGCGAAAGAGAGAGGGAGCGAGAGAGCAGCAATGGCAGAGTGAGAGCAAGTAGGCAAACGCGTGCCATAGTTGGGGTTCATTTACTTGTGCAAATGAAAATAAATGCAAGCAAAAACATTGCAAGTGCAATGACAGTCAAAGAGAGAGAGAAGGAGAGAGAGAGAGCGAGACAGAGAGAAACGCAAAGAGAGCCCGATAGCAAAGAGAGGCAGAGCGTGACAGCGTGAGCGCATCTGCAATTTTTAATTCATAAAAGCACAAAAGGCTCAGGCAGCGAAAGCAAACCGCTGCAAAATGCAAACTGCAGCTGCAAGCAGCAAAAAAATGAGAGGATAACATTGTTGTTGTGCGAGCGCAAAAGATATTCCTTTTGGTGTCCGTGTTGTTGTTGTTGTTGTTGTGCTGCTGTAACATAAATGACAAATGACAAAAGCTTCAATAACAACAACAGCTGTTTCACAAAACGCACGCGGCGTATGCGCAATTTTTAGCACTTGACAACAAAAACACGACGAATAAATAAGAAAAGGAAAGCACGTGAGCATAAATTAAAAATAAAACGGAAAGAGCAAATCAGGTTGTTGTTGATTGAAAGCTTTCAGACAGCGCCAATGATGAAATATGAATTTAACGAAATGCTGGTGTAGGGTAGATTTGTAGTTTCATTCAGTTATGATGAAATTATAAATATCTGTTTTTGTAAATTAAATGAAATTATATATTTTTTTAAAATCTATTTTTAAGTTTTGTTTATTACAATTGTTAACAGGCCTTATTAGCATCATATTTTTACTGTCTTTTTTATGATTTCCTAAAATTGCATATAGCATACTTTTAAAGGCATTGACAAGGCTCGAAATTATTTAGTAACCTGAATAAAACTAATTGTAATTAAAGTACAAATATTTTAGTTTTAATTATTATAAGTACAAGTTGTGTACGTACAGCTTATCATGTGCATCTACAAACAAAAAGTGTATACGCATATTCGATTGCGAGTAGTGTGAATAATATTTTGCAGATGTGTTTTATGTACAGCAGTTATATCTATTCGCATAACAGCAATCAATCAACAAAACTCAGCATTATGATTTTCAAAGCATTTTTAACGTTTTGCCAGCGAAATTTCCCAACGAAAACAAAATCTTTCCGACCACAAAAACAACTTTTCTTATATTTTTTTTTTAGCTTAGTCTTTTGGGCGTAAGTCCAAACATGTGACCGACCCGTGGATGACATCATGTGTGTGGGCGGGCGAGTGGAAATCGGAAAATGGGGGAGTGATGATGCAGATGGCAAGCCGACAATTCAAACAAAAACGAAACGCCAACAAATGAAATGCACAAAGCAAAGCAGGCAGACATTTGGGCACATCACAAAAGCCAACAAAATATGAAATAGAATTGTGTTTATAAATAGTTAGAGAGTCGCTCGATATTTGCTCTTTTAGTAATTCTGCTTTGCAAATACCAATATCAGTTGAACCAAAGTCGCATGATGACAGATTGAACATATGCACCGGCTTAAGGAATTCGTTTGTGGGGGATCTGTAGCTAACGATAAGAGAAAAGGCAACTTGTTGAATGCTTAGGACATTTTTTGCCTATCAAAGTCAAATTCATTTCATTCAAAGAAATATATTGTGCTGGTAGATTGGACAGTTTTCCAATTGGATTTAGCTCTTTAGGCAATCGACTTTAAACTCATTTTTTCGCCAAATCCAGTGATCAGGCTTTAAATTACTTTTAAAGTCCTCGATACTTTCATACATTTTGGTAAGTCCACATCCACTGGTGGAAAATAAATGGATATACATACATACACATATAAGAGGCAGATTGAAATGTAGAACTAAATATTTACCATAAATCCTCAAAAATACACGGACGAAGAAATGATAATTAAAGCTTTCTAGACATCATATGATTTGAAGCTCGTATTAAGAAATTCTCTATGTCAAATATTGAGCGTTGTTAGCGTCTAGACAGACGGTCACAGAAAACCGACCGATTGGCATTGCTAATTATTGTTTTTTTTTCTTTTGTTTTCTTTTCTATTTCTGTTAATTTTTTTTGTTCATAATTATCAGCGTGAAAACCCATTTAATACTAATACCCAAGTATAGTGTGTGTGCAGAGTGCGATTCTTTGTTTTGCTTTGGGTTCTTTATATGCACAAACATTTACATATGTACATATACACATAGTATTTTATTATGGCGCGATAAGGGGCCTCAACAAAAGCGTTTTGATGGCTCTTTTGCGCTATCTGCAAAGTGTGTCTGAGCATAAATCAGTGCTATGTATGTATATATACATACGAACATGAATGTAGATAAGTTGATGGTCATTTAAGTTGTATAATTTACATAATGCAATGCGAACAATCTTTTGCCATAGAAAATGTTTACGTCACGCATAACAACAAGAACCAGAAAAGAACAACAGCAGCAGCAGCAGCCGGCAAACGTTAACGGTAACCACCACCATTTTGTCATGGAGAGAGCGAAAAAGAGCGCAATTTTCACTGACGTATGTATGTAACTGTGTGCGTGCCAGTATGTGCGGGTGGCTGTTCGCCAGTGTTGTGAGGGTGTCTGTCAAACGTTTGCTTTGGCAGCATGTGCCTTAGATCCTGCCTTCAAGAAGAAGCACTCGAAACTTGTCACAAAGAAAACTGAATATATATACATATGTATATATATTTAAATAACGCTGCTCTAGCTATCACAGCGTGCCAATCACTTTCGATTCATTTTGTTGCTAAATTTATACTCACACACACACACACACTTGTACACATACTGATTTGCGGCGACCCTTGACGCATATATATATATATACAAGCAAACAGCTGGCAGTAACAACAACGACTCACCTAATAGGAAAATATTTTATTATTGTTTTTATAGAAAAAACAGTGGTGAACTTTTAACGTCGTTTAAATATTAAACACTTTTAAAAACTTTTTCCGCACATTTGATATGCATTTTTGCTTGAACATATAACATTTGCATTCGATTTGTTTTGCAATTTTCTCCTAAATCCTTTCTGGCTACACTATCACGCGCGTTGCTGCCACTAAATGGAATTTGTTTTGGAGTATAGCGCACAATTTTAATTAAATCACTGCGTCAATAATAAATATACTCAAGCCGCAAGCGTTGAACGTAAACGCGCATAGCTAACGAATATAAACACTTAAAAAATCGGACATCATCAACGAACGTCATTGGTCGAAACTGCGACGATAGCTTGTGGCGGCCAGTCGATGAACGCTTAGCGATGATACGCTGCTGCCAATAAACGATTCTGCGATAGTCGCACTATAGTGGCAACGCTGGCAACTGCAGTTTTTCAGAATTTTTGAATAAAAACAATATTAGTTTTTTGACTACTTCTATAACTATTTTAGTAACAAATAAATGGTTTTTACCTTAAATCGGAATGTAGTGTTTGTTAAGCTCTTAAATAAAAACAATTTACTTTTGTACGTTTTACAGCGCTGGCTAAAATTAAAACTATCTGCGGTTTGCATTGTAAAGCAAAAGTAAAGCTATATATTGTAATAAATTCTATGAAGTCAGTTTTTTTTGCTCCTCCTTTAGCTTGCCATCGCCGGACGATACTTTCTTGTTCGCTGCCGCATGTTGCTTCTTGCCAAACAACATATCCGTAAAAAGTGCGGCAAATACCAGAACAGCGCCAAACCACTGACGAGCAATCAAAACGTTGCCAAACAGCAGCACGGAGCAGAGGACGGTAAAGAATTTGCGCGTGGTCGTGACTACCGAGCAGGCTAACGGTCCGAAACCGGCAACCATCAGGAAGATGAAAAGCTGCCCCAAAGCGCCGCACAGCGCTATCATAGCCAGATGCATCCAAACCTCCGAATGCCGCACTGCAAACTGGATGAACTCCATACCTTCCCCTGCAAACATAAAGTAGGAGATTGTCAAAATTAATGAAGAATTTTAATTCAACTCTTTCTATCAAATACTACCAGTTGAACAAGCTCCTTCTATAAAAACACTATTACATTCATCTTTGTACAAAAGCACTAGAGCCCATTTTACATAATTAAAGTATTCTACCAAACTATTTTAAAATAATAATACATTTCTGGTAGCTCTCAGTTCCCAGAGACCACTGTTTACCATTTGTTTACATATTTACCTGTAACGATCATGGCCACGCCGAGCATTAGTGTGCTCCAGTAGTTCATGGACAACATCATCTGCTGCCCCGATGGCGCACTTGCGGCACGCATGCGCTCCTGTACGGCGCCCGTTAAACCATCCATGGTCAGACTCAGGAAAAGCAGCAGCTCACCGAGTCCCGTTGTCTCCGTGGGCAAGTTGGACACCTTGCTCTCCTTGTACATGAAGAGTATAACGCCGAGGACAATGGTCAGAACACAGGCATAACGCGTCCAGCTGTACGATTTGCGACCGATGAGCACGCCCAGAATCATGACGGGAATCGGTTTTGCCGATTTGCCCACAACGGCCGTGGGATAGGGCACCCAGCGCAGCGCCATGTTCGTGGAGACCATGGCCAGCAGATAGGTTAGTGAGCTGGCCGCATAGTAGCCCGTGTGCGTGGTGTCCTCCTTCTGTGGCTTCACCGCCAACATTCCTAAAGCAAACAAGTGGGCGTTAAGGGAGGCCGGCTAAAGACAATATTTACGCACCTTTGGCAAACAGATAATTGCAGAGGCACTGCACCCAGACCAGTGCCAGCGTGTACGTAAAGCGCTCGCCTACATTACCATCGGGCTGCACCTGATCTCCGTAACGGCCACGAGTGAGTTTTTCCTGCACAATTCCATAAAGAAAGTAGGAGAAAAAGATGCCCAGCGCATATACCGCGAAACGGCTTTGTTCTGGTACACTCATGGCTCTGGCTTGATTCGCGGATACTGCAGTATTTTAACTTTATGCTTAAACAATTATATTAAATTGATTCAACACCTGACATAGTGTTTTATCTGTGTAAAAAGCAGATTTGTTAAAAATTTCTAATACGTGGAGTTTAGGGATGGCTAAATGTTACGATAAGTGTGAATATGATATCGATAAATAATATTGTTTTGATTCGGAAGCTCACACGATATTAATTGTAATAAATCGAATATTGCGCGCTCTATTTAAACGCGTTGACAAAATATGTACTTAACGAACGCACATAAAATATTTACATAGGGGATATTTTATTAGAAAAATCGTACTGTTAAAATCTTTGTTTGGCCTATAGGAATACATTAAATAGTAAATAAATAGAAATTAGATGCGAATGGCAAACCGTTCAACAATGTAGAAATTGTATTTCGTTTATTTGGTTTTTAAAATATTTGTGTAAAATATAATAAACTATATTACTTCGCTCTCTTGCTAAACTGTTTAATGCACTTAATAAATCCAATACGTACAAATACTTCAACGCTTTGAGTTTCTTTCACTTCATATACAAATATAGATGTATAAACCCAAATATAAACTGGTAGTGGTAATGTGTTTTTAAGTTATACATAAACGTCCAAAATCGAACAACAACAAACAAGCATTAAATTAAATAGGCAACAGTTTGTAGTAAGTTGGTGAAGCGACTAGAGCTTATGAACTAAAAAGAAAACAAAAAAAAAGTCCGAAAAACTTGGCAAATAAAAGTTTCATAAAAAAGTAGAGAACAGTTTCAACTGCAACTATGATAATGAGAGCTGCATAGGCGGCAACCAGGTATAGAATAGTATATAGGCGGCGCTCGAGACAACATTTGACGTGTCCAGCGGCGAAACAATTTGATCATCGAACTTATACCAGCGCCCATAACTAGCGCTCTTGCAGAAAGCCGTATAATGACCGCCCTCCATGGAGCCGTAGTGATTGGACACCGCATACAATTGGTAAGTTTTGGGCGTTCCGGCACGCGATTCCGCACGTGCTATATACGGCTTCATATCCAGATTTTCCAGCGGAAATTGTAAATAGTTTTGTTTCTTAACATAGGCACCTGTATTGATGGGATCTGCATAGAATCTGTAAGCGAAAAAGAAATGAGTTTAGTATAGATTTATAATTGTTGAATTAAAGGGATCGACAAATCGAGATATTGGAAACTCTTACCGTTTTAGATGCACCACCAGCACTGGGGGCAGTTTGGAGATGTCCAGTTTCTTGATGGCGTCCCGTTTTGTTTTGCAATTGGGACAGTTCCAGCCGTGTATTTTCTCACCACTAAAGTACATGTCCATGCACTGATTCAGATAGCAGAGATTTGCATTTGGCGGCAGTTCCAGGCTGAGATTCGAGAAGCACTCGTATGTGGCCGACTCCTTGTTGCAGGTCACACACTTGACGGTGCTCTTGATTTGGCCATAGAATAAATGCAGTATGAGACTCTCCTGGGACTTGGTAAACTCCAGCCAGGCCTTCTCGGAGGCAGCCATACCATCCTTCTGGCGAGGCACAGGCAAAGTCTGTAAATCGGAGTGCAACCAGTCCATGAGTATGGTGAGAAACTCATGCGAGTCCTGCTGATCAACGCCGCGAAAGATTTTCTGATACTGGCCCATAACGTACTGCAATAAATTTAAATAAATTGTCATTGGATAATTTAACATTAATTATAAACTCTGACAATTTGTATGTCTATAATTTAGTACTCACGCGCAAATCTCGACTGGCCACACATTTGTATTGGCCATTCCACAGCTCCTTGATGAGGGCGGCCACCTCTTCGATGACCTGTCCGTTGGTTTTGTTTCTGCGGCTTATATATTTGCGGTATTTGTCCGATACGCAAAACTCCGTTAGCTGCGGCGTATTGCTCAGACACTGTAGAATGCTATTCATATAGCAAGTGTTGCCCAGATTCTTCAGACCCGTAAGGCCACGTCCCTGCAAAAAGCGAGCAAAATTAGTTAAAGTGCATATATATATATGTATTTATCACTAGTAGTTGGATTACGCGTCTGAGCGGAAATATGGAGCTATAAATGCTGTAGGTTGGCGGCAGCTGAATTTTAACGCCCGCTACACAAATCATTTGTGCGATTTGCTGCTAACACTAAACCACTTAGAAAGTATTTGTGGCTTCAACTTAAACATGCTTTGGCTTCGGACAGCGTGCGACTGGCAAACAATAATGCAGCCTGTGCCCGCAAAACGTGACGACCCCAAGTTATTGATTCGCTCGCACCTATTTATAGACACAGTGCATCCACTCACCACTAAAGCTAAGCGCTTGTCGTGATTTCTTTGCGAACCAAACACGACGTGTTCGTGTTTATAAATCTGACTTGATTAGGGTTGATTTATTAATACGTCCTAACATAGAAGCTTAAGGAATATAGAGCTGAGATTCAAACAATAGATATATAAGAAAATTCCTGATTTAAAATATATTTCTGAGCAGTAAATAAAACTCAGAGAACTTAAACAAGAACAAGAACGACATTGCAATTTGTGCTCCTTGTTTTTGTCCAACTCTACTCACCACATTGTGGCCAATAACAGGCGAAAAGTCACGGATTCGTGGCGCTGTTGTCTCGACTTCCCGACTCGACGGTTTCGTGGAGCGATCGTAGACGGGGAGTGTAGTAG
Source organism: Drosophila flavopinicola (assembly GCA_035042425.1). Classification (NCBI taxonomy): domain Eukaryota; kingdom Metazoa; phylum Arthropoda; class Insecta; order Diptera; family Drosophilidae; genus Drosophila; species Drosophila flavopinicola. The sequence continues at coordinate 297,787 of JAWNLL010000242.1, read as the reverse complement.
GTGCCACTGCGTCATCGTAGGGCACTATAGGTTGCAATTCGTCGATGGGACTCTCTGCTGAATCCCCATCGCCAAAGGGCTTGGCAATAGTTTCTGTAGGCTCAGCTGGTGGTTTATAGTGCCTTTTGGCTTCACGTGCAATGGCCAGCTGACTCTCACGCTCGAGACGAACGCGTTCGTGTTGGTCGTCGAGCAGTTGACGCTCTTGTATTTTGGATTCAATGCGTCTGGTCGTCTCGACATCAGTTTGCAGCTGCTGCTGCGGCTGCAGCTCCTTGTAGCGATTCAGCTCGTCACGTAGGCGATTATTTTCCATTTTCTAAAAGGAGGTTTAACTAAATTAGTGACTATACACATTAGTTAAGACCAAGCGCTTACATAATCCTCAGCTCTGCTCTCCAGCTGTAGTATGCTGTAGAGCACCTCCTGCTCTGGGTTGGTCAGCACTGCGCCCTCAGCATGCAGTCGCTTCAGCTCGAATATACTTTCCCATTTCTTGGCTGCCGTATCTAGTAGCATATCGTTATGCTGTGCGCGCTGCAACAGCACCGCCTGGTCCCGCATTATCTCATTAATGGGATTGTCCTGCGAATCAGCCTCAGACGGCTGCTGACTCGGCTGACTTTGCTCGTAGGCGCGCAATGCTGCCGGTTTGCTGGCCCGATTGATGCTTGGGCGTTGCTTGTGTTTCGCCTCGTTCTCGCGCTCATTTAGTATATCCTCCTTCATGGTTATGTCATTTATTGATGGATATTCGATGTCGTCGATCGTGTCGATGTCATTGTTGTTCTGCTGGGGCGCTTGCACGCTGGGATTGGTGCAGTGTGTCGGGTACATCATGATGAAGTACTCGTAGCCGCCTTCCAGAATTTGTATGGGCGCGCGATAAGTCACATCGGGATCCCACTGTGAAACAAGAGGTGTAATTAATAAAAAGCCGGATTAGTTTTCTTGGGTTGTTGGAAATTAATTATCATAGTAAACGTGTGGCATGATATACGATATAACATAACAGTCATACGACGTAATTTTTTTAAAAGGGAATTTCCTCAAGTTTTATGTTCAATGATATTCAAGAGCAGAGGGGAATACAACAGATCATTTCTTCGTTCTAATTTCTGAATTATCAAATATCTGTGTTAAAATTAAACACATTGAGAATGTTGACTATTTGCTATTTAAATAGTGGGATATTTACGCACATTTTGTAGTATATCCAGCAGAGTGATAATGGCCGTATTGCCAACATGCTGCGCATCCTTGCTGTTCCAGTTCATCAACACCACCGACTCTTTGACGGAACGCGATGCCCACGAAGCCTTGGCGCTGCTGTTCAGACGCGCCTGCAATTTGCCGGCCGACATGCTGAGAAGGTAGAGAAAGATTCGAAATGAGGCAACGTGCTCGCAGAGAGGAATGTCAACTCACCCCGGCGTTATCAGTTCTTCGGGCACATTGAAGGCACAGTAGTACGTCAAATGCGAGTTGTCGTAGTCGGCGCTGTTGCGACAATCCATGACCAGCACCGATTTCTGCTGCATGCGCTGGAATAGTGCCTCGCAGCTAATAACGCCCAGTTGCGTATATGCCGCGCCGGGCGCCAACGAGTCGTCCGTTTCTCCAATTGGTTTCGCTGGCGGCGGCGGACTAATTGGGGCACCATTGCGCTGGGGCAGCAGCAGCTGGTCGTAACGATTGGTCAGCGAATTGCTAATTTGCTCCAGCGTGTCCATAATGCGACGATTCGAGTCCGTGTCGCCGAGCACTTGTCGCACCGTCAGCTTGTGCTGATTGTAGTCGGATTTGCCTCGAATGGCGGAAAGCATATTGAAGTACTTCATGTAGGTGATGTAGGCCAGCTCTTGATCACCCTCCAGGCGGTAATCCTCGGCGGTCAAGTACAGTTTTCGTGCGGTGTTGAGTAAACTGCAAACATTTTAGTTTTATTTTGTTGACATCAGCATTTAAATTTTGTGCACAGATGATGCGGGCAATTGTCGGTGGAAGGGGTTTGGATGGGGAAGGGGTCGTTTGGTGTCCACTTACATTTTCATGCTCGTGTTGCGCAAGTTTGGAATTACTGTCAACTTCTCCAGGTCTTCTAGCCTGTTGCACATATGCAGCTTCTTCAACTGTGCCATTGTCCCGTATGCGCTTTGTTCCGTCTAGAATTTTAATCCTCTGTGCATTGCCCCGATTTTATTTGTGCACTGCCACAGCGTGACCGTATATTTTGACGTCAGCCAACTTGATCAGCTGTGTTTTGATTGTGTGTGGGAGCACTGTTTGTCTGGTGTATTTTTGCTTAAAGCGGTGTGTACACACTGAGCGTTTCAACGAAAAACGTCCGTTATGGTGGAAAACGATTTGAACCGCTGCAATTTAAGAAGTGCTGGAATAATCGATAATTGTACCTACATACATACCTACATAAAATGGGCAGAAATTGTATTATACCAGACTTTATTTTTATAAGAAACACAACTTTGTGTTCTAGGCGATAGCTTGTGGTGGCTTGCCGATAGAATAGCTTGATGGCTTGTGGATTTCATTCACCTGTCTACGTTTCTTTAAAATAAACATCAAAATTTAAATTTCACCAACGTATTATTTTATGTCTGTTAACTCTGCCAATAAATGATAATACATTCAATATTGTGCACATTAAATACATATAACTGTCTTTCTACTCGTCCAACCAAGTTTGCTTTGGTGTCTTATTGGCTTTATGAGTGCGTGCCTGTCCATAGACAGCATTCTTTATGAATTGTTTCACCTGATAGATGTCTGTAAAAAGGCCAGGTAGATTTCTGCTCATACACTCCGGCCCGTAGGCCACAATGCCGCACAGCTCGTCGCCGGCCGTAACCGGACAGCCAAAGTCGTAGACGCACTCTTTGGCCTGGTTAAATGCGTGTGTGCATGCAATAGTCTCGGCCAGGCGCAATTTCGTATACTGTCTCTCGCACTCCATTTGATTCAATAAAGTAACCTGCTGCGTGAGCAGCTGTCCGTGTCCGGTGCCACAGGCCACCACCGTCAATTTGTTGTACTTGCGCACCGATCGGCTGCAGAGCTTTACAAACGTGTGGCTATTGCCAGGAATGGGATCGACCAGCTTAATAACAGCAATATCCATAAAGTTACTGGGCCATTCATATTGCCTGGGCACATTGATGCTCTCGATCAGTGCGAACTGCTTTCCAGCCAGCAGCTCCACACTCAGCTCGTTCAGTCGCGACTTGTACCTGTGCATGCAGCTGGCAGAGGTCAGCACATAGAGTTCACTGTAGTAGGCGCCACCACAGGCGAATCGATTGCCATTCATGATGCGTAGCTGCCACTCGCCCACATACGCATTACTGGTCAACTGATAGCCGTCGGTGTCCACCGTTCTAATCAACGGCCTCACGTGCACATTTGCGGCTACTTCAGCCAGATTAGTCCAGAGCTGGCATTGCAGGCAGAGCAGCACTGCGAAATATTTGTACTTGTTATCCATTTGACGTTGACAAACAACTAATTGTATTGGCTGGAAAATAGTGGAACGTCCTAAATGTAATTGGCTTAAAATGCAATTTTACGCTGAGTTGCATAACTGGACATTCGAGCCACATGATATGGCATGCTGAACATTTATCTAGTGTTACCAATATCGATTTACATATTTAATTTTCTATTTGGCTTTTATATTTAATATAATATAAGAAAGTTAAAAGTTGAGACATCAGTAAAAATATAAATTTATAAATTGTTTGGCAGTTTTAAAGATCTAACTTTTTTTGAGGACATTACAGCAACTCAGATATGTAATTTGAAATAAGATGTGAATTGGGAAAAAAGGATCTCAAAGAAATTCCTTTTAGCAAAGCGTTTAGTGATACATAAGTAAGTCACATAATTTAAGTAACGAAAACTTTTCTTTTATTCTATTGCAAGTCAAAAATTGGCAACACTGTGTGGGGAATATCACCTGCTAATCACATTTGTAATGCAAAGAGCAGAGTATACGCACATGAAATTAGATTTGTACTCAACAATGTATTTGTAAGTATGCAAATATATTTGTAGTTATACAATTAGAATGATTCGCTCAGGTCTAATTGACTATGTGACTATTGACTGTGCTTCGTAAGCCAGCTTATCTTTTAGGGCGTTTCCATTGAGTAAGCGCGTTTCTTTTACGTCGTGTCAACACACCACTTTTGATACCATCCTGAATTTTCTTTATGAAGCTCTTTAGCTTGAACATGCTCGTGTAAATACCGGGAATCGAGGTATTCTTACAAGAGGAGCCCACGGAGGCGATACCAACGAGTAGGTTCTGCCACACCATCGGAGAACCACCGTCGTATAAGCATTTGAGACGATCCTTCGGTAGTGTTGCGCACATCACGGAATCCGCTAAAAATCCCTTCCGAAACTTCGGCTTACATTCTTTCAGCTCCAAATACTTTACTTCTGCTTTTCTTGGCTCGTCTGTAGCTGGCTGCACTTCGAGACTATCGAAACCCCAGCCAAATGTTTGATAATTTTGTTTGCCTTTGGGTAGCATGTGGGACACTTTGATGAACTCCGTCAGCATGCCCTTCAAAGGGATATTCAGCCTGACTAACGCTATGTCGCTGATTGTGTTTTGCTTCTTAAACTCTTCCGGAGTGTAAACAGTTTCTACTAATGAGAAGCTATAATCCTCATCTTCCATATTGGCTGTCGACACGACGCTGGCCTCGTCCATCTGGTATCGAAAGGGTTCAACGCAATTGGCGGAAGAGATCACCAGTAAGGGTGAAACATAAGAGCCACAACAGGATAGGGTGTCTGCACCGCCACTCCGAATGCGCACCAGCCAGCCACCGAAATTGTCTCCAGTGTTGGAACCCATTCCTTGCCAGTGGCGATTAGCAATCTTCGTTCTTCTATTAATGGCGTTCGGGTATATTTTGTTCTGAACCGAGGGAAACCAGATAAGCAGAAATAACAGCAGTCGTCGTCTCATTTCGCCAAATGTCAATCGTTAACTGCATATGAATCGAGTTTTCCCGATATGATATAGTATTTGCGCATCAGGTGGAACTAATGCAGATTATCTTGATTTGTTTCACTTATCAATTTGGTATTCGGATTTTATTCTTATTTAACGTACATTATCATCATGCTTTTTGGTCCTTTCACGGCATGCCCATCAAATTACAAATTACAAGCTTATTAAGAACAAGTAAGAGTGCTCTAGTCGGGAGTGCCCGTTTACGAAATACCCTGAACCCAGTCCTTGCAATCATTCATACTAATCTAAACACACACATGCTTCAGTACAAGCAGTACAAGCAGTGCAAGCGGTTTAAGCAGTTAGCTTGCTTTTTCGCTGAGCCCCTCACAATGGAAAGTTAAATCTTAAATAACTTCTGTGTTTATTGTCCGATCTTATTGAAAATGTTGGGGCAAACAATTGTCAATAATATGTGTGACCAAACCAAATTGCAAGGTTGTACCTTCGATAATGCGTTTTTTTAACTTTTGGGGGGTTTGGGGAGTGGTATCGAAAAAGTGAAATATTTGTTACATGTGTATGCTATTCGAGATTATACATGCCAAATTTGGGGCCTCTAGCTTTTATAACTTTGAAGTTATGTCTCAAAAACGCTAGTCTGAAATCGAAATTTATCGATAACTTTTAAACGGGACGAGTTATTGATAAAATAAATGAACTTGATCTGTCCCGGGCTTACGAGAACTTATATTCCAAAAATGAAGTCTCTACCTCTTGTAGTCTCTGATATCCACGTCTTCATACAGACGGACGGACGGACAGACAGACAGACGGACATGGCTAAATCGACTCGGCTGTTGATACTGATCAATAATATATATACTTTATATGGTCGGAGATGCTTCCTTATACCTGTTACATACTTTTGCACAAAACCATAATACCCTTTTTACCCATTTTTAATGGGTTCAGGGTATAAAACTCAAGTTTCGAAAGAGTATAAAATCATCGGTACGCCGAATATAGTCCTTCCCCACTTGTTGGTTTTATTTTTGTTATATTTACAGATAAATAACTATTCTTATAAATAGTTTTAATGCCCATCCTTCTGTCCAATTATAATTTATATTAGAAAAGGTTTGCAACAAGATAAAACAATAATTATTTCAAAAATCGTTGATTGTTATTTAGTTGCGAAAGCATACTAACGTAAATAGTACCCTTAAAAAAATAACTATACAATTCCATCTATATCTGCATATATTTAAGGATATGCATCTTGTTGTTCTATACTTATAAATATTATTAATATTGGAATTGTTTAAGATGTATTTAAAATTTAGGTTTACCATTCATTTTTCTTTGTACTTTTGTTCTTTGGCTTTTAGGATTGGTTACATGCTTTATAAGTTGACCTATTTTTATACCATCTTGTATTTTTTGTATGAATGTCTTCAGCCTGATAAGGCTCGTATAAATACCCGGAATAGAGGTATTTCTACAAGAGGATCCCACGGAGGCGATGCCAACGAGCTCGTTCCTCCACACCATCGGAGAGCCACCGTCGTATAAGCACTTGTGACGATCCTTCGGTAGTGTTGCGCACATAACGGTATACGCTATAAACCCTCTCCGAAACTTCATCTTACACTGTTCTATTGCTATATGTTGCACTTCTGCCATTCTCGGCTCGTCTGTAGCTGCCTGGACTTCGAGGCTATCGAAACCCCAGCCAAATGTATTAAAAGTTGATTTAGGCCACGAGTTAGTCAGTGCGATGAACTCCGTCAGCATGCCCTTCAAAGGGATATTTAGCCTGACTAACGCTATGTCGCTGATGGTGTTTTGTGGCTTAAACTCTTCCGGAGTGTAAACAGTTTCTATTAATGAGAAGCTATAATCCTCATCTTCCATATTGGCTGTCGACACGACGCTGGCCTCGTCCAGCTGGTATCGAAAGGGTTCAATGCAATTGGCGGAAGAGATCACCAGTAAGGGTGAATAATAAGAGCCACAACAGGATAGGGTGTCTGCACCGCCACTCCGGATGCGCACCAGCCAGCCACCGAAATTGTCTCCAGTATTGGAACCCATTCCTTGCCAGTGGCGATTAGCCATCTTCGTTCTTCTATTAATTGAGTTCGGGTATATTTTGTTCTCAACTGAGGGAAACCAGATAAGCAGAAACAACAGCAGTCGTCGCCTCATTTCGCCAAATGTCAATCGTTAACTGCATATGAATCGAATTTTCCCGATATGGTATAGTATTTGCGCATCAGGTGGAACTAATGCAGATTATCTCAATTTCAGTTGATTTTTTTCACTTCTCAATTTGATTTTCGGATTTTATTTCTATTTAACATTCATTACAAAATCGGAGACCTGTTTGCCCTACTTGAATTCCCTCATTTTTCATAGTATATACATAAATTTGAATGTACGGTTGAAAGTCTAATTTCAAGAAACTAAAGGTATTTTTCTAATAATCTGAGCAAATATAGTATTAATTATTTCAGTCGCATGTTTCTAGGACTTTTCACGGCATGCCAATCAAATTACAAATTACAAGCTTATTAAGAAAAACTTTAAAGAAATATAGAATTCGTATGAAATTGGAATTATAGCTGTACAATATGGTATTGGAAGTCAACTCGGATTTTATATATGAATTTTTCTCTATTCATTTTTGGTTTTATTTTCGATATATTTACATATAAATAACTATTCTTTTAAATAGTTTTATTTCCGATCCTTCTGTCTAATAATAATTATTATAATTTATGTTAGATAAGGCTTGTAACATGATTAAACAATACCTATACAATTCCAACTATATCTGCATATATTTAAGAATATGCATCTTGTTGTTCTATACGTATAAATATTATTAGTATTGGAATTGCTTAAAACGTATTTAAAATTTATGTTTACCATTCTTTTTACTTTGTACTTTTTTTCTTTGGCTTACGGGTTCTCGTACATTTCTGAATTTACCCGATTTGACACCATCTTCTATTTTTTGTATGAATGTCTTCAGTCTGATTAGGCTCGTATAAATACCCGGAATAGAGGTATTTCTACAAGTGGATCCCACGGAGGCGATGCCAACGAGCTGGTTCTGCCAAACCATCGGAGAGCCACCGTCGTATAAGCATTTGTAACGATCCTTTGGTAGTCTTGCGCACATAACGGTATCCGCTATAAACCCACTCCGAAACTTCATTTTACAGTGTTCTATTGCAATAGGTTGCACTTCTGCCATTCTCGGCTCGTCTGTAGCTGGCTGGACTTCGAGGCTATCGAAACCCCAGCCAAATGTTTTAAAAGTTGATTTGGGCCACGAGTTGGTCACTGCGATGAACTCCGTCAGCAGACCTTTCAAAGGGATATTCAGCCTGACTAACGCTATGTCGCTGATTGTGTTTTGCTTCTTAAACTCTTGCGGAGTGTAAACAGTATCTACTAGGGAGAAGCTATAATCCTCATCTTCCATATTGGCTGTCGACACGACGCTGGCCTCGTCCAGCTGGTATCGAAAGGGTTCAATGCAATTGGCGGAAGAGATCACCAAAAAGGGTGAAACATAAGAGCCACAACAGGATAGGGTGTCTGCACCGCCACTCCGAATGCGCACCAGCCAGCCACCGAAATTCTCTCCAGTGTTGTATCTCATTCCTTGCCATTGGCGATTAGCCACCTTCGTTCTTCTATTAATTGGGCTCGGGTATATTTTGTTCTGAACTGAGGGAAACCAGATAAGTAAAACAAACAGCAGTCGTCCTCTCATTTCGCCAAATTGCAAACTTCAACTACATATAAAACGAATTGCCGCGATATGGTACCGTATTTGTTTAATTAGGTGGAACTGATGCAGCTTATCTCCGATTTGTGATGCTTTTTTCCCTTTATAAATTTGGCATTTAAAGTGTTGTATTTGTTGTGTTCTGTCTGTGTGTAAATTATACTAACTTTTTTGAATCGCTTTTTATACTCTTTTCGAAGAAAATAGTATATTAAGTTTGTCCTGAAGTTTGTAACGCATAGAAGGAAGCGTCTGAGACCCCCAAAAGTTACTGCCAATATGCTTATAAAAACATAACAAATTGATCTAGCCATGTCCGTCTGTCTGTCTGTCTGTCTGTCTGTCTGTCTGTCTGTCTGTATGTATGCAAACTAGTCCCTCAGTTTTTGAGCTATCGCGATGCAACTTTGCACAGACACTTATTATTCAAGGGGACAGCACATTGGTCGGAGCCGGCCGGATCGGACCACTATATCTTATAGCTGCCATACACCTCAAAGTCGGTTTTGGCCATAAATACGATGTTTTCAAAGCAATTGCCTTAAATTTCCTTATACACTTGAACATCCTTATAACTCATCAATGGGTAAAATCGCATATCGATTGAGTCATAAACAGCGAAGATATGCGTCATTAAATATTTTGAAAAAACAGGTGCATATGAGCAAACAAAGTCAAGCGTAAGAAAGCTTTTGATAGTCTGCTCTTCAAGGTATTTTGTCATCGATCATCAAAAACGGTTTGTGGCGTAAGGCGTAAAGAGCCGCGCTAACGAACGCATGTTTCGCAAGTTCAAGTTCGAGCCTCGGCGGCGACTGATTGTTAATTTAATACTTTTTTCTTTTTCTTCCTTTCAAATATATAACTGTAATCAAATTAATTTGCTTCCAATGGCTTAGAACAAAAACAATGCCACGCGAAAAAACAAATGCTGTCAAACGCGAGTTGTGCAGGTTGCAGGAAAACAAAACAAGGAAATTTGTAACAGTCGGCTCTTCAAGCAATTTTGTCAGCGATCATCAAAACGGCTTGTGGCGTAGTGGGTAAAGTTGCGAACTGGTGAGCGAGAGGGCCCGGGTTCAAGACCAGCGGCGACTGGTCATTTATTTTCATTTTTTCTTATTCTTCTTTTCAAATATATAATAGCTGTAATCAAATTCATTTATTTTAAATTTCCTAAATTGTTTCTAATTTTTTTTTTCATACATAAAGTAGCTTTAATAGAATAATTCAAAAGAAAAAATTTAAATTCATTGGCAAAACCAATGCCACGCGAAAAAAATATGGATCTCAAATTCTGAATATAAGCTCTCGTATGTTCAGATTAAGTTTTATGACAATTCAATTTCCGACAGCAGCCTTGAAAGGTATAAGAGCAACAGGCACAAAATTTGGTATGTAAATTGTAGTATACATATGTAATGTAGTTTTGACTTTTTGGAAAAACTGAAACTTGTATATTGTTCAATTAGGTAGCACTTATGAATGCTAAGGGACGCGTCCACGAGCTGCGGATAGTGAAACGTCCCTGTTTACATGAATACCTTTATATATTTTATTTTATATGTAGGGGTATATGTATGCGACATTAATATCTGCGATTAAATAAGCAGTCACGGACAAATAGTAACAATTGCTTTAAGGTTCGAAAAGAGTATTTAATCTTCGGCACGCCGAAGATAATCCTTCTCCACTTGTTTTTACTCTTTTCGAAGAAAATAGTATATTTACTTGGTGCTGAAGTGTGTAATGCATAGAAGGAAGTGTCGCAGAACCCAAAAAGTTACTGCCAGTATGCTTAGAATGACAAAACAAGTAGATCTAGCTATGTCCATCTGTCTGTCTGTCTGTCTATATGTATGCAAACTAGTCCCTCAGTTTTTGAGCTATCACGATAAATCTTTGCACAGAGACTTATTATTTAAAATGACAGCACATTGGTTGGCACCGGCCGGATCGGACCACTATATTTTATAGCTGCCATACAACTGGAAGTAGGTTTTGGCCATAAATCCCATGTTTTCAAAGCTTTCGCGATGAAACTTTGCACACATACTTATTATTCAAAATGACAGCATATTGATTGGAGCTGGCCAGATCGGACCACTATATCTTTCAAAAGAAAAATTGAAATGCATATGATATCACTTCTTAGAACGAAAAAAAAAATAAAAGCCATGCGATAAACCGAATTCTTACAGCATATGAAAGTGCTGCAGTTGGCAGAGTAAAAATCGTCTAATGGTTCGAAAAGAGTATGAAATCTTCGGCACGCCGAAGATAATCCTTTCCCACTTGTTTTATTTTTATAAGAAGCAGAATCCACAGCCTTTTTGAAAAAATAGCTTTTCTGTTTCGGTTTGGTTAAAAAATAACGAATTCCATTAATAATAACAATAATGAGGACGAACAAATTGCAGCACTGCTCAAGTAATTTTTCGGCTTCAAACTGGTGGACTGGTCGTAATCTTTCTCCTCCTCATCCTGGTGCATGGTCAAATGCAAGTAAGCTTTCGCGCTAGGCGGCTTCTTTACCTAATCAGCCTATCTGATAGTTAGCAGAGTGGCGGGCGATCGGCTCCACTGTCTCCGAATTGAGCTCCCTGAGCAAAATCGACACACAAATAATACTTTTATCCCTGTGCAGTATGTGTTAATCTGGTAGTGGAAGGTCCCCCGTGTACATTGAGTACAGCATCGGCCACAGGACGCTTCCTCAAGGGGCAATGGTTTGATTTCTTGGCCCATAACCTTCACCGGAAAGTGACGCCCCTCTAAGTATCAAGTTTATGCGTCTTCAGCTTGTAAAACAGACCGTCTTGTTGTACTCTATCGAATGTATGCTGAAAATCCACAAAGAGATTATTATATAGCTCAAAATCCTCAAAGGCTTTCAATATATGGTCCACTAATTGGTGATCAGGCAGTGTCTCTCGAATTCCCCCAATCTTAGCTAGCCGTGTCAAGATCATTTGTTCATAACACTGTTCTGGAAATCATAGTCCTAGGACCCTTGGCATTTCTAGTATTAATTGTCCAGGCACTTTTCGATACAGACACCAGTTAGCGTTCGGCGATTTAACGGACACCTTCTTTACTATTTTCATCCGCTCCACAGGTCTAATTAATTTAGTATATCCTCATGGCAGGTAATCAAGTTAAAAACTTGGTTAGATGAATTTAATGGAAATATAGAGTCCATATGAAATTAGAATTTAATTTGTACATGGTATGGAAAATAATCTAGGTTCTATAAATACAATTATAATAAATGTTGGATAAGGTCTCCAATATGATAAATCAACAATTATTTCCGAAATCATATGACAGAATTGATTGTTATATAGTTGTGTAAGCATACTAATGTAAATATCTATACAAATCATCATCTGCATATATTTAAGGATATGCATTTGATTGTTTTTCACTAATAAATATTATTTCAGATATTATTGGAATTGCCTAAAACGTATTTATCTATGTTTACTATTTTTCTTTCTTAATACTTTATTGTCCTGGTTTGAAGATCTCTTGCTCGTGAAATGACCATTTTTGATACCTTCTTCAATTTTTTGTATGAAGGACTTCATCATGTTTAGGCTCGTATAAATACCCGGAATAGAGGTATTTCTACAAGTGGATCCCACGGAGGCGATGCCAACGAGCTGGTTCTGCCAAACCATCGGAGAGCCACCGTCGTATAAGCATTTGTAACGATCCTTCGGTAGTGTTGCACACATAACGGTATACGCTATAAACCCACTCCGAAACTTCATTTTACAGTGTTCTATTGCAATAGGTTGCACTTCTGCCATTCTCGGCTCGTCTGTAGCTGCCTGGACCTCGAGGCTATCGAAACCCCAGCCAAATGTTTTAAAAGTTGATTTGGGCCACGAGTTGGTCACTGCGATGAACTCCGTCAGCAGACCTTTCAAAGGGATATTCAGCCTGACTAACGCTATGTCGCTGATTGTGTTATGCTTTTTAAACTCTTGCGGAGTGTAAACAGTATCTACTAGGGAGAAATTATAATCCTCATCTTCCATATTGGCTGTCGACACGACGTTGGCCTCGTCCAGCTGGTATCGAAAGGGTTCAATGCAATTGGCGGAAGAGATCACCAAAAAGGGTGAATAATAAGATCCACAACAGGATAGGGTGTCTGCACCGCCACTCCGAATGCGCACCAGCCAGCCACCGAAATTGTCTCCAGTGTTGTATCTCATCCCATTCCATTGGCGATTTTTCACCTTCGTTTTTCTATTAATTGAGTTCTGGTATACTTTGTTCTCAACTGAGGGTAGCCAGATAAGTAAAAATAACAGCAATCGTCGTCTCATTGCGCCAAATTGCAATCTTCAACTGCATTTACATAGAATTGGCTCTATGGGACAGTATTTGTGCATCAAGTGGAACTGATGCAGATTATCTCTGATTAGAGTTGGTATTTTCCCTTTAGAGCACCACATTTGTGTGGTATTCAAGAGTGAAATATTTGTAATATGTGTATGATATTCGAGATTATACATGCCCAATTTGGGGCCTCTAGCTCTTATAACTTTCAAGATATAGCCAAAAAACACTGGTCTGCAATTTAAATTTATCGATATCTTTTGAACGGGACGAGTTATCGATAAAATGAAACAAACTTGTACTGTCCCGGGACTACGAGAACTTATATTCCAAATATGAAGTCTCTAGCTCTTATAGTCTCTGATATCCGCGTGTTCATACAGACAGACAGATGGACGGACAGACAGACAGACGGACATGGCTAGATCGACTCGGCTGTTGATACTGATCAAGAATATATATACTTTATATGGTCGGAGATGCTTCGTTATGTCTGTTACATACTTTTGTACAACTTCATTATACCCTTTTTACCCATTTTTATTGGCTTCAGGGTATAAAAATTGAATTACCTTAGCAAAATAAATTTGAATCTTCAGTTGTAAGTTTCATTAAATGTAACCAAACGTTTTTGCATTGTTAATCTGAATAATATATATTGTAAATTATTACATTATCATGCTTTTAGTATTGTTTCCGCTTGCTAATTCAATTTAAAGTTAATAAATATATAAAGTTGGTTAGAATAAAAGTTGTGCAACTCGGAATAAGTCACTGATTTGTTCCAAAATCATATGAGAGAGTTAATTGTTTATTAGACATATATACTTAAATAAACTCTCATAAAAATCATGTATCTGCATATATGATCCTATGTATAACTTATTGGGCTACATCAAGGAAAAAAAACGTCTGGTATTATTTGAATTGCACAAAGTTCGGATAGCTAAAGTAAAACGGAGGCGATACCAACGAGCTGGTTCTTCCACACAATCGGAGAATAAGCATTTGAAACGATCCGTCGTGTTGCGCACATAACGGAATCCGATAGAAATCCTCTTTAAAACATACTTTTGCACTCATGCAAGCCTTTTGATTGCTACACTGCCTTTCTAGGCACGTCTGTGGCTGGCTGCACTTCGAGGCTGTGGAAGCCCCACCCAAATGTGGTATAGCTCATGTCATTTGTGGGCAAGATGTGAGATAGTTTGATGCCTTTTAAAGGTATGTTCAATCTGATCAACGATATGTCCCGGGTAGTTCTTTGTGGCCTAAATGCAATCGGAGTGTAAAAAGTGTCTACTAGAGAGAAGGTGTAATCTTTATCTTATAAATTGACCGTGGACACGACGCTGGTATCATCCAGTTAGATCCGAAAGGGTGCAATGTAATTGGCAGACGAAATCACCAGTAAAGAGGAGAAGTAAGAACCACAACATGACCCCATTCCAATGACGATTATAAAGCCATGTTTTTATTGTGATTGACTCCGGGTAAATAGTGTTCTGAATTGAGGGGAACCAGATAAGCAAAAAAAACAGCAATCGTTGTGTCATTTCGACCAATTTCAATCATCAACTGCATAGGAATTCGTTTAGATCATAGGTTATATCAAGTGGTACTAATTCCAATTATTAACGATTTGCTTAATTGTGAGTCAATTTGATTCGCATTACAGTTTTCGACTATTTTCCAACTTTAAAGTACAATAGTCTCGTATATAACGTCTAGATAATCGGTTTATTTAGTAAATATAATCCAATAAAAAGTAATGAACAACTTGACTGATTGATAGTCCCAAAGACTAAACGATATTGGTTTGGAAGCTGCAGGCTTTCTTGCAATTAAGGAAAACTGGAAAACTGTTCTTAGGAACTTTTACTTATCATATCGGCTTGAAATTTATTTTCAAAGATCTATGTGTAAATTTCTTTGCTGCAAATAGGGAGAAAAAGTTGTCGGCCAACGTTCATTTTGTTACACATATTATATACTATATTTCTATTAATTGTTTCTCAAACTCTTATTTATTTTTATTCATTTCAAGGTGTTTGACGTGCTCGGCTGTTGCGTTCATCATTTTCAGATGCATATATTTATGGCGCACAAACCCGAAAGGCCAAAACCCGTAAGCGCGACGCATCTCAGATGACATCATAAGCGGGTATTGCGGCCCACTTGCGTACTTTGTCGCGCTTAGCGGTACTTTCGCAGCAGCCGGCCCAAAAATACACAATAGCCATCTGGAAGAAAATTGAGCCGCTCCGCTCTGGGTCCGCTTTGGGTGGCGCAGTTATTTTGGGAATTGCGCAATTTGGGTTTCAAGTGCAAAAACTGGACGCTGAACTCAGCACAGCAACAACAACAACAGATATACTTCCTGACAACTGGGCGTCAGTTATATGCTCCGCTTTGGCCGTAGGGCTGCGGTAGCGGTTCGGGAGCTGCTCTTCCGGCATGGCCGATGGCCAGCGGCGCACGTAAGCACCCAACGGCACCAACTGAAGTCACCAGTCATTCGCTAATTGATAGCCCATTCACGCACTACTCACTTAGCTCCATATCATCAACGTAATCTTCATGCCTGGCAGGTGAGCGGCGTGGTTCGCACGCCCAGTTCTGGTTCCAGTTTGGACTCGTCGCCGCTTTAGTCACATACTCAGCATACATTTGGCAATTTGTCGCCGTCGCCATCGCCATCGCGCCTGCGCCGAATGCCAAATGAGGCGGGGAGCGCGTGCGCAGTCGGCTTCTGACGTAGTAGCTCTGCGGCTTAGCCTATTTGCCTATTTTGGCCAGAGACAGCTTAAATGCATAACGCTAGAAAGCCGATTGTGGCTCATTGAGGACTCAGCCGACTAGTATATCAAATACAACTAAATAGTTACACATGAATGTCCTCTTCTAAGTATATGTGAGTCCTTCACCACAGATGAATTATAAAAAATATAAACAATATTCCAAGTTCGAGACATTTTATAATGTCACAATTTATAATATATAGTATTTTATTCTTATGAATTAACTTTTTACTTAAAACCTATCTAAAAAGATATTTAAATTTACTTAAAAATGTTTTTTTTACTGTGAACTGACTCCTGCTTACATCAAAATACATCTAAATATATTATAAATTTTTAAATAATTATAAAATTTGTATAGTAACATGTTTTTATATATTAAACCATTCATTTTGAGCATGGGGATCCAGAAATTTCTGTTTTTTCATAAAATAAATCAATACAAACTACTCCCAAGTGGTCTGCGGCTAACTATATCAATTATAGCTCTGATGATCTACGACTATGCTCAATAAATGAGATTTTTTAGTCAACCTAACATGCATTAGTACAAATATTGTCGGTACATCTATATGCCTTATATCTATTGTTAATTACTAAATATATGCAGACATATACTTACCCCATAAGTAGTAATTGCTTTCCACTCACATCACTAAACAATAATCGCCTTGGCCTTTCTAGTGTTAAAATGTTTTATAAATTCACTTGGCATTTTGGCATACAAATCGCGTCTTAATTTGTACAAGTTGCGGTCATTGTTAACAAAAATTTCCTTTGTTTCAATTGGCAACAACTTCCTTCTACAGTCATAAATTGTTGATACTGAAAAAGTACATGCATTTCAAATGATTTCCATAGAAATGGTGCTTTACATTATCTGGGTTTTTTTTTCCAGAATAATAGTTTCTTCTATTTGCGCCAACGGTCGCTCGCAATGAATGTAATATATTTTGCTTATCTAGCGCATTGTTTGCCTTAGCTGGTAAATATATATATGCATTTGATATCCTTGTTGCACCTGCAACAGCCACATAACCTTTACATCCCCCCTCCCCCTGGACATCATACAATTTAATATGCTTCGGATAAAAAAAAAACTTGTTCTGCTTATAAAAAGCTAGAGGTGCTGAGCTGTCTGGCGTAACCTGAGATGGTTAATGATCTCTCGGTTCACATCTGTTGCTCTGCGTCTCCGGTCTGCCAGGAGATGCAGCTCAAACAGTAATTGATTCTTCCTGCCGTTTTGTCAGGAAGCTGAAAAAAAAAACACTTGTCAGACAGATCGGAAGCAGCGATAATATTTTTAGTTCGTCCGGACGTCGTGTCCATTGATCAGTGTAATAATCTTCCTCTGCTCTTGAGTTTCCTTTTTGGCACACTGAAACTATTGCACAGCAAGATCTAGAATTTCTTGAGTTGCTTAGTTTTGGGTGTTCCCAATTCGTTGAATTAACAGAGCAGAGTCGGGCTTAAAAGTTGCTTGTTTGCAGCTTCTTTTTTCTGAAGCTTCCCCTAATGTCTGAGGTTAATAACTTGATTGGCTGCAGCGTAACCTGATATATCATATACGTCCACATCAGAGAGGTGCTTGACCCAACCTCATCGAGTCTGACTCTTAATTATTTCTTTTTATATTAAAACAAAGGCAACATGCAACATGTCGAAACTGCTGCAAGAAGTGACCGCTAATCGCCGCTAAGGATGCTGCTAATCGCATCCCTGTGAACTTTGTCTTATGAATTTAAAGTTGCAAATGCTTATGACCCCAATGAGCTGAAAACACAATATCCAATTATTGCAGTTAATTGCAATAATACCCAATAAGTGCTCACCTCCCCCCCCACAGTAATTCAGCAGCATTTGTTAAGCAACGGGAAACTTGTCTAATTAAAACGGATGCTGTTTGGTTACTTAACTGTAGTTAACGCTGTTTCGGAAGCTGGTCACACTGCACACGCGTAGACCGGCAAAAATGTTGCGGCTAACCACAAAAACGCATTTCCGACTTCGAGCATGTTTGCAGAGCTAAGCCAACTTGTCCTAAAAGGACACACATGTTCCATTGTTGTGTTGTGTTGTGTTTGATGGCGTTCGATGTGGTTGCTTCTGGCGGTAGTCTTTGGCATTTTGGGAGCGCCACGTGTAAATGAAATATTGAGTTATGGTTGCAAAATAGCTTCTCGTTGAAATTGTGGTGCTGCACAGCGGCTAAAATATATGAGTTATTTACGTTAAGGGTTTCAGATGATATGTAGTGATGCAGGTGCCAGATTATCGCAAGTTATGGGAAAGTTGTGTGTGGTGGATTTGGCAGAAGCTTAAAAGGGTTTTTCGAAAATCCTTAATTATAGTTAAAGTCAATAAATGTCTGGCAGTGAGATCTAAGCTCTGGTATTAGGAAAATTTTTTAGAAATAACATAGGTGCCAATTTTACTATTAGAAATGTGTTAGAATTTCGTTAATGTATTATAATAATAATAATAATCTGAAACATATACATACGTGTAACACAATATAAGGATACTAAGTTCCTGAAAATGTCATTCAAACATTTAAAACTCACATCAACTTGTCAAATCTGATCCGATTTTGGTTCCCGAGGCAGTTATGACCATGGATCAGCGACTTTAATAATACTGCATTTAAGTTTCCAGTAAAATCGTATTTTAGATTTTTAGTACAACTGGAACTCGTTTTTGGCCATTTATCCCATGTTTTTCAGGCTATCGCCTTAAATTTTCTTGCATTCTTGAAAATCCCTATAAGGCAGAAATAACAATGATAAACAGGTGTATACGGAAAACGTAAAAAACAATAAGCTCAATTTTTAAAATAGAACAAAATGTGGAATGAAATTAGAAGAAACACCATGAACACATTGGCCTGGAACTTCAAAATCGGTTAATATTTGGCTCAGTTATGACAGTTTAAAGGCTTCAAAAGGCATTGCTAGTGAAGCAAAAATCACTGTTGAAGACCAAATTTTTGTTATTAATCTCTTGACGAAGAAAATAATTTATTTATTTTGTGCTGAAGTATGTAGTGCATAGAAGAAAGCGTTGAAAATCCCCAAAAGTTACTTCCAGTATGCCAAACAATTATGAACTAGTAAAATCTATCCATAGACCACTTGTTTATTCATCTCAGACATACAAAAAATATAATTTGCCCAACTGCTTTGAAACTTCTGATGACCCATATATCTATGTATATGTCTGTTAATATACAAAAACTGCAAAACAAACGAAAGCTGCAAGGCTGAAATAAAGGTATGACAAAAAGTTGAGCTGCGTTCACATATTTCTCGAACATTTTTCGGCCCAACTTGCTGCATAGAAACTATGCAACACTTTCACTGCAACAAGCGATGGGAACGGCCAAAGCTACAACATGCCAACAAGTGGCGCCGCAAAGGAACCAACTTACGTCATCTAAGCCATGTCCCGACCACAGCGACCGGAGTGTTGCCATGTTAACCGCATGCATGTTGTGTTTACCAGCACCTAGGACCAAGCGCAAACTGAAAATCTGTACAGAGTTGCCAGTTGCCAGTTGCCGCACATGCAACTCGAACTTGTGCGCAGGAAATCGAACATTGAACGTTCGGAAACAAACGGAAAAAATGCAAAAGCTAAACAGTTTCGCAACGAACGCAGCACGCAGCAGACGCAGCGGCAGGACCAGGTTGAGGTCCAGTTGCCAGTTGCTAGTTGCCAGTGTCCGTGTCTGTGTCCTGAGCCAGTTGCTCATTCGCGTTCGTCGCTCGTTTCGGTTCGTTTCGTTTCGTGTCGTGTCGTGACGCTGCACTCGTTCAGTTTTGGAAGTTGGCATTCAGTCGCTGCCGACTTGTTGTGTCATTTGCATATTATCGACGTAAGTGTCAAGAAACTCAGCTCGGTTCTCGCTATATTTTCAATTTCCAATTCGAAAAACCATTAGCTATTTAAATATATAAAAGTAAAACTAATAAAGAACGCATCAAATCTTAAGTGGCATATAAAATGCATAATTAACACAACGTTTGGCAAATAATACAGAATTAATGAAATGTCGCGCAGTTGCATGAGTGAATTTTAATTTCGAATTGACGTTTTGTATTTGGCGCTAATTGCTAACTGAGTGAGTTTGAAATTACATTATAACTTAATTGACTGGACGTTTAGCTGCAAGCTAATCTTCTTTTGTCAGCTTCTTGGAACTCAACTTTATGCTCTCAATTCAAATGTGAAACAGTTATTATTGTGGTTGAAAAGTTTTTTTTCCCTCTAATTACCTAAAGTTTTCTTGATAGCTGTCAGTGTGGTTAAAGTCCATTATACAAATTTGTTTATAGGACCATTTATTTGATTAACACTCATAAACAAAATTCGGTTATTAAAAGAAACGCATGATCATTGATTGATATACTTATATTGTGATATTGTTGAGTAAAGGAGTTTCCGTTTTTTTTTAATCAAAATAAATTTATTTATTTATTCAAATTGTGATTTCGAAAAAATAAAAAAACTGTTGAATATTTCTTTTTCTAAGAAAGATGATTTCGTTGTATTTTCTGAATCTGTAAGCATTCTTAATATTCCTTATGTTAAGTATAATACTTCGAACTAGTTTTTCCATAAACTTAATAAATGTTAAAGATATATTTTGAAAATTAAGTTTTTAAATGGAAATGCAAGAGAAGAACTTTAATGACAATCAATTTGGCCTTAAGCTGAAAATACGGCAAAGTGCTGGTGGAGATTTGCCAACTTCGACGAGGCGCAGCTTCCTCAAATCCGGATGGTGGCTGCTTTGATTATCGCTGCAGAGGACAGGACTGCGAGTAGCCATGAAATTTTAATTTAACTTTCTCTGCTTATATATATATGTGCATGGGTGTGTATGTGTGTGTGTGTGCTATGGTAAAGCCAAACATTAACATTATATGCCAAGGCATGGAAGTGGAACTAAAAATAAAGACAATGCAATTTTATTGCGCAATTTCGCAGCGGCAACGTCTTGCTAAAGTTATTTCGATGAGCGAGAGCGGACTGCGGGGGAGTTGGAGGACAGTGACAGGCTCTGTGTAGGCAATGCGCTGCTGTAACTTGCCAATGAGACGTGTTGGTCCCGTTGCTTAATGTTGCCTTTTAGCGCTGTTTTATATTGGTTTGCTTACATTCAATTAGGCGAACGCACGAGCGCACCAAACTCCCACATTACAAGCCAATGAAAGGATAACACGAATAAGGACAAAAGCCCAAGCACACAACAGTTGTGGCTGCTTCGATACATTGCTCTCTGCGTGTGTGTGTCCGTGTCCGTGTGCGTGTGTGTGTGTGTTTGACTCGGCCAGGGTCCTGCCACAATGTGTGTTTAATTGTATATTACGTATACGCCACATTTGACGCATCCTGCGACCCAGTGGCGGCGCTTGTTGTGCTTTTGGTGGCGTGTATATTTTAATTAGCACATGTGACAATACATCTACATACATGTATAGCATAGATATATGTATATTTCGGGTTGTAAATGGTTGTTGTGTGCGTTTATTTTACCGTTGGTATTTGTATTTGCTATTTTCTGCCGGTTTTTATGGGTTTGGAAATTTGTCGAAAATTTGCTGTGGTATTGCAATTTTTTTTATTGCCTGCGACTATAATTACGCCTGTTTAATGAAATGCAATGGCAGCACTATAAATGATTAATTGCTTACCGGACGTCATGGGTGCTAAATGTATAATATAGCAAATGGAACTTATAATCTTTTAAATGACTGCAGCATTTTAAAGGCTAAATGTCGATTAATTAATATGCATTAAGCTAAATATTTCACAGCTCGGGTATACCATTATAACTGCACTTAGATATGACAACATTTCTTGGAGTAGCACTGCCCAGGAAAACCCCAGCAAAGGTCGAAAATCAACAATACCCTTCTGCTTGAATAAATCAATATAGATAAGCTAACAACAGTTGTAGTAATTAAACCAGCTAACAATTTGAATTAAATATACTTTACTTAACTGCTTATGATTTACTTCTTTTCGAAAATAATAATTGAATAGTTGCCGTTGAATTAATTTAATATTGTTTTAATTAATTTATGCGACAAACAAGTTTTAAAATATTCATAAAAAATTCCATGGTGACTAATTTGGGAAAACTCAGAGTTATTATTGCATTATCAGTTGATTGACATTTCTGGTTAAATAAACTGGCTGCACTGATGTACAAGGACACGACCTGAAAACCACTTTTTGCAACAAGCTCCAAATAGTTAAAAAAAAGGTCCCTTTGGATTATTTTGGCGCACAATTATTATGTGTTCGTTAATGCTCATTTTCTTGACCTATTCGCAGCATTTCAAACGAAAGAAAACAAAAAGTCGTGAACAAATGAAAACAGGTTGCGAGTACGTTGCAAGCTTTTACTGCGATTTTCACGCTTGCATGGATTTTCACGCTGCTTGCTCCAAATATATATTTACATTTATACTTTCATTTGCTTGCTGTTGTATATTTTTGGGACCTTTGAGCGCGTCAGCTCATTTTCTGTTTGCGCGCTTTGTCTCTTTGAGTGTCTACAAAGTCAGAATCATCATAAGATATTTAACAGCCTGAATGCACTCACACATTTATGAAAGTGTAAATATTTAATGATGAATGGCTTTTGCTCCACCTGGCCAGCCAACCAGATTTCAGTCAGTTAGTAGGCGCTTGCTAGAATATAGGCGGAAAACTGTTAAATTTGGAGGCGTGTGTGCTTTCGTCCAACTCACTTTTAATGGCAGTAGCTGCGGTTTATTTTTACATGCGGCGTATGTGTAATGCGTTGTGTTTTGCTTTCATGCATCTGAAATGATTGTGCATTATTAATTGAATGTGTGACTAACGATGGGAAGACTGAGAAGTAATTGAAGGTTGTTCAACCAAAGAAATGCTATCATTTGTGGGTAGTTTACATATTATATACTGGCACTACTTAAATAAACAAATAATTTGTATATTTTACTAAGTCTTTTATATATGTATGTCTTTAAACATTTCATTTTATCTATTGACTTGGTTTATGGGTTAAAAACCATGAACACATATGAGAACCTTTCGTACCTTTCGGCCAACGCCTGTTAACCTTTTGTGGCTTAATCTTTGCGAACACAAGCTATCGCAGTCCAACCCAAATATACTTCAACCTCTATATAAATTTTATAATTAATAAAAATTATGCACAGAGGAGTCATAATTAAATTCGTGATAAATTCAAGTTGACATGGCGTGAAGGGGTTTCGCCAACAGGACAAAGTCGCGACTGTTAATCAACTCACGCAGCTGCAAGAGAAGGGCTGGACAAGACAAGCGCAAGTAATGAAAGCCATTAAAAATGGCGGCGGCTTAACTCGGGAAAATCGATAGAGCAAAGTAAACGTGAAAAGTAAAAACTGATAGAAATGCATCACACACAACTACACAAACACATATACAGAAACAATATATGACCTGGATATGCCGCAAAGGTAGTTATTTTTCATAGTTAACACACAAACACATAAAGGAATGCAGAAAGTACATGGAAAACCGGGGCATGTCAGTAACGCACTGCTATTATTCATATTACGAGGTAGAGGGTCGGGCTCTCAAATGCCTGTACACCATTGTACAGTAAAACTTCTCTAGCATGAATTTATGTCTCTAAATGAATTTATATCTCTTTACTACATTTTCGGAACATCTAGAACAAATTAGTACATTTATTCCACGTCGAGTTCTCAATAACCAATTAGAGAAGCTCGACTGTATATTTGTATATACTTGCTTTTTTGACCATACAACAATATGATACAGTATCCTGCATCCTGCGCTATATGCTAAGGGAAAATAATTGGTCCATCCAATGAAGAAATCATATCAGCTTCGTTCCTTAAGCATAGTTTTGCAGGTGGGTCAATGGAGCAGCGTATATGGCATTGGGAATACAAATTGGTTATGATAACTAACATATGACTAAAGAGAAATGCAATTAATGAATAAGTTGATGCAGAAATTGGAATATTCTGGAAATCTGAATAATTCAAGTCATAATTGCGTGATTTAACAGCTATTACGAAATGAGAGCAGTCAAAACTGCTCAAGTTTCAAGCCAGTTGCAGTATTATATTACTGTCATATATGCATAACTAGATTTCAATTTAAATAAAATAAAAAAAACATAAGCTGCATAACAATGGATATTATATATAAGAAATCAAATGAAAATAAGACAGCTGTGTCTTAATAAACGATCCACGCATAGAAATAGCCGCTTTTATTGAACAGGCTAAAGGTCAGACCCATCAAACGACAATCGACTGGCTGACAATGCCTATCACATGACCTTGGCCCAACGTTGCGTATGCGCATTTTTTATTATAAAACATCGGGTGACGTCTCAGCTGGCAGCCAACTGTGGTAATTGACCAAGGCGCACCCAATGTTGTACGCAACCACATTCTGACCATCAGTGAACTAGTCTAGTTGACAAGTTTCGCAACACTGAAAGTGCAAGGCTGAAGTGCATTAAAAATTCATTAGATAAATGCATATACATACATATTTACGGAGTATATATATATAGCTAAACCGCTCCTCGTGCATAAATATGATTATCAAGGGACAAACTGCGACACAGCGAAACAAAAATAGCAATAATAATAAAAACAGGAAAGCGATGTCCAAGAGAGCAAAACAAAACATTTTGATTTACGCAGCATGATGCGAGGTGGCGTTGTTTTGTCTGGCGTTGACAAGACACCCCATGGTGCGGACAAGGCGCCTCTAATTGGCCCAGGCGCTCCTCTTGCCGCACTGGCTGGGCTATGGGGATCATCACTTCATTGAATTACTCACTGGCCACTGCCTTGGCATTTTGATGCCGCGCACGTAGCCGAGCAAAAGTAATGGAATTAAACAAATTATACTCTAGTCTCGACAGCAGGAAATGGAAATTTCAATGGCTGAGCTCAGATTGAAGCTGCCTTCCAAGAATGGCATTGCAATTGGATGCTGTTGCCAACGGGACGCAGTGTTAAGCTTCACATTCAATCCAATTGAAATATCTTCTTGCACACACTTTATTGCTTGCCTCAGCTAATTTCTGTGTGCTGAACGTGATGTTGTCTTTGTCTTCTATACCCTGTACCCTTTTATTAATTGTTGGAAAAAAGGGTACTAGCATGGTGTTGCGAGACTTTTGATTCGACTTCTGCTCCGTTGGAGAGTAACACTACCAGAAGAAAGAATAACAGCAGTAAAGCCAGATAGTTCCTCCAAGTTTTCGATATAAGTAATCTACGCTTATCAACATAAATTCAATAAAATGATCATTTATTCACAAATACCATGAATTGAATGGAAATTCTACAATGTGAACAGCTTGGATGGGAGAAAGAAAGAGGGCTCTGGCATTTATAGTCTCTATCACACGGACATGGCTAGATAGATGTTCTAGGATATCTGCCAGTCGAGCACTTATGCCTAGATTCTCGTACTCTTTCTTATTTGAATTACGTGTCTGTGTGTGTGTGTGTGTGTGTGTGTGTGGGTGGCCAGTCGAATGTCCAGCGTCAAGTTCATTTGGTTGTGTTGTTCTTGATCCTAATACTGCAACTGTGCACAACTGAGTGGCAAATAATAGACTTTCTCCCCTTTTATTTACTTATTTTTATCTATTGTTGTTGTGGTTGTTGTTGTTACTCTCCTCTCACTTTCAAGGTTCAATGACATTTGCCGAGCGCTCAATTTGATTAAGTACGGAGCACACAGTGGGGCATCGCTCAAGGCGAGCAAAGTGCGGGCAGCGGGCAGCGGGCAGTGGATGTGAGCCGGGGACTAGAATGTCGTCCAAATGCAATTATCTGCACGCTTGCAGGCGACACCCAAGCAAGCGAAGCAATATTGCATTTGAACGCTGGCTGCCATATCGGAGCATCTTCATGTTGTTTGCTGATGTGATTGTTTATTTGTGTGGGCGTGTGCCATGCTAATGGCCGGCACTTGTATGGCCAACTGAGATTTGCTTTCGGCGCGTGTATCTGCCAGTATTCCCTATTTACCCCCGGTCTAGCTCACAAACTCTATGTTTGCCGTCTGCTCATTTTTCATAGCATACATTTCAGCGAAGGTGAAATGTCCGCTCAAGTGGCTGCTGGTTGTTGGTTTTTCTTTTATTTTTGTGTGTTTGTGCAGCTGTAAGATGCGGGCAGGTGGGTCGGGTACAGTTGACCCCTGTAGCAGCATAACATACACATACACACTTTGTCGGTGGCTAATGTCTATTGTCTAATGTCCATGGTGCAGTTCGCCACAGTCGCGTGTGCTGCACGCGTGTTAGTGATGACAGGTGCTTAAGGCAGTCTGTAAATAATAGCTGTAAATTGCAATAGTTCTTTAAAATTTAAGCTGGTTCTTGAAGGGTTTCTTGCATCATAATTTTTCACTTACTAAACGATGTAATAAATATCATTATGCTCTCGATGAGTTCCGTTTACATATATTATTACTTTTGCAATGCTTTCAGCGATTTTTCAAACCAGAACATTTAAATATATGAATGTATTACTAATAAGACGATTATGCTTTATATAATCGGAGATATAATGTATTGAAAAAATACGAGTCGCTAGAAACCTCTCGAGGTAATTTTGCTGTTTTGTTTTGAGGACTTATTGTGAATTGCTTTCAAGTAAAGAGTTTTGATTGTAGGTGTCACAATTAGATTAATTTGCATATTTCAAAAAGTATACATTAAAAGCAAACGGCTGGAAAAACCAAAACATTTATGGCTATAAACTTGCTAAATTAACAACACTAACATAACGAGAACTTGTAGGCACTACATGAGCACAAACATTGCGCACAACACTCACATACACACAAACACTCAAACACACAGGCTGTGAGCAACAACTCAAGAGTCGAAGAACAAGAACACCCACTTCATGTATGTTATATACATATTTATTTTTGTTTTATTGCCACGCATAATTGCTTAAATAAAATACTTGACATGCCATGGGCAAAGCGTACTGCTTAAGTGGGCGTGGCAGCTGAATAGTCCTTGTCAGCATAGTGACATTCAAATTACGGCAGCGAACAAGCTCTGTCATTTATTTCGTATGCGAACAATAAGACCACAATTTATGCAATACTGAATTATGATGGCAAAAAGTGGATGGCCTTCTGCGGCTGGCAGGAGGCGCACTCTGTTGCTCCTTGCTGGCTGGCTGGCTTGTTAGGGCCAAATTGGAGTTATTTGTTGTTATTTTTGTTAGTTGGCTTCTGTGCTGTATGTCAAATAAGTATAAAGAGATTCATTCCCATGAACTTAACTCGGTCAGCGTTGCTGCCCGACTTTTTGCCTCAAAAACTCAAAAGTCAGCCAGCAAATTGTTTGCGTGGCTGCGGGCATTATTATTAAATTTACACATTTGAAAAAGGGTTTTATTATTTTGTGGCAAATTGCGTAACACACTTAATATTGTATTTTATATTTTATAAACATATATTTTTATTTATATATAAATATATGCAGACAGATTAAATGATAAGCAATTGAAACAAATAAAACTTGAAAGTATGATTTATTCAATATAATTTGCAAAATTTCGTTAAGTCTCTTAAATTTGCTTTCGAAAACCGTTGCTGAAATTAGATAAGTAACATTGTTTGTTAGAGTATTCCAGCTGCGGCACCGCATCTATTTTTTTCTTGTTCATTTTTTTGTTTTTCAACTTTCGTTTACGTTCGGGAATTATTTTTGTGCACTGCCCTGACTTTTGTTCAACTTTGTGCCTTTGCTTGGATGTCAGAAATTAAGGAATTTTATTCAGTCAGCTGCTGCGTTGGACACACTGTGTGTGAATTATACAAAGCAACGAGAAGAGAATGAGAACAACAAAACAAGAACTCTAATCATTTTGTGTGGTATTTATTTATTTATATTTCATTCATTTATTGCCCAGAAGCGCTAAAACACGTGGCTGAATGAAATTTGGTGGGTCGGCTAAATGACAGACTTGCTTTTGTCCTTTTACTTACTGTGAGGTCGAGTGGGCTGACCTTTATGAACATTCTCATATAATACGTATGTAGGTTGTCAGTTAGTTAATAAGTGAAAGTGTTTTCTAATACATGAAAGTGAATTGTCATTGTGATTGGCTCTAATCATTTAATCGCTCAATTCAAGCAATCGATAACACTTCTAGAATCACTTTTATTAGTTTTCACAGATCGAGCTGTAACTATATATCTATAAATATAAACTGTTTATAAGAAATGTTGAATTTGTAAGTTGGAAACTTCCACAACATTTAGCTCAGATTTATCTCCTCTTATTGTTTTGCTTGTACGACAGCAATAAGAATTCATGCATATGATAAACAATAAAATTGTATTTCTGATTTTCTTACTTTATGAAAACTTTGCGTAAATGGCTATGTTTCTGAAAGATATTGCTCTTATGGTAATTCGTTGTTCCGAACACTTGATATGCAAATCGTTGCCTGTCATGAAAATATGCACATTAATTTTCCGGGCTTTTTATTTGAGAAAAGTTTTTTTTATACACACAATATACGTCAGCAAAGCCTGTTTTCCCCCGCTCACGTGGAAAACGTTTCACGTAACGTGCTACAATGGCGAAATTGAAAATAAAAATGTGAAAATTGTTGAGAAGAAGCCAGCACGTGAGCAGGGCGGCGGGAAAAACGCGTCAGCTGCAAGTGGGCGGCAGGAGTCAGGGGGCGTGCCGTTTGCTGCTTGTTAGTGCCTGCATTATCATATGTACAACTTGATTTGATGCGAATAACAAATAGGATCAAATAAACAATGTAACGCTACCAACTGTCAGACACAGAAGATGTTGTCAATTGACGTATTTGCATGGCGCCTTTTAATTGGCTTTAACCACAACATAGCTGCCTGGGATTGGCAGGCAGCTCGCAGATAGATAGCCCACTTATCGCCCGTCTGGCAAACAGCAACACTTGCTCTCATATTAATGGATGCGCAAGACTTACAGGTGCAGCTACAGCAATTCCACATAATAAACATGGTAGACAGGCGCATTTTTTAAGCTTCACCCCAACGTCTAGACAAGGCAGCAAGATTAACATGTATATATAAATAAAGCGTAGCTGAAAGTAATCCAAGCTACGTCGTGGGCAAGATGTAACAATATCTTTGTGGAAGTTAATTGGCTTTACTGCTGCAGGAAATCTGCAGTGTGTATATACTAAATAGTTGGTGAGTTGTTTATGACATTAATAACGTAGGAAACTTCATTACTTAGTTGGTCTATAGCTTGCTGATGCTTTATTATAAACGAAATGGAATATTTTTCAATCTTCCATTCCATTTATACTTTTGTGTTTACATTGTTTCGTTTATTATATTTGACTTAAGACGGCCCGTTTCCTAAGCTCCACTTGCAACTTTCCACTAGCAACTAGGAACTTTATATTGTCAGTTTCAAGCATTCCACTACCAATATTTAAATTGCAATGTTCTACTTCGTGCATTTTAATTATTTCGGTCAAGTTCCTTGGCCACATTCGGAATATCCTTCTTTTCTTAAGATACAATGGTAGAGAAGGGTTGAAATACATTTACGGCTACGTTCTGTACTAAGCGCTCGGAATGCTTGTGCCATTTTGTTACCTGCATCCTTTTGGAACTATTTTGTATGTGCTCTAGTATAAATTGTGTCATTCATCACTCTATACGCACATCCGAGCTGTCATGGCTGTCCTCATCAAGCTTATATAATAGAACCCATATCAGTTTTATGCATCCTTATGAGGTATTTAGACATGACCCTTTACTGAGCTTTTTTTCTTTCTGACACGTGTTGCTCATAGCTACTCTCTTGTCCTTCGTTGCACAACAGCTGTTCGCCCCAAGATTAATGCTCGTAACGACAAGCTATTTTCCACTAAATTAACAAAAAGTTTTCTGATATGCGCATTAGCTGTCAAGTGGCTGGCAAGCATTTTTGCTGGCATTTTGCGCTGTTGTTGTCCTTGTTGCTGTTGCTTTTTCACTCAAATTATAAAAAAGTGGCATAAAAGCTACCAACAACAGCTATCAGCTAGCAGCTGCTGCTCTGCTGCCGTTGCTGTTGCACAATCTCGAAGGAGTCACAAAGAACACTTCGTAAAATGTTTTGTGGCTGGGTACAGGAACAGGAAAGTGCAACATGGCGTATGAGCGACACATAAAACTTTAATGCATACTTTTATGGAAAGCTTTTCATTTCGGTTTTGTGGTTTTCACGAGCAGCTGCGTGTGTGTGTGTGTAAGTTAAAGGGCGTGAGCATGTCAATGGGTATTTTGGTGCCGTGCTCATAAATTACGCAGCCGACACAAACCCTGTCATTCAGGATATGCTGTGAACAAAGCCATCAAGCGACCTGTTCTGACTCTCGTTCTCCGTGTGTGTGTTTGGATTTTGTGGCATCTTGGCTTAAGCCACTCGGCCGAAGGCTTAAACCCAGTTCTTGCTACAAAGCAGCTCGACTAATTGAGTTCATTTTCAAAAGGGCGACGTGACCGGAAATGTGATGTGACCACAAAGCCATTATGGCCATTTAAATTGCGCTGATGCAATTTCGCAATTTGCAATCGCTTGTGCGTCAAACAAGTCCTGATAGTCGTCCTGGGACCTTTCCACTCTAATTGTCCAAGTGCAATCGCAAGAAGTATGCCAAGCCGGAAATCCGTGCGCACTTTCAAGTGCATTTCCGCGACAGCAACAACTTCTAAGCAACAACAACAAGTAAGAGGGCTCAAGTCGGGAGTGAGCTCGACTCGAAGATAACATGTAACTAGCAATGATTGACACTTATAGGAGATATCCTAAATGTATGTGTGTTAGTTAGATGTTTTACTATAGATTTTATTTATTTATTTTATTTATTTTTGGAAAAGTGAATGATATTTTTAAAAAATATTCAAAGCTCTTTCGTTAATTTCAAATGGAAAAATAAAAAAAAATGTTTTCTTCGGTTATTATACAACATAAAAATAAATATATATATATATATTTTGGGCATTGAAACTCTTGTTACCTATTTGTAATGAATACAGGGTATAACCAGCAAATGCAACTAAGCAATCGAGTGCGAAAGAACAAGCAGATGTCTGTGTGTGTACACTTGACGCTGGCGGGCGCCATTTTGCAGCAGTTGTTGCGCAAAACGCTTCAAGCACTAACAAATAAAATTGTCATCTTTACTGAGAGAGCAGCCGAAAAAGTGCAATGTAGCGCAAATGGCAGCGAGCTGCTGCTGCTGTTGCTGCTGCTGCTGCTGCTGCTACTGCTGATGTTTTTGCAGCTGCCATGGATTCAATGAATTGGCAAAGTGCAGGCGCGTGTGCAAAGTCAAGTGACGACCTCTCGAATATACGCTAAGCTTTTTGCGAATGACACGTTCATGCTTGGTCCTTACGCACAGTAGCAATTAGAGCGAGGACTCTTCGTTCGCTGACAGTTGCAGTGAAATGGCGAATATATATATATGTATATATAATTGCCGGAGTGGCCTTTCTACTTTAATTAACTATGAGATTGACATCTCAATTGTATGCTTTTTCAGCTGTCAACTATTTCTGTTGCTGACAGAACACAGTTATATAACTTAAATATATCATACTCTATTAAATTCTTTGAATATGGTTTGCAATTGGATTCAAGAGTAGTTCAGCTATTCAGTAATACTTTTTTTAACGAATAAATTGCATTATTAATTGGCAGCCTTGAGAAAGTTCAAAACCAAATCATTTCTGAGAAGCGTTTACTTATTACTTCCATGAGGATTATTTGTGATGCTTGATTGTCGTGGGACATTTAGAAAATGGCGGAAATATGTCAGAAATGTGAAAATAAATTAAATATACAATTTGTAAAGTTGTTAAGCAACATAACAAATCAGAAACATATCAATCAATGTTCCATCTGCCAAACGAGTTAATTAAAAGTAAAGAATCAGTTGCTGCATGCAGTTACGAAAATTAATGATCCAAAAGAATGTTTGTGTGCGTTTTTCTATGGAATGCACATGACATATTTGCTCTATTGCAACACAATTGAACATTTAATATTTACTCATGTTTGCCTGCTATTCATTAATAACAATGAAGCGCATCAAAAGTGTTGGAAAATATTTTCAACATGCTGCTGCACAAACGTTGAAGATGGCATCGCAATTTGGCAAAGATGAACTATTCAATTTTGCGCATGGTTGATGATCAATTGTGCTGAATTCTTTGTTTCAATCTCCTGTAAAGGCATTTGTCAATCACATTCGAGCTGCTGAGCAGTTTAGCAACTTTGTTTCAGTTGAGTGCGTGGCAAAAGGCAAAGTTGAAAGCTGAAAGTCTAATCGCATCATTGATGACAATTCTAGCATCCAGCAGTCCCTTTCAGGCATTTGGCTGCCATTGTGGGTTAGACTTGATTGGCTGTATATTGGCTTTGAGCTGAACAATTTCTAATGAAAATTGCTGGTGGCACTTCTTTTGTTGCACGTCGCGACGTCGCTCTTAAAAAAAGATGCTCTCAGCTCGCCTTTTGTCAATTGAATTTGAGCAGTTAAGGCAATCACGTGGCGTCCAGACACCAGCTGTCCGCATGCTTTTTAATACTGGAAAGGACCTGTTGAAAATTATGCCATTTGCAATTATTGGGGTTGCCAAACCTCTGGTACTGCAACAACTGAAGCGTTTAAATTTAAATTCCTTGTTTTTTCGAGGTTTTATGACTTGTTTTGTTTTTCTGCAGCTTTGCTCGGAATATATGCAAAATAAAACCAACAAAAACAAATGTCCCGGAGTGAAGACAAAACACTTTGCATACAAATATAAGTGGCGAACCGTAAATCTGTGTGTGCAACTGTGCGTATGCGTAATGTGCATGATCGCATGGTTAATCAATCAATTGGAAAAATCCATTCATGCACAACAACAAGCTGGGCTGTTTCTACTCGCCCTGTGAACTTTAATATCCTGTTATTGATTTTAGTTCAGTTTAGTTTAATTCAATAAATATATGACTTAATAATTGCTTGATAATAAAAATATAATGATAAAAAGTGTTAAATATTTAATCAAACTTAGGGTGTGATTAATGCACATTTGGAGTCATTGTTGTATCGATTTACTAGTAAATAAAATAATTATTTTAGCTTACTGTTTCTTAAAACCGTAAACTAAGCACTGAAGTTTATTAATTGATTTGGAAACTAACTAAAATGAACACAAACAAGTGGGAAGGATTATCTTCGGCGTGCCGAAGATTTTATACTCTTTTCGAACCTATAGGCAATTTTTCACTCTGCCAACTGCACCACTGAAATTTCATAAGCTGTACAAAATCGTTTTGTCGCGTAACATTTTTTTTTGCTCTAAGAATATTTAATTCATTGCCAGTTGTATAGCAGCTATAAGATATAGTGATCCGATCCGGCCGGCTCCAACCAATGTGATGTCTCTTTGAATAATAAGTATCTATGCAAAGTTTCATCGCGATAGATTAAAAAAACATGGGATATATGGCCAAAATCGACTTCGAGTTGTATGGCAGCTATAAGATATAGTGATCCGATCCAGCCGGCTCCAACCAAGGTGATGTCTCTTTAAATAATAAGTATCGGTGGCAAAGTTTCATCGCGATAGATTAAAAACATGGGATATATGGCCAAAACCGATTTCGAGTTGTATGGCAGCTATAAGATATAGTATTCCGATCCGGCCAGCTCCGACCAATGTGCTGTCCCCTGGAATAATAAGTGTCTGTGCAAAGTTTTATCGCGATAGCTCAAAAACTGAGGGACTAGTTTGCATACATACAGACAGACAGACAGACAGACAGACAGACAGACAGACAGACAGACAGACAGACAGACAGACGGACATGGCTAGATCAATTTGTATTGTCATTCTAAGCATACTGGCAGTAACTTTTGGGGGTCTCCGACGCTTCCTTCTATGCGTTACAAACTTCAGGACAAACTTAATATACTATTTTCTTCGAAAAGAGTATAAATATAATTTTTCCAATATTTAAAGAGTAAATTCGAAATAAAAATACAATTAGTTTTATTTTTGATTTTGCTATTCTAAACTTTTGGCTTATGAACACACAAAAGGGCAGCAGTGACTTTAGCCTTATCATGCTCGCATTTGACAACCATATAAAAGTCAGAAACAACTTCATATTTTGTGCACGCGTCGTGTTCGCTACTCTGAATATTTGTTTGCGCATTTTATTGACGTGTTTTATTTTTAGCTACAAATTAAACAATGCAAATGCCGCTATAGTAAAGCACACAACAACATCGAAATGCAACAACAACGGCCAAGATAATAACAACAACAAGACAGTAGCAAACTTCAGCAATATGCGAACAAATTGCCATACATGAGCATGTTAAAAGGATGGGTAAACACTTTTATAGGCGCTGCCTGTTTTCTGGGCTTTTATGAATATTGATCGCACAAATTGATTTAATAAATAGCAACAAACAATTGCCGGCAACCGCAATCACATGCCAGCTTACATAAAACTGGGCCTATATAATTATTATGTGAGATACTGTACGCAAACTTGGACGCGTGGCATAAATCCGATTTTTAGGGAACTGGGCTGCAGCCCAATACTCGATTTCACCTTGAACAATGTGAGGTGTGAAGTGCTGAGAAAAATATGCTTGATACGAATAGCTTTTGAGCGGACTGTACTACATTTTTTAAGTTGACTTGTAAGATTTCATACGTAAATGATGACGAGCTGATCTAAGACAACTGCTTCGTTCGTGATCTTTTATTTCGATATACATACAGTCTAAGTGAGTAAGGTTTTACTTGATTAAATGAGTTTTAAGTATTCCTATAACTATTTACAAAATGATGTTCGCCTTCTGCAAAACAAAAGAAATAAGCAATCTTGGGTTAGTTTCCAAATTCAAATATTTCAAATTTAGTCTTAATATCGAAATTTGTATTACATATTAAACTATTCAGTCCCATTAAATGCAATATATTAGATGGTATAGTAAAGCTTACTTAAAACCCAAAGATTCTACACTATGTTTCCGTTGCTTCAACTGAATTTCTGCAGTATGAAGAATCATACAGTTTTTCATGTCAAGTTCGCATCAATGCCATTGGAGCAACACCAACAGCTTATAGAGTCCTTCAGCTTATTTCTATTTATTGTTTTGTGATAAACAAAATGATGTAAAGTATAAACGATCAGTGACCTATACGTTTTGTGTGTGCTACTCTCTGTGAGATGCCAGATGTATTGGCTGTTGTTTTGCCAACTCAACTACTTGGCACCAATTTGTGCCTTGAACTCAGTTTTGACCAGCCATCAGCTTGTCAATGCACTGACAATTGAAGAAAAACACAACCGACAATTGTGCGCCCTTCAACCCAAATACATTTCCAAAAGCCAATGCACGCCCCGATGAGGGACGGAACGGAACGAAACGGAACTGAACTGTGTGGAGTGAGGGGACGGGAATGGGGTTTGAATGCAATTCTTGGCCGCAAGAATGAGCTACGAATATGACTGTAAATTACACACACACACACACAGACACATACATATTACATTTATCGCATTATTAAGTTTAATTATATTTACATATTATTTATTTGCACGAGTTTAATGAACTGCACCAATGCAAACATGTATACATGTCTGTCGCCCCTTCTCTGCCCACATACCAGAAGGCAAATAGTCAAAAAGCGTATCGCCTGTTTTGGACCCACAGTTGCACTTCAGCTACTCGTGCTACTTGCAACTCTCAGTTTCAGTTTTCGTGGCGCACTCGCATGTAAATATAATAAAAACCGGGCACACCGTTAATGCACTTTTCTGGCTAAATTTAATGAAAAAATGAAATTCAATAGCAAATAAGTGAATTGCCATTTAACTGAGCGTACAAATTGACCGAACGCGGGTCTCTCCGCTGTTTGTTTGTGCCTTCGTGTCTAGCCGTACAGTGGGCATCGATTTTTAGTTTGCACTTTTAAGTGTATAAAAATAAATGTATTAAATACAAAAATCTACAAATATGACAGATGTATACAATTTCTGGTCAACATCAGAGTAATTATGGCAAATATTTTTACATAATATTTCAATTGATATAATGATAATAAATTGTATAGTATATATATTATATTAAGTAATATTAAATATTATTATAGTAGGAAACTGCTCATTGAGGATTTTGCTTAGGAGCGCATATTCACTTCGATCAAACAGCAGCAGGTAATAAATCAAATTTGCCTGAATTTCGAATTCATTTGTTTGTGCATTCTTCTGTTTGTGTGCGTGGCAAGCGCGGCGTATGATTGATGTCCGTTGTGGATAGTGTGTACGAAAAAGTGCATAATTCGATTTGAAATCGATAACGCTGCATGCGCCAGCCATGCATAAGCAAGTTTGAACAAGTTTGGCACAGCCACAGACCGAACTGGATGCACTAAGCGGGCAAGTGTCAGTTTGGGTCAAAAGGCTCAATAGGTTTGTGCCACTGACCCAGTTAAGCCAGTTAAAGCTGCCAGTTAGAGGTTAAGGCACGCCAGGACATTAACCTACTTAGAGTCCTCTCCAGCGACACTCTTGCTGGCCACTCAAGCTGCTTGGGTAATTTAATCCTTTCGTTGCACAGCATCTTTTACGCTCGAGGCTGATCGCTGCGGTCATAAAGATTAATGGGCAAAAAAATGGGTATTAAATTCGCTTTAGCCACGTGTCATTCGTCAGCATCATAAAAGCCAAGCACTGTCATATCACTGTATCATTATCATCAGTTCAGTATACTGGCTTCTTCCTTTTCATTTTTTGCTGTTGATCGATCGCTCACATGGCACGTGTACGAAAGCGCTAATGCTCGCTCTCTCTCTCTCCCTCTCTCTGTCTCTCTCTGTCTCTCTCTCTCTCTCTATCTGTATTTTTTTCAATCTATCACTTATCTTTGTTAGGCTGCCTGGCTTGTTTATCCAGTTGATGACTTTGCTATTAAAGCTATTAACCATTAACACCTTCGTTACGCACACACCCACACAAAAGAAACTTGAATCTTGTTTTTTGCGGTTTTGACTTTATGGTTGCTGTGCTTTTTTCACATCTTTTATATGACACACAAATATAGCCGTATTGTTGCAGGCATTTTAAAGCTTTGTTTATTTTTAAGCTGTGTGTTGAATCTTTTTACTATAAATACTAAGAGAAAGCTACAAATAAATCAAAATTATAAAAAATATATTAAGCTGCAATTATTTGTTGTTGATATCCATATCTCATTTATCATTTTCTCTAATTGATTAGTTTTTTATTTTATAAGCTGATTTCTTTTGAAGTTTGCTAGTTTAATATGTTTTGTATAGAGGAATATCCAATAGCTATGGTTAAAAAATTCGTAATAACATTTCATTAAAATTGTATTTTAATTGGTTTACCTATTTATGAAAGCAAGTTCATGTAGAAACTTATCACTAACCAACTAAATCGTTAATTAGAGATTTAGGTACTACTAATTTGAGCTAACATATAACCAATGCCTTTAGTATATATTTAGTAGATGGTATGTATTAGTATATCAAGATATCACCCTTGCTCCATTTATGTGCTTATAAACGCAAACAGAGTTTACAGCTCGATTTGCACATCATAAACCATATCACTTTGAAGATGCGTGACTTCGGATTGGGATTTTTCGAAGCTGAACTCTAATCACGTTGTGGTAGCGTGCTCACAAAAAAAAAGAAGAAAAACAAAACAAATGAATGTACATATGCGCAATTCTACAATCAATGTGTAATTCTTTTGCGGCAGCTCAAAATTTCCAGTATTATATGATTTCCTATTCCAAACAAAGCTGGTAAAATTCCAAATTGATTTGCTGCAAATTTATGGGCTTGACAAACAACGCGATTGGCACTTTTGCGGCCTCGCCTGCTGTATATCAAATGCAATAACGGCCTTAACTGTTGTCAATTAGAAATTATGCCACGCCATTTGAATCATAAAGTGCTAACGCAACGCGGAGCAAAACTTTTCCCAAAAGAAATCAAAATTAATTGCCCAGACAGCAGATATTTAATTGCTTTCCAATGTCGCCGCTGAAGAGTAACTCATATATTAATAATACTCTGTAGACAGTGCTGAAAAAGCTGGGAAAGGCAAATTGGAGAGTATATTTATATATATAGTGTTAAGCAGTTATCATTTATATCAAATCATTAATATTTGTCCACCTAATTAATTAACCTACCAGACAAGCAGTCTCGATTCAAGAATACTCTTACTATATATGTTTGTATGCTAATACAAAAGTTGCGGCAGCTTAAAGTTCACAATAAGCTTGTCAGAATAAAAAAAAAGATATTTTCATTTGCTAATTGTTATGGTTGATGCCAAATTTGCGTGCTTGCTACTTAAACACTTGAAGGTGTGGCCTCCTCTTGTGGGGGCTGCTCCATTGGGAAATTAGTAAGGAAAAGCGGCGGTTTGATGTAAGCGAAAATACATTAAGCTGTCAATCTTCATTGCAAACACAGCGCATTGAGAAAACCGACAAATGCCGGGAAACTGAAAATATTTTTGGCAAATGCTTCAGTGTTGGGTCGGAGACGGGCTCTCAGTTCGGGGAGGGTTGGGGGAACGGGTGCTAGGAAGTAGGGTAGAGATGCGAGCAGAACGTTGAGTGGCACTTTTGAACTTTGACTGTTGCTGACGTCGTTTTGCTTCAATTGATTTCTGTTGATGCAGACAGACAGCAAGGACAAACTGACAGCAGGTCAGACAGAGTCAGAGAGAGAGAGTGAGAGAGGCAGTCAGTCAGCAAGTCTCTCACAGTAAAGTGCTGCTACCCATACTTTCGCTGACAGCTCGTGACTGTCGTTTTGTTGAACGAAAAGGACAACTAATATTGCCTCAATGCTTGGCTCATAAATCGACTCAAGTGCGCTTATTCAAAACGTTTTATATTTGGCTTGTAGTAGTTAATACTTATATACTAAGTCAAGTCAATCACAAAAGCGACTGGCTTAGGTTGAGAAATTGTATTGCATTAATATTGAATGCTGAAGAAATCATTTTACAAGGAGCAAAACTAATGGAAATCGACTGGCGACAAGAATATTACCCCTTGTCCATCAAGAGCAAATACAATTCGAAATAGCGCGACCTTGACCCGAGTCACTGGTGCGTTAAACCCCTTGAACTTTAACTTTCAGTCACATTCTCATTCACATTCACATTAACATTTCTTTTTATATGGAAATAAGAATAATATATGTGTATACGTTATGTGCATATTTGTTTGAATTTATTGCGATTCATTTTATATTTTCCATCAGTGAAATATTTGTAGTGCTTGGGTGTAATTCTATATGCTTATACAGAAGAATAGCAGTGAAAGGCTTATAAATAAATCTACAATCATTTTCTGCTTTAAGTTGTTTTTAATTTTTTAAAGTCAATTGAATAATGATATGGTTATTTAAGAAGAAATAAAATTGTTGCTCCCAAGTTGTGCAGTGTGGAATCAGCAAACCCATTTCAAAAGGCTTTGACACTAAGCCATTTTTCTTGCCAACACAACTGTTATTTATTGATTTATGTGTCCATTTTTCAAGAGCTTCATTGTTATTTGGCAAACTTTTTACATAGAAATATCTAAAAAGGGTTAGATGGCTACTAACCTCACCTTTGTGAACCTTATGTCTTCAGCCTGTGCTTGAACTTAATGCAGTAAGTCAACTGTTGACCCACTGGGCTATAAAACCGCAGAAGCTTTTGTTATTTATGAGTTTTGTCATAAGCAAGTGGCAGGACTTAAGACTGTCCAGGTAAAATATGTATTTTCATGTCGATTGACGGAACTATATATAAGTAGTATTATTGGCTCTGACTGCTTGTGGCATTTATTTACTGCCATATTTCATTTTGAGCTGAGACTATTTCTAGAAACAGTTTCCTCACAAAATGCTAATAAGCCAGGAGCAAAAGTATACTATCACAAGCCGATTGCCATTTCTTATGCTGTATATTGTATTCACTCTTAAGTTTCATATTGAAATGATTTCCTGTTTTTTTTATATTTTTAGTTTGCCCGCAGTACTTGATGGCATTGTGTTTCCATCTACAACTTGCTGGCGGCTAATTTTTGTGCACAGACTGAGCCTGTTATACGGCAAGGAAAAGAGTAAGTCAACTTTGCAATCAATTTTCTTTCCTAGAAGCAAGATTGATCTATACCCCACCGCTTAAAAAACCCTTAAAACAAATGTAGATACTTTAAAGCTCAAATTACTAGAAAAAATACAATAAAATATTATTTTATGGCTCTCAAAAATATCAAATTGTTTTTTTTTTAGTCTGATGCGAATATTCCTTTTTAAGATCGAATTTCTTATTCTGACCTATCATATATATGCATGTAAAATGTTCTCATTATAGTGGCTCATATTTTAGCCTGAAGCTAACCCTTTTATAGCCTCTTCAATAACTACTGCAGTTCATATAAAAATTTCGGCATGTTATCAAATTTCAAACTTTTGCTTAGTGCATCTCAGTTTCGGCATTTGTTGGCAAACTTTTCTCTAGTTTCCGTATCATGGCGAAATTTTCAATCAGATTTTTGTCTGAGCTTGAGCTGAGCACGTGTGTGTGTGTTTGTGCAATCAATGGAAATAATAGTTATTCGGTTGGCACGTGCAAGCACACACACACACACACACACACATATATATATAAATATATCGATACCAAGGAAAAATTCATGAAATTCTCCTGACAGCTATTTCAAGAAAATATATATGCTGTTGCTCTGGCTGTCTATCTATTACTAAGAAATGAGTTTTGGCAATCAAAATTGCAACTTTTGATTAGCACATTTATGTAATAATCAAGTTGTGCTCATCCTTGAGCCTACCACTCATAAATATTTGGCTGATTGATGGGCCCAGCTCGTTTCGGCTTCGGTTCACTTTATGACCGCATGGTTTTTGCTATTATTATTTCTTGTTATTTTTCTCTCTGTTGTTATTTCTCCCTCCCGAAGTGGTACTTGAGCTTATTTATTGTGCCCATTCTGATGCTGCTGTTACTGGGGGTATACACTGCTGCTATTTGCTGTGTGTGGCTGAGTGTGTGCTTAGCTCTGAGTTCTCAGTGTGTTCTCTCTATGTGTAAATAGCTAAACAATCCGCTTATTCTTGTACTTAGTTTAGTTTGTCGGTTTGTAGTTTAACAAGTCACAAGTTTTCCGGCTGGCCGTCGAGCACTTGGTCAAGACTTTCCTGGCCTGCACATATGGCAGACTTTAAGATAATACATACATATGTTGAGCTCAAGTTTTAGTTATGCCGTCGTGCACTTGGCTTGGAGTATGGAGGAAGTGTGCACAACTAGTAAATTGTTAGCCAATGTGTCTGGGGGCCTAAATGAATTTATTGTTTGCATAACTGCTTATAGGCCTGAGCTGATATGATCAATATATATGATGGCGCTTCTTATATCAAGTGGCTTTAGAAGGCAATTATCTAAGTAGCTCTTATACTCTCAATATTTCGAGAGCATTATGAACGCCCTTAAAGCAGCCACTTGATGCAACCAAACAGTATTCAAAATTTATTAGCTGAGGGCAAGTTCGAGGCAAGTCTCAAGTGACTGAGAGAATTGTTGGACTTGCATATGAAAGTAGTTCAGCTGATAAGTATAACCTACATTTGAACAGACATTTACTTAGTGTAACTTCCTGCCATAACTATTAACTGAGGTCATCGAGCAACACTTTATCATTTTATGATACAAAAGCAAACGTTTACTTTATTTATTGGCGCAGTGAGTAATTCCAAATTATGCGTAAAATGTTTAGTTATTTTTGTTATCAGTTATCACATTAAAAAAAACCTTAAATGCCAAATGAGATTTTGTAAACATTACGCTCGACTTGCACATTTCATGAAGTGAAACTCACTCACCGACAAATTCCCTCCAGCTGTTGCAGCAGCTTTGCGCATTTATCTCATATTTCTAGCTGCAATATGCGTACCCTGTAATCATAAAATGCTCTAAGGGCATATTGGGCAGTGATGTCAAGGCATAGTCCTAAAGTTTGTCAGCAAGCATATTTATTCTTCAAAATCAATTTTAAAGACTTATGTTTGTATTTTTTAAATTGTGCTATAGTGTTTACAGGGTATCTGTATGCTTTTGCCTCTCTATCTGGGCACTCTTACTTGTTTTATGAAAATACTATATTAATGCAGCAGCCATGAGGTGCCATAAAGTGAAGCCACTTCAAAAGTGAACCAGAACTGTGCAAAATGTTGCTGCCTCATCCGCCAGACTGGTAATAACTAAGTATGACTAGCTAAGTATAAGCATAGAATACTTTTAGCCATATTATACATGCTCGCACACATTCATCGGTTTGGCATACGCATGTCTGTATATGTATATGCTACTTAACACTTCTATTTTATTTATTTTTTCCCCACTTGTGCGCAAAATTGTTTATTTTGTTACCAATACATTTTGATGGCTAGCTGTGCTCATAAATCTTGGGGCCACTTAACTGCCTGTCGAGCAAATCATCAAATGGCAAAATTGGCAGCTGCAAGTGCGGCGCAAAAAAATTTCAGATTAAATATTGTTGCATTTTAATTGATTTTTAATCAAACGCAGACTTTGTTAATATTTACTTGTGTTTTTCACAGCCACATGCCATTTTATTAAGTGAAAAGCAGAGACGACAGCGTTTGTTCATCCAGTAACTGGTGACAGTCTTGTCTTATGCCCAACTTTAAAATTCATGCGTCAGCTAAGTTGTCAGCTTGTTGAAATTGCTAATCATGCGGGACACACACAGAAACCCAGAAACACAAAAGCACACCAACACACACACACACACACTAGCAGAGAGGGTGTACTTTGAGTAAAGGGACAAAGCAAATGACGTTATGAATTTGTTAGATAAACAATCGTTAACTATGAAGACCAAAACTATAAACAATATTTAGGTCCCTAGACAGCCCCAAACTTAACAGATTCAACTGAACTTATCCATCATATACATACATATTTATATTTGCATACATATATTATATGGAAATTCAGAACTGGGTCATCAATTAGTGGTTGGGCGCAAAGCTGAAAATAAAAGATTTATTCACAATGTATACATATGTATATATGTGTATTCAAAATAAGTAGAACAAAGTGAAGGGAGGTGCTATAAATATTGTTAGACTATCAGAAAAATGTCCAAAATATAAATAAAAATTTCCGTTACACGCTTTTTTTATTATTTGTCAGAAAAACATAAATGTGCAAAATAAGTATAGAAAATATGAAAAGAATATAGCTATTTAAGTACTGGTCCCACGTATTATCAAATATAATCAATACTTTATGGTCTAGACGTCACACCATTGTAGCTACATCTAAACTTAGCGCATTTCTTATAAACGCAATCTATATAAATAAACATGCAACGTATACAAAATTATTTACATTACGCATACGCCGAGTGTACGACTGTATTCTTCCAGCCTGTTATTAACACACACGCTGTGCGACAGCAAATATATTTCCTTGCGCATGGTATTCATTCACAGACAGGTAAGACCTGCTACTCGCACACCTAAGCATTTGTTCATTCATTAGAAAAATAAATTTCATGGTAGAACAAAAAAATACAAGAATGAAAAGACAAAAAATGTTCGCCGCACATTTTGGCCGCAAGCAAAATGTAAACGAAAGCAAAAGAACAGCAACCAAAAAAAAAAATAAAAAACATTTCCCCACGTTTTTTGCTGGTTGGTTTTTTATTATTATTCTGGTGGCTCGTTTTTTGTGGTGTGATATCAAATTTTCAGCAGCCAGTCAGCTACATGACGTTATCAGCCGGCCTGTCGGGCAGCTCAGTGGCTTTGCGCCTACGACAGATTTCTGATCCGCCAACCCATCCCTCAACCCTTGACTTCTGCTTGTTTGTTTGTCAAAGGTTTGGCAATTACTTACATTTGTGTGACATTACTAATGACGCTTGCTACCACTGCTGCCAAAAAGTCAAAGTTGGCCACATCAGACATGCTCTCTTCTTGGTTAGATGGATGCCTTGTGGCATGTGACCGGCCTGTGACGTTGACACTTGCTAGCCGGATTGACCTTGTTTTCCCTTCATGTCATATCGATTTTCAAATTTGCGACAGCTCCAATTGGACCTCGTGTCCAAGTGTCATTTGACTGACGGAACTCGTGTTGGCGAAATTGTCGCTCAATTGGTCGTCGTTGTTGTTGCTCTTGTTGTTAATGTATTTTGTTGCTTTCTTTTATGCTGATTCCCTTGACGGCTTAAAGGTGTTAACTTTATCACACGGCCCAAGCTGTCGTTTTTGCATTTTTCAATTGTGTTTTTGTGTATGTATATAATGTAAACACTTGTTTTCACATTTTTTCTGCTTTTTTCATAATTTTTCACAAGAATGAAAAGCAATTTGATATGAAAAAAATGTGTGGACATACTTATACATATATAATCTTTTGTAAGGCATTGCACAATTTATATAATTTGATATAAATGACATTTTTCGTAAAAACTGAGAGAGC
The DNA here is from genome assembly GCA_035042425.1 of Drosophila flavopinicola. Lineage (NCBI taxonomy): Eukaryota > Metazoa > Arthropoda > Insecta > Diptera > Drosophilidae > Drosophila > Drosophila flavopinicola. The sequence continues at coordinate 253,187 of JAWNLL010000242.1, read as the reverse complement.
TGTAGAGGTTGCCGAACAGTTTATACTCTGCGCAATCGTTTTATTTATTTGTTTGTTCTTGGAAATCTATGGGTGGTTATTTCATTCCAAGGTTTCGATAATCGAACATTGTTGATAATCAATTTAAATATTCGTGGAAAGACATAATTCTTAATTTTCTTGCGTAAACTTAAAACATAAATATCACATGTAATTTAAAAATATGCATAAATTCCTTAATAAGGAAAAAATCATAAATCCTATCGACAACGGTAAAATAGCGAAATTTTATAGGCTCATGCTAGAATCTAAATACCCATGACCAGGGTATAAGAAATGAATTCCCTTGTCTTATGGTTTGGCACGTTCCATGTGAAGTCAACGACGCAGTTAGCAATAATTTTGAAGATTGCCTTCATTTAATTTTTGTCTTGAAATTGAAGTCAAGCCAAGTTACATGGAAATTGAAATGATAAATATTTTCATAATATCAACTGGTATCAACTTTTAAATTAATATTTTTAATATCTTAGGTGCTGTAATTAAAAGTTACTTAAGCAAAGGCACTGAACTATTCAAGGCTTATTCACAGTTCAAAGCAAATGATTAGCTTACTTAACTATCAGCTATGTGAATATAATATCTCTTATCTGTGCTGTAATGTATTTACAGTACGTTTCTAGAAGTATTTGATTGTTGACTTGCTGCATTTTCATCTCTCACTATATTTATAAAGCTTAGTATATTGATTTACAAATCACAGCCACCTTGCTGAGCTAATTTCTCAGCTGTGCAAGTACTTTGCCAATAACCGCTATCTAAATGCCAGATAACCGGTTTATTTTGTATAATTAAAGAGGGCTGTGATCTGCTAATACTCTCACTGCCCGCCTTCCATGTCTGGCATTGGGGCTAATAGCGCTCAATTACAGCATTCTGAATATGCATTTTAGTCTAGGGTTTAATTGTCCAACTTGGTCGGTGGTTTTCTATCAACTCAGATCGGATACGTCAATGGTCAAAGTTTAAATGCATTACGAATTATTTGTCAGCCACATGAATTTATGTGAGTTCATGGAACAATTTATATCGTAATTTCTAATGCAATTTGACTTTTGATTTGGCTTTTTTGCAACCTGGCAATTTTCTACTCGATTGCATTTTATAGCCGCAAAGTCAATCATTATAGCGGGGTAATCGGGTAATTTAAAGCCCTGACTAACTCGCTTTTGGCATAGAATCCAGTGCACTGAACTCCAGTGGCAATTTGTGAAAACGCAATTTGATTATGGCCACAATTATAGCTCCGATTACTCGCCCAATTGCTACGTCACAAAAACGGACATACGAAACACAATTGAAATATTTGAAAATATTTTATGTCAGTACTATTAAGTTTTCCATTCAACTAAGATAATCAAAACACAAAATAAAACCTTTTCAAGCGAATTGTCTGCACTCACTTTAATTTATTCCTTAAAATAAAGAGAATTTGTAAATTCAAGAATTCAAGAATCCATTTAGTGCTCAAAGATCCTTGGAAAACTTTAAATACCGCATGGTATTTTAGGTCACATATTTTGATATTTGATACAAAATTCATAATTATACTCTTTTCGAAGAAAATAGTATATTAAGTTTGTCCTGAAGTTTGTAACGCATAGAAGGAAGCGTCTGAGACCCCCAAAAGTTACTGCCAATATGCTTATAAAAAAAAAACAAATTGATCTAGCCATGTCCGTCTGTCTGTCTGTCTGTCTGTCTGTCTGTCTGTCTGTCTGTCTGTCTGTATGTATGCAAACTAGTCCCTCAGTTTTTGAGCTATCGCGATGCAACTTTGCACAGACACTTATTATTCAAGGGGACAGCACATTGGTCGGAGCCGGCCGGATCGGACCACTATATCTTATAGCTGCCATACACCTCAAAGTCGGTTTTGGCCATAAATCCGATGTTTTCAAAGCAATTGCCTTAAATTTCCTTGTACACTTGAACATCCATATAACTCATCGATGGGTAAAATCGCAAATCGATTGAGTCATAAACAGCGAAGATATGCGTCATTAAATATTTTGAAAAAACAGGTGCATATGAGCAAACAAAGTCAAGCGCAAGAAAGCTTTTGATAGTCTGAGCAAACAAAGTCAAGCGCAAGAAAGCTTTTGATAGTCTGCTCTTCAAGGTATTTTGCCACCGATCATCAAAACGGTTTGTGGCGTATGGCGTAAAGAGCCGCGCTAACGAACGCATGTTTCGCAAGTTCAAGTTCGAGCCTCGGCGGCGACTGATTGTTAATTTAATACTTTTTTCTTTTTCTTCCTTCCAAATATATAACTGTAATCAAATTAATTTGCTTCCAATAGCTTAGAACAAAAACAATGCCACGCGAAAAAACAAATGCTGACAAACGCGAGTTGCAGGTTGCAGGAAAACAAAAGAAGGAAATTTGTAACAGTCGGCTCTTCAAGCAATTTTGTCAGCGATCATCGAAACGGCTTGTGGCGTAGTGGGTAAAGTTGCGAACTGGTGAGCGAGAGGACCCGGGTTCGAAACCAGCGGCGACTGGTCATTTATTTTCATTTTTTCTTATTCTTCTTTTCAAATATATAATAACTGTAATCAAATTCATTTGCTTTCAATGGCTTAGAACAAAAACAATGCCACGCGAAAAAACAAAAGCTCAGTATAAATCGAGTTTGTTAGCGATTCTTAAAACTGCTTGGTGTAAGCAGTACAAAGCAAAACAAGAAAGCTTTTGACAGTCTGCTCTTCAAGGGATTTTGTCAGCGATCATCAAAACGGCTTGTGGCGTAGTGGGTAAAGTTGCGAACTGGTGAGCGAGAGGACCCGGGTTCGAAACCAGCGGCGACTGGTCATTTATTTTCATTTTTTCTTATTCTTCTTTTCAAATATATAATAGCTGTAGTCAAATTCATTTATTTTCAATTTCCTAAATTGTTTCTAATTTTTTTTTCATACATAAAGTAGCTTTAATAGAATAATTCAAAAGAAAAATTTAAATTCATTGGCAAAACCAATGACACGCGAAAAAAAATATGGATCTCAAATTCTGAATATAAGCTCTCGTATGTTCAGATTAAGTTTTATGACAATTCAATTTCCGACAGCAGCCTTGAAAGGTATAAGAGCAACAGGCACAAAATTTGGTATGTATATTATGTAATGTAGTTTTCACTTTTTGGAAAAACTGAAACTTGTATATTGTTCAATTCGGTAGCACTTATGAATGCTAAGGGACGCGTCCACGAGCTGCGGATAGTGAAACGTCCCTGTTTACATGAATACCTTTATATATTTTATTTTATATGTAGGGGTATATGTATGCGACATTAATATCTGCGAATTAAATAAGCAGTCACGGAAAAATAGTAAAAATTGCTTTAAGGTTCGAAAAGAGTATTTAATCTTCGGCACGCCGAAGATAATCCTTCTCCACTTGTTTTTCTTGATTTGGCCTTTAGTTTGCAGATTCCTATTGAACTTTTTTCATTTTAAATTTTATTCTCCATAATTTTGTTATGCATGCTATATAAATTATTTTTAATCTAATACACACTCGACAAGAATTTTGTTTTTATGTTCTTGGCTCGCGACATCTTACTAATTCCCTAGAGATAACAATAATTCAAATAGGTACAGTGCTATAACAAAAAATGTATGAATTTTGTATATTAAAGTTTATAATAGAAATTAATAAATGACACACTCTAGTTCGGATGGTTTAAGCGAATTTAGATTAAGAATTTTATATATTGTATTATGTGCTTTGCAGCTGCACAAAGCTTCGTCTTAAATATTGCCATATTTTTTGTTGGGTTTATTACAATTGGCTTAATATAAATATGAAACGTTTTTGCCTGTGCGCTTGTAACGGAATTAATTAGAGAGCCAAGTGCAAAGTGTTCAGGCGTTCCATGTGTGGATTGGCCAATGTCGGGCAAAAAGAGTCAGTCATGCCACTACCAACAGCAACTGCTTACAATAAGTTTACTAACCGCAAAACGTTCGCGAATAAAATTTGAACTTTGTAACGACTTACAGCAAGTTTTTTGTGTTACTTCAGTTGGCTTAGACTGTTAGTTGGGCACTGTTGGGCATACAAATGGGGCAGCATTTTGTTGATAGGTCGTGGGTGGCTTTTGGGACAAAAACTGATGAAAAGTAATTGAAAAACTTGTACATGTGGGAAAAAGTTGTCTCAAAATTGAAAAGTTGTTCAGATATAATAGCAGCGATGATGTGTGATTAAATTCTGTTAATTGTTAGAAAACATAAAAAAGTGTATCCGGAACATACGCTGTAATATAGTACTAATGCTTAATCGACCACTGAGTACGAAAAATATGTATAATAATTTTTCTGGGCAGTTTTCGAGTTAAAGTAAAAAACTCGTATGCAATAACATATAATTAAATGTTAATTTTTGTAAAATTCCCCTTAGTCGTGTTATAGCTGCCAGAGATATTTTCTAGGCTTATGCATATTTTAATATGTTCCCAGACACAATTTGTGACTTTCCCAAACTGTCTGGCGCTATAGAGTACTGTAAAGTTCATATGACAGACTTTTGTGTACGAACAAATTGTTCATGAAAGATTTATGCCACTTGATGACCATGAGCATGGTATGGTTTTTTATATCTTGTTTCCCTGTGGCTATAAAAAACAGCAGCAGCCTTCAAGAGGCCACAGCAAACTGCAGCTCACATATACAAGCACGCACAAACACACTCGCACATAATTTAACAGCTGTAAGCTATAAAATAATGAAATACAAAAAGTTTTTGTTATTTTTTAAATTGTTTTATAGGGCAGGTAAAACTTTTTAAGTGCTGTTGCCAGCAACAAAAAATGTACAGCAACAAATTGAAAAGGCCAACAATGTGGTCGAGTATTTGCCAGCTGCGACAGCCAGAAATGTAACGTTTACTTTAGCTATATTCAGTATTTAGGCCAATCAAATAAAGCGGCTCATTTATATATAGTTTTCAATTAAAAGGTCAGAAACAGAGCCAGCACTAGTTTAATGCCCAAAAGCATACAAATTAGGCCCAGACGCGCCCACAAAATCATTTTTGCGCTTGTGATAAGCGCTGCACAGTGGGCCGTAAGTTTAGATAACTGGGACACAGTATAGTTGCTGAAGGGCAGACAGACTGTATATTACTTAGACTGGTAGCCAACTAAGCCGCAGTCAATGCAAATATTTAAACAAAGTTTTTGCCTATCGCCATTTGAGTTTCTTTTTTTTATCATTAATGTGTTTCCTTGATAAGCGCAGGGCGAAACGTTGATTTGTATCGTAGTGTAAATATATAGATAAGTGTATGCAGACATATCGTGCTACTTGAAACTAATTTGACTGTCGCGAAGGGCCCAGTATATATTCATTATCAGTCAACAACCGCGTGTACGGCTATAAATGATATGTGATCCTCTGTGGGCGCGTCTTTGATTAGATTTATAACAAAGTTGCATTATAGCAGCAGTGGAAAGAAACCAGCTAACTCATTGAGTCATCGTTTGAGAGATAAAAAATGATCGTGTAATTAAAAGGGAAAATGTGTGCCAAGATAGCTTGATGACTCCAGATTACCCGTTCATTAAAGATTAAAGATAAAATATCGTAGTTTAAAAGAGCTGACATCATGCAGCTGGAAGATTTATTTGTATATAGTAACAATATTTGTAGATATTTTCTAACATGATGAAATAGATATTTGTACAACTTTAGCCAATGGCTATATTTTTTTAGGTGTATCCTTTTTATACCCTGAACCCATTAAAAATGGGTAAAAAGGGTATTATGGGTTTGTGCAAATGTATGTAACAGGCATAAGGAAGCATCTCCGACCATATAAAGTATATATATTATTGATCAGTATCAATAGCCGAGTCGATCTGGCCATGTCCGTCTGTCTGTCCGTCTGTCCGTCTGTCCGTCTGTCCGTCTGTCCGTCTGTCTGTCTGTATGAACACACAGATATCAGAGACTACAAGAGCTAGAGACTTCATATTTGGAACATAAGTTCTCCTAATCCCGGGACAGATCAAGTTTATTAAAATTTATCGATAGCTCGTCCCGTTCAAAAGTTATCGATAAATTTCGATTTTAGACCAGCGTTTTTTGGATATAACTTACAAGTTATAAGAGCTAGAGCCCCTAATTTAACATGTATAATCTCGAATACCATACACATGAACAAATTTTTCACTTTTTGGATACCACCCCCCAAACCCCCCAAAAGTTAAAAAAACGCATTTTTGAAGGTACGACCTTGCAATTTGGTTTGGTCACACATATTATTGACAATTGTTTGCCCCAAAAATTTCAATAAGATCGGACGATAAACACAGAAGTTATTTAAGATTTAACTTTCCATTATGTGGGGCTCAGCGAAAAGCAAGCTAACTGCTTAGACCGCTTGCACTGCTTGTACTGCTTGTACTGCAGCATGTGTGTGTTTAGATTAATATGAATGATTGTAAGGACTGGGTTCAGGGTATCTCGTAGTCGGGCACTCCCGACTAGAGCACTCTTACTTGTTTATTATTACATTTAAGAACTTAAGTTTTTTTTTTATAATATTTTATTAAATAGCCCTGCAAATTTCGTAATTTAGTTGTTCAGAACTATAAAACAGATTCGATTGCAATGGCTCGTGTCAAATACCTTTTTAGATCTTTGGGCACACAGTTTTCGCACAGGGATCGCAGCTGCTGTCAGCAGTACTGGCATCAACTGGATTGAGTAGGTTACCCACGAAGAGAGGACCATGGTTGGCATCATAGATGGTATAGTAAAAAGGATGATTGGCATGGAATATTTCGGGTTTCGGCTCTGGAGCCGGCATGCTTCGCATCATCATAATAGCGGCAGTTGCTGCAGCTGCTTCGGTACCCTCTTCGTTGACCTCGATGAAGGCCTTATGTATGATGTTGGAGACTTTCAGTGGAGTACTCTGCGCCAGTATTTTGCCAAACTCAGCTTGATCACTGAAGATCCTTTCGATGCCTAGTTGCTGAAAAACTGGCGTCATTTCGTCTTCGAATTCAGCTTTGAATTTTGGCAGTTTTACAGAAACTTTTTTTTCGGTTAGCAATGAAGTTATAGTTTCCAGCTGTGTTGTTTGCAGATTTTGCTCAAGTTTCTTAAGGCCTGATTTTGTATTGGGTAGCACGATTAGCATGAATAGACTAGTATCCTTATAAGCCATGCGTAAGGCTTTTGCGTCCAATTCTGGCAAATCAGCAAAGTAGAATTTTTGCTTGGCGTTCATCATGGATGTTTGAATCTTGCATTTATCATCCACATAGAAATCTTCGCTCTGTGTGGCACTCTCATCAAATTTGATGCTCCACTCGCCCTTAAAGTGTATTGCATTCACCAAGACCAAGCGAGTTTCTGCACTCAGGATATCTGGGCTGACTAGGTTCCTTATCAAGCTATTTGTTTTGGACTCCACCCAACTATTAATGGTCTCCGCTGCTTTCTGGCTTAGGGAGAAATCAATGCTTTCAGGTTGGGATAGGAACTTTTGCGTCAATATATCGTTGAATTCCCAACTTGCTTCATAGCTCTGCATTATGTAAACTTTATTGGCCATATGTAAAACACTGCACTGCTGATAATAGTTGAGCACACTATGAAAGCTCTCTGCTAATTCATTGACATGCTTGTAACTGAAATTGAGTCCTTCGTCCAGCTGTCTGGCTGTTTCACTGCTATCCTCTGCGCCAATTCGCAACATTCCACTGCATGTTTGTATGGAGAGAGGCGAACATATAATATCTTTATTGGGATTCAAATTAACCAGCTGGTGGTATAGGTTTCTTGAGAATACATCTAGTGAGTTCGCGAATCCATTTATTACTTCTTTCGACATAGTTTCTGTGAGGATTAAGTTTGAGTTGACTTTAAGCAGCGGTAAATATATTTGATAATTATTAAGATTTTGACTTTGACAAACTTTTCAAATAGTTATGCGATATGTTTATTATTTTCAACGAATTCAAACTATATAAACATAAGTATATATTATATTGATGAACTTTAAAGCTTAACTACACAAACTTTCCATCAGCTTATTTACTCAACATTCTTTATTTCAATATATCAACTCTTCTCTAATACTCAACAAACGTGGCAAATTCCAGCGAAATTCAACTTGACTCATTGTTTGCCTATATGCAAATATACATCGTATCAAATTTCCGCAACAACAAAAATTATAATTTGGCTATTTTCACATCAATCAAACTGGAAGTACTTGTAGATATGTTTTGAAATGCGACTTTTTGACTACTTTAACGATTCAATGGCCACGTGCCTGAGTTCAGTACGCTTCTTATCTAAGGTGAGTAGTCGTTAGACAAGGACAGCTGTCAGTTGTTAGCTAGATGTTGGAATTTATAATTGATGTTCAATAACTTTTTAATTTAGGCACATTAGTAAAATATGATTTCCCGCAAATGTGTTTTCGCTTTTCATTTCAACCTGTCAATCAGTATAAATCAGACGCAGTTTTCAACTAGTTCTTGGCTAAGGTCACAAATCAAATATATATATATATATATATATATATATTCATAAATATATAGTCTCGAGTATTACGACTAATGTTTCAACATGTTCGGTGTATACGCGGAACTGAATGTAGGTCAGTTTGCCTGCATGGCGTGTTGTCCAGCTATAAATAAATGCATTCATGTTTTCGTTTCTGAATTGCCTAGTAAATAAACAAAGACGCACCGAACGGTAGGCACAGCATTTTCAATTGGATGGCGTAGGAGTCGCTGACCTTGCCGGAAAAGTGGAAAATTGGGAAAATGGGAAACAGGGGCAAGTCCACATGCGTCAAAAGTGGCCAAGCCATTGGCCTCAAGCATGATGTGACAATAGTCCAGACTCAAGCTCAAAGCTAACGACTTTTCTGTTTTGTCCTCCTATCAATTCATATGCAGCCAAACAGAGCTTATGTTATGATATGATATGATATGAGGGAGCACTGGTTTGAGGACGCGAACTCGCTGCAGGCTGCTCTATTGTCTATGTGTCAAACACTTTGACCTCAGAGCGACCACTGGCTTCGTATTTTTTCTATCCTTTTGTGTAGTTTTATGTATGATGTATTTTTGTTTGTGCACACGCTGTAACCAAAAAGGGCGTATAGGTGCGTATAATTATCATGCGACACTTTCAATTATAAATAACAAAAACTGCTGAGTCATTTAGTTTTGTGCTTTATTTCTGTCCTTCTGCTTGTTTATATTACTATAATTAGCTTTGTTATCTGTTGTTCCGAAACTTAGTATGTAGGTTTTTCTAGATAGTGTTATTTACTTTATTTCTCTATGTAGCTAAATCTCATAGATTTGAGCTGGTGTCTAGTTTTTCTTCTACTTAACAGAAATCGAGTTTTTGGTGAATTCAACCCGCTTGATACAGCTCTTTACAGCTAACGACACGGTATCTCCTCTTGAGGCGCACTTACTTATATTTTTTGGCAGTGTAACTTGATGCTGGCAGCTGAAATGAGACATTGTCTGGCACAGCCGAAGTGCAGTGAACTCGTTCGCCCAAAAACTTGTGCGCTTTTTGCATAAATTTGAGACCAGTCGCATTACAACATTACAAACATGACACTCGAATAGGGCGCTCTAATGAGATTTATATAATGTAATTACAGAGCAGAAATAGGTTGCCTCTGCATACACACTTGCCATTCAGCAGCCACAACTCATAGCTCACAGCTCACAGCTCAGCCTGCCATCGTCAATTGCATTAGCTTCTAATCGATGGCCCAGATATCTAACCTGATAATTGGCCACTTGCTATTGGCCTTTGGTTATATTTTAACACCCAGATGGACATATTATTAATGACAGCTGCTGCAGTCTCACAGCTCAGAAAGTTTTAAGTGGCCAGCAGCTGCAGTTAAATTCCCTTAGTCTAATGTAGTTTAGAAGTTGTAATTGATACTGGAAGGCTGCCTGACTAATTATGCTGCTGAGGGTCAGCAAATTGATTAGGCGACTAGATGCGAAGGTCATGTTATGCGGATAAATTGGCAAGAGTTAAATAACTGAACAGAGATTATCGATGGCTTAGTTATTGTTAACTGTAGCTACAGTGTGTATAGAAAATTATTCAAATGCAAGCAAACAGAATAAATACATAAGATATTTGTGGTTACATAAATTATTTGTCTGCAATATGTGAAAGAAAGGAAAAAAAATTAAACTGGAATATTTATGCATTAGATGGAATTATGTTAATTTTAAAAATAAATTCTAGAGATGATAGTAAGGTTGGGGAGTAACAAAATTGTATCACTAATAACTTTTTCTAACTATAGGAAAATATGAAAAAAGTTTTTCAATTAAAACAGTCACACAGACAGAAAAGTTCTTATGAACTGTCTTGAAAATCATATTGAAGTATTCTTAAAACTCAATAAAAACTCCCCTATCTGAAGTGCGTTTGTTCAGTGAACAATGTGGACAGCTATTTGTTGAACTTATCTCGGATTTCTATATAGCACACACCACATCATCAATGTCCACAGATTGTATTGATAGGAACAATCGTGCTTGTAGAGTTGCAATTACATTTTACGCCTCAACTTCTTTGTTCTTTCTCTTATTCAATCTAACTGCTCGCTTGACAACGCGTTCCGATACTGGTTATAGTCAGAGTTGGCTGGCAATTGTGATTACTGGCATATATACTTATGTAAACGTATATAGTATACAGCGGCCGCGTTTTTAGTTACAGTCTGAGACCACGTCGAGTTGGCATTTGTTCAAGCAATTTGAAAACCGTTACGCTGCGCAGCTACCAAGCTGGGAAGATTTTTACAATGGAGTCAAGTCATGCAGTCGATCTCATTAGCGTGTCTCAGGCAAACGAGTAACTGAATCTACATCGACTGCAGAATTTGAGTGGTCAATAGCAGCGTATCTGTGACTATATTGACTACCGCCATATCAAATTAAGCACATGCGACTGCTTGGTTGACATTTTGATTTAGCGATAACACCAATTTTTAATATTCCGAATTTTTTTTTTAATATTATGCATAAATACCATTAAAAAAAAGTGTTAGCTGAAAATATGAAAAGTTAAATTATACTTTAATCATCGATACTATCGTGTCACGCTGCAATCTCTAAATAAATAAAAAATGCTGTGCAAATGGTAATCACAATAAAGCGTCACAATAGCTTAGCGATTACTGAGCATTTGCATATTTAATTCATGTTTACATTTAGGTACACTTTGCGGCTATATTTTTCCACTGGCCAATAGCAAAAAAGGGGGCAAAAAAAACGTCACCAACTTGCCGCCGGACGATGAATGTGAATCAATGACAGGCAGACGACAACAACAACAACAACAACAGCAAAAACAACAGACGATGCTAATGTGTTTGTTATTATTTTGTTTTTTTCGCTCGCTTTTTTGTTGGCTATTGTCGTGGCAGCGAGTTAACGAGCTAATGGAAAACTTTGTACTAGAACTTATAAAGACAAGGCATACAACTCACATCTGGCAGTGCATGATGTGTAATATGTAATGTCCCTTGTAAGTTTCCATGTTTCTCAGTTTGTTTCAATTTTAACTGCTGTTTTCTAGCATTTCCATTTCACAACTTGCATGCACATACATACATATGTTTGTGGCAAGCATTTTCTGTGGAATATTTATACGCAGTGCACTTTAAATGAAAATTTAAGTGCAGTTGAGCTTTATGACCTTTGAGTGTATATTCCTGATATAATTAAACAGCATCAGCACTTAAATGGATCTTTTTATTTCTGCATGAAGTCAGCGAGACTATTTTTCTCTATATTATTTTTTAAGAATTTTTAAGAATGCTCATCAAATTATGCATTTAAATATGTTATAAAATCCAGCAAATTGTATATCTTTAATAACACCATAAGTACAAAACATATGCATAACAATCTTTAATGCACTCGCACTACAGGGTATATCACAGTCAACTATCTTCTACAAGTAGACCACAAATACCTCTTTTTGTTGTACTTCGTTGAACGATGACAAAGTTACTAAGCTCAGATAAAAAGTTGCGACAATATTTGCCTTTTTGCCGCTGTCTTTGATAAAGCCGCATTTTATTCAATTATAGGCGGATAAAGAGAGCGCAGCACATAAAAATAGACACATACCAATATATATATGTATATATATATGATATCTATATAATCGCCAGAGCAAACTTTGCCGGACAGTGTTGGAGGAGAAGGAGCAGATGGCAGATGGTTAATTAAATTGGATTTATGTTAATGGTATTAGACTTGGCCATTGAAAGCTGCGCTTAGTTTGTGATTGACCATCGTTCATTATGATTACCATTGTATTTTCTTTATCACGCTTAGCAAAACAGCACGTCGCAATCTTATCAGCATGCGAAATACCTCATTTTCTTTTGAAACTATATAGAGACTGATGTAACGCAACTGACGGCTTGTACGACCAGGTATAACTTTATATATATATCATATATACATATATATATATTTGGACATTCGTCATGCTGTCTGACACAAGTCGGACTTGTGGCTGGGAGGTGTGTCTGGCTGTCGCTGTCAATTAGTCAAGGCTTAGAATAAAAGTCTTAGCAACTCGTCTATTTGTCACCGGAAAAGCAACAACGTGTGAATTTAATTAGCGTTCCGTTGAGGAAATGCGTTGCACGGAGACCTTGTTTGTGGCATAACACAATTTTCTAGGAGCTTTAAGCTAAAGCTTATCAAATGTTATGAACAGTTTAAAAGCAGCTGTGTCGGGTATAATCCTTTAATTCCTTTGACGTAATACATATATGCAAAATGGTCTGTTTTTGTTTATTTTTAGTAGTAAACACATATTGTTTATTAGCTAAAAATAGTTTTCTACTGTTACAAATATAGAACATTTATTGCTAATTAACTAACTAAGTTAATAAATAAAATCACTATATATTGATTTCCCACTTTGCTCAAACGCATAATAACACAGCACATATAAGAGGTTCAAAGTCAAATTCAGAGTCTTGGTAATAGGAAAAATCAAATGATCGCTAATGAATATCTCAGTTATCTGGTCTTTAAGTACAAGTACTGTCACTACCTTCTAGTTACTAGTAAAATTGAAAGTCGTATAGTTATAGTGCACAATAAAGGTAGCTGCTTTTTTCAGACGAATTGAATGCGTTTAGAAGTCGCTCGATTAAATTGCAAATTTCCTCCACCACATGTCAATCAAATTTCAATCAGTGCAAATGCAAATCACATGCTTAACCAGAATTGAAAAGAATTTCTTTGCAGTCAAAAGTGACATTGTACTTCAGCTTCATGAAATCAATATAAATTTCAATTATTAATGGCTTAAATCAAAAGCTTATATATAGAGTGGGCCCAGATCAAATTGCAATCAACGGCCCGGTGAGTCCCATGCAAGAAAGTCGTATCATCGTGACCATTGGCATTGTTGTTACCAGCTCAAGGACACGGCACGTAACATGGCCTAAAGTCAGGTCTTATATGCAGTATGTAGACAGTACATACAAACATATTTACATATTTATTAATGACTCTTGTCTGCCCATTTTAGGTTGGGCTGGGAGTGCAGGGCCATTGTGTGTAAATATTGGCTGGTAACAGCAGCAGCAAAAACAAAAAAAAAAGAAAAATATATACATATATACAAGTTGAAGGAATTGCACGCCCATTTTCGGGGCACAAATTATTGTCAGGCCCACAAATATGGGTTAAATATCATTAATATCAAATGTATTTATGGACTTATGAGGCTTAAGTGCCTCAATTTGTATCGATAGCGGGACATACGATCGATACGCACAAGTGTGCGTCCAAAAGTGAGTGCAAAACTTTATATTTAAGAAGAGCAAAAAAACAAAAACAAAAACAGAAACTGCAGCCGCCAGATATGAGCGTCAAAAGTGACGTCAGATATTAAGAGGGCAATCTGAGAAAGAAAAATAAAAAGAGCAAACATTAAAAAACCGGCTTCGTACGTGAAACATTGACTGGTCAACAGTTGTTGTTGTTGTTGTTGTTGCTGTTGTTGCTGGTGTTGTTCTCCTTGTGTGAGCCATAGTTTTTGACTTCTTTGTGCTGGGAATCACAGCTCGATCCGTTGTTTACAACAGGTTCACATTGGCTCCATCTAGAGCGGCTCATTAAGCGCCTCACGTGCTGTGGTAAAGTCCCCTTTCAAAATAAAGCCGAGCCTCTTTAGCCAATAATTCGATTGCTCATGCAGACGCCGCACTCACAGATTTTATAATTTGTGGTTACGATTTATACTCACATATATATATAGTTATATATTGAGCAGTAGCAGGTATGGTTAGTCATATTACTTAATGCTCTCTTTCTTGCCAAGTCATGCAAATGTGCGCATTCTCAGCGACTTGTTTACAAGCTCCAACTGTTAGATTTCCGTAGAAATACATATATGTATGCATAAACAAAAAACCAAACCTAAGCTGCACAGACTGTTAAACAAACGCCCAGCCACAGACACTTGTTAGGTTTATGCAATTTATTTAGGCGGCAAACCTTTGATCTGCCATTTTGTCAGCCTGCATGCAATTTGGCATTCTCTGCGTAGTTCCACGCGAGCGGAAGTTGAAATTTAACAAATCTGATAATTGAAACCAATGCTCAGGCAATTAAACATTTATAATGTATGTACAATATTTGGTCAAGTGCAAATTGCCTTTGTTCCGCTGCATTATCTCTCAATATGTAAGTGATAGGGCCACATCAGCTTAGACGCACTGATAAGTACTAGGAAACAAGCAAAAACTAGAAATAAGTGGGTGCTTCGATGTTAACGACTGTGAGGTACTCTGTTCGATAACTTTAGTTGCGATTCAATTTTAGTTGTAGTCCATAAATTTATGTGGACAGCTTTAAGACTATGCGATATATGTATATTTTGGAGGGATGAACTATTTGAAGTCGATTCCCATGTTCTTAAAACTCTCGCCTTCAATTTTAGAAGAAAATCTATGAACAAATTGTCCCGGAACTTCAAAATCGGCTGAGTTTTGGCAAAGTTAATTGACTTTTAAGTATTCAAAGTGCAAAGTGCATCCGCGAAAATCCACAGACTCGGAAGGAGTTTCAGTTTCTCTATTTAAATAATAATATTAATATATACATTCAATAATATTTTCTTAAAATAAATGTATTGTTATGTACAAAAGAAAGAGAGAGAGAAAGACAGGCTTTTATACTCACATATGTTATTTATATCGAATGTGCTATAGCCAATATACCGATTTGCACAATTTTTCAAACAGAGTATAAAAAAAAAACAGTTTAGATTTCAAGCAAATCCATTTACAGATAGAGCTGCAAGTGCTTTAAAATATATACAAGTATAAATACATATACATATGTATCTGTATATATGAGTACATACGTAGTGCGTCCGTCTTTGCCTTGATTTACTTTTCGCGTCAATATTTGCCACACATAAGCAGCTGAGCTGAGCTGCCTGCAAAGTATACAAAAGCAAGCGTCAATTTCACACCCCTAAAATGGCGTTAAGTGACTATAAATTAAACTAAGTACTTGAAAATATTCATATCTAAAACATATTACGTAGGATCTTAAGTAAATAGTCCAATACTATTTACTCAGCATCCCACAGCAAGCTCGTGTGTGTAAATCGATAGAGGGGCGTGGCTTGAATGCAAAACGCCCACTTGGAGATAAGCCTAAATAACATTCTGTAATTCTATGGGGCAATTTGGTTCTATTGCTTAGTGTAGGGTATTTTGATGAGCTTTAAAGTTATATATTTTATTAATGATAGCTATTGTAAATGTTTAAATAAACTAGGTTAGAAACTATTTACAAAATGGAGTCGAGACATGAACTTTGTCGGAAGCTTAACTAAATTTTCTTTGACTTATATACTATGTATTTATGGAATCTATAGTCGATTAAAAAACATTTTTTTAAATTATTTATTTAAAATCAAGTTTAAAGCTTGTAATTTTTTTTTCAAAATAATATTAAAAAATTCACTAGATAATATATTATAAATTAATGGGGAATCCATCAATATTTATCGTACCTGAAATCGGCTAACCTATCTTAAGTTTAGAAAACGTTTGGGCTTCGTATACACACATTTCATTGCTAGCTTGCAACTTCTAGCAAGATCACGACTCTTAGCGCTTAGTATTTATAGACACTTTGCCTGAGAGTTTAAGTAGGGCATGTAAACTGTGCTTCAGCCCGACACCGAAACGATTTTTGTTTACATTTCACAGTCGCTGGTCGCGTAATCAATGCTCCCATGATCCCCGTCTCTGATCAGACACCCAAATATGTGTTGGATATACATTCATTCGCTTCGTATTAAACTGGTCGAACGATAGAACGCAACTCGAATGAGCTCATGTCTGGGCCTGGGGCCTGGGGTTCAAAGTTGTGCCGTTCGAGTGGTCATGTTGAAAGCAGCTGATTGTCATGAGTTTGCTTTGTTGAGGCATTGATGCGTAGTAGTGAAGATGAGTAGTAAACCTAATAGAAACTGGCAAGTCAGTTAACTGAGCTCAACTATACATGTGACTTACACGTGCAACACTTCAGATTAACGTATAGAAATAGCTAATAGTTCTCTTTTCTTTATTGATAATAAAATTTCATACGGCTAACAAAATTTGATACTCACAACAGTAAATAATATAAATTTCTTAAAAATTTATTGCTATTTAAATACATCTAAAGGGCTAACAAGCGACACGAGTCTAATTTCAAAAATCTTCAATTTCCGAGGTATTTCGTTATATATATATATATAAACATTTGTATTGATATGAATTGTACCCGCCATTGGGCATTAGGGCTTATCAATAACTGGTCACTGTCTGTAATTTGCCGATAAGAACTGTTTACCCAGTTAATGTAGCATAGGGTCGAAGCGTGCCTGTATTCTTATAAAGCGCATGCAAATAATACAAATTGACTTCATTACTGAGTCACAAAAATGAAATATAAACATATAGGCATACATACATACATACATACATATATATGAAGAAAAAAAAACTGCTGCTTCATGGCCCAACGCCAGTTGATATTTATTTTTAATTTCACAATCAAAACACAATCTGCAAATTGTTAAATTTGCTTTTTCATTTTGTATTATGAAAATAGCGCAAGGGAGACTCTTATCTCATAATTTCACACACCATCTCTTTCTCTCTTCCAGCTTGCGGTGCTGAGAATTTCATCAGCTGTTTTGGCGGCAGCAGCAGCAGCAACAGCAGCAGCAACGATTGTTTACTTACGCCTAATAAAAATGCAATTTTTATGGCAAAGAAAATAGAGCGTAGCCCATTGCAATTGTATATTGTTGGTACAGAACTCAGATGAAAATTGAGGTTTGGAAAATGTGCCGGCGGCAGCAACAGCAACAGCAACAGATTGTGATGTAATGAGAGCGCAACAAAAGTGAAGCCGCTCGCCAATTGCAATTGCAAAAAGATTATACAATTTGTGAGCTTGCAACGAACTAGGACAACATCAGCGGCAGCAGCAGCAGCAGCAGCAAGAAACGGCCTCAGCCAGACTCTAAAGCTGATAAATACCGGCTGGCAACAACGAACAACAATGTGGTCTGCAGCAGCAGCAGCAACAGCAACAGCAACATCAGCAGCAACATAAATTCAAAGTCGCTTTGGTATTAATTGAGCGGGAGCGTGGGAACTACAAATCACAGCAGCAGCAGCAGCAGCAGCAACAACAACAACAGGCAGCAACAGCACAATTTGCGCGCTCTGCTCGCTCACAGCTCTCACAGCGCTCACAGAGAACACAACAGCAACAGTTGCTGGCGGCGCTCAGTGAGCGAGCGTACTGCTTATATATATTTGATAGGCACTGCGGTTGCCGCACACGACAGTTGTGCTTGAAACGCTTCGCAGTGAAGATCGTGCTCGATCGACGCGCGGAAAAGAAAGAAAAAAATAAGAGAAATAAAAACAAAAGCATACACCAAATATATGACAACAATTCGGAAGCGTCCAAGTGTATACAAATTGTAAATTTACATGTGGAAAAATCGAAAAAGAAATTTTTTACAAATTTTTGTTCAACACTACTACTATAATCGACAACGAGCTTCGCGCGTAAATTAGCAAGCGTTTGCAAGAAACAAGCTACAAAAACACAAATAACCAAATTGGAGATATATCAAGAAACAGTGGCAACAAGAAGAAAGCCAGTGTGCGACGTGTAAACCAAGTGAAATTTCTGTGAGTGAGCCCAAAAGCTAAAAAAAGAAAGAAAAAAAGCAAGAAAAAGATCAAATATAAATAAAGAGCAAAAAGTGGCGCTCCAAACTGTAAAGTGATGTGCGTGCCACAAGCACAACAGCGACAATTACAAAGACCAAGACAGCAGCAACAACAAGCATTGCAATAGAGCATACGTTAGTCGCATAAAGAAATGGCCATTGATTTCCTCATCTTGGCCCTGCTGCTCATCTCGTTCATCATCAATCTGCTGGCGCTGTGCGCATTCTGGATAACGCCGGGACTGCGCACCACAGCGAATCGCTTCACCATCAATCTGCTGATCATCAATCTAATTGGCTGCTGCATTCTAGCACCCACACTATTTCTCAGCGGCATCAAGAGTTGGTCCACGCAACAGGAGCAGCAGAGCACCGCCGGCGACAGCATTGAGTTCTACTCGAAGCCTGGCAATCATCAGTTAACCATACGGCGTCATGGCCAGCTTGTGGAGCAGGACGGCATTGTGGTGCGAAGGAATGTCACCACCACCACCACCACCAACAACAACAATAGCAACAGCAGCAGCAACAGCAACAGCAACGGCTCCAGCGAGACCATTGAGCTGATCTACAAATGCAATGCGACCTATTGTCGCGAGCTCACCATCGATGAGCGCGGCGATGGCGGCATTACAATTACGGAAACGGAAACGCAGGAGGACAATTTGAGTGTGCCCGTTCGTGCGCCACAGAGCATGCCGCTGCCAGCGGTGCAGCTGCGCTGCTGGTCCATTGACATGGCCGCAGCTCTGGGTGCTCTGGCGGTGCTTCTGGTTGTCGGTGATACCTGGTGTGCCGTCACGGATCCGCTGCGCTATCACAGTCGCATTTCGGGCGTTAAGACCTGGATATTCATCACACTCACCTGGGCGGTGGGCATACTCTTTGGCGCACTCTCCGCATTCCGTGTGCTGGACTTCGAGGCGGACACGCTGCTCAGCCGGCAGCGGCGTCTGGCGGCTACCTATTTCAACATCACCAGCACTAACAGCATTTTCGGTGTGATCTATGCCTGTGTGTATTTCATTGTGATTATTTTGCTGCCCTTTGGCTTCGTGTGCGGCATGTACTGGAGGATATTCAGCGAGGCGCGTGGCAATGGCCTGCGCATGAGACAAAACGGCTCCTCGCCGCTGCTGCAGAGCGCCTTGAATTTAACCAACCAGACGCCGGCAACAGCTGCTGCCAACTATACAAACAGCTTGTGCGTACACCGACATTCCATTTCATCGGCCAGCTCTCATGGCGGCGGTGGCGTTGGCCTGCAAATGCAGATCGATCGACGCAGTTCGCCGAGCTGTCTGCGACGCGACTCAGCTGCCAAGGTCCTGCTGCCGACCATCTCCGACGATGGCTCCGATGTGGACGTGGAGTGCGGCAACCAGCTGATGAGCGTGCCGGAGCAGACGCTGGCGGATCGCAACCAGAACATATTGCTCACACTGCAAACGGCCAGTGGCGAGATCAAGCGCAACTATTCCGCCAGGCAGCTGCCTCTATTGGGCACATCCTCGCAGGATCTGCGCGAGCTGCATCGCCTGCAGGGCATTAGGCAGGTGCACAGCTCACCCAATCTGCACAAGTACACGGAGGAGTGCAGCTCACCGCATTTGCTACACGCCGAGCGACAACAGCAGCAGCAGCAGCACCACCAGCAGCAGCAATCGCAGCAGCAACAGTTGCCAGCACAGCAGCAACAGCTGCCGCCACAGCTGCACACACACTTCAGCGCTGGCCAACAGCTACAAATACCCGCCATACACGCCTCCCCGAAGGCCCTCAGCTATATGAGCTCGCTGCGTCATCGCTTGAGCAACGCCAGCTCGCTGTTCAAATATCGCGAGGAGTCGCGCGCCGCCAGGATCAGCATTCTGGTGGTGGTCATGTTTGTGGTGTCCTATCTGCCCTATGGGCTGCTCGTGCTGCTGCAGTCGCGTCTCTCGGCCGCCAACTTTGGCGGCTCCACGCAGCTGGCCATCTTCATGATCCTGCTGGCCAACCTCAGCTCCCCCTTCATCTTCGCCTATCGCAATAAGCGTGTGCGTCGCGGCGTCAAGCGTTTGTTTGGTCTGAATGCCGCCAGCTCGCTGCAGCGTCATCACAGCAGCAGCATGAAAACGAATGGCGGTGGTGCTGGTGGTGGTGGTGGTGGTGGTGCTGGCTCGTCTGCCGGCTCTGCCCAGCTGCAGCGCAACAGCAGCAAACTGTCGCAGTACAGCAGCAACAGTTGTCGCTACCTCACGCCGCAGAGCTCGCTGACAACAACAGCAGCGCCAGTGCATACAACCTTAACTCTGCGGCCCAACAGCAGCTGCAGCACCATCATCAACTTCGGTGGTGCACACAAGAACTCAGCGGACTCCGATGATGCGTCCGAGGCGACGCCCCCGCCACCATTGCCGCAGCGCACAGGGCGACCCAAGTTGCAGCGTGGCATTACAATTGTCGAGCACATACATATCGCCGGCTCGCCGCCGAAGTTTCAGGCCAGGCGAGGGCTGTTCGATATGTTCTTTCGCGGCTCGAAGAAGCTGCAGTCCAGCTGCGCCCAGGCGTCACCCACGGAGGTCTAGAGAGACTAGCTCTTAGCTAACTAACTAACTAAATGTTGATTGCTTGCTGAAGAATTCGCATAACAGTATTCGTAATTCGTAAGTTTAGCAAATTAAGCCAAAAACAAAAAAAACAAGAACTTAATTTTAAAAATGCTGTGCTAGAAGCTTCTCATGCCAAAAACAAAACTTTCACATACACATACACATTTAAAATGCCTGTGCTTGTCTAACTGTAAAATGCACAGGCCAAAAAACAAAAGTACCTTGTAAAACATTTGTCCAGCTAGACAAAATAAAAAAAGTGCATCTATCTGCAAATTAAAATGCTAAACAACAATTGTGTACAAGTCGCAACAAATTTTAAACATATTTAAAGAAAAACAAAAACAAGTAAACATCTTAAATGTTTTATATCAAGAAAACTGTAAACGGGAACCAAGCAGCCAATTTTCGAGTACCTAACAAAAAACCAGCTAAACATATGAATATACATTTAAAACAGCTACATTTATTAAGTCAATTGCTTAAGACTCTTAAACACACACACATACACGTACACACACTCACACACAAGCGACACTTATTTATTTATTTTTATTTAACTCGGTAAATATTTATTAATCAAACACGACAAGCTTTAACAACAACATGAACGAAACAAGAAAAAAAACATTCTGGCTAAAACCCAACGCTAAGCATTCAATTCATAAGTTTTATATACATTAAGTAAATGTGCAAAGCATGTATTTATATATATATGTATACATATGTATTAGATTTATAGATACTACAAAACAGGCACCTAGTGCTATCTATGTATATGATTTCTGGATATTGCAAGCGGCAGTTTTCATATTGAAAACTTGTTTCCGTTTTGTGCAATATCTTCTTTTTATTTTTATTATTATTATTATTTTTTTTATTTTGCTGTCTGTTTTGTCAGTTGGTCAATGAGCTTAATTTGTCGAATTTTTTGTTTTTTTTTCGTTCAATGACCATTCAAGTCAATTTGTTTTCTAGTACTTCAGTCATTGCGTGCAGCTAAATACCTCATTAGTTTTAATTTAATGAAAATAAAAGAAAGAAACATATATTTATATATATATATACTTAATAGAGCTGGCGGTACGTGCCTAAAGTTCTACGAATAGGGCATGTGCTGATCCGCATCAATGTATTTGCCGCCTCACACCGAAAGCTTTATAATATTTAAGTTCAATTCAGTTGTAAACCATAATTTTATTTGATATATACATATTTGTTTTGCCGCCATTCGACTTGCTTACAACTAGCAAGGCCTTTTGTAACTAAACGATAAATACAACATACACACACAAACACACACACAAACATAAAGATAACCAAACCTCGAATTTATATTTCTAAAAATTTACATGAAAAGTATATTTATATGTATTGAAAATAAATATAAAATATCTATTTATGTGCATGTTCTGTGTGTGTAGACAACCACAAAGAAAGAAGAAAACAGTTCCCAGAAATTTCAAAACCAATTAATGTGATGCCGAGCAAAATGAAAGAAAGAAACAAAATAAAAGTGGAGGAAATGTTATTTTCAATTGCATTCAAAACTAACTAAAAACATGTATTAATAGTTTATAAATAAAAATAGTGCTATTTTTTTTCAATTTCAAACGCTATTTACTATGTATGTAAACCAAAAAGAAACAAAGAAAAACACACACAAATTCGATGTGACAAATTAGCGCGTAAAGTGAAACAGCAACAGAGAAACAGAAATCGAAATGTAAGGAAATGAAACCAAACAAAGAGAAGAAAAACAAATACACAAATGATTAACTACAGTACAATTACAGTTGGTAGCTACAGAAAGACATCAATTTAATCGAGTATTTTCAAGTTATGCTGCTAAATATTATAAAAAAAACACACACAAAAATACAAAAAAATAAGAAAAACAAATTATAAGCTATTCCAACAGAACAACTACTATTTAAATAAAAGAATATGTGTCTTAAAAACAATTAATTATTATGACTTTTTATTGCCAGAACTTAAACTTTTTTTGCAGCCAAACTTGTTTGATCAACGCTTGCCCACGCAAACTTTTCGCACATATAGATGATATATGTGATATGACAGAGGTTAGATCTAACAGTTATAAAAATACTGTTAAAATGTTCCGGAGTTAAGCACTAGAGATGTACAGTTGGAAATTAGGGTTTGAATAAATTGGGGATAAGTATACCCAAATATCTATAACAGAATTGTTTTATGGTGCATTTAAAAATTCTGTAAATGTAAGTTTGAAGTGAGTATCAAAATCAATATTGAGAAACATTTATTCGTAAGTTTAGTAAGAAATATATATTAGCAGATAAAATGATGCATATAATTATAATTACCATTATTAGAAAAATAAGTTATTAATTTATTCAATTTAGCCATTTTGGAAGCTCAAATATTAAATAGGTTTATTCAATTTTCTGCGTACCAGTTTTATCGATCCAACCTCTTTGGGCAAAAAACTCTTTTAACTCTGCGACTGGCACCAAAGAGAACAAGAGCTCTAGAACACGAACAAACACTTGACGAGTGCTGACTGTAGGGCGCACAAGTTCAACAATTCATTTGCTGCTGCGAATACTTTTTCATATTCGTGACCATTATTAATTGATTCATCTGACAGACGCCCATAAAAAAGAAAATAAAAAAAATTAAAAAAAAAAATTGTTACAGTTAGTGTTTTAATGGACGCTGGTTTCAAACAAAAAGTGAGAAATGAATATTGTATCAGAACATTGATTGTCACAAATGGTTGGACTTGAGCTGCTGCTGTAAATGGGGCGTTGAGTGGTGACACAAGTTCCACACAGACCACGCAATTAACAATTCGTTTCACCAACGGGTTTAACTTATGAAAAAGTTTAGAAGCTCGTGCAACGGCAATTCATATTTGGCGGCAAACGGGGCGTATGGGCGTTGCAAATGTTTGGCAATGTGGTTTGTCGATTGATTTCGAGTTTATAAGCAGCAGATAATGACATAGGGCGTGACTAATCGTTTGGCATTTGCCAAGCACTCGGACTTACCTGCTGATATCCGCTGACTCAACCGACTTTCGAGCGCCCAACTTTACTATCTTTCGGCTTACTGCATTGGGGCAGTGACAGCTCTGCAAAGGAAAATGCGCCACTCAAAGTCAACACACAACAAGTAAGAGTGAGACCAGCTAGCAGATACCCTGTAGCCAGCTCTAACATATATTTCGATCGTCAAACAGCGATTACATAAGCCAAAGCCTGGTCTGCATATCGCAGAATGATTTTTTAAAATTATTTATTATTATTATTTATTTATATTTCAAAATGTTTACCTCTTATAATACTGACGAGATCTAGATCGATTAGGCTGTTGATGCGGATACATGTATCAGATTTGAGGCTCCTTCTTTCGACATTCACTTATATACACTTGCAAGCGTCATAATACTCTTTTTAGCCATGCTCAAAATGTACAGGGTAGCGACCCCATGACATGTGCTACTCTCAGCTACCAGCTTCCAGCTTCAGCGGATGCGTAGCTGTCACTCAGTGAAGCGGTCACCATAACAGCAGCCGAAACCTACATGTGTTGTTTATTTATTTTGTGATTCACGCGATCCAACTATGCGTGAAAAGGCCGCTCTTTCAAAATTGCAAATATTGTTGGTCTGACATTTGCCAATTGTTGTGCGAAATTGCTGCTAAAGAGAATTTCAAGTTGAATATTTTAAATACATACATACTTTAGTATGTAGGCATGAGTATGTGCAAAAAACAAACACAGATTTAATCTGCATTTTGATGAGCTCTTGATGAGAAAGAGAGGACAAGCGGCGACCAATTGGCTATGAATATAAAACGGAAAGTGAGATCAAAATATGGTTAGTATAAAATGGGGCAGTCTTAGAAAACAAAACATTGGGTGATAGCTTAAGATACGATGGCAAAGGAGTTTCCAAAGAGTAAACTCAGCTGTATTTTTTATTATCATTTCTAAATTATTTTTTTTAAATTAGTAGACATTTATAAATTTATATATTTTGAAAGATATTTTATTTCGACTGCATGTTGAACACAAATTTCATGTATGCTGGAATATTTGATATTTGTTTGCATCTATAAATAAGTTGTATTTCAATGACTAATCCAAAAAATTCCATTCATTATTTGATTAATTTATAGGCCATATCAAACCGTTAATCGACAAACTTGCTCTTAATTAAACAAATTGTTTTTTTTTGCTGTGTGCTTATTTCGAGAGCCCACCATGAATTGCCTTAAAAGTAAACTTGCTTCCGTAATGTCAAATAAGCAATACCAATAAGAGCCAAGCCTAATTTGAATAACTGCATAATTAACAAAAAAAATACAACAAAATTAATAATTGATTTTTCGACTCACAGAAAGCTAGCGAAAGACATAATGTATATAGTATATGATTATATATATATATATATGTTTGTATATAGCAAAAGTCATTAGAACAAAATCTGTCTCTTGGCACAGCGACACACTTTTTGTTTTGTATTATTTTCCTCTTGGTACGAGCTGACGAAATAAATAAATAAATTGAATTTAAATGCTTAAAACTGAATGAATGAGCCGAACAAATTATTTGACTGTCAGGTGAGGGAATCTGCGAAAGTATCTCGTGGGTGGACAAGCGCCTGTCAACTTAAGCAAATCGGGCGATTAGGCAAGAGGAAACAATTTGAAAACAAGTCGAGGATAAAAGTGCGTCAGAGATGAAGGCAACTAAGGATGTGACAGCAGTAGATCGCTCAACAAGAAGTAAGTAGCTGATACCTGATATATATTGATAAGTACATATGTATGTAGTATGTACATACGTATGTGTTGATTGACTAATAAATTCGCTATTGGCTTTGTCAGCCTACAAGCGTTTAGATGAGTGTCAATGAACCGTGCGGAAGTTTCGGCAGCTGTCAAAGCAGCGTTGAGCATAGAATCGATTCGTATGGCATAAATCACTGATGCGGCAGCCCCCAGTAGTAGTAGTCGTAAGCATTATCATAAATCTAATGCCGCCAATTTTGGCATTTTCAATTTGCTTGTGAACTTGAGAACAGCCGGTTTCCGAGTGCATTGACTTCGCCTGCACACAAGCCTTGAGCGTACTCATCTTGGTTGGTTGGTTGGTTATTGCACTGCCCTGCCCAGGTTGGTATCTACACCAACGCCCACAGCACAGATTGATATATCTATGTTATACTATATATACTATATGTGTGTGTACATATAACGATTACCTTGTTTTTCCGCATTGTGCTCAAACCAAATTTATGGCAGCTGCCGCCAAAGCCCAAATTTCACTTTGCTTGCCAATCCGAAAATTATGTTTCTGTCTCCAAATCGAACAGATGTACTAAGGCCAAATATATGAGTACTTGTATTAAGTACCAGTAGGGTGGTGCCACTGCCTACTACGAGTAACATGCAAATATATGGGGCGAGCTTATCAGCGAGTGGGGCTTATCGTGCTGCAAATCTAACAACAGCTTGATTTAATATATTTGCTTATAAACAAATGTCGGCTGATGTTATTTTCATAATAATGCGCTACTTTTGATACCCTGGCGAGTAAGGGGCATAGTCTATCACATTTGCTGGGATCATACTTATAATAATATATGTATCAATACATAATATATGTATATGTCTTCTGTATTTGTAATTGTATAAATCCATTTTTGAGTAATGTGCCATTTTGACAAGCTTTTGGTAAGTTTCAAGTATTGGGAGGGAATCCAAAGTGAAATGAATACATATTACATAAATATATAATATTCTTCAAATGAGTATAACAAATTAATACAAATTTTTTGCGTATACTAAGAAGTACAAAAATCGAATTATATTTAATATATAATATATAATCTATAATAATATATAATGTACGTGCAGGACATCATCCAGTCGCGTACACCCCACTGCAAACCTTTTAAGTTTGCCCATATTTTGAAAATAGATATATTTAAGGTACGCACATCTTAAGGCATTTTCGGTGTATTTTCGTTACCATTCATTGCAGAGATAGCTGTGCCATTCTCACGCAGCTTAAAATGATATCTCTCTACGGATTGCAGTAGAAATGGGCTCATAAATATGCCAACTGGCTGACTGACTGCCCGACTACCCGACTTGCTGGCTGCTTGAGGTCTTATCGCAACATTCAAGACGACTCTCAGCTGTCTGACGACTACTGTCATTACGTCATAGCTGAAATAGAAACATATGTATATATTGCCTGTATATGTATTATGTGTGTCTATGTGTGTTTGTAAGGGCGTCTATGGAGATGCCTGATTATATTTGAACTTGGGCCGACTGGGACCCAGGGATATCTGCATTGTCAGCTGGCCTGGCTTGGCCTGGTCTGGTCTGGTCTGGGTTACGACTCTAGTTCGTGTTCTTTGCTCCTGGAATATTCCATGACACGTTTCAAATATTGTCACAACGCAAGCAAAATGGAAGCTCTGCCTCGGAGCTGTTATTGTGTGCACTGATGGGGGCTGGCGCACAAGTTTGCATAAGTTTTTTTCTCAAAGAGCTGAAAACATGCTTATCAGGTGACAGATTCGCCCCAAACCCAACACAAGCCAAATTCTGGCGAGCCAAATTGAGCGGAACGTAAAAATATGCAACATGTTTTGACACTTTCCAATTAGGAGATGCCTTCATCTGCTCTCATTTGCATCTCATTTATTTTGAGTGCTCTCTGAGTAATGCAACGTGCTCTGCAGCTAAGTACCATAAAATTTATGCATGTGCAGACAAACTGATAAATATAATAAATGCCACAATATATATATATATAGTTATACCTAAATATATGCAAAAACTACAAGTTGGCTTGCAATTTTTGGCAATGAAGAAATTAAATTTATTATTATCCGACAGGCAAACACTTTTATCGCAGTTCGTAGAAAATATTTGTTGTCAAGTGTTGGATCGTGCTTAAGCAGAATCATGCCCTAATATTGAGATGGTTTTCCATACACAGAACTCGTATTAAGAAGAAATAAAGTATGGGAGGAAGTATGCCAGATGATTCCGAGAATTGAGTATTTATGTTGAACTTTTGAGTTTTCTGTATTCCTGAGCAACTGTTAGTATTTATTATTTAAGTGCTTCATAAATTAAATTTAAAATAAGTTTTACTGCACGTTTTAAACTGAGTGCTGATGTATCGCTATATTTAACTCTGATTATTTTTAGCAAAATAAACACGGTATATCTAACAATTTAGGAAAATAAATAACAATTTGTTTTTCATATTTATTTTTTAAAGCGTAATTGAAGAAAAGAAAGAAGCTGTTCAGGCAGTAATTACTTATTTATTTTACTTGACAATGAAGATGTAAATTATTTAGTGCCATATGATTAATTTTTTTGTTTGTGCATATATTATATATTAGACAAACATGTTTTTATCGGGGATTTTCGAGGAATAATGACATAACTTATTTATAAGTGCGCCAAATTATGAAAAATATTTATTTAAGTTTCATACTACGCAGCTCTTAAGGAATTATTTTAGAAATTTGTAGAATCATAGGGTCAAAGTTTAACTAGCAGTGCATGAGTTTATTTATTTGCAATTAAAAAAATAATTTATATATAATATATAATAACACGATTTTATTATATAACAACTAAGAAATACTCGAATAGGTTCAAGCTGTTAATATTTCAAAATAAATTAAAATAATAGAATCTTTTCATACTTTTCATTAAATTCGAATAAATCAGCAAATGTAGCTTAGCGACTATTATTTCGCCTCATCTGTCGCACTCGTTGGCTTTTGCAAAATAAATTTGAATTTGTTTTATGCTTAGCAGCGACTGACAGGCAAGTTGTCAACCGTTGCATTTGCTGCCATCTGGCGCGTTGTTATTATTGCTGCCAAGATAAATACTTAGCCATCGGTTGTGAGTAAGCGGAGAAATTGCAGAGAGAGCAGTCGATTCCGCTGCACATTTCCCCATTGCATCTAGAAGCCCCCATCGCCCTGTGTTTCTTCTCCCCAGACGCACATATAATTTATTTCCGCATCTTTACAAAATTTGCCGTACGCCCAGTTGTATTGCTGTTTAAATATTTATTAACGAAACGAACGCAAAAAAAGAGGTTTATGGCTGAGTAAACAGTTGAAAATAAGCGTTTGAATAACGTCTGCATGTATTTGCTAATATCATTGAATTTGTGGCAAATTCACCGTCAGCTTGCAGTGGGTGCTTTTTTCATGTTGTTTTATTAGTTTGCTTTATTTTCTACAGTTGACTGCGCTTTCTGTTACTTTGGCTGGCAGCCAAGTAATTTTTTTCATATGGATGGGTGTGCTAAAAAAAAGTTTACAACCTGCCGCCTCTTACTAAAACAAAACAACAACAAAAAATATATCCGTGGGCCCTCAAACTGCTGTTTGATTTGCTTGTTTGCGCCAAAGCGTGAGCAGAGTTGAACTTATTTTGTTGGGAAACTTTAACAGGCATCACTCACACACAGCTAAACAAATATTTGAACAGCTCAGTGCTCAGTGCTCAGTGCTCAGCGCTCAGCGCTCAGTGCCCAGTATAGCCGGCGATACAGCTACAGAGTTAACTTCCATGGCTTGGCAGCATCAGGCGCCATAAGACACCATATAATAACCGTTAAGAAAATACTCGTACACAATGATATTTCTTTATACAAGTAGCAAATAAGTTTTTCGACAGTTTTTGCCTCTGTTTCAGTTTTTTTCCTCTTTTATTTTCACTTTTTATTTTATTTCTTGTTTTTTTTGGCGCCACTGTGCCGACAGTCAGAAAAGACGGCTTCGTCTTCGCAGTAGAAAAAAACTACTATTAAATGCTTATAAATATATATATGTGTGTGCTAAACTGATTTCAGAAAAAAACACATTGCAGAAACGTGCCACTGACAGCGTGGCACATGCGGCGTATACGTAATCTGTGTAAATTGCCTGAGTTCGGCTTCTTTCAGGTCTGAAACTTAGCACAGATTCTATGCATGTGGTGTGAATTTATGTGTCATCCTACACAAATAGCGCATTTAAACTGTTTAGGTTTTGTATTGATAAGATATTCCAAGAGTGTTGATAACATTCGTCTGTTGACTATTATAAATGTTTTACATTTATTTCGCAAATAAATCCTTTCACTGTTGGCTTAAATTTTCTTTAGTTCATCCATTGATCGTTACTGAGGCTACATTTTATTACAGTTAATGTAAATCGTCATGCTTATAAAGTAATTTTTGGTATTTTATTGTATAAAGCGCAGTTGTTATATATTTACTTGAAATATTTCTATTTATATTTCATAGTTGACGATTTATAGCAAGAGGCCCACCATATGTCGTGGCATTTTTTGGATAATGTATATGTAGCCTGCATGGGATATGTGTTGTATTCTAGCTAAATTAAAACACATTGTGTGCTGTGTGCCAGGGGAAAATAAATTACAAACAATGACACGAGCACTGGGCACTGGCGCCATATAAAAGTAGTGCTGCCGACACTTCGACTGTGGTAGACGGTGGAATTAAAGTTGTATGAGAACGAGTCAAAGTAAGCTCGATTTGGGCTTGAAGAAGCGTTCGTAGGCAAACAACTGGGGCCACATCTGTGCTACAAGGGCAGCAAACTAAACAAGCCGAATACACATCAACATCCAAACTTGTTGTTGCACTCGTTTTGCTTGGCTCACGTCAGCTCGGAAAATTACAGAGTTTCGCAGTTCACGCCAGCAATGGCAGCAAAGGCAGCCAACAAAGTGGCAATGAAGTGCGCCGGGTGTACAGGACAGGACTGAAAGGCAGAGCGCACGACAACACTTAGAGGTTAACCACCAGCCGCAAAAACCACCGAACCACCCAACCGCATGCACTCGTACACACACACACACACACACACACACATACACACACACTTGAACACTTGCACACAAAATGAAATGCAGAACCTTTAGCGTTTGCTTCATGCTTCGAAGAATTTTTTTATTTTTACTTTTCGTCGTCCTGTTGGTGAGCGATTGCAGCGTATTGCATGAAGGCGATCGTTCACAGTGATTTCCCCAGTGACTTGCTATCATTGTGATGAATTTTGTTTCATAAAGAGACTAGAGAGAATTACTACCTATATAATGAAGTTTACTGTACTTAATATTTAACTTATATTTACAATAAAATTGCAACATGCGATTTCTTTCGTCTTTCTTCAACTCGATTCACTTCCCAAATATATCAAGAAAATCACAGAAACTTCACTCTAATGGATAGCCACCATATTCCCAGCAAAGTTCAATTCAAAAATTCGCTGCTCTGCATTGAAGTGTGCAGCGTGAAGTGCATTGAAGCAAAAATCATATTGTAGACGATTTTGCCAGAGAGTTTTCGCCACTGGCTTCACTGGCTCGATGTGGGCGTGTGGAAATGAAAAACGATATCGATTATGCAACAGTGCCGTTCGTAAGGATATTGTTTTTAAAAAATATGGATGGACAGAGAATGGTGTTGTAGGGGGAATGTTAGCGGAAACACTGCTCTTGCTAGATGGTGTGAATGGGCTGTGCTTCAATTAGTTCACCTGTTTCAATGGCTTGTGGCCCGAGTAAAATTCAAATGGCGTCATGCCAATCGATATGCATGTCGGTGCGGTTTAGCCATTTCTCACTTCAGTTGAAACTGAAACTGAGACCAGTAACAAATACCAACGAAGCAGCCAACAAACAAACGACTGCAGTTATAAAATCGAATGAAGCAATCGGCCCAGAGTCGAGTCGCAGCTCTAACTCGGCCTTTGGCAGTGAGCAAAGTCAAGGTCGCCAGGGCAAACTTACCAGCTGTTTGCTATTTGTTATACCCTGAGCCCATTTAAAATGGGTAAAAAGGGTATAATGACGTTGTGCAAAATTATGTAGCAGGCATAAGGAAGCATCTTCGACTATATAAGGTATGTATATTTTTGATCAGTATCAACAGCCGAGTTGATTTCGCCATTTCCGTCTGTCTGCTGCCTGTCCGTCCGTCTGTCTATATGAACACGTATTTGTCAGAGACAACAAGAGCTAGAGACTTCATATTTGGAATATAAGTTCTCGTAGCCCCGGATCAAGTTTATTTAATGTTATTGATAACTCGACCCGTTCAATAGTTATCGATAAATTTCGATTTCAGACTAGCGTTTTGGGACATAACTTAAAAGTTATAAAAGATAGAGACCCCAAATTTGGCTTGTTTAATAACATGTACAAAATATTTAAATTTTTGGATATTACCATCTCCCCAAGAATTAAAAAAACCCATTTTTGATGGTATGACCATGCAATTTGGTATGGTCACACATTTTATTGCCAAACACAGAAGTTGTTTAAGACTTAACAGTCCACAGTGTGGGGCTCAGTGAGCTCAACTGCTTGTACTGCTTGCAGCATGTGTGTGTTTTTGTGCTTGCACACTGATAGGCAAGTATAAGAACTGGGTTCACGGTATCTCCTAGTCGGGCAATCCCGACTAGAGCATTCTTACTTGTTTTTGGCTTGCCAATCGCGTGCGGTTGCAGTTGTCCACAAAACAGGCAGTAGCAGCAGCAGCAGCAGCAGCAGCATTTTAAATTTGTATTCCATTGTCATGTGGCTGCAATTGATTTTTACGGCAACGGCAAGAACATGCAACATTTTGTGGTCAAGCGCACAGCACGTGCCACACTGCGTTAACTTGTGTTGTGCGGCGCTGGGTGGGCCATATGAGAAATCACTTTAGCAGCTGTTCTCCGTAGCCCCTACTCCCTGAGAAGCAGCTGTGCCGAGCGATATTTCCGTTGCTCTGTTAAGTTTTTCCATTAGGCAAAACTTTCAACACTTGCCAGCAAAACACTTTCAAAATTGATTAATTTTTTTGGTTTTTAATGAAATTGTTTAAGTGTTAGTTGCTACTGCTCTACCTGACCTTTGTCCCTTCCAATTTGCCCAATTAACTAGTAATTATATATTCAACGCATTAACTGAAAAAAAACTACTTAAATGTTTATTCGTCTAGCTAAGTTTAGCGAATTGTTTTTCAATAGTTTATTTCCCCTTTTGTTTGGCGTGTCTGCTTTATTTATGTTGCGCATTAAATAAATAGTACACTTTTTTCCGCTTGTTTCCGATTGGCGCTACGCTGGCTGACTTTTGTTTACTCTGCTCAAAAATTCAATGAAAAACAGAAGTCCAGAAGTCCAACAAATGTGTCGAAAATGACTGTGCGCTGCATGGTATGCGCTATACAAATAACCCTTAGTCACTTAAAGCGCTGAACAGTGAAATTTTCCCACTATTAAAAACATATATGTATAAAAGATAATTTGAATTTATCTTATTTCAAGAAGCTATCAACTTGTGTTTGTACTCAAATAATTTAAATATGGAAAATTACCATTGATGCAATTGGCAAGTCATTAAAAAAGGTGTCAGAAATCACTTCAGCACATATATCACTGCTTCTTTATCTTTTCATATATATATATATATATTTATATACATATATATACATATATTTATATGCCCTTGCAAGCATTTTCGCTTTATCTTTCAATTCGTTTTTTGTACAACTTTTAAATGATTTTAAAGTTATAAATATGTCACTAGAGTAGCTTTAAATTTATTAAAATATTTTGTGTTGCGATATAACTGTAAAAACTATAACTGTATTATATATATTATATTTGACCTGAGTCGATGATTCGATAACAAT
Source organism: Drosophila flavopinicola (assembly GCA_035042425.1). NCBI lineage: Eukaryota > Metazoa > Arthropoda > Insecta > Diptera > Drosophilidae > Drosophila > Drosophila flavopinicola. Next base: position 219,498 of record JAWNLL010000242.1, on the reverse strand, counting down.
ACTCAAATGCTAAAATACTTAAATTAATTGTTTTGAATAATGAATAGTCATGCTGAGAACACGCATTCAATTGTTGTTAATTTATAAGCAGTGGGTATTTAAGCTATTTAAAAAATTATTGCTATTTTTTTCATATTATTTGAGTTTTTGATGGACCTATCGCTTAGTTGGCATCTTTGCATGGGGATTAAAGTCGAAAGCGCTAATGTGGGTGACGCTATTTTTTTTCTTTTGGGGCTGTGCCAAATTAGTTTCAGTTTCAGCTTAAGCCAAATGATAATAATCGTGCCATTAAAGTGACAAATCGATTGGAGACACACACACACAAATTATGTGGGTGCGTATAGCTGGTAAAATAAATTGGGAACGCTTGTAAATCGCTCAGCAGAAATCGCTTTGCGTTTTTTGCCCCTACCTGCAGCTGTTTTGTTTGTATTCAGGAAAGTTTAAACAATTGCCAACAAAACAAGTGAAGAGAAAGGAATGGAAATCAAAACAAATAATCAGGCAGACCGAATGCAATGCTTACGACCTCCACATCCGGTGACAATTCACTTCAAGAGGGTCAACCAGGCACAGGATCAGACTCTGTCTTTGAGCCACGATGAAAGTTGCTGTTGACCTGTGCCAAAAAGAGTTGAGTTGAGTTCAGTTCAGTTTAGTTCAGTTCAGTGGGAAAATTGTGGTGTGGGTGTCGGTGTGAGCACGTGTTTTTTGTTGTCCAGCATTGAAAAAAGCATTTAATTGCGCACCGAACATAAATTTGCAGTTTAAACAAATTTGGTTGCGGTGACTTTTGAAATACGGTCTTTTCATTCGCCAACATCCGGTGGCTATGAATAGACACAAGATTTACTGATTTAGTAGCTACACTGGAAAAATCAAGAGTTCTATTGTTGTTACATAGCAGTGAAAGAAGTCTTTGGACGCTTTCAAATATAATATAATATATATATATAATATAATATAGATACTTATAGTATCTAATCATATAAGTAAGAAAGTGTGTTTGTTATCCACATTAAGCTAAAGAATGATGGGAATGGTCTTATTTTCAAAAGATAAATGTGAATACATCTAAAATAAGTTTAATTATATGAATATATCATATATCGTATATCGTATGAAGTCAAGGCGATCTCCAGCTTTGCACAAAGCAAGAGGGTGGGTCTGAATTGTACTCATCCGGTTGATTTTGATAGTGCAAATGTTAACCACAACATCCCTATTGTCCTAGCCGTTTTTTGCTGTGTACTGTGGCAAAGTTCAGTGCACCTGGAAATGCAATTTGCTGGTGCCATTCAAAACACTCGACACTCGTTTCAAGTGTTTCACTGCGACGTTCACTCTTCATCTTGTCGACGGGTGAAGTCATCAGCTAACGCTAGAGAGACGTCTCCGCCTGAACTTTGCACCTAACCCAGAAACCAGCAACCAGCAACCAGCAACTGGTGACTGGCATTTTTATTTGCTTAGCTTAACTGGGTTTTAGCTCCGGGTCTGTTAGCCGGCGACAGGCGGTCTCTTGTACACATTGGACTCTGGCCAAGACTGCTATTTAATTGTTCACATCGTCTGTTGTTTTTATGCCCTAGCTATGTAAGTTTTGTCTGGCGAATGCTTTTGCTTCGCATTAAAAATTCTACAGCTGGAAACTGGGTAAAGGGCATAACGCGAATTAAGTCATCTGTTTAAATATTTTACATATTCATTCACATTTTTTATATAAATGAGTTTTGGACAGCAACATTGTACACTTATTATATAAATTATTTGATTGCTGCCCATGGAACTGATATAAATATTTTCGGAGAATTTCGCACATTGGCAATTTACGGTTAAAAGAAAAATAAATGCATTATATTTAAAATAAAGCGCTTTTACAATAATATAATTTAAAATTGATTGGATTTCTGTCAAACTGAATGAAAATGTGAATATTTATTATTCACACGAAGATTCTTATACGTATGACAAATATTGAGAGTTTCACATTATGTTTTTGCAATAATATGGAGTTTATCTATGTGAAGAATCCTGTATTGAAATATTTTTACGAAAATATCACCCTTACTAATTTTTTACCGGGGCTTGTTTCCTACACACACATTGTGAACTCTTTTCTTTCTATTTTCTCAGTTTGTATATGTGACTTATAATTTTCAGCCTTATTGTTTTGCATTTCGTCATAGCATTTTTGATGCATCATGATGCCGAGGCAGGCTTTACTTCCGCACATATTTGCCAGTCTGGCATTCAGCGGAGAGGCTGGTTGCGAAAGTCGCATTACAAATGCAAAAGAGGTGACATCCATGCCTCATGCATTTCCATCAGCCAAAATTCGTGTGGCTCTGGCATCAATATCAGCTGCGAACAATAGAGCAACGAGATGCGGCACGCGAATGCTGCACAGAATGCCAAAGCGAATGGGCACCGCTTCCGCTTGAAGCGGCTTCATTGCTTCTCACGTCCACTTCCCCATTTGATGCCAGCTGAGCTTAAGCTGAGCTGGAGCTAAGTCTGCAGCTGACTCTGGGCGCTGGGGTTCAGCCAATAAGCGCGACAGCTGATTGGCATTCCAAATGAGGCGCGTGTGGAGTCCCACTTGTGTGTGTGTGTGTGCGTCTTTGTGTGTGTGCTGAGCCCTCGCTTGGGGGCACACAATAAATGCCTAAAATGATTTGATGCCAACATGCATACATACATAGATGAAAAGCGGGCTATACAATAAATATCGCAATCAATGGGCGCGCCATATCAAATGTTTTGTGGACTTCTACAATGCGCGCTGGTTTTGAGCAATTTTATTTGTTGGTTTATTTATGACAACACACAGCCGGGTCCTAATTAATGCGGCTTGGGCTTTACTTAGCCCAACCAACCGCAACATTTTTTTTTCGGCTATTAAGCTAAATTAAAATTTACATTTTCATATCGATGGTCAAGCGTCGTGTTTCTAGTAATGCTTGGCGGTTTGTTTTTTTGTTTTCGGCCATTAAAAAGCTTTTGCATAAATTAAATTTGGCGTCTGTTATGTGCCATGTTAAATGATTTAACTTGGTAATTTTCCAAAAAAAACTAATACAACATAGAAAAAAAAAACTACCAATAAATAGTAGCACGTTTGGAATTGATTTAATTTTTGTAAATTGTTTGTGCTGAAACCGCAAAAAAAAAGACGAAACATGTTTACGAGTGCTTTAATACATGGCCTGTCGTGAACAGGTCCATCTGGTGATATCTGTATATTTTCGATTGTATCAGACATGTGCAGCAAATTCAGGGCTGAAATACTATGATCAAATAGCAGAACTCTGTTTTTCAATATACTTTTCGGAAAAACCATTTCTGCATATGTAATTCTATTCAAAAGTATATTAAGATGTATTTAAATATATTTAACTAACATTTTGCATCTTATTATACTCCCAAATACAATTTTATTGAATAATATTTGCAATATTTTTAGAAATTTGACAACCAATGTAGCATTTTAAGTGTGAAAAGTATTAAAACTTTGTTGAGCAGTTTTGCTTATTGGTCTGTCTGTGTTCACTTATTGTTTCTCTTACGAAACTATGACCTTTAAAATTGATTTGTTTGATCTCAAAGTTATGGAGCTTAAAAACCAGTTTAAATTTTTGTTGACGATTTAGTTTGCGCTTAAAGCAGTTGAGAGGTTAACAATATGTTAGTGTGAAATTTCTCGAAAATCTGCAGCCAATAGCAACTAACATAATTACCATTTCACCATTTAATTTATTTAGAGTACAAACTGTATTCCCAGAAAACAAAATACCAAAGAATCAGTTCTAAATAAAAAAGAAATGAAAGTCATTTCCAACTGTAAACAATTTCGGTGAACTTCCACTTGAATTGAGGCCTATGACGCGCCCTCCAAATGTTTCACGCAGCCCTCGCAGACGCACATGTGTGTGCATAAAACAAATCGAACGAGCGCATAAATATTTATGGTATCCCAAAGAGAAACAAAAAAGATTTAAAGATATACAATAAATATAATTAAATTCAATGGATTATGTGAGCGGTTGCGGCTAAAAATAAATATACTGGACACTCGGCGATGGAAAAGTAAATAGCCCTGAATTAAGCTCAACTAAAGTCCAGAAACTAGTTTCGATTTTAGTTTTAACCAGACAAACTGGCGTCGCTCTTAAATTAACTCCGAGGCTATTGCAGCAGCTAAAAATATGGCTGAAAAAAAATCTACTCAAGTGTCTACGATTCTTAGCTGGCAGCTGTGCCATGGGCAAAAACAATTATTGTTTTTGGGGTCGCTCAGTTGACTGCTCGATTAATTACTAATGATGAGAATGGAGACTCTGCTCTGACCAGCTCTCTGCCTAATGTTTGATTCAGCTCAGCATCGGTTTTGGCGTTCGTTTTAATTGCCGCCTGTGTTTGGGTTTTGTTTTGCCTAATTTTCCATTTGGCGACACGCCCCAGAGCCATTAAACCAAGTGCCGCAAAGTGTTGTTGCCAAAACAGTAAAAAAAATTGTACTTTCCCGTACCGAAATTAAATCTAATAAGGCACCCAGTCAGCCTGACTGTAATACAATGCCTGGCCAGACCCATTCCAGAGAGAAAAGTCAGCAGCCCGCAGCTTATGTCATTGGTGCACAGCAAGCTATTAACAAAATGAACAGGAATGCTAGAAACGGAGAGTTTCCCACTCGGGAGATACCCTGTGATGCAATTGTAATATAAGAAAATTTATTATTCAATTAGTTTAATCTGCAAACAAATTTATTTCTACCAAATATCATTATTAATATTTACTAATAAGTTGGCAAAATAATAAATTTTTTTATTTTATGGGAAAATAATATTTATTGGTTTTTTTCTAACCACTTACATTATATTCAAAATTATGTAATGCATATTCGATCTCTTTTCCTGCATACTTTAGTTATACTCTTTTCGAAGAAAATAGTATATTAAGTTTGTCCTGAAGTTTGTAACGCATAGAAGGAAGCGTCGGAGACCCCCAAAAGTTACTGCCAGTATGCTTAGAATGACAATACAAATTGATCTGCCATGTCCGTCTGTCTGTCTGTCTGTCTGTCTGTCTGTCTGTCTGTCTGTCTGTCTGTATGTATGCAAACTAGTCCCTCAGTTTTTGAGCTATCGCGATAAAACTTTGCACAGACACCTATTATTCCAGGGGACAGCACATTGGTCGGAGCCGGCCGGATCGGACCACTATATCTTATAGCTGCCATACAACTCGAAGTCGGTTTTTGTCCATATATCCCATGTTTTTTAATCTGTCGCGATGAAACTTTGCACTGATACTTATTATTTAAAGAGACATCACATTGGTTGGAGCCGGCTGGATCGGACCACTATATCTTATAGCTGCCATACAACTCGAAGTCGGTTTTGTCCATATATCCCATTTTTTTAATCCATCGCGATGAAACTTTGCACATATACTTATTATTCAAAGAGACATCACATTGGTTGGAGCCGGCCGGATCGGCAATGAATTAAATATTCTTAGAACAAAACGATTTTGTACAGCTTATGAAATTTCAGTGGTGCAGTTGGCAGAGTGAAAATTGTCTATAGGTTCGAAAAGAGTATAAAATCTTCGGCACGCCGAAGATAATCCTTCCCCACTTGTTTTCATTTATGACAGCCTCTTTTAACCATTTTATTGGTACAGGGTATACTATAAAACAAAACCGAAATCTGGTGAAAACGAAACAAAGCACATTTAGAGCACGAATAAAAAAGAGCGAGACAGCGTCTGCTGAATGCTGAAAAAAAATAAAAATAAAAACAACAGAGTCTTCTATCAAATGATTCAATTGCGAGATTATGAAATAAACAAAACAGCGCCGGTTCTGTGGTGAGAGTTTGGCGAATCGTTCACTCAATTTGTCAAGCAATCATTTTTAATGGAAAGATCAGCTGTTCTGAGATTTTGATACTGCATGCCACAGTGGTTAAATGCATCGAATTATCGAACAAATGTGATGCACGCTTTCGATGGGAACTCAGTGATTGAATTGACTCACAGACGAGCAGTTTCAACAGTGCGAATTATCAAGTGAAAAATGTATTGCAATTAGCTTTGAATATTTGTCAATGCAATTAAATGAATTCAATTTGTCCTACTGATCTTTTCTTGTATTTTAAGAAATTATCATTGGGAAGTTTTTGTAAGAAAAGTGAACTGTTTTCCCAATGTCATCAGTAAATTACTTAAGCTGTTTAGTAGGCTTTTGACTTAGGAGTCTAGATATACATATAGGAAACAACACATCCGAAAAAACTAGTATTTATTTTGCTCATAATGTCTGCATCGCGCCGCTCAATTCCGTGTCCTGGATGTGATGCATTGGCCAATCGCGTAAATGAGCTGTTTGCAGTTCTCTATTGCAACAATGACGACGATGCTCTAAATGTGGATGCAGGGAATATGCAGGCTGATATTGACGATAACGTAAGTAGTTCTTTTTAAATATTTAAGATAAAAATTGCTTTAATTTATTTTGTAGGAGTTATGGAACCGTCCTGTTGAATATGCCCGTATAGTTTACGAGGAACAACTAGAAGAATTTACTGCAAGGATTAAGCTAATTATGACAATATTTGTAGGACTGGCAATCCTGGTAGCTTTCGTCTGCAAATCTTTTTAAGGAAACATGTAAATACGCAACATAGTTTGCCCATTCATAGTTTATATCATCAACGTCAATTTAAAGGGATATTTTAAAATTTAAATGTATTAAATATTTTTGTTCAATTACTAGTGATATTGTTTTTATTTATTCTATGTACTGTCAGTCGCAAAAGTTAGCAAAGTGTAACTCCAAACAAAGATTTAAATTAATATATTGTGAAATTTAGAACTTTAAAATTATATTGAACTGATTAAAACAAGTACCTAATACTTGCGTTTCATTAGCATATCTTAAGAATATTAAAGACATGTTGCTTAAATGGTGTGAAGAGAAGTAATTCATATTTCAGTTAAAGCCACTAAGATGACATCAAAATTCGATATATTGACTGGTTATATAAAATTTGTTATATTTCTTAAAGAGGGACCTAATCCATTTTAATGTGGATCACATGGTTAAAAGCAGTTATTCTATTTGTAATCACATTCCGATAACAGTATTCCATGTTTAACTAAAGCGAATCAAATGCTTTGGTTGGGGCAAACGTAACGTATGTGTAATATTCACTGATCAAACAAATTTTTGTGTATTATTCTCATGCACCTTGCCGCTGAGATGCAAAAGAGCAGTATATGTACACTGTATTATACCGATATGGCTGTATGGAGTGCAGATTTGGGGGATTGCTGCCAAATCAAACTACAAAAGCATACAAGTACTACAGAATAGGGTACTACGTCAGATAACAAACTGTCCCTGGTACGTACGCGGCTCCACACTACATAGAGATCTCAAATTGGAAACAGTTGAAGAGCAAATAGGAAGACATACAAGTAGATACAGCGAAAGATTGCTAAGACACCGCAGCCTACTCGCAAGAGGTCTACTCCCTGCCCGTCCTTTAAGGCGACTTAAGCGACAAGGTTTTGCCAAAACAATTGGACGCCACTAGGACCTTCTCCTTCATCTAAAATCATCATACTATGTATGATGTTCGGCTTTAATAAAATTTACCAAAAATGTGTTGTAAAAGTACAGTTGATGTACAGGTTCTACACTTAATAAATATATTAACACAAAATTATTCTCATGCAGAGCAAAATGCCAATGCAGGCCCTGACAAAGAACGAAACAGCGACAGATGCTGGCCTCTAAATGTTGTTATCTGACAGTGACGCTACTTTTAGCATGCCTTATTTATCGCGCATACGCAATGTGGTGCGGTTGGTTGCAGCACGAGCTTTGCCAGCGAGAGGCGGAGGCGAGCTGCGCTGTAAACAAAGTGAATGAATGGGCTTGCCAAAAACAAAAACAGCTGGTCAGCAGCGGCCGCGTGCTGGCTACCCCTCGATGCAGGCGATGACGATACATGGTGAACCCGGGCCTACTTGTATGCCACTTTCTGTATGCTACGGCTGATGACTTTTGTATCAACTATTTTGGCGCCTCGATGAATCCCGGTGTCAGCTAACTTTGTATTGTATTGTCAATCATTTCATTCATGTAGTCGTCAATTGCTTGCCTGAGTTGAATTCACCTTGTTATTTGTATTTATAATTTATATTTTGTTTATTTTGCTAAGCAGCAACAGTGCTAAAACAATTGTGCGACGAGTACAGCTTATTTAGCTCATTCACAAAACACTTAACACTATGACTGCATCGAACAAACTTATGTTATTTATGACACTACAAATAGAGCCGCTTTCTTCGGGCTTTCCCCCTTATTTATAGCATTTATGACATTTGTAGCGCTTTTGGCTTTTCTCAATACACCCCAAGGGTCACGAATAGAACTTTATTGATTTCACTTCACTCGTCCATTTGTTTGGTTGTTTGTTTGTTTGCTAGTTTTGTTGGCTCGTGGCTTTTTGCTCAGCTCGTTTGACAAATTTTGCCATAGTTTTTATGTCGGTTATTAGCCAAACTGGCGGCGTACTGAATACAATAAGCAAAATATAAGGCAACAACTACTAAAAATACGTCAGCGACGTCTGCGTTAAATTTACTGACGAATTTTCAATACACTAATACGATAGTAGGTCTAAAATATTAAACTGATCTCTTGTGATAATCACTTCTAACTGCTGATACTGATATTTTATATACATTTTGAAACTGTATTATACTTTGTACGTTCATTAGCTATCAAGTTATTTATAAATGTGAGTATGATGGTTTATGACTAATATAGGCAGAGTTAGTCCCTTAGCACAAATAAATACAATTCTTAATCTTTGTGGTTTTCTAGTAATGATTTGAATGCATAATATATGTATGCAGAATGTTTAATCTCTGTTATATTTAAACTTAATATTATTTATTTACAGATTTAATTAAAATGCATTTATAAATAATCAAAAAATATACATAGTATATTTTAAACTAAATGTTTAGCAATGTGATCGAGTAGATCAACTCTTAGAACTAGGGTGCCTGTTAAATTATATGATAACAGCTTTCTTCTTCATGCCAGCACCCACACCCGCTAAAATTTAGACGCAACTCATTTACTTGCGAACCCACAACATTTATACTGTGATTCCGTTGCTGTCTGATGTCATGCTCTTGCTCTTCCACTTGCTCTTGCTCTTGGCCAGCACCATAAACATTCGAACTGAAACCAAAACCGAGACCGAGACCGCAGAAAAGACCAGACCAGAGCAGAGCAGAGCATACCAGCGGCTGCTGCTGCTGCTGCTGCTGCTGCCAGAGGAGCAGCTTGTCCAAATTTGGGTGGTACTGGTTTACAGCCACAGAGTCGCAAAGTCAACTGTTGTTCGTATTGTGGGCGTTGGCAGCGGCAGACAAAGTGGGCCCATTGCTTGAATGAAAAAATACAAAAAAAAATAAACAAATAGCAGCAGAAAAAATATTTCCATATGGAAAATTACGGCATTCAGTTAGGAGTCCTCAGCGATAGCATTGCAATTGCATAAGCGCAAGCCGAGCTATAAATAGAGCAACATGTACCTGTACGAGTCGACCGGGCCAAAAAATGAGTGACGAGAGTGACGCACCCGTGCGGAGAATACCCAAGAAGCAGCTATGCAAAATGCAAGTCGAGGGCTTTTGACGCCACTAAAAACGTTGTGTTAATTAAATGCATGTGGTGCTCATGTTTCGCAGGCAATTCGTCAATATTTACAAATATTTGTTGACAGTTTGACGGCTTGACGGGTTGACAAGTTGTCGAGCGCTGACTCAGTCGAGCGCTCGCTGTAAATTCAGCCCAAATGGGCCCAATGGCAATTTCAACAATTCAATTAGTCAATGAGAGAGACAGCAAGAGTTCAACGGAGACGGCTTGTGAGAGACAGCGATACTCGGTGACCGGTGACCTTTGGGATAAGCTGCTAGTTATATGGGCAATCAAAAGGAAATGTTTTTATCGAAACGTAATTGGTACAAACCAATTTCCGTGCACTCATCAACTCATTCCCCGTTGCGTGTGTGTCGTCCTTGACAGTCCCCGATGTCCTTGACAGCAGTGCTGACTGCTGTTTATTGGCATTGAGTTCTCGGTATTGCAGAGTGTGGGATAACTGGCACATGTGCGTTCCGGCTATAAATAACCGACTGCATTTCTCGAATATTTACATTTAACACAGTTCTTGACTTTGTTCTAGCCGTTTTTGGTCTACACCCGCTGCCGACTATTAAAAATATAAATGCAGAATTGTCACGTCATCGGAAATAATTTCAGACACGCTCAAGTAAATCAAATTGCATAAGTGGCAATGCAAGTGGAATGGAGGGAATTAAAAGGCAGAGTGGCTCAGTGTGCCAAGTTGATTAACTATGTGACAAAGTTAAGAAATACAACGAGAGGCCGTTCATGAAGTGAAAGTTTCAAATGTGAAAGTGAAAGTGAAAAACTAGAACAAAAACAGATTGAGAGTGCAGCATGATTAACATGATGAACAAGGAACTTATAGAAAGATACAAGTTAAGTGAACTTTAAAAATATATGTTATAATTGTGTACTTTCATTCATTCAGTTTAATTTAGAATATGATATTTTAAACGAACGATCTTCATAATGACACAATACACATACACATAAGTAAGCACAAATCTCCTTTGAATTAATCCAATTCAGGAATACTCAACTTCTGGTTAACTGTAGCCAAATATTTTACGTACACTTTTTTTCTAGCTAAATCTTCAGGTAAATTCTATTATTGTTTTGTTTTTGTTTTTGTTCTGACCAAAGCAAAAAGTTTTGCTACTTTCCACGCTCGCGTCTCGAGTTTAGTCGATGTGCTGCTGCTTTTACTTGTTTTTTCGTGAAAACTTTGTTGATAACAAAATTTATTTGCAGCTAAAACAATTTCCGCTTAGGCAAGTACAAAAAGCCACGTCGAATGCTGAAGAGTTCAAGAAGCGATAGTGAGCAACAGATGCGGGAGGAGGTAAAAGTTGAAAAGTCGCCACTAGAATAGGATTGAAAATCACCGCCGGTGAATTGTACTACATTCCATAAGCTTGAACATTGTCAGACAGGTGACATAGAACTTTTGCAATAATAGCAACGACAATGCTCAGTCAGCAACAATGCTTTCTATTCAATGAGTCGCTTTTGAAATGGAAATGCATTCCAGCAACTAATAAAATAAATGTGTAGAGATGCGAAAGACAGTCGCATAAAGAGATATCTATTCTACCCCCACTCCACAAATCAGTTTGCAATACGCGACTTTCTTGAATTTGTTAAGCTTGGAATTTAATGAATTTTATGCGCTGTCATTCTGAATCCAACTCCAAGCTTGATCGATTTGCGAGCAGTCAACATTGCGACGAAGACGGCGACCACATTTCAGAGTGTCTCCACACAATTTTCGCACTTTATGTAAATACTATATGTACAAATATATATATATATATATATATATATATATATAAGATCCGCGCATATATATCAAGCTAAATTGTATGTAAGTATGCCAGTCAGTCAGTCAGTCAGCCAGCTAAAAGGTTCAATGATTCGATTTGATTTGAAGGCAATTGCAATTCAGACGATGCATGAAAAGCTGTTCCATTGCAACAGCTCCTGCATTGACAATGGCAATGAAAGTTTTGTGCTACTGTGCACAGTGCATTAAACGTAACGGAAATGATGCGATTTGCAATTGTTGTAGTTGCTTTTATTGTCGCTTTCACGTGTCCCATTGCTGATTTTGTAAGCGAATTAAGCATACGCACTGGTGACACTGTGTGTAACAATGGAACTGTGCGACTAGAACTATGACCCACAGCACCAAGTACGACTGCGACAACGAATACGTCCGCGAGTATGAATATAAAGTGCATTCGGCTTAAGTGTGTGTTTTTGTGCACTTAGTTCTTTTCATGTCTACGCAAACGTCGCTGCATTTATTTCAATTGTAATGCTGACGATGTTTGCATCAGACGCAACAGACAGACAGACAGCATTAATGCAATGATAGGGTGGCATTCATAAGGAAATGCTTGAGTTCCTAAGTGATAATATTTAAAATTAAGATGTGAAAACATTTTAATGAATTTTGTTGTTAGAAAATAAGTATTGAATATAATGGGCAGCAAACTGTGAAAGTTGCCTAGTTCCTCAAGGTTACATGAGTTTGCTGCATACTAGAAAATAAAGCTACTCAGTTTTTGTGTACTGTTTTGTTTTCAATCAAATACAGTCCTTTGACCATTTGCAATAAAGCCTTGCATACAGTTTTTTCGTCTGGCTATACAAAAAGGGTTTGATTTTTACTCTGTTATTGAAGGTATTCATAGTATATTGAGTTTGTGCAATGTTCCACAGGCTCTCCTTCTGTATAAACGCATGTATTCGGACTATTAAACTACTTGGTGTTCTTTCCATGAAATCGATAGCACATCGATACACCTCAAATCGATCAAATGTGAATATGTCTCACAATTTCAAAGCTTGAAGATGCTTATATCTTCCACAGTTTAAGAGCTAGAGTTTCCTAACTCAAGAGATTGATGATTGTTAAGTGTTCTCAAAGGTGAAGCCACGCCCACACCCTGTAACACAATCGTCTAAGCACCTCCGAAAGGTGAAATCAGAGTATTACGCAATCGGTCTCGCCCGACTGCAACGCTCTTATTTGTTTTTATAATCAAATGGTACAACGAGTTCCATTTTGCTTTGGACAATCAGCTTAGCAGACCCTTGCATTTGATAAATGGGGTTTAAGCCTCCTCATTAGGGACACAATGTCCCCTTTGATTTACATTTGACTTAAGCATATTATAGTCCTGATGTTTGCCTCTTGAATAATACTCAAAACTTTCATTAAAAACAAACTAAATAGCAATTATAAAAGTAGACAAAAAAACAAAATATATGTAGTAATATACAAAAAATAGTACATAAAAAAATATATTTAAACAATAAACATGTAATGCAGCACAAAACCTTTTAAGTAAATTACAGGAGAATATATATACAACACATGTACTAAGGTATAGTTCCTTAAATAAATATTTGTTTTGATTATAAGAAATATAATTATTATATTATTATATTATATATATTATTAAAAATTTTCAATCATACTTACAATTTGATATTTTTACTTGATTATCATTTTGAAGTCCTTGTCCATTGGTCATTTTTGGCATTTAAAGCCAATTTAACACATGCTTACCCAACTCAATTGAGCTCTTTATTAACATTTTCTATGTCAGTCAAGTATTTGGGTCAAACTGAAAAATCATCAAAGGGAACTTAAAGCTTCCTTTTGTGCAGTGGTTTTGCTTTTGTTGAAATACGCATTTGATTGACGTCAGCGCTTTGGTTTGCTTTAGCCGGCTTCCGTATTATCCCCACGACAAACAATTTCAATTAATTTTCCAAATCCAACTGAGCGACCGACATAGTTGAAGTACTCCCATCTCTGCGAACCCATAACACTGCCAGTTGTCGTAGTTGAGAAATGCATTCGGCTAACTCTACACTTTTCGTGGAAAATCTAAATGGCGTCATATCCTATTTTCACTTTTAATCATTGGCAAAACTTTAATTGCAAAAGTGTGGGAGCATTTGTGAGCACTGCGTGCACATCACCCTCGCACCCAGCTCTGCTTAGCTAAGATAATTATGCGAAAATATTTTGTCAGCTTCATGTGCAAAACGATGGCGACGACAACGTCACGATGTCGGCTTTCCGTTTTGACAAAGGACTTTAAGCCTGTCCTTGTTGTTGTTGTAGCTGCTGTTATTGTCGAATCACTGCACAGGGGGTGATTTGCCTGTGGCTTAGTTGTTGATCCTGGCAAAATGCGTAGCACACTTTCTGGCGCCTCTCATTTGCCTGGCTCGATTGCTAGTCGCTTTGTTTTCCAGTACGCTAAAGTCCTGTTTGTTTTGCAGATTGTTTTTTTGTTTTCGTCCGTTATTCGACGTGCCACTTTAGCGACATGCTGTGAAGTTGAAATATGCACAATAAAACGATACGTATGCGCATTATATGCCTATGACATTTCAATATGGCGTATACGTTATATGGTTGAATTGGTTTCATTTGTTGCTTTTTGCAATAAAATTTCTCAGGTTTTTGACACGTTTTTAAGACAAACTAACAGCTTGTTTGTACATTTATATTAAAAAAATGCAAATGATGCTATCGTCTCTAATCATATAGAGTAGAGTTAAAAACTCGTTAATATATAGTTTAAATAAGCGCAATTTTAATATATATATATATTTGGGTGATATACGAATACACAAATGTGTATGAGAAATTACAAGGTGAGTTCAAGCAATAGTCAACCGCTGGAAAATTTAAGTGATTTTAAATGTTTTTACTTGAATTATGACGAATTTTGTTTGCGTATATCACACATTCTCCCCCCTAAAAGGCTTTGCATGTTTCATTTAATTAAATGTTTACAAACGAATCGCAGCAAATGAGGAAAAAGAAGCTCATTACATTTTCACAAACGCAAAACGTTTCTCAGGCCCGCCTCTTTTCGTCAGATGCAATTAGATGGCATTCATTGCATTGCTCATTAGAAAATATTTGTGCATGTAATTACGTGTGCACAGAATGCTAAGTTACTGTCAGGCCCTCTCCCTGCCACTAAGCTCCATTCCTTCCCACTGTGTGCAGCTGCACAGCTGCAGAAATATACACGCAATAATTTCTGGCTTGAAACTCAAAGCTATAGAGTTGCGATTCAAAGGCATTTTAATTGCACAAATGCGTTGAAAGGAAAATTTCAAGGCATTGAACAATTTCTATGAAGATTTTTTATCATGATATGAAGTTTGAGTTATTGCCACTCAATGCTTAACAGCTTGTAGCAAAGCACCATTAAGAGCAGAACCAGAATTCTAGTTTGAAACCAATATTCGTAACTTACTCATTTATATCTCCATCGAAATATCAAATATTTCAAGTTCGAGTCTTAAGGGTCGTTCGAGTTAGATAAGTTCTAATTCTCTTCTGACGTTCAGTCACCCACTCGGCCTATATACTTATTATAGTTGCACCTGACGACCTTTGCAGCTGCATTTACGGTGCAGCATTGCACGCATAGCACAATATTTACAACAGCTCAACGGTTCAGCAGCTCAGCGGCTCAGCTACTCGGCTTTTCTCTCCCACAAGAGTTAATTCATGCTGGTTTTCAACGGTTGATTTTTATTAATGCCAACCAAACACGCTGCGAGCGAACTTATTTATTTGTGCTGCGATTTATACGGCGTGTCAATTATGGTGGTTGTAAATGTGCGTAAATCAGATAAATGGATATGTCAAATTCCCATATTTTCACTCAACTCGCATAGTCGCGATATACTCACAAATCATCATGAGTGTCTGACTTTGTTGCATGTCTGTTGAACTTTAAAATTTGCATCCATTCATCCGCTGACTGCCGGCTTATGTAATACTTGCATGCAGCTTGCTCCATAATTGAGTTTAACTTTTATTTTCTGAAGCTGCAAGTAGTATAAATTGCATTCGGGGTGCATTCACAATGCAACCGGGCAGCAGTGTAGCTATTTATTAAGGTAATTATAGTAGAAAGTACATTAAGTTAAGTACAGTCTTTAGTAACGTAGGGTTGAAGGTTTGAATTGAATATAAGCTGACTGTATTTATTTATCAATTTAAGTCATGATACCTAAATTGACAATTAATCTGATAGGTTGTCATATTGCCATATACCGGCGTGTACTGTCTTTAATATTATTATACTATCTTCATTCGTTTTAAATTGCAAATTATCTATTTTTCCATTACTTAGAAGTGGTAAATTGTTGATGATGATATCCTTTGCACACTCAGTATAAACAAAACTTAAGTAAAGCACCTTTTCTAATTTGAAAGCCATTCAAATCAGCTATTTCCACAATCGGTGCTCGACAAATTATATTTGCCAATTAACTGGCGCTACTCAAATCATCGTTACTGGCTTTGCATACTTCAAATCAAGAAATGCTGAAACCCACTAATGACACTTATATCCATTTCGTTATTAGCTAGGCAACCACAGTTTAAGCTTAAATGTGCTCATCATATTACGCATACGCGGCATGTGCCGACAGGCGACGGCAAACGGCACCAAATAATGCAAATGTGATGGCAACAAATATTGTAACGCGGGGTGGAGGAGGGCAGGGGCCTGTCTTTCCGGTTTTCGGTTTCTGGCACACGGCCAACGAATGCAGCGAATGCTCAAAACGCAATCGAGTGCACGCCAGTTGGCCATTCGACTGTTTGGACGTTCAACTGTTTCTGCAAGTCCAAAATGCGCACTCCACTCCACGCCCCGAAATAAAAATTACATTCCATTAAAAAATCATGCCGGCGCGTGCAAATCAACAGCAACTCAATGAACATAAATTGCCAGTGCAATGGCGTGTGCGGAGCAAGGGGGCTGATGGATTGGAGGGGCGCCCAAACGTATCGATCGGCCTTCACATTGGCCGCCAGTGGCGTCGCATCACAGACTGACTATCTGCCAACAATGCACATGGCCCAAAAAGCATTCAACACACACACACACACACACAAGAGAACCAGCATTACTTAACGCACACACATGCACTCAAGGATTGGCAGGAATTTGCTCTGCTCCTGTATACAGTGGATAAAAGGATTTAATTTCCAATTTCAAGCTAACGCATTGATTTCATACATTGCATCAGCAAATTCGACTTGAAATCCGATTTAAGATAACCAAAGAAAATGATTTCCTTTAATTGATTGGCAAAAGTTGAGAGCGGATTCTTAAACAGCGTTTGGTTTCGGACTTTACTCAATGAGCAAACATCAAGCTTTCAAATATGTACATGTTTATATAACATGTATATATTTATTTAATATGTTTACTACATATGGATGCTTATAGATGCAAATATTAATTATAGTTAGTTTTATATATTTCTTTCGTTAGAAGCTGAAAACACACAAATGTATGCATACTATATCTGGAAAAGAAGATATTCCATCGAACAGTGGTTTCAATTACATTCACAGATAATTCCAGATAAATATTAAAAACGATTTTTCTGATGTGTAGTTTATGATCTTACCAACTTTTAGTTTTATACCATTGCTGCTGATTTCGATTGATTTCCACTCACAAACCGGTTCACTGGTAATATTAATTTCAATCCTTCAATCAAGGACGGGTACATGGTGCACCGATATCGATCTGACAGACACGATGTCGAAGCGGTTCACTGATTAGCTGATGTGGACTATTGGAGTTAATTGCGAAGCACTGTTGGCATATGTGTGGTCAGTTTGAGTCGGTTGGAAGCCTCTGGTCCCAAGTTAGGTGTATTGACGGCTCATACGCAATTTAGCTTTTAGCTCTGTTATTGCGCCCCCGCGTTGTGTTTGCAGCCAATTAGAAACACCTCATTTTCTCACAAAGTGCACTGAGAGCTATTTGTAATTACAGTTACAGTTCGATATGCACTTGTGAGCTTCTTGCGTGAGTGTGCAATTGGTTGTAATGGTAAAGCGGCAAGTCTAGTCACGTAACTGAATGCAACGTAAACAGATACGTAACGTTTTCGGATTAAATACAGGGCATGCAACGATTTTCCATCGAATTGCTTCCCAAGAAGACGTTTAATTGGCGTGCCACAAGCCTAAATTATGCAAAACTCAATCAAGGCCCATCGCCCTCTCTCTCTCTCTCTCTCTCTCTCTTTGTCTCTGTCTGTGCATGTGAGGAGAGTTTCTCATTGAACAACACCCTGTGTGTCACATGGGTGGCAATTTCCGCCTCAACACGTTGATGCCGCAACATTTTGAAGCGACTTTACTTCCACTTCCTCTTTGATGCCACGACATGTTGTTCTCAGTATGTGTGAGTGCGCCTGGCGCGTAATCAGTAACGTGACAGCTCAAAATACACGCCCGCATCGCAATCGCGAAACAGGAAGCCAAAGGATACAATGACGTGCCTTTTGTGCCACCAACACCAACAACGGATAGCAAATGCCAAACCGAAAGGGGGGCGCTGATGCTTAGAACCGTTGCAAATCGCTGACAATGGCAGCAGCTAAAGGACAGCAAGGATTCTGGACAGCAGGCAGGTGGGGAACCCTGCCGACAAACGTGATGATGTTTACATGCAATGCAAATACAATTAATTCCACTTTGTGAACAGTCTTTGTGCAGAGTAGCAGCAGCAGCAGCAGCTGAATCAGAATCAGAATCAGCAGCAACTGGCTTTGGCATTGACGACGGAATTGTTGACACTGCCACACGTTGTCGGCAACCAGCACACGGGGCATTCATATAACCCGCATTTTGTGGCATTGTGCGATTGCAGCTGGTGAACCGAATTTCGTCCATTTGCCCCCACCGCACAGGTGGCAAGTTGTAAACGGCCCATTGTGGGCCAAGCAAAGTCAATGTGGTGCGCTTTCCAATTTTATATGCAGAGATGTTGAATTTTAGATTTTAGATTGCTATAACAAATATTCAACCGAATGATTTTAATAGCAAATTGCGCACACATATATCTAAAATAATGTTTATTTACTTTACAAATTATTGTACTGACCAACAATGGTATTTTTCAAATTTAAATTGAGAATTAGTCAGAGGCAATCACATGACTAAAATAGTACGATTTTTTACAAAGTTATGGATTCTTTGGAATGAAATTTATGAAATGTGAACTATGGAATATTTAGCCAATATCATGCAGGTTTTGAAAAGGTCTTTGACTAGCATTGGGAACCAAATTCAAAAATGATTTGAGTTATGCGAAATGCAATGACCTGAGTGAATGCAAGGAATTTAATGCAAGACAAATTACACAAATTGAGTTATATTAAAATGGCTCATAAAGTCATTTCAATAATTTATTGTACATGCAATAAACGTCCAAAAACGCAATTGAATGCTGTTTATAAAGGAGGCACCAAACTGCAACAGCAACAACAACAATAAACGTCCGAAAATGAGAAAGAGATGAGTGCAATTTGTATTGCCGAAGGGGAAATACCCTTCATTTGCTAAATATCATGTGCAGCATAATTTTAAGTATAATCTTCAGTTGATTCGAAATAGAAAGAGTCTAAATAAATAAGGAAGTAAATATATATATATATATATATATATATATATATATAAATTAAATAATAAAATATACACCAATAAGTAATATATATATACTTGCCTGCCTTATGATGACTATAATACTAATATTTATAAAAAGAACAAACCTTATAGGTTCGAAATCGACTTCAACGTGATCGTAATTGAGCTTATATACACTTGGAAAGTGTACTCCAAGTAAAGATAATTAAATTCACCATGTTGTTGCGTTCAAAAATGGGCATCAGCATTTAAATCGCCTTTGTCGTGGTTTTGAGTGTCGACGCCGTATCTTTTTGTGATTCGATCTCTCTATCTCAGCTTTTCTGTCTCTGTCTCATTGCGCATTTTATTTGATTCTGATTAAGGGAACTTTGTACTCAATGCAGCTGCACACACGGCATAGAATTTCGGATCATTGGAGAGACTGCGTTGCCTCTTTCTGTCTGTTTACGTTTGCATTTACAATGAAGGAAATTGTAAATTAAAATTGCAGAAGATGCGTCGAAATGTGAGCATTTTGAGGGCTTGATTGAAGTGCATTCACTGTCTGTGTTTTGGTAAATGCAACTGTGCCTCCGATTTGAACTCCTACTCGCAGTTAAAGTACATTAAAAGTCAGACAATTCGAATATATCAACATTCGGCCAGCTATCTCAACAGTGTGTATAATTGTGATACAATAAGAGATACGAAACTGTTGCCCAATGAAGTGCGAATAATGTGATAGCATTTCATTAAAACGAAATTTCTAATTGATTGGGGAAGTCGACGTTGTTCTGGGAAATAAAGAAGCGTACACTTGCCACCCATAGACAATTACCAGAAGATTGCCATGCTGCATAAATATAAGCAAATTGGCTGTATTAGCGACATGGTCGGAACTGGTCAGATCGGACAACTATACAATTGGAAGTCGTTTTTGGCCATATATCCTATGTTTCGGAAAAAAAGTAAATTTAATTTTAAATACATTTTTAAATGGATAAAACTTAAGTGTAGAGTAAAAGTAGAAGAAAAACCATGCACAAATTGGCCTGGAACTTTAAAATCTGCTAAGTTTTGGCAAAGCTATGATAGTTTGAAGTAGTCAAAGGACTAAAAATATATTTTACAAGGTAAAATTTTTATTAATTTTGGCCTGGTTTTTGGCAAAAAATTAACAATCGGTTTTCAAGTGGATTTTTAAACTAATTTGACACCCACAATCGATTGAAGTTAATCTCTAACGATTATATTTTTTGAAAAAATATTTTTTTCGATAACAGTAAGGGGACTTCTCTTTTTCGGAAAAAAAATGAAAATTACGAAATTTTAAAAAATTTATGGAAACTTAAATTTAGAATGAAAGTAGACGGAAAACCATGAACAAATTGTCCTGGAACTTCAAAATCGGTTCAGTTTTGGCAAAGTTATGATAGTTGAAAGACTTCAAAGGTCATTTCAAGTTATGAAAAAATCACTTTTGAAGACAAAAGTATTATTATTGATGTCTTAACGAAGAAAATAATTTTTTCATTTTGTGCTGAAGTGTGTAGTGCCTAGATGGAATGCAAAACAAATAGCTTTTTGCTAGCTAGCATTTTCAAATTGTAAATGCTTTATGTTGAAAAAGAAATGCGAGCTTTCGATTTTTCAATAGTCCATAGAAATGTCTTTCAAACACTTAAAACTCTCATACCGTTGTCAAATTTGATCAGATTTTCGATATCAAGCTTGCAAAACTGTAAAACAGTGTTGCATACTTCGTAACTGCAGCAACTTCTTATCAGTTACCTTTGAATTACATTAAAAGAAATTGTTGGTGTTTTTGCTCTTTTATAAGGTTTAGTTTTTATTGAATGATGGTCGTCCAACTGCCTTATTTGATAATTTTGTTGTTGTTGTTGTCGAATTTTCTCTGTATTTCAGCTATAATTAGGTGAACCATGATGTTTGTTGTTCTTACATTTTGTTATTGTACGTTTCGCTTTCAGGATTTCGGGATTTAATAAAAATGTGAGATACCATTTCATCATTTTTGTTGTTGTTCATAATTCGTTTGTTTTCTAAAATCATAAATGTTTGCTTATAAATGTAATATTGTTATATGCTCTGTTTTGCATCTAAAAAGTGTTCGCGCGATTAACAACGATATGCAGAAATATATAATTATGTAGAAATTTGAGTAACACATAATATAAAGAATCATAAATATATAGAGTAGGTATATATGGGGTTAGTTTGTTTTATCCTTTGGTTTCTCTTGATTAATGTTGCATGTTGATGCCTCTAAACGAACCAAGAGATGAAATCTCGTTGGCAATCAATATTTAGTATGTATATATGTATATAATAATAAGCTGCAAATTCGAGTGCCCCTTTTTGATCAGTTTTGCAATATGTCAACTACAGTTGCGAAGTCACCATGCTAAGAACTTATTATTATTATTATTATTTTTCGTGTTTGTTTTTGTTATTAATTTCTGATCTTTAACAATAACAATGTTGCTTTTTAAATGTATGTATGTATATGTATATCAGCTTGTTCCAACTGATAAATAATATTTGTCATAGATATATTTGTTTGTTGTTGTTTTTGTGGTTTCTTATATATTTTATTATATCGTATTGTGTTTGTTTATTTGCGTCATTTTGTTCACTTATAGTTATAATCATAATAATAATCATAAATATAAAGTGTAATAATAATAATTATGAAAAAAAAAACTTTTTTCTCAAAGCTTTTTGTATACAAACATTGCAAAAAATTTATGGATAAATAGAAACGTAAGAAACTCATGTGATTTCAATGTTTAAAATCTTTGAAGTGGTTTGTTTTTTGTTTTTGGTTTTATAATTGTTGTTCTTGCCATTTACGATTTACGACATGCTTAAGCAAGTGAATTTCGAACATTGAAATATTACATAATATTCATAAACATCATAATAATAATAATGTGTATAATTTGCATAACTTCAACATTTTTTTGTTTTTTTGTTTTGTGCTTAGAACTAAAAGTAAATTTGCGTCTCAATAAACATAATTTTTAATTTTTTCAAACATTCTTGTGTGTGTATTTTTTTGTATTTTTTTGCATGCTTTTTAGCTTTTTGCTTGCTTGAAACTTAGAGAATAAATAATGAAAATCGACCGGAAAAAGGTGACTTTTCCAGCGCAATTTGATTTTTTATAATCTGTTGTTTTTGGCGCTGTTGCTGCCCGCCTTAGTAGGCGTGGTTGGCAATGAACAGAGAGCCGGAACCACCGCCAGCGCTGCCAGCAACATATTTGCCCAAAGAGGCCTCACCGTTAGCCTGGGGGGAAAAAGAATGGAAGAGGGAGAAGCGTTATTAATTTAAAATTTTTTAATAGCATTAAAATATTTATACATATAATCCTAACGCCCACCAGAAAACGCTCAACTTTAGCTCACTGAACTGTGAACTTAACGGCTGCTCAGTTTTCGCCCAAACTTTACCTGCGGCAATTTCTCAAACTTATTACTCAATCCATTTGCACACACCCAAACCCCCAACGCTGCTGCAAAACTTTTTTTGTAAATTAATTTACAAGTCTTTTGAGCAAAAAAGTTTATTCGATTACGGCTAATTGCGTTGAAACTGTGCCACACACAAAGGGTCCAAAAGGTTTTTTTTTTGCTCCTTTGCTGAAGCCACAGGCCAAATGCGAGCTGACCCTGTACGAAATTCCTGTGATTATGTATACGCATCGGTGTCCGGTTAACTTTGTGCAAGTTTGCGAGTGTATGTGTGGGTGTGTGTGTGTGCGTTTACTTTGGCAATTATTTCTTTCGAGGCAGGCAGCTATTTGCATGTGTTACATAATGAAAGGTCTTCGCACAGTTTGAGGAGGACTGTTAGTCAAATTAAATACAAAAGCAGCTAACGTATGGAAAATTTCAATGAATACTTGAAAAAAATTAATAAAATAATAATATATAATATACAAATTGGGTATATATCATATTAATAATACTATAAATAAAAATAAAATATAAAAAATAAACAGATTTTCGTATGATATAAAAGCTTTAAGTGTTTATATATTTGTTATCATTAGAATTCTAGTTGTACGTCTATTTAAGGTAAAGGTATAACTCCATTTCAGGTGTAGGTGTTGCTGTGAGGAATGTGTGTTGGTTTCGTGTTTGCTCTCAGCACAGGTAAGCCAATTGGATTATGATTGCAGCCGTTATGTAAGTTTAATTGCACGTGCAGCTGCTGGATCAGTTTTTGTTTTTGTTTTAGCTTTTTGCTTTTTGTTTTTAGTACTTGTGGCCAGCAACAAACAAACTGGTATTGGCCGCGAAGGATGGAATCGAACCGGCCACGTATTTGCCTTGGCAAGCCAGTCCATTGGCCTGATTGAGGATTGGTGGGGGTAATAAATAAAAAAGGAAAAGCGGGAATTGATTTATGATTAATATATTAAAAGCGTGCATAACGGTTTAAGGTATAAACAATAAAGTTTAATGAAATGCGCATGCAATTTTATTCGAATGTAAATTCGAAGCGTGAATAAAATTAAAAAATATAATTATGCATCATTATGCATTCATTGCCAATTCTTTGGCATCAATTCAAATGGAAAATGCATTCAATACATGTATATTAATGTTGATAGTGTGAAATTAAAAATTAAGTCTTAGCTGATGCGGAAAATGTGCTATATGTGATATATATATTTATTATTATTACTCAATTTAAAGGTTTATTAAAAATAAAGCAAAAGGTTATAATGAAAATTAGTCATAAATAGTTAAAGATTAAATATATATAAAATGCTAACGAAATAAAGCAAGCATAAACGACAAATGAAATAATCAAATAAAAATCTTGTTAAAGCTTCAAATGAATTCCATAATTTGTGAAATAATGTTATGAGGCAACTTAATCTTCGTTACAGACAAAAAAGTGGGCAATAAATAAATGAGAAATAAGAAGTTAATAAAATATGATTTATTGAGTTAAAGTTGGTTTAAAAATGGTTGTTAAAGTCCGAAAGTCTTGTTCATGATGTGTTTAACACTAAAATTCCATGTTTAGTTTAGTTATAGGGTGTACAAATTGCAGTAGGTATCGCATTATAGTAAATTTGGCAAGTATAGCTTGAGAGATATTTCGCTTGATCTAGTTTCGATTTGATAACCAGCAAAAGAACCAAAGAATTTCATAAACAACTTCAGTATCGCATTCAAAGATAGTTGTTAGTGGGCTTCAAGATTTGCTTTTCCGGCAGTGGAATTAGTATTTATGATCTGCGACATGGAGTCCTGTACCTCCAGCAGCGCCCTTAACGGAGCCAGCTTCATAGCAGCCATAGGATGCCAGTCCATTAGCCTGCACAAGTGATTTGTTATGAGGATTGATGAGTTAGATTCAGTTAATGATAACTGATATGGCAAACCTGTCAACCCTGCCTCTTAAATCTACACCAGCCCAAGAAGTAAACCTAGCCCAGATCTAATAGCTATAGAACTCACCTTGGCGCGCTTGAGAAGCTCACCCTGGCCGGCAGCGATGGCTTCCTTCTTGCCGCCCCAGGCGCGCAGAACGGAGGCCTGCAGGGCGCGACCGTACGAGAAGGTCAAGGCCCATGGGCGGGTCAGAGGAACATTGTTGATGGCGCTCAAGTTGACGGTGGCCTCCTCCTCGGACTGACCACCAGACAGGAAGGTCACACCTGGATGCAGTAAAGACAG
This sequence comes from Drosophila flavopinicola, assembly GCA_035042425.1. Taxonomy (NCBI): domain Eukaryota; kingdom Metazoa; phylum Arthropoda; class Insecta; order Diptera; family Drosophilidae; genus Drosophila; species Drosophila flavopinicola. The sequence goes on along the minus strand of JAWNLL010000242.1, from coordinate 194,564 downwards.
GAATTAGTAAATGAGTCAATCGAAATCGAATCGCTTCTGAGCTTTCAACTACTTAAAACATTCGGAGATTCGACTTTGCGATTCTCATCCGAATGTTCTAATGTCTTTTGTCTGCTTCAAATGCAAGGCTGGACTTGTCACTTACCGGGAACGGCAGAGGGAACAGTGCGGCGGAGGGCCGTGACTGTGGCGAGGGCGATCTCCTCGGGGGTGTTCTTCTTGGCGCTCTGGCCGGCGGTGACCATGTTGGGCTTGAGTAGGGTACCCTCCAGGTAGACGTGGTGGTCGCTCAGTGCCTTGTAGACGGCAGCCAGAACGGTCTCGGTGACCTTCTGGGCGCGATCCAGATCGTGCTCACCATCGGGCAGCACCTCGGGCTCCACAATCGGGACGATGCGCTCCGACTGGCAGATGGAGGCGTAGCGGGCCAGCACGTTGGCGTTCTCGAGGATGGACTGGTACGAGGGCGTGTTCTTGCCGATCTTGAGGACGCAACGCCACTTGGCGAAGTCGCAGCCCTCCTTCTTGTACTTGGCGCAACGCTTGGCCAGATCATCGAGGCCCTGGGTGGTGGACTCGTCCTCGGAGCCCATCAGTGGCACAACACCGGTGTCGACCTTGATGCCGGGAATGATGCCCTTCTTCCTCAACAGCTGGATGAAGGTGGTGCCATCGTCGGCCTTCTGGTAGACGGTCTCGTCGAACAGAATCACACCGGAGATGTTCTCCGCGAGCTTGTCGTCGGTGGTGAAGAGCAGCTGGCGATAGGCGCGACGGTTCTCGTCGGTGTTCTCCACACCGATGTCCTTCAGGCGCTTGCCCATCGTCGAGACGGACTCATCGGCGGCGAGGATACCCTTGCCGGGCGCGACGATGGCCTGGGCGATCTTCTTGAGCTCGTCCTGCAGCTCCTTGCTGGGATAGTTGAAGTAGGTGGTCATCTTTGAGATTCGCGTATAGTTCTGCAATGGAACGCATTTTGGTTGTGTTTTAGCATTATTGCAGAATGAGAAAGAAATGCTGTAGGCGCATTGGTAAGCTCGCGCTGTTGCCAAATGCATTTGGAGAGTGTGTGGCCCAAAAAGAAGAGAGTGTGCTTCCGAAACTACAAATTTGGACACCCAAAGGTACGTAATGTAATAAAACGATGCAAATTTTGTGCTGCCTAACTGAAATTTAAAATAATTTTGAAAATATGTGTGGAAATACAACGAAATAACTGGAATTTGTTTCTATCTATATCAATCAATCAAAGGGGTATCTAGATTTTGAAGGCTTTACAAATGCACAGCTGTTTCCAAAGAGAACGAGAGAGCACAAGAGCGAGATGAAAGAGCGTGAGCGCAGCCAAAGAGCGCAAGTCTGCTGGCAACATTGTTGCTGTCAAATGTATCTATTATACACAAAATGTAGCTGAGCCTCAATGTTGCCAAGCAGCTTTGTACAGCTTTCGTGGATAATGTGTACAATGTAGATATATTTATGAATCAATCATATGCACAGTTGCTATAAATATATATTTGAGCGCTATTTTGCTCAGCCGAAGAGCGTTTTGTTGTGTGCTGGCAATATTTCTTACGCATTTGTAAATCTAGTATACACAAAATGTTGTGAAAGCTTAAGCAGCAATGTTGCCAAGCACTTTTGTTCAGCTTTCGTTAAAAGTTGTAGAGAAATGTGTGAAAACGTCTTTTATTTAACCAATACTGCACATGGCGTATACGTATGCATTTAAATCTTGCATATAAAATATACTATTTCTATATGCATCACTTTTCAAATATTCTTCACTTAATACAACTCAATCTAAAGTTGCTAAAAGCTCAACAACTTTTCACCAATGCATTTAAGACTGTAAGGAAAAAGTTTGACGCAAAAAGCTGCACTATTGCAACACACTTTATTAACTATTTGGTCTTAATCAGCAGCCTTCGAACTTAATTAATTTTTACAACTGTGTCCAGCTGAACCAACCTCGACAATGATATTTTAGCAACTGAGCCAAGTCGCGACTGCGAGTTTAACTACAACCTCTAATGTGAACTGATGTAATCAAACCAGTGGGCGCTGAAATCAGAAAGTGCGGACAAGGGAGGCGGGGGGCGGGGGGGCGACAGGCGGGGGGCAACTTGTGTCGTTCACTTTCACTTTCAGGCAGCGGCAGAAGCTGCGTGCCGCTTAGCGGCGCATGCTCCAGAGCTGTGACATTGAACAAGGTCAGGCAACATGCTGCTCGAAATGTTGCTACCGAAACGGTTAAACAAGGCAGCACGACTTGCGGCGCCTACGAGTGAGCGAGATGGAGAGCGGGGTGTGCGTTAGTTAAAGGGAGGCAAGTGATATGTGACGAAAATATTGTAGATACAACACATTCGCAAATGTAGCTTGACTTGTTTGACATTGAAAAGCACGTATATAAATATACTTGAATATTAGGTATTCCACAAACTGATAAGAAAACTATAACCGCAACTCGGAACGTAATAAAATGCCATAAATACAATTGTTTACTCGGAACATATTGATATATCATTTTAGAACTACGTGGGAAACGCAAGATTTCTGCCAATTTTATATATAGAGCTATATGTAAAGCTGATTCACTTAGTTGTTCACACACCTACACAAGCCGGCAAACGATCGAAGACTGAAATCTAGCCCAAAATACGCGACGATTAAATACAGAAAAAAAACCAAACGAAGCAGCTCGAAAAAAAGAGCGACACATGACAACAACAAAAACAGAAACAACAACAATTAATGCTGCTATCAAAAAACATGTACGTGCTGTGTGTGTGGTGTGTGTGGGTATAAAAATAAAATAGACACATGTGTCTAAATAACACACACACACACAAAAAGCAGCTGCTAAAAAACAAGTTGATAAATTAAACGACAATATGAAATTTTCGAAAATTATGGAAACTTTGTTGCTGCTGCTGTTGTCAGGCAGTTAAAAATTTAACCTTCAGCACAAAATAATACAAAGCCAGAAAACGAGCCCCCTCTATATGAATATATGCGATTCCAAAGTCTCTACTTGTTATCTCCTAATGAGACATGTTCAGGATGTTATTGGTTCTGCGTGTGTGCGAATACAAGTTAATAACAGGTCCGGCCTCTAGTCGTCATCAATAGGTCAAAAGAACAAAACACAAAACTGCGTCAAGGCAAAAACAAACTGACGTCAAAAAGGGACCAGCCAGGGAGTGAGAGTGAGGTAGCGAGAGAGAGAGAGAGGGACTGTGGAATAGAGTAGGGTGTTTCACATGATAACAGCTGTAACAAAATATACGGAAATACTTTTCAGAGCTCAAGATATGAGCTCTCATTTTAAATTTCCTTTAACAATTTATGATTATTCTGTAAGCCCGCTTCTAATTTAGTTAAATTTTAGTTTCTACAATCGACAAAAAGTCTTATAAATATATTCATTATATTTCTATTTTAATATTTTCAGTCCCCTCTACAGTTTTTATTTTAAATTTAAATGTGTAGTTCGTTTTTGGAAATATCTCTAAATGATAATGTTCAGAGTTTACTCTCCTGCTCACTGAAATAAATTGTTATTTTAATCTTGGTACACAGAGATCAATTAATTTATATATATGTCTTTTCTTTGCAAGCATGAAACTGGGATTAAAATGTAATTCATTCATAAAACTTGTTTTCTTCAAGGGATCAAAAACACAAGATGTTGTTTTCGTCTTATGTTTACCCTCACCAAACCTAAAGGGATCTCTTCCCTTTCTCTCTCTCTCTCTCTCTCCCTCTGTCTCTCTTTGCATCACTCTCTTATGTAAAGCATAAAATTGTCAAACAGCCACACCCGAGCAAGACGGCATGCTATACTAGCGCTCTCTCTCTCTCTCTCCCTCTTTATATTTTGATTACTAGAGGAAAGGTTGATTCGTCTCCATTGGGAGGGAAACGGGCAATTGAAGAATTCAATCAGAAAACAAGCGTGCAGATGACGACATTTAATTGAGAACTAAACGAAAGCTAATTAACAGATGCATATAGAAAATTAGATGCTTATATATATGCGCATATGTATATATGTAGTATGAGATTTGAGGCAACTATTTATAATGCAAATCGACGACTACAAATTGCAGTTGAAACGCTGCCAACTCACAAACGAACGCAAATTGTGCAAATGTTGCTAGACACGGAAGATTGTTGGAGGGGGGAGTGGAAGGGAATGCGGCAGCCGGTTATACCGGCAATACTTGACTGTTATACGATAGCTTAGTGCTGGAATCGGGTTTCCTTATCAGCTCAGTTGCATAGGTCAACGACGTCGCCCAGCGATAAGCAAAAGTGCAAAAGGCAACTAAAAACTTTACGTGGTACCCATAAAAAGAAACTCAAACTCATTACTAGTTCTCACAAATTCCAATTATTCCAGTTGTCATAGAAAAAGCCCATGCACACACACACACACACACACGTACACCCTCACACACACATACATTGGAGAACTTTGTGTAACTTTGGCGAAGCTTTAACAAATGCGAAAAAAGCGATTACGAAACCAACTTAAGATTGGCTATGTACAAAATCAAATGCACTGATATAACGCGATTACGAACTGCGCTTTTTGCTCTTTTTCAATTTGCTACGTAGATATATATATATTTTTTTTATCACACACACACACACTCACCGCTCTGGAAAAACTGTGTGGGTGTTTTTTGTTTTCGTTGGGCTTATGTTCCGCTCTTCGCTGCTGGCTACCGGCTGGCTCTGCTGCTGCTGCTGCACTGGAGTTAAGCTAGACGACGCTTTTATTTTCGGCGGCGGCGACGTGAAATTCCAAAGCGAAATAAGTAAAGAGGCAGCCGAACGTAGGCAAGCGAAACGTCAAAAGGTTGTTTGGAGGTCGTTCGGTGTTGTCAAATCGCTCGCAGCTTTGTGCCTAAACGCAAAATACCAAAAGCATTTGGTATCTAAAAGCTTGGGGTGTGCGCAACGGGTAAGCTTTCCAATTGGTTTGTGATTGGCTCTAAGTTCGATCAGCTGCGCGAGAGCTTTTGCATGTGCTTGCACTGCTTGCAACTGCTTGGTGAGTTGTTGTGGCGCTGCGATTTGAATTTTAGGATGTTGCATATGCCTAAGTATAGTATAGTAGATTTGAATGTTACAATAAACTGTAAGATATGAAAATATATTTATATAAATATAGATCGAAAGCTTTATTCTCTTATTTACAGTAATTGCTCTAAGGTAATAACTTTTTCCTCATCAAATATTGAATTTAAATTTAAAATAAAATACATAAGTGTAAATGAGAGAAAAAAGTTTTTTGTTAAATCAATACTGCAGTAAATGCAGTATGGGATTAGGTCTAAAATTTATATAGACCAGATATTATATAAATTATTTGTTTATTGGTTTCAGCAGTTTTCCCCAGTATCCCCAATATAAATCTAATAAAAATGTTGATTTGTTATTCTTCACATTAGCACAGATAAAGCTAAAATTCACCTTTATTCAACAGCAATCACACACAAAAGATTGCCCGTTAAATGCGAGCCGCCCTTGTGGGCCCCATTGTAAATACTAACAACATTAACAAAGCACTTGAAAACATGCCTGACCTCCTGCAATGCAAAAGGACTCAACCATATCGCACGACAAAAACAGCTGATTGACGGAGGCGGCATATTTCCCACTATTTGTGTTTGTAAAAGAGAAATGTGGGCAAGCTTTACGATTGCTCTCTTTGAAAGTACCCCTCTCTTTACTTTTGCCGCCTTGCTTTCTGCTGCTTAGCCAGCACTGTGACAGGTCAAACTGAAAGGCTTTAAGGACGAATATGATTAGCATATATGTGTGTACTGTAATTAATAAAAAGCCGCTCAGCAAATGCGTGTCTAAACGACATTAGTTCGCTTGTAGTAGTTCTAGTTATGCTCTAACTGTAGATTTGATTTGATTTTTTGCGCTGCTCTTATCTAATGCAGCAGCCGAGGAGAGCAGACGAAGAAAGCTGCTCTCCTTGCTCTCCAACCGCTGCGTTCGTCTTTCGCGTTCGTTCGCCTTCGTTTTCGTGTGCAGGCATGTCCGAAACTTGCGGCGAGCTCCGTTTCGCATTTTGTCGCCAGTTTCGGTTTCAGTTTCAGTTTTAGTTCAAATTCGTGCGTCGGCCGGATGAGTTGTGTGGCAATCGCGCGGCATTTCAACAATCACACGTGTTGCATTCGTCTCACGCACGCATACACTCAAAAACCCAAGCACACACACACACACGCAAACACGCGCAAATTACGTTACGTATACGCTGTGGCTGCCATTGCCCTCAAGCAGCGACAACAATTACGCGACAGTGAATTAAAGCAAGCAAATTATGTGAATTACAAGTGAAGTGCAAACATAAAAAAAAAGAAAAATAAAATAAAATAAATACAAACATAGGAAAGCTAGAAAGAAAACCTTAGAAAAATTTAAAGATATAAGAGTCCGAGCTTAAAGTCTAGCTAAACGGAGGAGAGCATGTTAAACGGTTTGCACAATTTCGGTAAGCACACAAACGGCTATAAATCTTTGAGAAAATATATAAGCGTATATTGTATATGTATTTATGTGTGGCACATTTCTTGCTGCCTTGCGGTTCATATGCAGATTTTCTTTGGCAGCCAAAACTCGCAATATTGAGAAATTGATGAGTGCTACTACCAGCAGGCAGGCAGCAGTCCAAGCTGCTCCCCTTTTGGCTGTCGCTGCCTGTGGCAGGCACTTCATTAATATGCAGCAGGCGACATGCGAATGCTGTGCGTTGTCAACTCAGCCGATGCCACATTTTCCACTCGCACACACACACACACACATACACAGACAATGACATTAAGTGTGTGCGTGTGTGTGTGTGTGTGTGTGTGTGTGAGCCTTTCTCTGCGTCTGCATTTGTTGAAATGAGTATCCCTTAGTATCCTTGCTGCTACTGATGATAATGTTGATTTTTGCCTTCCGCAACAATTTGCTTTGAACTTTGCGCTCGACCCGTCCATCTTCTCATTCTCCTGCTGCTTAGTTTAGCTTAGCTGCTGCTTCTGCTACTGCTGCTTTTCTTGTGTCATATATTCAATGATTGTTACCTTTTCAGCAGGTGCTTATGACTCGTGCTCATGTCTCTGGACAGCGCTTGAGCTTTGGCTTTTTGCATTTCATGTCAAGTTTGTGAGACCCACACTTTTTATTTGGGTCCAATATTTAGCCTTGTGAAATTGATCAAAGTGGCTTTTGCCATTGGTGGTTTATTAATATATTGTAATTGTTATTTTGTTTTGTCTCGGGCTTAGAGAACAAAATATCTACTGTCTAGACAGGGATTAAAGTCGTGCTGCTCAATTCCCTAATCACTTGGAGTATTTCTTGGCTTTTGAGGACAGTCTTTGAGTGATTTGCAGTCGCAGAATTTATTTCATTTAAATAATTAAGTTTGATATTCAGAAAAATAGATATTTACTAAATTCATTTGAGCATTCGGGTTGTTTCCACTCCTAAATATAAGATTTGCTAGACTGAAGTAACCCCTTAATGTTTTTCTTATTTGCAACAAAAGTGAAGTTTGTGCTCATTTGAAGCTTGTGCGTTTATTATTCATAAGTTTTTACATGTGGATTCCTAGGATTATATTAAAAATTGACAGCCTGAATTTAAAAGGCAGTAAACCAAAGTATTAGTTAATATATTAATATTAACATAAATATTTCAGTTTCATTAAATGACATACATCAATATGATTTCGTAGTTGTATACTCCTCAACATTATATAAGCCGTGAACAAATACATTTTTTATGTAAATAAACGCAGAAAATCAGTAAAAAATTCATCATTGAAATGAGGGGCTAGTTAAAAAGAACAAAAAAATTATTATAACCGATCAATAAATCATAAAAATAAAGAAAAAACACAGCAAATACAAATTAAATTATTTGACTTAATCGAAAGCGGCTAAATAACAATTAAATAGTGCTGCAATTTGTTGTAGGCATTAAAAGGGAATTTTTTGTTGTTGTATGCATGTGATTAATCAGCGACAGGAAATTTAATTTGCTATTGGCTCTTTTCGGATGGTTTGAGTTATAATTTGCATGTATTGTGGTTAGTGTGTTCATGAGGATGGTGGACGACAGCATTTAAACCTTTTAGCTCTGGTTGGCAATTGGTTTTCAACTCGTGCATAAATTATGCTCACCTAAGGAAATACAAAAAAGAAAAATACGAAAGAGTCGAAAAGCGCAAGAAAAGGAGAGAAAGGGACAAAGCGCGAAGAAGGCAAATCAAACAACAGCAGAAACATGAAAATGTTGTAAAATAATTTCAATTCATTCTTACGCACGCATGCCTTTAGGTCCCACACTTGGTGTTGTTGTTGTTGTTGTTGTTATTGTTGTTGTTGTTGTTGTATTTGTTGCCATTGTTGTTGTATTGGTGGGGGCCCTAAAAAGTACACATATATGTATGTGCGTTTGTATTTGTACAGTTTTGTGTTCAGCTTCAGTTGTTTGCTTCCAACAAAAATGGAAACACAGCAAACTGAATAAATGAAAATAATATAGAAATGAAAATAAAAATAAAAAACACACATCAGGTTGTGCTGCGTATGTTTTTAATTTAAGCATTTCGCAAAATTTTTCCATCTCGCTTACAGCAACGTGGGACGACTTTTTCATCAGGGCTTGCATTTAATTAACTTATGCCGTATACTTACTTTCATTGCTCTTATGAGTTCAAATTGAACGTGGAATTAGAATTTATGGCCCATTCAAAATACGCTCGTGGAAGGCATACATTTCTTTTAGCTCTAATTAGTTGAACAAGTTTTTTATACGACCTGCTTTCTTTAGCAATATGTATTATTTCTTGTACTCTTACAAAAGAGTTGCCTCGGAGATAAACTAACGAGAATTTTTTGTTGCGGCTGCTTTTTTTTCTTCCTTGCCAATATTGAATGTTCAAATTGCAAACTATTAATTAATTGCCATAGTTCAAAAGGATAAACGTTTATTTTATGCTCTTTTTGTGACTACTTCTTCGTGTTTGCTTTTACACAATTATAGTTAAGGTTTCATTAAGGAGAGTAGAAAGACCCTGATGAAGATAAGAGTTGCTTTAAAGTGTTTACAAGATAACGGTAAGTAGTCAAATGAAAAATCATACTAGTTATGCCAAAAATATACTTGAAAAGATTGAATAAAAAGTTGAATATCATTATTTTTTATAAAGTTACAAGCCGACTTGCGCAAATCTTACCTATCTCAAGATCAAGATCATATCAAGACCTTCTGTTCAAATTCCTTCAATATTTTAAGATTCTTAATAAAATAGACGATTGCTGTAAGTCGGTGCAGATGTCCTTATTTAAAGTCTTCAATAAATGCTGCAGGCAGCTTCTCAAGCGGCATGCCGTACTATTATTATTATTATTATTATTGCTTGGCATTCAAGACAGCAAATTTCTGTTCAGCTTGGGGCCAACACGATGCCGTCGACTATGTAAAGTCAAGGCGTGGAAGTTTTGTGGGCAAAATGGAAATTCTGTGCGACTGATGGCTGGCAATAATTCGTATTGAATGGAGTTTGGTGCCAAATGAATAGCAGCAAATGAATACTGGCCATGAATGGCAACTGAAATGCCAACAGGAGTAGCAGCGCAAAAGGAGGCCACAGCAGGAGCAGAGTGGGCTGATTATAAATAATGTTAAGTAAGCGCACATGAATGCATTTTGATTGTCTGCTGTAGTTTACGGCACGTTTCCTTGCCTTGGCTGGAAGCACGACAAACTCGCGGGTCGGAACGTTGTCTGGCTGCCTGGCTGCCTGGCTGCATGGCTGCCTGTCTTCGGGAGTCCTTTTTGGCGACTCGCTGGCAGCGTCAGCGCCACTTCCTTAAATACCGCGCTAATGTCGAAAGAAATGTATATTTTTATTATTTGTATGCATTCGCTTGCTACTTTGTATGAAAATTCCAACTGCAGTCAGCGACATGGCAGTCCCAGTCCCAGTCAGGACATCAGCAACGACGACGACGACGATGCGACATCGCATTTCCTAGCTGCAATTTTCCAACGCGCGCTCCGCTTTCTGCTTTTTTTATGTGTCGGTTATGCGCCGTTCCTTTTTGAGGCCATGCAAAATAATGTTTTATATGTTGCAATAAATGTACGGTACGACTCCCCGCTAGCCACCTATCCGGCCCACCACCCACCATCCAGTCGCATGGCTTTCCCATTCCCATTCGCTGTCGCAGTCGGATTCGGATTCGCAAAGGCATCGCGCATACGCAATGTTGTACGCAGTTATCCTTGCGCCCATTTCGAGTGTGCTCTTATATGCGTACATGTGCGTGTGTGTGTGTGTATGTCCGTTTGTGTTGCCAACTGACAAGCTACCAAAATTGTGCTGCAGTCACAGTCAAATATGTGCCCGGGAGTTAATACACTTCTATTTTAAACCAAATGCAGGAATGTTGACTACATGAACTGTAAAAAATATAATAATAACAAATAATAAATAAATAAATAAACTGTCCTATTGAAAGAAAATATAATAAAATGTATATTTGAAACCATTCAAAGCCACTAAAGTGATCTACTTTTCCATTTCAACTCTATTACAGTCAAATTAATGGCTGATTAAAATTATCCATAAAATAAAATTTAAAAGTATAATTGAATATGATCAAAAATATAACTTAGGTTATATAGCATAAAGTGTATGATTATTAAAATGTGTATCCATAAAATACTCACTATAGTCTGACTTGAATTAAAACAAGATTTTTGGAATTCAAAGAGGGTCATACCACAAGATCACATATGTACCATAAAATCTATTGGTTAGAAATGACATTTGTTATCTTATATAGAACAAAATGATTTCTTAGGGCAGCTCTATGCTGACTTTGATTCAGATCAATCACCATTATCATATAGCTATCATTGAGTTTATTTGCACTACAAAATTTGTTATGTGTGTATATTTCTATTATAATTGTGATAGCTGATATAATTTATTACAAAGTATAATAATATAATCTAATTTACATAAAATACGTATATTTGTTTATTTGTTGTCTTCTGCTTTATTAAAGCATAATGCATACTTTTAAGAGTCCTTTTGTGTATTGCTCAGCAAATAAATGAACAGTAGGACAATTTAATTAAAGATCAGATGTTGGGTCCTTCAGTTTCTGTTACCGACATAAATGTTTAACGAAGCGTCGGACGTTTTCGATTTTGCAATCGCTTGTTGTTTGTTTGCCACTCGATGTTGTTGCTGCTGCTGCTGTTGTTATTGCTGTTGTGGTTGTTGTTGTTGTTGTTGTTAACCCAATAGGCGCTCATTTAGGCCCTTTTGCGTGCCAATGCTTTGTTGTTGCTTTCGTTATTCTTGTTGTGTTAATAATTCGTGCGTTGCGCTTGTGTCACGTTTCGCATGACGAGCATTTCGCAGCGCGCTTTTGCCGTTGTCCTTGTCAACGTGGATTTTGTTCTTGTTGAGCTCGTCTTTATCGACATTGTCAATTTTACTGCATAATTTTGGTTAAAGCCAAATGTTAAAGATTTGAGGCCAGCGGCAGCAACAACAACAACGAAAAAGAAATGCCTTAAGATGGTATAAAGAAATGTGAATTGTGAAGAGCAAGCAGACGAGGAACCAAAGCAAACAGAGCAGATAAGATATCTTTGCAAAAAGTTTGTAGAGTGGAATGTTTTCATTTTGTGCCCAAGCAACAGACCATGAAAATCAACATACGAGTTCGTGTTTCCCCTGTTCGTCTTCCACTTCCCTGCACACATTGCTACCATGTTTTCCCATCTATTTGTATGCTCTACAAAATGCATATCAGGCCGTTGCCATTTAAAGTTTGTGTATATGAAAAAAAAAACGAACATCGAATAATATCATGAATTGCAGAAAAATAAAAACACATTTCAAATGTCAATTCTTGTGATAGACAAAAACAAGCTTTGAGAAAAAATAGGAATTTTCTACTATTTATTTGCCATTGATAGCTGCAAAATAATGAAGACAATAAGTGCTGAGTTAGAGCTACTATCACAATAGAACTTATGAGCTGAATGAAAATTGGATTTTGCTGAGGACAAGTTTCAATTTAATACTAAGATAGCAAAAAGTATAAAGCAAAGCTTATGTTTAGTTTGCATTGATGCATGACAATTGGATAACAAAATCGATTTGGGAATTAAGTTTCAATTTTGAAATATTTTAAGGATATTTACCAAAAGAATTTATAATTGGTCTTGAGCTACAGTCGAGTTGATAAACAAATGTAGATGAATTCATATTTGCTGATTAAATTTAATATGGTTTGTGTATGTTGCTATTCTTTAATCAGTTAAGTAAATTTGAATTTATTTTTGCAGAAAAATAGCATATGCTTCTGTCTTTTAACGAGAGTATCTTGATTTAATTTAGTCGTTTGCGTTTTGCTATATTTATTTTAAAAAGTTGGACATTCTTATCTGTAACGCGATTTGTGGTTGCAGTTTCTTTTATTTATATTTTTTGAACAAACAAAAACGCTTTTTTTATTGCTCTATTGCATTCTACTATAAATATTTCTTCAACTCTTCCATTTATGAGCTATATAATTCAGTTAAAAACAAGCCAAATAATATATTCGGATATACCTGAAGCCAAACAGGAAAAAAACAAAACAAAACGATTCGCATATTCTAGGATGCACACATAAACAATATTATCACTGCAATACTCAAGTTGGAATTTTATTTTCTTTTCATTCTGTTTTCTATGGAGCCGACTTATGCGTTAAAAACTATTAGAGTAGTTTAGTTAAGTTGAGTTGTGCTGTTGTTAGCGACAAACTTTAATTTGACTTTTGCAAAGAAGAAAAACTGTGAAAACTGTGAAAACGAAAAGCGGCAAAGGAAAAGAATACCCAGCACACTCAAGGGGTTCGGGGTGAGGAGGGTGCCCACGGTCAATACCCTCGCCAGCTGTCAGCAACTGTGGCTTACTCATATGCCACTTGCAGTACACAGGCCAAAGCTGGTTTCAATTTCTTTTCAACATTTAGCGATTTCAGTCTCTACACCACCGTCCGTCCACCTGTAGTTGAGTATCAGCAAAAACTTTGTGTCGCCCCACTGAAACCGTGCGGGGATGGAAACAAATAAAAGCGAAATGCAAACCCCAAAAATATTTTTGGTAAGAACCTTGCCGTCTCTATCTAGCACACTTGGCTGTGTGTCTGAACTTTTGGCCCACTATGGAAACTATTTAAATTTAGTGTTGGCTTTTTCTACTTTTTCGTATATTTGGTTCTGATCCGCTGGCAAAAAGTTCGCTATAAATAATTTTAGCATTTTTATTGTGCATTTTTATGCATTCGATATCGAAGTTGGCTCTGAAATAAATATGAAAAGTTTTATTTATGTTTGGGCCACGTACTAAGCCGGCTAGTGTAGGGAGAGTAGGGAAGATGGAAAGGTCCGTGGGCGTTATATTTATGGCATTTGTTTGCCAACAACTTTCAATAGCTCAATCACGCCATCGGCGTAGTCAAACAAATAGAAATCACATGCAATATTCTTGATGTAATCGTACTCCAATTCTGATTCTGATTCTGATTTTGAGTTCAATTTCTATTTTTTCTACCCTTACAGTGGGGTATTATACTTTGTTCACTAAATGTGTAACGCGCTTAAGGAGACATCTCTGTTGTAATTTAGATTATGTATATATATTTGTTTTTTTGTTGCCAATTTAGGGGCAATTGTTTATGAATCCAGTTCTTGTAGCTTGCTAAAGCACTCTTAAATATAAGTAAAGTTAGTACGAGTTAGCTACGAGTTTTGACTATTCATTTGTTCCACCCTTCTACCCACAGTTGGAGCGAGGAACGTTATCAATGTGAGTGCTGCGTGGCTTTTGCTGTGCTGCTAGCTGCTCCTGGGGGCAATGAAATCGCGGAAGCTGCCCAAGGTTTGTGGCCTCAACTGGTTGACCCTTGTCTACATACCGCTGGTCTTGCCCATCCTAAGATGCACAGCTGTCGGCAGCGCCAGCGCCAGCGGCAGCGGCAGCGGGAGTGGGAGCGGCAGTGGGAGCTCGGACTTCGACTACCGCATGCAGCGTGTGCGCAATGTGCTGAAGGAGGTGCCGCTGATCGATGGCCACAACGATTTGCCGTGGAACATCAGGAAGTTCCTCAAGAATCAGCTGAAGGACTTTCACTTTGGCGGCGATCTGCGCGAACTGGCGCCCTGGTCATCGAGCGCCTGGAGCCACACGGATCTGCGACGCCTCAAGGAGGGCATGGTCTCTGCACAGTTCTGGTCCGCCTACGCGCCCTGCTCCTCCCAGCACCTGGATGCAGTGCAGCTGACACTCGAACAAATCGATTTGATACGCCGCCTCGTGCAGCTCTACCCCCATCACATGGCACTGGTGAACACAGCGGCGGGCATCGAGCAAACCCATCGCACGGGCAAGATCGCCAGCCTGATTGGCGTCGAGGGAGGACATGCGATCGGCACCAGTCTGAGCGTTTTGCGCATGTTCTATCAGCTCGGCGCCCGCTATCTAACACTCACACACACCTGCAACACACCTTGGTAAGTCGTACATAGCCCAACTGTATAGGTTGGTTCTTAATTGCTTAATGCTTCCAGGGCGGACTGCTGCAAAGTTGACGAACCTGGAAAGTATCCACACATAGGTGGACTCTCGCAGTTCGGCAAGGTGAGCTATGGAAACTACTATGTTTATAATAACACATAAAGCTAATATTTATTAGATATGCTATACGAAACACAATACCTAATGTACGCCCACTTCTAACAATTCATATAACTTATTGCATTAATTGTAAATTTCAACTTATTCTACAGCTTGTGGTAAAGGAGATGAATCGCTTGGGCATGATTGTTGATCTGTCGCATGTGTCGGTGCCAACAATGCTGGATGCTTTGGCCGCTTCACGAGCGCCGCTGATTTTCTCGCACTCCTCGGCCCATGCCATTTGTAATAGTTCCCGCAATGTGCCAGATCATGTGCTGCAGCGCATTGTACGTATACGTAATGCAAAGCCAGACTTTATTCTAATGCGGCCTCTTTACTTTGCAGGCCATTAACGGCGGTCTGGTTATGGTTGCGTTTTATCCGCACTTTGTCAGCTGCTCGGGCCAGGCGACACTGCACGATGTTGTTGGTAGGTCAAAAGCTTTCTCGCTCTCTATTTCAAGTTGTATTAAAGTTTTGTTTTGCCTACTTTGCAGCGCATATCAACCACATACGCGAAGTGGCCGGAATTGATCATGTGGGCATTGGAGCTGGCTACGATGGCGTTAATCTGTAAGTGTAATCACATCTTTTTGTATTACCTGATGTTAATTGAAGTTTTTTTTCTTATACGAATAATTGTTATAGTTTCAAATTCCACATAGCTTAACATATTATAACGCATTAGTTAATGCAATATATATGATAATATCAAGTTAATATTATATTTATTACATTTGGGATATATCCGTAACACATATGTCAGAGTCGAACGGATATGATCAATTACCCAAACCTAATCAGAAATCATGATCTTGTTGTTTATTCAGATTCTGCTTAACTCTTGTTGACAATGTTATATAATCGTCGGATCTCCGATGCTGTATTATCTAGTTTGTGTGTTTATTCTCAAATTGTTGTTATTTTCTTAACAGCGTGCCCAAAGGCTTGGAGGATGTTTCGAAATATCCGCATCTGTTTGCTGCGTTGCTCGAGTCGGACAAATGGTCGGAGGGGGATATTGCCAAGCTCGCCGGCAAGAATCTTATACGAGTCTTCAAGGAAGTTGAGGCGGTGAGTATTCACATAGTAAAACATGCTACGAAAAGGTGCTTTCTTTTTTTGGGTTTGGCAATTGGCATTCCAATGTTCATTGTGCGCATTGGCAACAATTTCTGCATGGCTGCGACTAGTTGTGCATGGTTCTACCTGCAGATTAAGGCTAAGTCAGAGAGCTCTAAACAAAAGCACATTTCTCTCGGTCAACAAAAAACATGTCCGTTGAGCCACTGTGGAGCAGCACCAAGATAAACCAGCAGCAAGCAGCTGGCTGGTGCTGCATTCTCTGGGCTCGCTTGTTATTGCACTTGGAAAATTCCTTTCAAAGGATAAAGAGAATAATGTGGCTTTGCAATGGAATTTGCACATACTTGGTGAGGAAAGAAAGCGGGCCAAGAAAGGAGCAGGACGACGATGACTCGGACTGTGCTGTGCTGGGCTGTGCTGTGGCGTCGAAAAGACGCAAGTTGTGAAATAATTTTAAAAGGATTTTCAAATGCTTATTCCGATATTTATACATGAGCATGACCAGCAGCCAACAGTCAGCAGCCAGCGGCCAGCGGCCAGCATTTGAAGCTGTTGCAGTTTGTTTGCGGATGTGGTCAGCTTGTTTGCTGTCTGCTTGGCTGGTCAGGATCGTCATAGCTGCAGCTAGTATTTGTTCCTTTTTGCTCGAACCCTGTTGCTGTCACTAGAGCGAAGCGCCTTCTCGAGTAGCATTCAATTTAAATCAATACACAATGTCTAACGGACTGACTGACTGACTGACTGACTATGTCTGCTTTTCTCTCTCTGTACTATGTAAGAGTTGCTTTGAGCAAGAAGTTACTCCATTGACAGCGAATGCCACTCAATGCTGAGCACCATTCAGCAAAAGATTCCAAGTGGGTTTGTTTTGCAGTCGACTGCGTAGCTGTCTTCTCTAAACGTTGGCTAAAATGTATCGGCAACTGTGACTAGCCAAGTATATTCACGTGCTCTACTGCTCAAATCACTCTTAGTTGTTACAAATTCAGTTGATACCAATTGTATAGGTTACACCATTTTACACAATTTTTCCCCCTTTGATTGCATTGGATTTGCTTACAAAAGAGTTAATTTGGTAGCCTTTGACTAAGTGTTCTATTGACACATTCTTAAGAGCGCTTATTTTGCCTGTAAATAACAAGCATTCATTCAAACTATGATCCTGCTAATATAGACTTGCTCTAACTTTAATTGAAGTACATCAAAGTCGAAGAACTTAAATAAATATGCTATGTGTTTGCTTGGAAAACTGCATTAGTTAAGAAACTAATTTAAAATGTCTGAATTGAGTTTATAGCTCAGTGGCTATGGTCACTTAAAGGTTTAATAACAAACATAAATCATACGCCCCCTGGAACTTAGCTGCTGGGGCGCACATTTTATTGCTTTTGCTCATTATAAAAACCCTCCATAAGTTGCACCTCACGAAAAAGAGATGCCGCAGCATTTTTTAATTTTGCGCTTGTCTCTCCGTCTGCGAACTTTAATCATATTCTCTCTCTGGTTCTCTGACGCTGTCTCTGTCGCATTCGCATTCGCATTCGCTGCCTGTCTCTGTCTCTGTCTCAGTCTCCGTTTCGCATACTGAGTCGTGAGTCTGGCGCCTTTTCTGCCAGCAACATTGTAATTAGTTTTGGCTCTGCACTTCTTTTCTATGTGCATTAAACAAAAAGTAAACTACACCCCGACAACGACTCCTCTATGCGATTACAATGCTCATTTCTATATACACACATACATACACACAAACATACTTAGTAATGTGTGTGTGAAAGGGATGGGCGTGGGCGTGGGCGTGGGCGTGGGCATTCAAAAGTGTTGCCTACTTTGCGGAGCCGGTGATTAAAATCGCTACGCTTTTATTGCATTTTGCACTCAGCAGCAGCGATGCAAAAAGATTAAATATATATGAATAAATGGCAGCCATATAGTAAATACAAATATATGCATATTACAGCTTTTACTGCTCTTTATTATAGGCATAATGCTCATTAAGAATTGTGCTCGTATTGTAATATTTTGCTGCTTGTTGCCATTTTTGTTAACTCTGCCACAAAGTAATTAAAAATGTTGCCCAGCGCATTTTTATTTCACTGCTTGGTCGTTTTTTTTTTTCTGTTTGTTTCAGCCTCGAGCCATGGCTTGATAAAAAAAATCAGAGCGCCTCTTATGCAAGCCCCATTTATCGAGGTTAGTGACCCAAATTTGCAATAAAATATATATTATCGCAAGCAGCGTCGACTGTAATGCAATTAAATGAACACAAAAACCAGTTTAAATGTTCAATTATTAGACGCTTAATGCTCTTTCCCTGGAGAGTGGCCAGACCCCAAGCATTGGTTCAGTAGGTCAACAGGGACTCTTGGCATGTTTTTTTATTTGTGTTGCTGTTGGTGTTGGTGTCTGGTGTCTGGTGTTTGGTGTGGGCGTTTGCCATCGTTGTGATAATTAAGCAAGTCATAGAAATTAGGCAAAAG
Organism: Drosophila flavopinicola; assembly: GCA_035042425.1. Classification (NCBI taxonomy): domain Eukaryota; kingdom Metazoa; phylum Arthropoda; class Insecta; order Diptera; family Drosophilidae; genus Drosophila; species Drosophila flavopinicola. The sequence continues at coordinate 176,222 of JAWNLL010000242.1, read as the reverse complement.
GCCGTTTTAATGATTGTCATCTCTTATGCACACACTCTCACTCGAATACAGATGCCTATTTAATACCCTATAATGCTGTTCACGCAAGAGGGCGATGACTTTCTTTGTCTGTTTTGTCTGCCTTTCCATCAGCAGTTATGCAACGTCTTTGCGACATGTTATTAAGCAGCAGCAAAAAAGGTATTATGTTGTTTTATGTTTGCAACACAACAACAACAACAACAAAACAAAACTCACAATATCATCTAACTTTATTCCAAAAATTGATGTATGAAACCAAAGAGATATGTAGTTTGATTCCTGCGTCCCCTGCTGCCGTATATTTGTTCTTTCTTCTTTTAAGAAACTTAACCATCCATAATCTGTAGAAACTTATATTTAAGCTACTTAACTATCTGTTACTGAAATTGATTTTTATTATATTGAAAATATTATATCAAATATTTGGATTAATTTGTACTTAAAGTACACAAATTTGTATAGCTATGCCCACTTGCTGCTGCTCTTAGGCCATAAGTTGTTATAAAACTAAGCGAAATTAGGGCATTAGAGATTTTGAGGCAGCACATGGGAATGCCTTCAGTTGAGCTCATGCTGTGGCGGCGCCTTTTCAATGCGACCCAACAACAACCACAAATGAGAGCAGGGGTGGCAGTGCGAATGGGGTTGGCGTTGGCGTTGGGGCTGTGGCGCTTGAGAGTGAAGGGTGGTCTCTCGGCCAACAGCCATAGCCATGAACATGATAATTTTCTTGACGCCAGTTTTTATCTAGACAAAAGCAGAGGCAGTGAGCGCCGTTGCTTGTGTTTGTGTAAATGTATCTTTTATTTTAGCCTTTTATGCGAGCATCTAATGCGAGCATGCAAAGGCATTTGGCACGACACATAGTCCAAGTGGCGGCATTGGGGCAAAAGTCCTTCGCAAATGGCAGCAATTTGTGCGAGACAAATTCATTTAAATATCCTTTTGCGGGCCTGTGTGTGTGTGTGTGTGTGTGTGTGTGTGCGTATTTACTCTATGTGTGTATTTGTGTGCGGGTGAGCTTGTGTGCGAGAACTGACCTTCTAACAATTGATTTGGTTAGCATGGAAAATGGCGCAGCTCTTTAACAGCCATTTTTCGCTTTGAACTTTTCACTCAAATGTAACTGTGAGCTGTGCTTTTCATTTTCTGCAACTCAAAGCGGCCGGAAAAGCGTAGCCAAAGGCGAATCCCACAAAGAACTTGTTGGAATGGAGGCGTGGGCGCGAGCGTGGGCGTGGCCAAAAGTGCAATGACTGCGGCCCACAGACTGAGCCAAAGCTGACGTTTTATTGTTGTTTGTGTGTGGCAGGCAGAGCTGGCACATAAAGCCTCATAAAAAAGTCGTAAATTCGATTGTTATATGGCAAACAAAGCACCGGAAATGGGCCGAGCGAGCTGCCTTTGCTTTGGCCCACCACCCCACCCATCACTGACGCGGCTGCTCTAGCCCCAACCCTCACCCTACCACCCCGCCCCCCCCCGGTCGACGCAGCTGTGGGGCCTCAAAAGGTGCTTGGTGTTGAAAACAAAATATATATATTTTATTTGTTGTGCTTGTATTTTTTGTATTCCTTTTTTCTCCTTTTTTGTTTTTGCATAAATTTTTTGTTTTATTGTGGCGCGCTTTTCGCTTTTTGTTTTGTTGCGCGGCATAAAATGTGCTTCAAAGTTTGTGCAAAGCACACACTAAGTTGGCCAGACAATACGCAAAAGGCTAGTATAAGCTTGACTGTAAGCTTAGAAGGCCTTTAAGGACTCGTTGCAATGCGTTGCCAATACGGCCCGTGAATGGCTTTATAATTCTGAATTTACATATGAATAACTTAATAGCCATATGATTGTTTTCCAAGTAGCTGGACAACAAGAGCGCAGACATTTCTAAGAAATTGCTTTGCAGCCAGTGTGATAAGTTCAACGAAGAAGAAATTATTTAATATTTCAAGCATTTGCCTTTTAAATTGTTGAATTGTTCTTAAGGTTCTAGGAAAAGTGTTGTTTTTAATGCCTGGCAAAATACTCTGTTAATCATACAAAAAGTTTGTCAAAAGAAAAATAAAGCTATTAGAGCTTTTAAAAATGCTGCCTGATTTTTTATTTTAATTAAATTTGCTGTCAAAACAAATTTAAATGTTTTTTTTTATTATAATTAAATTGTCTGTATTAGCTATTCAGCTCCAAACCAATAATTTTAGTATTTCTTTTCTACATATTAATGAAAGTTTCGCTCAGTTGGCTCAAACTCAATATATTATTATAGTTTAAATTGCATTACGTTTCAAATCCAATAACTATTATCGAGAAATGCAAACTCGAAACTCAACATCAATAGAAATTCCATTTGAATGTTAAACAAAAACTTTACTCATTGGCACACTGCATGCTAGAGAGCTTAAGATGTTGTAGTTCTTCATATCAAAGTTGCTTGCATATGCAATCAGCAATCAACTTAAATTAGTTACGAGCCGCAGTTTGTGAAGCTAATCAAACTATATTTATATAGCGCATACGTCGCGTGGCCCAGAAGTTTAGTTGGTGAAGTATTTAATAGTTGGTTGTGTGCTTTGTTTGCTATTCATTGCAGGTGCGTGATCAAATGGAGCTATTGCGAGTGCAACCGATTGATCAGTCAATTCCAGCTGAGGACATTATGGGCAGATCCTACTGTCGCTATCAAGGACCAAGAACGTGATAATTTCTTCATATGTAAAGTTTACAAAGAACACTCAAACACAGACGCACAAAACCCATACACACATACAAATGCCAGAGGCCAGCGAGAGAGAAGAAATTATGTCAAGCGTACGTGTTGTAAAGTGAAACTTGTTTTAGGTTAATTGACAAAGTTTTTTCGTCGTTACATGCGAGCATTTGTTTTTATAGTGTATGTGTGTCACACACACACACACACACACACACACATGCTCACTTACACCCACACATGTACTCACTCAATCTCTCAGACTCCACGTGCCAGCTGCTGCCTGGCAACATTGTGAGCAGCTGGCCGTGCACATAAACAAATACAAAGTGGCATGGGGGCAATCACACTCATACACACAAACACACAAACACACACACACACACACACATGCCCATCTAGCATATCCTAAAAACCCCCATCACCCTCGTCCTGGTAACCACTCCAACACTAAGGTTACCATAGATTACATTGTGTAAATATCATTGTCATCTTTATTTTCATCGTAAGCACTTAGTAGGGCAAGAAAGCAACAAAAACATTAAACAAAAAAAAACCAAACAAAAGCAGACCGCGTTAAGCAAACGCACAAAAAACACAGAAAATAGTAATAATAAACAAAAAAACAAGTCAAGAAACAAAAAACATAAGACAAAAGCTGGCTAAATAAACCAAATAATAGGAAAAGTGAAACACTCTACAAAGCCTACAAAGATCGGAAATGTGTCCAGTTGCAGGTGAAGAGTATAAACAATTGTTCATTGCATATTTTTTCTATGAAAAAGTTATAGTTATAAAAATATTAAATAAATATTGAAAATATGCCTATAAAAGCTAAATTTATGTGGCAAATTTAAGAGAAAGTTGAAGTTTTATTTTACCAACTACAACTACAAGAGTTTTTTGGGCATGTTTGAATATTTTCTGTTTGTATATTATATTCAAATATTACCAGTATTGTGCTAAGCTAAATGCTAATTAGTGCAGTTGATGAGCCAAAAAGCGAATATCCGCGCTCTTCATTAGCCATTAGCGTATTCATTAAAAATTCAGATTAAAACAAATCGTTATTTGATTACAACATTTTAATTTCGTTATGAACCTAACCGATATAATACTTTTAATTAGTTAAATAAAATTAAACAATTAATTAGCCAGAGATTTTCGCGCGCACACAGGCACACAAACATACACAGTAATGAACAAATTCCACATAAGCACGATTCGCATCATTTGGAAATTTGTAAAGATTCAATAATAATTTAATCAATATATTCAAATAAAGTGAGTAACATATTGTATAATTAATAAATCCAAAACAAAGTCAACCCGCCAAAAACATTGCATATAAGTTCACAATCCCATTGAAAAAAAGCAACATAATAAAAATGATTGTAAAGCAAATACTACGAGATGAAGTCAAACAAAAGCTGACACATAAAACAAAAAAACAAATTATAAATGTTTATGCCAGAACCATTTAATGAACAAAGCATAATTCATAAATATATAGTACATACATACAAGCAAATATTTTTTTAAATTATTGAGTTAAATAAAAACAAGTTTACAACTAATTTTCAACTATAATGCGAACAAAGCTTTGATTGTTTGTATAGAGTTTGGGGTTGCACTTTGCAGTCAACCCCATAGAGAATTAAATAAACAACAAGAGCATTTGTTTTGTTTATAAAAAATACCAGAACATATTTAAAGTTTGAATGGGGTGAAACAAAGTGAAGTTAGAACAAAACAAAAAACACATGTGATCAAAAATTAAATTATATATATATTACTATAAATACTCTGATTATTTAATAGTTAAAAGATAAAAGGTTTACAGAACAACACAACACAACTACTGAGAACAACAACTAACCTACGAACAAATATTTCAACAATTTTTACTGACTAGCAGCCAAGGAGCAGCAGGAGAAGCTGTAGACAGATGTAAAAATTGCCACATAAACAAAATCAATTTATTGACTTAATTATAAAAACTAAAGATAACGGTAACATTAATAAGCCTAACTGTACTCCTATAGTAAATTCCAAAATATATATATGTATATGTATACTTATATAAATGTACATGTATGTAGCTGACCTCAGCAAAAGCCAAACAAATGTTGGTTGAGTGCACAGCGTTTTACCCGTGTAAATATTTGTATGAATAAAGAGCAAAAACATTGTATGATTATGTGTAAGACATAAAACAAAATTAACATAATACGTTGTGGATAATAACCAAAAATGAAAATTCGTAAGTGTATTATGAATAAATGTCATAAGTGGCCAGAGAAAAATAAAACAAAATATAATGAAATAAAGATAAATACATAAAACCTCTACCACAAACCTTTGAATATATTTGAGTCTCTTCCGAAGGTAAGTTCAATTTATTGCCAACCAATACAAATAGGTATTTTATAGTTCGAAAATAAATTCCTAAAAATTCAGTTCAGATTGAAAGCTTGCTTTTAGCCAGCGACAGATAACTACCAGCTTATCTGCATGCCTTGACTGCCACCAATAACTCTTCTTACATGGGTTTAGCTTCTAGAAGTGCTTTTGCACTTGCACCATGTCTGACTTCATGGGGAAGACTCCTCAACAGCCATCAACGCTGAAACACTTCCTGTAACTTCAATTCCTTTGCCCACAGTGTTGTTTTTCCTGCTGTTATTGTTGATGTTGTTGTGGTTGTTGCTGTTGTTGTTGTTGTTGTTGCTGCTGCTGTTATTGTGCTGATTGCACTCGAAACACACACTCAACAAACACTTCAGTCACACTTCCACATCCTGCAGCTGGCGTTCTTACTTTCCGTCTGTCAGTCTGTCTGACGGGATGTCCCATCCTGTTAGCTGAGATATGTGTGCAGAGTTCATCTGTCAATTTGTTAAAAACAAAACAACAAAAAAAACCACGATGGCCGACAACTACCAGATTGTTGTGCTGACAGATATCCTGTAAGGCGTCTAAGAATAAAATTTGAATACGAAAAACAACTAAAAAACTCTTAGAAATAAGAATAGTTTGTGATCAAAATATTTGCTTCTTTCATTTACACAATATCAAAGTGCATACCTTTCCATGCACTACCATGCAGGGTATTCACATATATCGATTTGCAACAACTTGTGCTTATCTGCGTGCATTTTTGGTAAAAAAAACCAAGCATTACATTTCATTTCATTTTATTCGCTCAGCTAAAGATAAAAGTCCGGGGAGACTTCAGCTGCAATAAAAAAGCGTCTGCTATCGCCCGCGGGTCCTCTGGCCGTGTAATTTACTGTGGCCAAAAGTTCAAACATTGAAAAATCCTGAAATTTATCTTATTTCGGTCAAAGGTCAAGCATTGCTACCAGTGTCCCCCAAATTTACCACAGCATATCCTGTGTCCAAAAACCCATATAATTCAAGCGCGCATAAAATTTGGAAATATATTTTGCATTTTTCATTTCAGTGTGCTGCCGCGAGCGACATAAAAAATTTAAAACAAAAAACTATTCATCAAACAAAATGCATGTTTTACATAAAATTTCAATTAAATGAAATAAAGTTTCAACAGCGGCAATGTCCTTGGCAGCAGCAGCAGCAGTTGGCTGCCTGAAACGTGCGTCTTTCCTAAATCATTTTGCTGGCAGTCGAAATAAAACTGGCTTTGGCAACAAATGTTTAACAAAAGTTGCTGCCAGCACTCTGTGAAAGGCCATCAGTTAGCCCCAACAGCAATAAAACGCACAACGAAATCGAAGCAAAACTAAAGCCAAATTCGACGCGAAACATGGGCAAAGCCAACCGAAATACAGGACATTAAACAACAACTGGAATCAATCGCGGCTATATTTGATACCGTTGATACCGTGCAAACTAAGTGGAATAAATCGAATACAAAGTTCCCTTTTCCTTAAATTTGATTAAATCCAGCTATAAGCAAGGTTTTTTTTTTTTTGGTAAATCCAAACTGAAATTTCCTCGATGCATATATTCACCAAAACAAATTTGTAAGATTGATGTTAATAATTTCATGCTATCTTTACCTATTGTAATATATTTCCAGCAGTATCTAGCTTATTAGGGACAATATAATACGTATATCTTAATGGAGGTTATATATCACTTTAATATATTATATACAAAATATTGTGCCCTGTTTAGTTTTAATTCAATATCGTTTTTAAAATCGCTTTGCAACGCTGACAAGTCCATAAATAAATAGAACGCACAAGGGGCAGCCAAACCTCAGCAATAATAAATAAATATAAAAAAGCACAAGAAAAATAAAATAATATAAAATGAAATAAATAGAAGCACAAATACTAAACATTTTCGTTTAGTTTCCAATGACGATTTGCTGGCCATGCTTGCCACGCCCATTCGCCATTTTGCTCGGACCGCCTTTGGCCGCAAACAATGTTGCCGCCTTATCCGGCATGTCCATTGCCCTTTCGCTCTTTCCACTGTGTGCGACTTTTGGTGCCTAAGGACCCCCCTCGACTGCCCACCGCCAGCTCTCAGTCCGAAGTAAAGTGCCACCAAAAAGGATTGCTGTACGCCATAAATTGTTGTATTTTATTGTCCAATTTCTTTTTATTATATTTTTGGGTTATTTTTCGCGTTGCGTTCTGTTGCTTATGCTTCATCTACTGTTTCGCTTTGCTTCTGATTTTCGTGCTCTGTTTTTTGTTGGGCACTTTGTGGCACATGCTGAGTCCTGTGTCCTAGGCAGTTACTGTGCAGTAGACAGGGGGCATCGGTAGCCTCGCCTGGACCAAAGCAAACTTGGTCATCATTCGCATTGTCGTTTGTTGCAAAATTGTTTTTTAAAAATAAAATACATACACAGGCAATGGGCAAATGGATTCTTACAATAACAGCAGCAACAAACTTGAATTATTAAATGACGACCCACAAGAATGGCAACTGTAGCATAAAAACAACAACAATAACTGACCCTGGCAGCTGCCCAATGTGTGTGTGTGTGTGTGTGTGTGTTACTGCGCGCTTGTTTTAACAATTAAGAAATTCTTCAAATATTCAGCATGTCACTGGACAATAACAGCTCAACTATTTCACCAAGTGCAAGCCATGCTTAATAGTGTTCTTGGCCCTGGCTGCAAAATGCCATTGGCTACCGGACATACATACACTCACCTTTCATGTATATATATATAAAAGAATGCACATACACACATGTATGTGTTTGTGTTTGTGTTTGTGTTTGTACATGCTCAACAATTGTTGGCACTTGAAGGGGTGCAGTGCTGGGCTCTACCCTTTGAGATGAAATGAAATACTTGAGCAGGTGAATAAAATTGCAAAAATAAAACCGTTTTATGTCTGTTTTAATTAATATGTTTCTGTTGCACATTCCAACAACATTCTTTTGTATTTTCTATGGCAAACAATCAACTAATGTTCTTCATTATTCAGGCTTTTGTTTTATTGATTTCCATTGCTTACTCTTTGCTTTTCAAAATAGATTTTAAGCTTCTTGTTGCCAAATCCTCAGGAGCTCGCAAATGAAATTATAATCCCAAAGCTATTAAGCCATTGCGAAGGGAATAAACTTTAAACTTTTGTTATGCTCTTTTTGATTGTTATAAGTGTTAAGTTTTTGATCGAAAAAGAAACTCGAAATGTAGCAGATAATCTTTAAATTTGATTGGTATAAATAGTTTTTGTTATATATCTTCGATATGCCGAAAATTACGAATCAATTCATGTCAGCAACTGAGCGGCTGTCAGATACACATACCACCTGTCTGAAATAAGCATATGCTCATAATATATAAGCTTATTGCCAGGGGCTAAATTTGTTATGTATATGACAGTCAGAAAATGCAACCGATTTTCAAAATCGTTATGACAGCGAGACAATGTAATATGGCGACCGAAAACATGGCCAATGCGATCCGAGCCCACTTCGAGACTATACGAGCAAATCGCATAGCTTTTTGGTTTTGGGGGTGGGGAGGTGCGTGTCGCTGATTGAAAGTGCCTGGCTGGTAAACGGCTTTCGTTTTGGCTTTGGCTGACGTGGCCAACTATGCGTATGTGTAACGCAGCAAACATTTTAATGAGCGTTTGCATAACAAACGCGGTTTTTCGCAACACATTTTTACCCACACTGCTGCTCGCAACCGACGACCCTTCAGCCTTCCAAATGGGGAGTGTAACCGCATACCGCCCAACTGGCAGCAGCTTTCAACGCACTGAGTAACTGTAACATTCAATTATATTTAATGATGATGTTTATTGTGTAACGTACTCACACACAAACACACACACAAACAGACACACACAAGAGCAGTTCGAGTTTATTATGATAATATAATGATTTTTTATCTCTGACATATGGGCAGCGAGATGGGCCCATTTGAATTTACAGAAATTGATTTTGTATTAACTAAATTGAATTATTTATGATGCATTCAGACAGCATTATAAAATAAGTCAACCTACTCATATTTATTATGGCTGATTAAATGCGGAGACCGCTGCTGAGCAGCGATTCATATTTCACCCAATCTGGAATTTAGTTAAGCCTAACAAATCCTCACAGCTGCGACAAGACATTAGCAACAGTGGCGCCCAAAAAACCCAGGCTGAGATGTGGGACGGGAACAATTGAGTTAAGGGCATGCTTGACCTCTGCATAAACCACATTACCGATGTTCCAAGAGATGAAACGTAATAAGTAAAAGATAACTATAATAGGGGCTAAAAAGTACTGCAAATTATAAATAATATACGTGAGAGAATTAAAGCGATTAGGTCCTGTCGCTTTAATCAAAAGATATTGTAATGCATGAAAAAAAAAAACATTCTTTAAAATATTATAACTGACATAAAGTTCTGTATGGAAAATGCCGTCGATCATATTATAGGATAGTTCACAAACATGCATAAATTTGATATTGATTTTATTAAATAGCTAATAAGTTATGTAACCGCCGGATGCAAAGAGTCATCAAACTCTTGCCTTATATTTGGAGGATTTCAATTCTGGATCTTTTTGGGCCGTTCTGCTGTTGACAACCACAAGGCAATTAACGCTAAGCACCACAAATCCTTGCGGCAGCATCTTAAAATATTCTCAAATAGCAAAGTTTTTGAGCAGCTCGCAACCCGAAGCCAAAGCAGAACCGCTACATGTGTTGATGTTGCTTGTAAGCGGCTATCCGCTGGAATGAATCCAATTATGTGCTTAATCACTAGAAGAAAGGAGCGAGCGAGAGCGTCAGAGTGAAACGTTGGCTTAAGAAAGGACCCGTTGACAATGCTGCCCACACAAATACACCCACGAGTTGAGTCAAAGAGTCGCTCAAGCAACTTCACGGATGTCTCTGAGTCACATGTGCATAACACTGTCGCTCTCTCGCTCCATCTGTATCTCTCCCTCTCTCGCTTTTGTCAAGCATGTGTGGCATGTGGCATGTGGCAGGGCTTAAGACACACGGCTGGTCGCTCAGCTGAGCCTTTAAGCATTAAATACTTTAACACACAAGCGCTGTTAAAATTTATTCATGGTCGTTTTTAATGTACGCGGGCGACGGGAACCCGGATAGCGTCTGTCAACTTGACATGCAAATGTCTGAGTGTGTGTGTGTGATTGTGTGTGTGTGTGTGTGTGTGTGCGTTGATGCACATGTATGATGGGTGCTCGAGCCTTTTTTTCCGCCTGCTCTTTGCTGTTGCTGTTTGTTAAGCATGCTTTTGAAAAGCTATTGAATATGTTACCCCGGCCATCCCCAAAGTGAGCTCTCGATATTAATGGCGATTTTTCACACTCATTTGCCAATGCCATGCCCTTACTGGCAAGGGTATAATCCACTCATCATATATTTTGCATGTTATGTTTGTGAAAAGCTTGAAATTTGTATTCGAAGCCGACGCTTAACTAATGTAATCAATCGAACCCAATCAGTTAAATTTGCATAGAAATTTGAAGCCAACTATCCGAAAAAATAAATGTTGTTTAAGTAACATAGTTTAATTCAGCTCTGACTTCAACAAATGTATTTGAGTCTGTGAAATATTTGCAGAGTATGCAAACTTCAACACGTATATTTTCCATTTTCATTTATATTTTTTCTACCCCTGCGCTGAACACTGTGTGCTCGATATTGTCCCCCCAGGGGTCCCAAGGGCCAAGAGCCCGATGTGATCCAATCATCGGTTAAATGGCGAGTAAAGTGGACGAAATGCTGCTGCAGCGCTGCCCTTGGCTTTCATTAGTGGCGCCGACGGTTTGTGTTTGTGCCAATTGATATTTTTCGCTGAAAGCGGCAATTTAACACATTGGGCAACCGGTGACGCATTGATAAGGCGCTGAAACTGAACTCAGTGTGTTCTGCAGCAAATAATTTTAGCATTTATTTTCAATTTACAACTTTTGTCGCCGCTCAAACCCAGAAACATGCGCAACTTATTTTGCCATTGCCGCAGCCTGTTTACAGTTATATAAACGTACTTACATGTATGTACGTATGTATATTCCTTCTGTATCTGACTGTTCTCGTACGCACGAGATGCGTTTGGTTGTCATTTGATTTGCTTAAAGGCTAAGTGACTGTGACATGAGAGAGCAAGAAGGAAACGAGCAAACGGGCTTTCAAGTACCGAACGTTGCGTATACGCAATGTCAAGTGAGTTTGTTTGTTTGCCTTTTACATTTGGTAAATAATTAGGCAGCACATAGTTTGCATACTGGTAAAAATATTCTCCGTATTTGTGTTTGTGTTTGTCAAACAGAAGTTGTTGTGGCGCAATTTGAATGAAATTTGTGCAAATTTCGACTGACTTTTGGCATTTGCAATTACCAAAATGGCATTTTCAACTGTCAATTAGCATACTCACTGGAATTTCACTTACACTTTTTACTGAAGTGTCTCTGGCAACTGAGGCAGCTGCAGCCAAGCGGAGTTCTTCGCGCTGCAGTTGGTATTTCCGCTTTCCGGTTTGCTTTGTAAGACCGCTTCCCGTTGCGTTAGAGAGGGATTTCATTTTCATTGCACCCATTTTGAGGAATCCAGAGCCATTGTCGTCGCTGCTCGCCAAACTGCACTTAAAATGTTAAGAAAGTTTTATATTTACTTTATTTGTTTTCTAGCGCTTTGCTGCTGCATCTTCAATCCTATTTCTGCCAGCATCTTAGTTGCTCTGCCATTGTTATTGTTGTTCTTGTTCCTGTTCCTGCTCTTTGACTGGTTACCAAGGCATTGTTGGGCCGACTTAGACCGGCATTGCATTGTGCAGCGCCCGAAACTCCGCTTTTAATTTCGTTGAAATTTGCGTTTCCGGCTTGGCGTGTAACCTAGTAACCGCTTAGTCTAGCAATTTGTTCACAAAAACATTGTGTAACGGACGCTTCCGGGACGGCAGAGCGGTTAATTCCAGAGAGCATACAAGCAAAATTAAATATGCCAGCTTCCAAGTAAATTTGAAAATAAAGCTGATTTTACTTGTGGCAATCATAAGGATAAATATAGTTTCTGGGCTTTTATATCAGAAGTACTTTCGAATCTGATTGTATTCGTAGATAAGTCTTAAAAATCTGAAATTTGTTGACTGAAAAAAAATTGAATACAATATGAGTCATGGTACTATATAAACCAATATTTTGCTAGTCCAAATTAAGCTTAGCTGATTTAAGTATACACATATTAAAGCAGATTTTTTACTCATGATTGCCCAACAATATTGTGCAGCAAATTATTTTTGGGTATGCATAAATATCGTTTGTAATTTAAATAAAGCATAATTTAGTATCGTTTCTTTATTTAATGTATGCATAGTTAATATAAGCATATCGAAAATTTAATTTTCAGTTAATTACTCTGTATTTTATTTGGAAATTAAAAGCAACATTCGGTATTGTAGATGTAGATGTAGGTACATGATATTAATTATAATTTTACTATAATTTATATGTTGCTTTTTAAGTGACTGATGCCTGAAAGAAGACTCTTGATCTGTTCATAAACAATGAACTACTCGTGTGCTGTGACAAAATTGAACATTTGGAGTTGAAGTTGTAAATTCGGAGGGCTTAAGCTCGTGATGTTAAAGCAGTCAAAGCCTTGAACATTTTCCTATCATTTGTGCACTTGCTGCTGTCAATGGGACAACCCACTCCCTACTCGCTCGAAACCCAATGTGAACCTAAGCCAATTTATAAATGTAAAAGCCCGAAAAATGTTGCAGTAAGTATCTACTTGTTATTGGCATTTGCTGGCATTTACATTTTAATACCGCCCACCGCAGGCAGGCAGGCAGGCAGGACTCCTTTTGTTCTTTGCCAATTCATTTGCCTTATTCTCGTTTCTTTTCCTTTTCCTTTTCATTTGCCATTTTGCTTTGCCCCGACGTACGAGTAGGTTTTTGCAACTTTTTGTTTACATTTATTGTTGTTGTTGTTGCTATTGCTATTGCTGTTGTTTTTGCTGTTTAAATATGCCGCAGTATTTAGCATGACAACGAGTTTGACAACGACAGCTACATCTACAGCTACAGCCACAACGAGAACGTTGTGGACCCAAGACCCAAGAGCCGTACAGGACCCGCGCAGGACAACCCCGCCCCTCGCACATGACAAGCAATCGCTGGTTTGCACAGTTCAAAGGACTTTCCCGTAACTGCCAATAATTCAGTTGGTTTTTATGTATTCAGTGCCCACATTTCGTTGTTTGCAGTCCTTCTATCTGCCTCGCTCTATCTCTTTCTGCCACACACTCTCTCTCCCTCTTTGATTCGACTGTTTGTTGTTGTCCTGTTTGCCTGCGGCTTTTGCATGTTTTTATGGAATTAATTAAAAACTTTGCTCACTTACCAGTTGCCAAAAAGGACACTATTCTAATGCGCCGATGTGACCAAGCTCAAAAACTAAGCCCAAATAATGCACAAATTGCGCAATCACTGATAAATGAATAGATAGATGGCGTGCTGGTAAAGGATGATGGTGTAATGAGTATGAGAATGTGTATTTAAATACTTGAAAGACACATTACTATTTATATAATATATAATTTGAGCTGTCATTGGTGCTTTGTTTGTATGTATTTTTCGATCATTAATATATATTATAGTGTACTATCACAAATACTATTTGTATAATAGTATGTTTGTAATAAATTTATATATGAAATTATATATGGATATAGTGTGGAAGATGTCTAACTAGTTTTGGAAAAATAGCCATACGAAAAAAACCACAAACTATGTCATTGCATCAATCTAACTATGACATTTTTTGAAATTTGTCACATCAAGTATACGTTATCACAGCACATTGGTTCATTATGAACATTTCCTTTTCAGTTTGCTGTGCTTATCATTTCCTGTTGCTATCAAAGCTTTGTCCAATTTGTTACATACTTATCTATGCCGGCGTATATGTTTCGCAATTTTCTGCGAGTTTGCATCCGTTTAATGACAAATTCCGGACGAACTGTAAAGCTTTGTCGCAAGCAAACAAAAACAAAAAAAATAAAACTCAAACTGAAACTGAAAGCGAAACAACAATGTACAACAACAATATTACACAGAAAGCATTTTATGTGTCTGCTCGTCTGTTCGTCTGCTCGTGTTTAGGCCAACAAGCGACGTCGTCGTCGTCGTCGTCGTCGCCGTTGCTGTTGCTGTTGCCGTCAGTACTCTGATTTTATGCATTTTATTATCTGCCTTAGTCACGTTTCAATTTACGGCCCATTGGCGGTTACAATTTGCAATCACGTTTCGCCCTCGCAGAGACCCAAACCCCAATCACAACCAAACCAAAACCCAAACATGGACCTCGGCTCATTGTGTGGTGCAACTTTTTCTGGCATGACACCTTTATTAGGACTGAATACCCACCCCAGCTGCTGGCAGTTTACCTTCGTTGCCCGCAACTCTAGCTACGACTGACTGACTGTGTTTATCATATGCCCGTTGCCTGCGCCACTTATACGCTTCAGTGCGCCACCGCACCACTTGGCTGGCTGGGTGGTGGCGTGGCTGTTGGGTGCTGTCTTTGCCTTTGGCTCTGTCGCTTGGTTTGAGCCTTGTTTTAGTTTTGAATTTATTGCCATTTTGTAATTTTTTTCTTCCTTTTTGCTATGCTTGCTTTCTTTCCTTTGCCATTTGCCTTTGTCTTAGTTTTATAACTTATTTTTGCCGGGCAGGTGCAAATGTTCGTGGCGTCCTGTCTATTGCTTTGCAGCCCAGCAAGTTGGCGCGCACGTCTGCTTTGGCTTCATTGTTATGTCTTTTATCTATGACGGTTCATTGTGCCAGCTCCACCCTCACCCCTCCCTCAGCCCACTCTCCACTTGCACCTGTAGCTACTGTGGCTTTGTCTCTGCCTCTCTGTGCGTCTGGGTCACGTGGCTGGCCAACAAATACAGCTGCAGTAGCAGCACCACCCGTAGCAGCGATCGTAAATTGTAACTTTTTATTACATAATTTCTGTCATTACCTCCGTTGGCTGCTTGGCTGCTTGGCCTGACTGCCTGACTGACTGTTTGCTGCTGCCGTTAACCCTCGTCTTCTGGCCATATTCGCAATGACTTCAATACATTTTGACTGTCGCCACCCCGACTGACAGCCATTCACTGACATTGCGTCTGCCATTGTTCGCTGCGTGTCCTGCATTCGTACGATATAACACTAAATCCTTTACAACATATATACATGTAGTCTCTCTCTCCCCCTCCCTTAAACACTGTCTTTATGTGGCTTTTTACTGCCGTTCTGCCGCTGTCTAACTGCCCAGGCCGCGCTAATGTTAATTTAAAATGTAATTAGTTTAAGTAATGAACACAGTTTTTGGGCGTCACTGCACTTAGCACACCTTTTCCGTTTCCTGTTTGCACATTTCGCCTAAAGCAGTGTGTTCCCAAATTCGTTATCGCTGAGTATTTAACTATTGCAAAGTAAATGTTAGCTTCGGGTGTTTCTCATTTCTTTCTGACATCGCAAAACTTTGATGCACTTAAATATTATTTAGTTCCAAAGTATAAAAAAGAATAAGATAAGAATATGTATCATATGAATTAAAATTTTTCTTTTAAAATATTAACTTAAAGCTTCTTTATATTTAAAAATATAATAAGAACATAAGGGGAAATATATGATGTCGCGAACTTTGCGTTTTTAGCGCGTAACTTTAGCACTTACACCACCAAACAGTTTTTAAAAGCGATGTCAAACTCAGTAGTGACCGTTTTTTGGCGAAGCATTCTTTTTGTTCTCACACTTTGGTAGCAAATGAATTTATTATTATTTTGATTACAGGTTTTAAATACAAGAAAACCGACTTCGAGTTGGATAGTACCTATAAGATATAGATATATATACAAAATATGAAAAGAGATGAAATTATAATTGTTGTGATTGATTTTAAAAAACTATATGTAAATGTATAATTGTAAATTGTGATTTTCATTTAAGTTCTAAATTATAACTATTGTTATGTAAAGCCCTATTCAACTTTACAGTATTTTATGTGAAATATTACTATTTTCTATGCAAGACTCTTCGATATTAAACGGAAAACGATTTCCGGCTCAAATACCTGCTTTTATAATCTTTTGACTGCATTTTAAACAAGTTTCTCTGTCTTCTCAGTTTTGCTGTGCATAATTTTCACATTTACGTTAAAGTTTTTCCCATTTCTCTTGCCTCAAACCCCGCCGCGTCACCCGCGCAACTCTTGGCTGCTAATTTTTATGCTTGCCATCATAAATCAAACAGCCTTTTGATCATCAGCGTCCAGCCCAGGACGACACCCGGAGCATCGATGACGGGCGGTGAGCGGAGGGCGGTGGGCGGTGGACAGCGTTGGGCGAGCAGCTTCAATCTGGACAGCACTCTAATTAGCTACTGCTTCTGCCTTGGCCATCCTTTGGCTTGTTAGCTTTGTCAGCTCGCTTTATATATTTTTGCTTCATTAAACCAATTTCCGTGTCGCTGTCAAAACAACAATTGATTTCCGCGCCAATCGCCGGCGTTGCCTTTAGAGCCTGGCCCTTACCGCTTCCTCATTTTTCTTGACTCTTTCTCTCTCTCTCCCTGCCTCTAACATCCTCTATCTCTCTCTGTCTCTCTCGTTCAGCGTGCTGTGCTTTTTACAGCTATTCTTCTGTCGTTTTCTTTCACAGCTATTTACTGGGCTGGACTTTCCTTTTGCGGCTGGCCACTTGTGTTTACATTGGCAGCTGCTGACAGTAACGAGTTGTTCTACACACGTCCACGCGTCCTTGTTCCCTGTCCCTGTCCATATCCATATCCATGTCCATGTCGATGTCGTGTCCGTGCGCAGAGCGAACATCCTTTGTCAGCACATCGCCTGTTTGTCTATCATTCTGTGCGACAGAAATGCTTCTCGAACATACTTGCAAATATAACAAAAATCCAACAGATATAAAAAATCATGACCGAAAGAGGTTACGGAAGCAAAGTGCTACTGCTTCTCTAAGAGTGCCCCAACTAATCGATGCTATTATCGATGATGTTTGCAATAATGCTTAGAGCTACAAACTTTTATTCAAATTTTTTGGTAAGAGCATCAGAACATTGTCGAAAAGGATGAATTTAAAATCTTGTTCTTCGACTTTCTTCTATGTTTATTTGATTATGAATATAAATGTATGGTCAAAATAATATTTTACTTGCGTTGCTCAGATAGAGGATTTTGTTTTCTATCTGGAATCAAGATTTCTCCCTCTCCTTGTCGGAAGGCGATCTAATCGATTCAACTTCAAAACTTCAATTTATTATTCTTTGAAATGGCCTTTATGCCAAAAATGTGTTTAGACTAATTAAATATATTATTATTTAGAGTGTCTAAGAAATAGAGACGTTCAATAATTTGTTGTTCTGACTTCTTGAAATGCAGCAGAAAATATTTACATTCTACTTGAATGCCATATTTTGTTCCTTCGAATTTATAAATTTTATTATATTTTTCTTGCTGGCAAGTGGCAAGTGGAAAGTGTCTGCTTTGGTGGCACGTTGCCCGGGCAATATGATTGAGAGCCGGGTCGTTCACGTGCCGCCAGCATGTGTCTGCCATGGCATCTAGAAATTGCATGGCATGTGTGTGCAGTGCTCGGCGCTATTTAAATAAATACATTTGTGCATTTTGTGCAGATGCAAATAAAATATCGGCACTCGCTCGAAGGCAGCTAGGCAAACAAATATCGAAGTGGCGTGGCGGTTGTATAAAGAGCAGCTACAGCAGCAGCCAAAAGGCTACGCATAATTTACCAATGTAGATGCCACACACACACACACACGAACACACACACGCACACATGCAGACAAAGCAAATGTGCAGCTGAAGCTGGAAGTCCCAGTCGTATTCCACTTGCATTCCATGCGCCAAAATTACTTGTGTGCCTTTACCGAGCGATTTATTTTACGGATTGCAATGAGATAGCAGTGCACATTGCGTTTATGATCCGTTGCCGCTACCAATTCAGTGAAGCGCATGCGAATATACAAATGTATCTTGCTATACACACTAACACACACACTTACATCAACATATGTAAGTATTTTCCGAATGGTTTCTTTGCCAGCACATATTGGAGCGTCATATTGTATCGATTTGCGTGTGAGCGCAATGTTAGAGCTGTGCGACACTCATTGAGCTAGCCTGATGCCAGTTGGCATTCATTGGAGGTGGGATTGATGCCATTTGGATGCATTCACATTCACATTCGCATTCGCGTTCGCATTCGGATTCGCATTTGAGAACGCAAACCCAAATATCAGATACTGATGCAATGACATGGCATTTTCATGTTACACACAAGCTCTGAACTGAATTGGATTTGTCAAGCGAATAAGAATGCGAACTACTGCAACTACTGTAACAATGCGAAATCAAGCATTTACATATGCTCGTCGATGTTATGACTGATTCTTAGTTGGGCTTTACGCGCGAAAATATACGAATTTATTTCTATCGAGCTAGTCTTTCCAGCTTATCCCTTTGGCTGACAATTTTGACAATCGCTTGCAATTTCCTTGCTTACATGAACACATCCCTATAACTCATCAATGTTTAAAAGTACAAAACCAAGAAAAGAAGAAAAAAATTACATTTTCAAAAATGGATAAAGCTTAAATGTAGAATAAAAGTAGGGGGAAAATCATGAACAAATTGTCCTGGAACTTCAAAATCGGCAAATGCTGCAGTAGTATTGAATGTTGCTTGAATATTCCAAAACACTTGTATGATAACACACATTCCATTTAGGTTTGGGTAACTAATACGGAATGGGAAATTTCCCATAATTGCAGTGGCGAAATTTACCAGCCGACATATAATGAGCAAATTATGCACATTAATGATATCAAAATGTGCAAATAAACAAATGAATTATGGCCAGGCACATGCCCCAAAGCTTATGCTGTGTGTGTGTGTGTGTGTGTGTGTGTGTGGGGGTGTCAAGTTCATTTTATTAATTCATTAAAATTCATAGCTTACCCACACATGTGCATTTACATTTCAAAACTAATAATATGTAAGTTAAGCTTCATAATTAGATACCAGTCTCTGCTGTGCTGTGCACCGGCGAACCTTCCGATTTCGGTTAGCTCCGAATTCCAGTTGGCCAGTTGGCCAGTTGGCCCTTGGTATGCGTCTCATTTGCCATACATATCTAATTTATTTTACTAATTTAGCACATTCGCACCTCTTCTGGTTGATTGCGCACACCATGGAGGTACTGCTATGCAAAGTGGACAAGCTTACGACAGCCGCCGAGGTCAGGCCATCAAATTATAGCCCCAGAGCCATCAGCACCACACACACACACACACACACACACAAACACACACACACACACACACACACACTCACACCGAAAACACAGCACCTAGCACACTCGAGGGAGCTGCACATTAATGGACATCCAAATAATCAAAAACTAAATTTTCGTGAGCAGCATCTGACAAAGTCCCTCGGGTTAATACTGCCATACATGGTTATAAAAGCTGACGTTTTCGATTTGCAACACGATGAGTTTTATGTAAGACGAACGCTTGCGAGCTACTCACAGATTGACTGGGAAGCAAGTGGGTGGTTTGGGTGGTTGGGCGGCTGGGCGAGTTGGGTGTATTTGAGCTTCGACATTCATGAATTCATTCATAATTTATTGGTCCCAGTGCAGTCATAAAGTGACCGAAGCAGCCACCAAATATCGCACGATTGCATTCCATATGGCCAGCAGCAGGCGGCGCACAAGGCTGACCACTTGTCCCCGGTGGGGCTGGTGGGGTTGCTGGGGTTGCCGGGGCTGGTGGGTGGGCGTGGTTGCGTACGTTGGGGCTATTGCAGGTACCGATTATTTATGGCTGATTAAAATAATTGCTTTGATTTCTGAACATTTCCGAGGGAATTAATAGTATAAATTGTCAAAGTTGCTAAGATCAGATATGACTATTAGTAACACTCTGCTACTAGTACTTGAAATTCAATAAACTTAATACATTTATGTATTCAACTTGAGAATGTAATCAAAAGCAGCCGAAAATAGTTACTTGCTAGTTAAAAAGTTATTACTTTTCCTAGAAACACAATTTTGGTATTGTTTGAAAAATATAAGGAAATTAAAATAAATAGTGTTGATAATGAAAATGAAAATGTAATAAACAGAAAAAATATGATAAGGAGCTATATTAAATTCAGTGAAACTTATTATATTTTTAATATATATATTAGCAGGCAAGTAATTATATACGCAATGTTCTTAATTCTTAAATCTATAAAAGGTTTGTGTTATACATATATCTCTAGATAGTGTTTATTGTGCAATTCAGAAGCTTGCCTCTTTGACATGGTCCGAAAACTCTTATAGATCTCCTGACGCACCCGAGTGCAATATATGCACATGTCTATGGCAAATGAATCGGTTAACAAAACGAAATAATCTCTGGCTGAATCGTTGGCTGAAATAAGTTTTTGCAATTGGAAACGGTGAATAGGCAGGACACTTGTCCATGTGTGTGTGTGTGTGTGTGTGTGGAAGTTGGGACAATGCTTATTGGCATTGTCTGAGTCGAGGACTAATATGCATCTAAGCAGCCGTCGGCAGTGTGACAAGCCCAGCACCAGGAATCGGACGCAGACACGTGTTTGGGCTTAGTAGCTCTCCATGTGAGTATGTGTTTTTCCCTTGCAATTTTTGAGCTACCAACAACAATGGTGGAGAATGCAATGAATGCATTTTGATTGCATGCACAGTGGAATAACACCTGCCAAACATTGAAGATATTTTTCAAAATATATATACAGCATTCTAATGGTCTATTAGCTCTGATTGGTCATTCGATAAAATTAATAAATGAATATACTAAAACGAACAATATTTGAACTGATTTGTTTTTAGTTCTAAGATACTTTTCTGTCGAACAGTAAATACAGTATGATGATTGTGTCAAATGAAGTACGCTTGAACCAGAAGTATTTTCTTTTTTTGGAGTTAAGGAAGTTGTTTGGGCCGACTGTACGTACACTGCAACATTGCACATGATTGTGTCGCTAGTGTTGTTTTAACTCATGGGGCAAACTGGAATAAAAAATCATTGCATAAATTATAGGGGCAACAGTAACAAAAGCCTCGACTGGCATGCAACAAATATGCACAAGTTCTGCAGAATTGTTGTCTCTATCTTTTTTCTCTGTCTCTCTCTCTCTCTCTCTCTGTCTTTTTGCTTCATTCACTGCCGATGCTTGCGTTTGTATAAGGATTTTGTCAGGTTCATAGGTGCAGTGGCCGAACGCAATTGCATCATCGAACTTGTTGTTGTTGTGGTTGTTACAATTGTTGTTGTTGCTATATTGTGGAGCCATCGCTCATCTGCCTTCTTGACTGCCAATTAAAGTGACACGCTGTCTGTTTGCCTTGTCGTTGCCTGTCAACAGACTGCCGAGCCACATCGGACTGATGTCGATGGCTCAACAGCGCCACGCCCCTTTTTCGCCTCTTGCCATATAGCTCTAATGCCCCAACTCCCCAATGACTCTGACACTTGCTCATTTATTGTCATTTCTAATTTATTTCGCTTGACATTCATTGTCCATTTAGAATTTATATGCCACACATACACACTGAGAACATAACATAGCTCATTCCACAACATCCTGTTTGTGTTTGTGTGTGTGCGTGTGTGTGTAAGTATGTGTGTTATGCCTTGCGGTTAACTGACCAACACCCAATTGACCATTCCGTACCCCACATTGCCTCACCGTCTGTCTGTCTGCCTGTCTGTCTGTCTCTGTGTTGTCTGTTGTGGTTTATTGGCTAACTGCTGTAAAATTGATAAAGTTGACTTTCAACATAATCAAAAGTAATAAATATTGTAGCTGCTGTGCTTGAGTGCAGTCTGCCAGCATGGCGTCACATGTTTATCTATCTTTCTCGCTCTCTAGCACTATCCATCTATCTCTCTCTCTATCTGTCTGTCTCTCTGTTACTCTCGCTATATCTCACTGGCTGTCAGTAAGCGAATTTATCTATTTGATTCACTTCGATTTGGTTTGACCAACTTACAATCAACGTTGTATAAGCTTTGACTTTCGTCTTTAGTTTCTACGTGCCAAACGCTGCACAAATTAGGTCAGTCGTGTCTTCATCTAAATTGACCCCCTGTATCTCTCTCATCAAACAGATTATTGGCCATTTCATCTCACTTCGCCTTCCCTGCGACTGCTAGCCTTGTGATTTCCTGTCCAAATCAATATGAATATTGATCAGCTGTTGGCCAGGACTGGTAAAATTGTATTAATATTAAATTAATAATAATGTAGTATTAATTATACTACACAAAGTCAAGTGAAACATATTTTTTTAGCATAATTTTGTTATTTATAATTGAATTTATGGCACATTTTGACACACATATTTATAATATAGCCGAGTATATAATTAATAATAAATTTATATACATTTGAGCACATTCGTTTAACTTGTATGCATATATGTACTCGTATTTTTGTATATTTCTTGACATATTTGATTTTTGCCAGCTGTACTTTAACCGCTTTATCCTGCGCATTCCCTTTTTGCGCGCGTTTAGTGCCAGACAAAAGACAATTGGTAAATATCTGCCAGCCCCCATAGCCACCGAAATTGCCTTTACTTGCTGCCACTATCTCTTAGCAGCGTCCACCCACTACCAAAGAGTTGCCCATGTTCAATGCTGATTGTTTCAATGTGTGTTCTGTCGCACTCGTCTTGAACCAGCTCCAGCTCATGTTTGCTTGATTTGCAGTGCTCATATCACGGAAAATATCAAATTTCAATAAATCAAATTCAATTTGGCTACACACACATACATATATAAGTGTGTGTGTGTGTGTGTGTGTGTGTGTGTGAGTGTACACATACACACACATACATTGGCAGCTTTTGATAGTAATATGTCTTTGTTTCTGTCGTTGGCAAAATATTTGCACAGTCTTGTTCCGGCTCTCCGGCTCACTATTTGCCTTGCTTATTTGTATGACTTGCTGGGCGTGTGTGTGTCCACATTTGTAATTGTATTTGTGTATTTGATTGTCATCAGTTTGATACACACACATACTCACACACTTGCAGACATACTTGCCGGAGCGGAACCGCTTCTCAAGGGCAACTATTTGCTCGTCTGTACGCCTGAATTTTATTGTTTATTTTGCTTGATATCATGAGGGAACAAATATGTTGCTGTATGTGTGTGTGTGTGTCTCTGTCCATGTGTTATGTATTCAAAGTATGCCAACAGCTTGCCAAATTTGTTGTATAAGCCATATCAGACTGGCCCCTCCTTTATTACGATAATTATGATAACCATGATTTCAATGGCTTTCACTTAAGAACGCCCTTAATTTTAATAATTTAGTAGTTACGAGCACATTTGCCCTAAGATCTATTCTTGTATTTAAGTACAGAAATATTCTCCAAATTAAAAGCTCTTATAACCAATTAAATAGAATACGCTTGCTTTGCGTATACGTAATATGTGAGCATCTTGCCTTTGCCGCTGCATTTGTTTATTTAATATGCACGTGTGGTGTAGAATGTGGGCATGACATAGCCTTAAGCACATCGCAAATTATGTGAAAAACTTATTTTTATCCTCCCATTTTTTCTTGTGCTTACATCATTTGGCGTGCGGTGATGCCAACGTCAACGGTTGATAAATTCAATTTATTTTTTTCTTCCGAAAATTGTATGTACGTATACACTAATATATGTATGTGTCTGTGTGCGTGTGTGTGTGTGTGTGTGTGTGTGTGTGTGTGAAGCCGACATTGGCGTTGTCGCGTATTTTCTTTCCATTTATATGGAAAAATTAGCTTACTTCTTGTGTGGGTTTAGGCGCATGGCCGCTCGCTCGCACATGCACATAAAAGACTGAAATCAGAAATCGTCTGAATAAAGAAATCGACACTGTTTCTTGTGCTTCGTATTAGTTTTTTGGGCGGAATCGGTTGAGAGCTTAAAATATATAGTTATAATTGAGCACTTATGGCTAAAGCTGTTGAAAAGTATCTACTACCCAAACTACTAACACAGATTATTCATTACACACATATCCCCGGTCAAGGATTGCATACTTTTAAGTCTCATTTTTTTGAGCAAAGCTTTTAATCTACCACTGTGTTTTCAGCATGCTATTATTTATTTATATTTACGATTGTTTTGTTCCATTTTGTATTGGCAAATTT
Organism: Drosophila flavopinicola; assembly: GCA_035042425.1. Classification (NCBI taxonomy): domain Eukaryota; kingdom Metazoa; phylum Arthropoda; class Insecta; order Diptera; family Drosophilidae; genus Drosophila; species Drosophila flavopinicola. Next base: position 151,791 of record JAWNLL010000242.1, on the reverse strand, counting down.
ATATTTTCATTTACTTAGATTCGGAATATTTCTTGAGTAAATCATAATACTTCATTTATGTTGTCTTCTTTGCCAGACGGCAATCAAATGCACTCAGTCGTGGGCATTTCCGTTTGTGTATATTTCCGTTGCCAATATATTTATGAAGCTGAGACACTGTACAGGGGTTGAGTTTGGTTGGGGTCTGAGTTGAGTTGAGTGGAGTTCAGTTGCTTGATATTGTATAGAAGCATATACAGCCCGTTTTATGCAATGGCGTTAAAAGGCACAAAAATTAAATGGCATTTGTTGCCCGAGTTGTCTTCGTCCTTGTCACTTGATGCGTAATTTTTCAAGCTCTTTACTTGTCGCCGTGTAGTTGTTGCACATTTATAACACCAGCTCCGGCAAGGGTACACAGTCTAAAATGATTGCATTTAGACGCTGCTAACATCAGCAACATCAACAACAACAACAACAGCAACAGCAACTAAGGACCAAGACAGGAGCAAAGCGGGGGGTGACTATTTTAGTTAAATTAATGACGCTCTATTTGCCGTTGCGAGTGCCAACCAAAAGGCTCTGATAAGTGCAGTCAGCGTGAGTAATAAACGGGTATGGGGACAGGTGCGACATGTGCAGCCATATGCTATGCAGAGCTATTTGTTATTATAAAGATAAATAGGTTAACTGATAATAATAACTTTATATAAGTTTCGTGAACGCTTTTATATAATTATGTATAATGCAAAGTCACCTTGAAACTATTAAATTGAACATTGCATTTAAAATAAATTAAATGTAACGTTCTTTTCGTCTCTTTCGTTGCACTCTCAGGTTGGGTAAACTCACCATTTTTTTAGATCTACTGGTTACATTTATTTGCTTGTTTTCTTCAAGCATACTTATTTTCCTTGATCAGAGTCATCTTGTTCTCGACTTGAATTGACGACTCGCCATCATGTCACCTCATCTTCTTTGTGCTTTCAAGGAATGTCCTTGGCATGGGAAAGCTGGTAAGAACAAATTGCAAACAACAAACCACAGATAGTTTTGTTGCCGCTGTCAAATCGGAATGTTGAAGAGCCATATGATAATGACAATATACACGCACGCATGCACAATCTAAAATGCAGCTAAAATTGCATAAAAGCACTGCAGTGTAGTTTCATTAAAATACAGCTCCCTGGCGACAGACACATAAGCCCAATGTTGGCCTGGCATCAACGCGTGATTTTCGGGTTTAATTATCGCTGGGGGTTGGGAAGTGACTGTGCTGTGCGTATTGGCCAAAAACACAGAAATTTATTGAATTGCTCGCCGCATTCAATTGTGGTTAATAAATGCACGCACACGCTTACACTAACATAAAGAGCCGCCACTAAGGCTTGCAACCAATTTCAAAAATATAAGTTGGTCAGCATTAAATTGCATCAGATAAACACCATTGAAATACAAAATCCACATCGATTTTAGTCTTTAAAAAAAGAGGATGACATATTTCTGAGATGCTGAATATTAAATACACAAAGGGGCTTGTAAATTATGAAGTATGAAACATAATTTATTATATTAATACAAATCATTTGGAACTGTTTAAGTACTTTTCAAACAAAACTATTACTCTTGATATGCATATGCATATGCATAAATGATTAAAGACTATTGTCAAAGTGCTCTGTTTTCCTTAAGTGGTTCGTCCTGCAAACATTCCGAATACTTTGTTTTTCCCACGCAGCTTTTATATTTATTTGGTTAAGACAAAACTCTGCTATTAAATTCAACAGATTGACCTACATAAGAATTCACAATTTGCTTTAAGCCGACGACCTGTGAGAGTGCAGGCGTAAAAACTTTGCTTTTAAATAGAACTTTAAATTTATTAATAAAGGCAAATAAAGTTTTGCACTGATATATAAAATAAATGCAACGAAACGCATAGTAAAATTTGACAACAGCTATCTGCAGCTATCTATAAAAAGCGTATAAAGAAGGACTCGCTTGGGTCCGAATCCTTGCAAATGAAATATGGCCTTAATTTATTCTAAATTCACCTCTACATGCCATATCAAATAAATATATATGAGCTGCATTTATAGTGCAGCAAATGCAAAACGGAGCTAAGCTGCTCTGCCTGCTGCTCAACTTGGCATAAAATTGGAAAACAAATTATATTATTGAAATTGAAAATCAAGAAATACTTTAAAGCGATGCTGCTCCTGCAAAGTGGATGCTACTGAAATGGCTTAAACATGCAAAATTTGCCTTAAGCCCAATTTCAATCAATTTTACTAAGGATGAGTTATCTGATAGCACAAACCAGGCTGGAGTTGACTTAAATCAATGGCTTCTAAATATTTAACACAATTCTAGTGCAAGGAAAATAAAATAAATAAATAGTTTGCACAAAATTGATAGACATATATTAGACATATAAAGAAACTATTAAATTACGTATTTAAATTAAACCATTTTTATATTGTGTATTGTGATTGAACCCCGATTTAAACTAAAATGTTTAAAGTATGTTTAATGTATACACAAGATTGATTCGCAAATAACTGGAAAATATACAAATGCAATAATATTTATATTAGAATATGCTTCAAGCGTAAATAATCTTTAATAGTTTTGAAAACTGCTTCAAAATATTTGTCATGGCTTACAAAATGTTGGGTGGATCAAAAGACATCAGCAACAGAAGACAATATTTTAGTTGAGTCAAGTTTTCTATCCCTGTTATTACAGCAACATATGATAAAGAATTTGAATACAAGTAAATCTAGTGGCCAACCGCAACAACAATACAATTTGCCTGTGGGCTGGGCAGAGTTTACATGCTTAGAGAATTTCAATTATTTTATTAGCCACATGGCATAGGGTTTCGCCTCAGACAAAAAGGGATGAAGCTCAGGTAAAAGTGTGCCAGGAAGGCATTGTTTACGGGTCTATTTTATAACCGGTAGCGATTACTATGAAATATGCAGTATATTTACAGGCCAGGAGAGAGATAGAGGCAGAGACTGCAGGGGCTGAAGTCGCCTTGTGCCCGAGCATAAATCTTTCATGTATGTATATGAAAGCATATTTGCTAATAACCCAATATCCTTTTCAAGCTACAAAGGCGCTTACAGCATGGGACAAGCATAGCGCAGCCAAAAAAGGACACACAAATTTGAGATGGCTCGAAGTCGAGGGTCTATTGATGCCGAAGATATCCTGCACAAGAAAAGAGTAAAGCTCGGAGAAGGAAAATGTATTAATTAGTTTTTATTGTAGATAAATACAGTCAGACACAGAAAATTAATGAATGAAAGTAATTTGAATTAAATAATTTTAAATAAAAAAAATTCAAATAATAAGTCTTTTGAAAGATTATTAGAACTTAGGACATTTTCCGAATATTGGTTTTATTGGTTTTATAATGTAAATGAATACATATAGATAATAATCTTGAATATAATACGCGCTTATGCATAACAATTTTGACCCATAATGCTTAAAGCAAAAAGTTAGTCAAGAATATATTGGTGCACATACATATATTTTGGAACATTTGAGGGTATCACACTATTCATCAATAAATTTGAAGTTGTTTTGTATTTAGTTGAGTGCTCTGGGCCAAGTAATAAAAGGGATGCTAGAACAATGAGATTTTCCCCTAGCCCATACATATTTTTAATTAAAGCACAAAAGCTGAAAAACAAAGCGCTCTCTACGGCCATCGAGAGAACGAGTTGGCACTGGATATGGGCCTAGAAATAAATGAAATATTTATTAACAAGCCGTCGACATTCTTGGCAGTTTTGCGGCGCGTAAGTGAAAGGCCACAAAAAGAAACTACAAACAAACCATAAATGAATTCAATTACATTAACTTTTTTTGGTTTGCTGGCGCTCTGTAACTCTGTATCTCCGTCTCTCTTTCTCCTGCTATCGCTATCTCTCACTCTGTATGGGGTCAGAGCAACGCGAAGAGAGGTGGATGTGTTATGCTTTAAACGACAACATCCACCACGTTAGCCAATAAAAGCGGAAAAGCAGAAAAAAGGAGCCGAAAGAACGAATCAAGCAACCAAAATAAAGCGCAAAATAAATAAGAGCAGCCAAATTCAACGTACGCGAACCGCAGCAATTTAAACAATGTCCAATGCAGTCCTCCAAGTGGTTTTTACGCGCCACAGTTGACTGGCCACCAAAAAGTAATGGGTGGTGCCGCCACCACAACGGTGGCTGTGGCAGTTCCAGAGCAAAAGAAATCCGTTCTGGCCCCAAAGGCCATCATGAAATGCTGATGGATGTTGCGGCTTTGTACATAGTTAAACTCCAGCTTTTTTGAGGTAGCCGAACAATATCCGCAGCTTAAAGCGAAATCCGTTGATCCGTATCCTTTGGCAACTTTCTACTTTCATAATCCTTTTGCTGCATTTAAAGTTACAAAGTCACAAGCCAGTTTTATGACTCGAATAAGTCACCACAAAACAGTTTGTCGATTGCTTGACTACAAAATTTACAAAGTAACTGGCCAGTTTTTGGCCAGCAAAAGTGCTTCACTTTGTTCTTTTGTTTTGATATTTATTTCTAGGAGCTACGACTGTAAAGCTGACAATAATCCATGAGCTAGCATCGCAACTGTATAGTTATTATAGCTATAGTTATTAATTCGTAAAAGTTTTGTCGTAACAAAAACTTTATCTATTTCACTAGTTTAAGCTATAAAAGTGTGCGTGTTTTTTTGGATTTACATTACTGAAATTTTAGAAAACTCAATTCCTTTTTTGAATATCTGGAAAAATACTGAAGGTTTTTAAAAATTATTAAGAGGGCATATAAACCTAATATTTTCGTGGAAACATTTGAAATTAATTTGTATGTAAAATGTGTAAATAATCTAGAGGACCTTTTTCTAAAGGGAAAGCCAACGAGTTTAAATTGGTTAGGGCTACGGAAAATTATGTAAGCTTAAAGTCATACTAGTGATTGCTGGGGCAAAGAATACTTTCTATTACAAATTACCCCAAAATACCTTTTGCTTGTAGTTTTCTCTGTCAAGGATGTGCAGCTGTCGGTCGTATTGGGTTGCTCTTGCCTGAACGTGTAGAACCGCTTAACCGCGATTCTGTATCAATATCCGAGTCCTTAAATACCTGTCTCGTTGTGTGCGTTGTCTTGCGGCTGTTGGGCTCGGGGCGTTAACCGAAAATCGATTGTTGTGCAAATGGAACGGATGATGTATGCGGTCAGTGTCTGCCAAGTGGAAAAGTTGTCTACTCCAAGGCATTTCCCGGGGCGTGGAGGCAGCAAGGGCGTATAGGTGCTGCTGCTGCTGCTGGTGCTGGTGCGGGTGCATTGCAGCAGTAGATGTAATTGGAAGTTGCGGCCTGGGCGCCTTTACTGACAGCGGTCAACCATTGTTTACACACTCTCGCTATCATCTACAATGATTAACTGCAGCTGGCTGGCTGGCTGGCCAGTGGGCACCTGCACACAGGATGCAGGCAACCGGGTCGACGTCCACTTAACTGGCTCCGGCCATAATGCGAGTCGTCAATCAGCTGCCGTTGCGTATACGTTGCGTAACACTCAACGCGGCGGGGCCCAAATGCTAATGGGCGGCCATTAAACACTCACTGACAAAGTGCCCAGAAGACACACTGACTGACTGCCTGACTGGCTGGCTGCCTGGCTGGCTGGCCTCGAAGTCTCGCCAAGCTGTTGGCGCACAGGTAAATACGCCAATTGAGTGTGGCATGCCGCAGCTGCTCAGTGTCTCAGTCTCAGCGCTAAGGCCAGTGAGGAGCTCTCGGAGAACACAGGATGCGCTTTTTGTCTGGACTCAAATTTGTAAGAAAGCATAAATATTGTTCTCCACTTGAATATAATCTAGTTCGGCTTAGGTCCAGGTATTGCTTAGCTCCTTGAATACATCTCGTGCTCTCAGTAAAATTGCTCATTTGTATACGTATTGTTTGTTATTTGTATTATTGTATTGTATGTTCATAAGATGTATGTATGTTTGGGTGTAAGTAACTTATATCTTATGTATATAATTTACTCGCATTTTACGATTTCAGTTGCTGCCGAAGCAGGTTTCAAATGAGCAGGCAGCTTCTATAAGATGCCATGTAATAATTGAAAGGCTTTATAGAAGCAAAGTATGATCCAAACCACATAAATTAAATTAACAATCAAGTAGCAGCAAGCTTTTTAGCTAAGGGAACGAGCTCCGTTAACTCTGCAGCTTTGACTATAGAGCAAAATGTAGAAAAATACGTTCAAGTTCTTAGTGGAGTTGATTGAAATCTTATCCATGTGCTTGACAATTCAAAATAACATTTTATGACTCACACATTTCACAGAACTTTGACTCACTGACTCACTGGGATTGACATATCTCAACTTTTCGCCGTTTCTGTCGAGTGCAGCAAATTTCAATGACATTTTATTAGCCGCATGTGCATTGTGTCATAAAATGATTTACAATCGCAGCGCGAATTGTTAGATGTGAATGACTTTGGGTATTTGAGTGACAGCCAAGATGATGAACTACGGCTTTAAGATCTATTGGTGTGGGATAATGTAAATATATATATATTCAATTGACACACTTTAGACTGTTATAGTATAGTTTGAGATATTTGATATTAATCAAATGTATTATTGTTTTTAATTGAGTTTAAGTTGTTAAATAAAATATTAGAAGAAACTTTGACTTTCTTTTCTACCACAAACTTCACAAACTTTAATAATGTGCTCTTTAAAGCATCCTATAAGTCGAGCTGTTCTCTTACATTTTATTTACACTTGAGGTCTACCTGAAATTCTTTGATCTGTCAGGCATGTGCTTCACCTTCATCTTTAGACTTCATTTAACTTTGACTAGCCCTCTATTTGGCAGGCAGCCCATAACCACACCCACATCCTCACCCACACTGACACCCACATCAAGGCCCAGTGAAATGCCCGTGGCCAGGCTTGCCACTAATATCGTTTGGCCTGGCAGCAGAGCAAAAAGTATCATCGACATAGAATAAACATGCATAATGGAGCATCTTAAATGCAACTTATTTTGCATAGTTAAGCATTTGAGTGGCATCACAGCAATGTTGGCGCTGCTACTTCACTAACTTTGATACTTCCACTCGACTCGACTGGGTTCGACTCGAAGGTGCACAGGAAACTCAATGAAAATATCTAAAGTTGGCAGCACGCAGCAGCTGGAGATGAAGCTGGAGTAGGAGCAGCAGTAGCAACAGCAGCAGCAGCATCAGTATCACAGTGCCTATAAAAAGTATGCCCCTTCGAGTCCCTGTCTGCACGGCAACACTGAACGGTGCTCTGGCGCCGGACAGAGCCGCCATTTTTGCCAGCCACTTGCCATATTTACACCAATTCCCTTGTCTGTGTGCCAAGCATTTTTGCCTTTGCCTTTGCTTTTGCCGGCTCCGGCTCGGGCTCCTGCTCTCTGCCTCTTATTTGTTATTGCTAGGCACACGCCCACAATAGCAACAAGCCGCCTCTATTTTGCTGCTGCTGCTGCTGCCTAACTAAAAAATTTGATGTTGTTGCTGGCTTCGTTGCATCGCCTTTGTCCTCCATTCTGACCAACACCATCATGAGCAGCCAGGCAGCCAGCCAGACAGCTAGAAGCTTTTCAAAGTTGGTCTGGCTCCTTTTTTCTTTATTTTAGCCCAGAAGTGGGTATTTATATCTTGTGAGTGACTTTCCACTGCATACTTGCATCCATAAGGTTATCAAGAAAGATTGTACTGGATAAGAGAATAATGGGTTGGAAAAATGTAAACTTATTAATTTGGTACTAACCTTCCCATATAAGAAGTTGTTGACTAATATATCACTATTTATTATTCAATGAACATTATCAGAACGTACAGATAGGTAATATGTTTGCTTTTAAATATTACTTGGTTATTACACTCGATACTTGCTGCACAGAATAAACAATTCTATAAATTTATTGTTCTTTCATATATTTTACCAAAGTAATACCACATAATATAAGAGTGAATTCAGTTAGTAAAATAAAAGTATCTTATGTAATTTGACTATTTATCTTTTATAATTGCAGAACAACATAATATATATAACCAGTTATTTCATATAGTTTTACACAATAAATATACATTTCAAATTAAAATATAATAAACCTTCTTTTAAGCTTAAATAATTTCTATAAAATGTCAATACTCCCTTAGCGTACCCTTTACAGGGTATTAGCGTTTCCTTTTTAAAATGTATGCTGGTTAAATATTTTGCTTTTATTTGCTGCTATTTCGTTAGCTGTTTGTACTTTGCTGTTGACTGTCAGAGCTGCCTTCAAAGGCATTGTAAATTGAATTATGGGGTTAATCATTAGACAACAAGTAGCACAAACTGACTGTCAGCTGCAGACGTCAGTTAGTGAGCCAGTTACTGTCCTTTAAGCATAACAAGTGCAGCGCTTCAGCTTGATAATTCCTAAAGTAGTCGCGGTATACGCTTACGTGGCGTATGCGTAATGTGGCCCTTTAATGATGACTTAATCGTTTTGCGCGTCCAGCTAATTACACTAGCGCTAATTTTCACACATCGCTCATGTGTTGATGGCTGAAAAACGACACCTGTTTGGCTAATTATTTTGTTCACTGAACATGCGAGCGAGCCAACTTTGATCATATGCCAGGACAACACCTGTTTTACCCATTCTTTTCACATTATTCTTGCCTCCGTCATTAGAGCCGAGAGCTTCTGCTCCAGTTCCGCTTCGGCTTCTAAGATTGTAAGTTAAGGAGCTCTCCCTTCATCATAAATAATATAAGAATCCACTCAGCCTATATGATACACAGAGTCAACATCCAAGATGGCAATTTTCGGCGAACAGAGTCGGGGCTGGTCCTTCCAGGAACCCATTGGGGCATAGAACTGCGAACGCTGGCGTAATAATCGATGGGAATATGTTTCATTTGGGCCTCTTCGGTGTTGACCAAGGCCACGTTGCCGGAGCTTGTTTATAAAGCCCTGCTAAGCATTTGATGTAAACTTAATCAAGCTCAAAATGGTTTTTAAGCTGGCCAGAACGAACGAACTACTCGCTGCTGCTATAGCTGCTGTTGAAGCTTTTAATGGCATTACAAATAGCTAACGTGCCTTAGGATCGCAGAGCTTACGAGCTAATCTTTCTGTGTTAGTTGATGAAGTGTTGTTGTTTTTTAAATCTAGAATTTTGTATGATTTACTTGTTATACGTGAGATGATTAATAATTATAAATAAGTAATTTTCTTACTAGTATAACTCTCCTTTTTTTTTAAGTACATGAAGCCTTTAAAGTTTTTTGAAATAATTATAAATAATCTGGTAAACATGTTTCTTTAATATTTTTAAAGAAATAATGTTAAAATTTAAAAAATTTGTCAATAAAAAAAATACATTTGTAATGCTTATGTATTGTCTTTTTATTTTTTAATTTTTTTTCAGCTTCATTTTGTCCTCAACATTTCTGTACATTTTTTTTTTCATGATTGAATATCTATAATTAGTATGCATATTTTTTTATATCTTCATTTTTTTTCATGATTGAATATCTATAATTAGTATGCATATTTTTTTATATCTTCATTTACAATATTTTCAAGAGATGATTTATGTATATGGCAATCGTTCAGTAGCAAAGAGAATTTTTCATTTCAAAATAAAGGATTATCTTTGATAATAGCTTATTGCATTGCATTTCTTACACCATTAGCAGATGAATTCAGATGAAAGCAAAATATGCAAAATGCAGTTCATTTTTACCTTCTCTTAAGCGTTAATTATGCAGATATCATTATGCTGTCAATCGTTGAGCCATTCAGTAATCATGAGTAGTCTCGCTTGTTCCCAGTATCATTCTACTCTTTCACATTTAGTGTCCAACGTAAGAACTCCGGCTGCCGTAATATTATCTGTTTAATTAAAGACTACTATGGCAACCTCACAAACATACACACACACACACACACACACAAACACACTTACATATATATATATATATATATATATATATATATATATATATAGTGGTGCTAGCCAAAGTGGCAAACTGGGCTCCATTCGGGGTGTTTGGTAATTTCTATGCCATTCCAACCCCAAGACCAAAACCCGCTTTATGCTATTTGTGGAATGTGCTATTGTTGTTGTATTAGTCGCTGGCTGGCTGGGACACCCCTCCCCCCAGTTAAAGTTTATATAGACAAAAAAAGGCAGACAAAATATTTACCATTTTTTGGTTATGCTTTGCTATTTCTTGTCGCCTCTTCTCGTTGTGGTTGTTGTTGTTGTTGCGATGCCATTTTAGTGGTTTTGGCCACACATGCAACAAAACACACATAACAGAGTGAAATTCTGAATAGGGCGACTAGAAGTTACCCAATGTTAATTTTACTTAAACATAACTATCATAATTCCTATACAATTCAAATCACAAATATTAATTTTATAATTAGAAAAAGCTTTTAGAACTTGTCGAACATTTTTATCTTCATGATTCGTGAGGTGACGCGCAAGTCAAATTGATTACAAAATAAATAACCTGAAGTATTTACTTCCTTATCAGATACTTATATGGGACGGCAGTGCGGCTCATTAAACTCTTCCTACTCAACTAATGTGTGTGTTTTACAAAAAATTCGCACAAGGACTGGCTTGGATGCTGGCTGCACCCATTTTGTGTGTATTTCTCCTACCATTTTATATAAGCGGATTATTTTGGCACATTTGCGCTTAGTTTTTTTTCTGTGTACATAATGTGTGTGTGTGTGTGTGAGTGTGTGTGAGGGTATATTTGTTTTGGTGCTATGCTGGCATTGGAATGCCTAATGAAAGCATTCGCTAGTTGGGGCTGGGACTGATGTACGTAAATTTGACCAAATGATGTGCAGACTATGAGAGAGAGAGAGAGAGGGAGAGAGTGAGAGAGGGAGGGCGAGGATTGGGGCCTTGCTTGGCATTGTGACAAAAGTTATTTAATTATGATTATGCTCATGCTATTAGCTGCTAGCTATGAGTATTACTGCTCATCTGTGAGCTGTGAAAGCTCCATGCTGCTCATTTGTGCTGAAATTTACTTTGTTTTGCACTAAAGCGCCACAGGCTCAGGCAAATGTAGACATAAAACCGAAGCACACACACACACACACACACACACACTCACTTATGGCCTAGAAGCAGGACACTGACCAAAGAGCAAGCACCGACTGTGAATTGGGGGTAAAACAGGCACATGTCAGCCCATATGCAGCTACCAATGTCGACTGGCTGAACTTGGCTTTGGCCGGGGCCAGTTGCATGTTAGCTTTGCCGCTAATGTCAAATCTTGGGCAGGACATATCGTACGCACAGCAGGGAGCTGGAGTTGCCATGTGCCTGCCATGCCTACACAGCTCAGGCTGCCAACTGCTTTTGACCATAACCATTTTCCAATTTAAGCAACATGCAATTTAGAGAGATGACTCAAGCCCTTTAACAATGTGACATCTCATACGTACATATTTCAGAAATAAGCAAATATGTATTAGTGTCGGTATTTCAGGTATTTGACAGATATTTGAAAATGTCCTAAGTATCAGACGATAATTAATTCATAGATTATTGAGATTTAACAAGCAACTGAGTCAACTAACAAGTTGTGAAATAAACATTAATGTATGAGAAGTATTTTATGTTTGTATAAATAAGCATACTAGAGGTAAATTTTGGGGCTCTCCGATACTTCCGTCTTCTATGCATAACAATCTTCTGAACAAAATCAATATAATATTTTCTTACTAATGTATTTTGGTATCTTACTTTGCTGCCATTTGCATTTAACTGCAACTTATCGAGAATAATATTTTAGCAAATAAATTAGCAATTAGTATTTGCAGTTTCTTTGTCTTTATAAACATAGTCCCACTCTGTATACAGCAAACACTTGATGAATATTGCATTCATCTCATTTATATTATTATTATTGAGCTTGATGCCAATAATTCCAATTTCGATATCTGACATATATCCAAACGTAAATTTAGAGTAGGAGCTTATCGAATCCTTGCCTGTGTCAGTGCTAATGAAAATTAATGCCTGATTTTCTCTCATCGCTCTCTGTCTGTCTGTCTGTGCTCTTGCTTTTCTCAATGATGTGTCTTTGACATCAGCTCTGTGTGGCTGTCATAATTTGCAATTCGGTTAAATGACAATACCGTGCATTTTGTGCAGAAACAAATAAAATATGTACATGACAACTAATATGTGTATATGATGTACATATATGATCAAGGCAGTTAATTAAATAGCTGCATGGCCATCAGATTTATGTCAAGTCAAATAAATTTGTAAACTCAGCCAAATGCTCAGTTGTGTGCAGTAACTGTGTTATAAGCTCCTCAAATTACTCAATTAATTAACATTGCTTAGGCAGCTTGTCAGCAGGTTTTAATAGACATTGTTAATGATGAAATGGCTCTTCAAATGGTAAATATTGAGTTGAGACTTCTTGACTAAATGATACCATGTCGATCGAGCTTTAAATATTTATGGATTATCGGCTTAGAGAAGTGTTCTTTTATCAGTAACAGTGGACAGGGTAAAATAGTGGAGGAAACCGAATGGCAGCTGTCAATGTTGTTACATTATAAATGTTATATCATTGAAAATGCCTGCCATTCAATTTTGACTACATAGTTTGTCCGCTGCAAACTGAAAGGCAGCCAGCAAAACGCAAAAGGCAAATGGTGAATGGCAAACGGCAAACAGCAAACAGCAAAACGAGTAAACAAATTAAACTCAGGCAATGCAACTGGCAATAGCAATAGCAAGAGCAAGAGCAAGAGTAAGAGCATAGCTCAACAAATTGCACTTTGACTGCATGGCAACTTTAGTGGCTCGACCTCGACTTTTGGATAAATTCGAGCATTCTACCCATTGTATGCGGCGGTTGTCCCTGGTGACCAACGATACGAAGAACTGAGAACTGAGAACGGGACCAGCACAGACTCTGAATACAGAGAGCGAGAGCAGCAATAAGGATGCGCCAAGCTGGGGCTGAGATGGATGAGTGGCAGCCGCATTGGTGGTGGGCAGCAAAGAAAATGGCGGTGGAGGGGATGGCAATGGGAATGGGAATGGGGCCTGATACAAAACAAAACAGCAGAAATGAATTTCAAGTAAACGAAATGAAATGAAACAAGGGAAATTACAAAGTTTTAATTCAAACATTCGCATTCGTTGGCAAATACTTAAGCTGCAGCTTTACTAGCACTGGGAAGATGCTGCTTTTGGGTGGAACGGGGGAGTCTATATAGAATATTGCACTGAGACTACTTTTAACTGTTTCCTTCAGCCTGCTGCCATGTGCCATTACATTTGAGCCGCTGCCATTCACCTGACTAGCACTTGCTAAGGCACACACACACACACACACACACATACACACACACACAGCTACAGTTACAGTTACAGCTATATGCCATGCCCTATTTGTTGTTGCTCGCATTTAGCCGGGAGCGCTGCACTTGCGCCCCGTTTCGCATTTTGATGCAAAGCTGTAGCTTGTGGGTTGCATTTAATTGCAAATTAAAATTCTGCGCTCAAGACTTTGTATGCAAAAGAGCTGGCAGAGCGTCAGACGGCGAAACTGGCGAAGCGTCGAATAGACAGACTTACAGATAGAAGCAAGCCGGCAGTCGGGTCGAGTCGAGTCGACTCCCCAAGACCTTTGGGGGTAGCTGCAGCAAAATAAATAAATGTTGCCGCTTTTGAGGCGCATTACTCTCCCTCCTCTCTCTCTGTCTCTGTCTCTGTCTCTCTCACACCCCCGAAGCCTGCTGTTGTGCATGCATGTATGTGTAAGTGTGCACTTTGTGCTTCTGTTTTTCTTTCGCAGCGCACTCTCACGAAAACTTAACACAACTTTACTCTTAACTCGTTTGCCCGAATTAAATGTTGGCCAAAAATGTGCCGAAAAAAACATGTCAGCTGCGCCAGCAACAACAATAACAAGAAGAACAACAACGGCCCCGCCACAGGATATGGAATGCGCAAGGTCCCTGGTCCCTGGTCCCTGTTCCCAGATCCCTGTTCCCTGTTCCCGGGTCTCTGGTACGCGGCGCAGTTGCACATGAGCAAATTAAATGGTTTCCGACTTCCGGCAGACAACAAAAACGGCTGTTTCCACATTACATACACACTATATACATATATGCAAGTTTTATGCTCGTATGGCTCACTATTTTCTCTCCCTTTTTTTTCGTTTATTTTTTTTGGCGGAAATTTCAGTGAATATGGATTTATAGCTGAGTTGTTGGCATGTGAGGCCCCAGTCCAAACTAGTAGAGGCTGTCGGCAAGTTATAAATTAGCATTGCCAGCCAGCCACGTCAGGGTTTGAGTAAGACAAACGGCAACAAATTTTTGACAAGTAAATGTAAATCGAAAACAAATTACTACCCCACCAAATGCCACAAAAAATAAAATACAGTTAAACAAAAATTTATATAAATAATAGAGTCAGGAGCTTAATTTTTTAAAAATTCTGTTGAATCTGATAATATTTCTTTAGCTTCTCTTGTATTTTATATTCGAAAACATTTATTTTACATTTTCAAATATATATTTTGAATTTGTTTCTTTTTCTCACATAAATTAAATATGTTTCGTATATATACTTTTAAAGAGTTTCTTGCAATTGGGCTTTAGTCATTATTATTCTCGCTTGTTTTTGTTTATTAAAATTAATAACATGTGTTCAATGCCCTCATTATTTTTGCTGTCAGATAGAATGTTATCCCAACTAAAAACTACAGTTGACACTACAAAGTTGAGTTGTAAGAAAAAATATTTCTGTTAGGTCTGTTGAAAATAAAATACCCTTAATCAATATTAATCCACGAATCAAGAGTGAAAACTGTATAAGCAAAAACTAGAATGTCATAGCCTTCAGCGTTCCTCTTAAGCTGTTTGTGCCGGAATGATGTTATATAGTTATATCCATATATAGTTGTTATCCAAATTCTGTCAAAGCTGACATATATGTTCGCGTCAAAATCAGACGACTCGTTGCATATTGTATAGAAAATAGAGGGTATTTTGGATCTAAAAGCAAACTGACCAAAATAATGGTGTACAAAAATTAAATTAAAATATTTGTTGTGATATTGCATTTTTTGTTTTCATACAAATGCAGCCGAAATTTGTTGATTGTTGGATTAAAAAGAAAATAAAGCGCGTTGCTAAAATAACTGCAGGAAGAGCGAAAAAAAACGCTAGACATACCCATAGCAGTATTGGCTCTGGTTTTGCATATTGTTGAACAAAAAACTAAAAATAACTGAAAAAATGTGCGCCGAACGAATTTAGCTTAGAGCTGCTTTTATATGATAACAAAGTGACCAAGAATTGCAACTGCAACAGCAACTGACTGATGAACAAAACTGCTGTCACAACATAAAATGGACGCACCATGTGCTGGTAAAATCACCTGAAAATGTGGCAGACAGGAATTGGCTGGTGGGTGGGTGAAAAGTGGTTGTTTCAGCCACAATGCATAAAACCGCTTAAGTTTTCACTCAACGAACTGTAAAACTGCATTTGAAAGTCGAGCCCGCTTTTCAAAAGCGTTCACATAAAAAAGGGCCAAAAAGCCGCCAGAAACCGCTGAACTTGAGCAGCAGTCGATGTGTGTGCTTGTGTGTGTGTGTGTGTGTGTGTGTGT
The DNA here is from genome assembly GCA_035042425.1 of Drosophila flavopinicola. NCBI lineage: Eukaryota > Metazoa > Arthropoda > Insecta > Diptera > Drosophilidae > Drosophila > Drosophila flavopinicola. The sequence continues at coordinate 136,086 of JAWNLL010000242.1, read as the reverse complement.
GTGTGTGCTTGTGTGTGGGTGTGTGTTTGGGCTGCTGTCAATGTTTATTATAAAAGTGTGCGACTTGTCACACATTTAGAAGGCAAATGTTGTGCGCGACTTTTTGCTCGTTTAATTTTGTAGATTATGCTTTGATGGCAAAAAAAAAAAACCCAGCGGTTGCTGATGATGATTTTGCATCCTGCCAGCAGCTGCTGCACTAAAAAATAACTAGAGAAAAAAGAAAAATGGAAATAAAAACACACTCCGATTCGACGGAAAAATCGTCAACCTGAAACTAGCAGGCAAGGCAAAAATTGCTGACTGCAGGAAACGAAAGAACCGCGCCGACATAAAAACCGCAAAAGCCAAATAAAAATGCTGGCAGTGACGTGGCGGACACGGCATAAGCCAGAATCGGAGTCGACCGCTAACACTCTGATGGAATAGGCAGTCGAATTTGATGGCCAAGAGAAGGGCAGCAGTTGGAGAACAAAAAAGCGGTGCCACACTTTTTGACGCGAGCAAGCTAAACCTGAAATCCTAGCCCCGGTAACTGGGCAACTGGTATTTGGAGCCGCAGTTGGTTAGTCGGCGAAATGTAAATCAAAATTCAAACCAGGCAGCTGGCGAGCAATGGGTGTGAGCACCGACTCCGGCTACGGCTACGGCTACGGCTCTGGGTTCGTTCGTTGTTGGCAATCCGTTGACGTGGCCATGGATAAACCGCGCTCGCGTATAAATAAATATTTACAACTCGTTTGCCGCAGCCAAAAGCAAACTAAGCTGCCAAGGCTGCTCAAAACAGTGGCAGCAAACTGCGGCCAGCCACTGTGGCCCAGCCGGCGTTGGAGCGTTCAAGGACCTGCCCGCCAGTTGCCTGCTACCAGCTACCTGCGATCTGTGAGCTGTGAGCTGCTAGCTGTGAGTCGGCGACGATGCTTCAACACCTTGGCGGCTGCCGCGTTAACAATGCAAACTCATTGTCAGTTTTTCCTAGAAGGCGAAACGGGGGCCTGAAGTGCAGTTGTAGTTGTTGTTGTGTTGTGTTGTTTACGAACTTAATTTCTAAAGGAATTGGCTGCTTGATTATAAATAAAGCATCAGTTAATCGAATGCAGCTAAGGATGTACGTATAATAAACAAACTTGCGGGTAACAGCATTTTGTAAAGGGGTTTCAAAGTGAGCTCACTTTGCCATAGTGTTGAAAAGCTTTTTCGTCCTTGGAGAATATTTATAGGATATCTTTTTTATACTAGTTTCAAATTGCTCTGGAAGAAATGCAAACGTTCTAATGCAAAGATTCCTTCAATTTTATTTGTATTGTAGACTTTGCTTTAACTCGATTTAAAATAAATAATAAACTGAAATTAGACGCAACTTGACTCGTTTTTTTTTTTGCCATGTGGTTCAACGCCTGCTTAGCTGCTTTTAAAGCTTTTGCGGTTTGCAGTACATGGGCGAAATGCAGGCGGACGGAAATTGCTCATCATGAATTAAAGATGAATACGCGACGTAGTCGTTGCTGCCAACCCCTGGCAGTGGGCGTGGCAATGCCAACTACAATGACGAGGTGTAAGTGCAGAGCCCGTACGAGAGCCCCAAACAGGCTCCACTTCAAAGCGAAAGCGAGCCAAGGCGGCAAGGAGGAAAGGAGGCAGGGAGGGCTGCGGTGGGCGTGGCGTGCCAGATGGCCACCCAAGCGTGGCCAAACGCTCAGACGCTGTTTAATGTAAGGAAAAACGTAATCAAAATGCGACACTTTTTCAAACACTAGGGGCACAAAAACAATGAAAATTTCATTTCTTCACTTCGACGCATGCTGCGAACTTCTCTCAAATGGTTCGCACTCCTGCTTGCGTGTCATCCTGTGAACGTTGTTGAAATAAAAAAAAAAATAGTTCGTCAGCAGAGCACAATCCTTAAATAAACTATTTATTGTGCAATTATACGGCCAGGAATGAGCAACAGCATAAAAACCAAAAGCAAGCACAGGAATGAGAAGATGAATGAGAAACTCATGCTGAACACAATAAAATTTGTGTGAAATGTGCATATAAATTTAAAGTAGAACAAAGCAAAGCTGATTACAAGCTTTGACTAGATTTTACGTAGTTTATTTTGAATTGAAATGGGTTTGAAAACTATGAGCAGCTTTGCGAAAACCAACCCTTCATCGACCATTTTAAATAACTGGAATCTACAATAACAATTGTTAATTATTACCCGAAATATTTGCAAATGCCAAACGAAATGGGATAAAATTTTTGTGTTTTTATTAGTTTTTCCCTCTGCAAAGCCGCTTAAATAGTTAATGTTCTGTATTTCCGTACTTCTATTAGATGAATGGCATAAATTGCATTTTCCATTGCATACTTTGCTGCGCTCGAGTCAAACAAAACAGGAACATAATATAACTCGCGCCTCCCATGTAAATGTGACAGCCCGCATGCGAGCTATAAATATGTGTGTGTGTGTGTGTGTGTAAGAGTGTGTCTGTGTGTGTGCGAGTCTGTGAGTGTGAAATCACTGCGTGTTGAGGGTGGCTTTCAATGGAGAGCGACAGTGAGTTAAAGGCCAAAGTAGGCGCGCTACTTTACGAGCACATAAATAAAATAGAGCTGGGGGCTACAACTTGCCGTTATGATACTGGTACAATGCGACAACAAAGCAGTTCCAAAAAACAGAAAAGCCTTTAAAAAAAAAAAGAAATGTGAGAACTTGATAAATGTTTGCATAATAAAACCCAGTTATTGTTTAGCTGAGCCAGCAGTTCACTTTCTCAAAATTAACAAAAGCTAGTAAATTTTAAGAAAATGTATACTGTATATTCATAACAAACAGTTTAAAAACTCAAAGCCGAAAATACTCAAATCTATACCCAAAAATTATAAAATAACATTGAAGTTTTAAACAAAATACTACTAAACGAAAATTACTTTTTTTTGTTGTCAATTTCACGTTTTTTGGAACTGCTGTAAATGTCGCCTCATGCTTTTGCAGCAAATTTATTAAAGTCAGAAGAAATGAAAGTCAAAGCTGAAATGCATGCATAAGTCAGAGTCTGCACTAATCAAAAACATAAATTCACATAAAAATATCTTGGCGTTGGCGTTGGCGTTGGCGTCAGCGCAAATGTGGACACCTGCATATGTCCTTGATGTAAGGAAGCTAAAGTTGAAGGTTTATGAGCTGCACACAAAAATGGAAATTGTCCCAGCTGCCGTTGATGTTGTCATGGCTGTTGTGTAGGCTGTTGTGATGCCTATCATGTGTAGGTGTGTCTGTGTGTCTATGCCTGTGCCTTTGTGTGGGTGCAGACAACTAGGCACTTAGGTAGACTGCTCAAAGTGGGCCTAACTACGGCATAGGCAGCGGCAGCGGCAGTTGACAGTCGCCGTCTGTCCCGCTACTCGTAGTTCCAGTCCTAGTCCTAGTCGCAATCGCAGTCGCCTGCATATATGTGTATGTATGTATGTGTGTGTCTGTGCATGTATGCATGCACGTATTATAAGCATAACAACACTAAATGGCTGTTTATGCATGCACCCACACAGTCTCACACTCGCTGCAATTGAGTGCATACTTGGGTTAAAGTGCAGTTGACTGAGCCAATTTCCAGCAGAGAGACAGCAAACGGCTCAGCTCCACTTTATGGCTCATTTCCTAAATGGCATGCAGCTGACGTCATCGGGGACATCATGAACGTAAACGTAGACGAGGATGAGGACGAAGCAGAGGCAGAGACAGAGACAATGACAGAGTCAGAGTCAGAGGCGTTGGCCTAGCACAGACCATAAAAACAAATGTGCAATGCTCAAACAACAACAAATATCAGATAAAAAATAAACAAATTTAGCAAACTAACGTATTTCGCCTGGCGGGCGAACAACAAATATTTTAATTATATCACTGGGGGAAATGTGGTTAGCCTCTTTTTTCTATGAGACATTCAAGTTGTTTTGTTGTTGTATAATGTAGCATAAAGCTAAGCACATACATAATGCATATTGACCAAACGAAGACTGAAACATTGGCTAAGTTTTATGAATCTGGCATTCTGAATCGGACTTCTTGTAAAATGTAAAGAGTACAGGTTAGAAGATGGAAGCCAAACCTTTATTAAGGACGATGTTGGGCGTAAGCCATCCACAGGTCTTTCATCTACCTTTGTGCAATGACAACTCATTGACATAGTTGCTGCAGCCGTTTAACTGGCAGGCCAAGGATCTGCACTAGTTTTTGGCCATTTAGATCATAAAAGGAAGTCGAAAGCACTAAGCGTTTAACGCGCTCATTGCGTGTAATTCCAACCCATTGGATGCGCTCTATCCAATGTTCGAGTGTGCGGGTGTGCGAGTGTGTGCGAGTGTGTGTGTGTGTATCGACCGGTCGCAGCATGGCGCGTGTCATTTGAAATCATTGCGCAATTGACAGTCGGACATTTGAGCGGTTAATAGTAGGGCGGGCATCGCAAGGCAACTGCAACATGCTATTCGCACACACAATCGCACCACCCCCCACTCATGGCCCCCACCCATAATAACCCACTGGGGGGCTCGTCAATTGGGTTTCAGTCTAAACATTTGCTGTGAATTGGCATTCTTGTTTTCAATTTGATTTGCTGTGGCGCTGAGTGATTGTTTTCCAAGCCGAGCGACTGCAATTCGAGTGATTGCGTTGCGTCCTTAATGGGCCAGGATATCAGGGTCTGCCCCAATATAGGTACTTAAATATGTCAGCGCTGTGCTTGGTTGATTCAATTTGTTAAGGCAAACCAGACAGGCTTTAAAACGTATATTAAATACCGATCTAACTTGCAATACAAACAAGTAAGCTAATGATATTGACAACACATTATATGGGCCATAGACTAATTCTAATACTAGACTATCCGCTGTTCCGAGTCTGCAACTAGTTAGTTGGGATAGTACATATTAAAAGCTTTGAATACTTTTAAAAAAGCTCCTCAGTTTTACATGTGACTTTCCTTGCCGCTGTAATGAGCTGTGATACAAATGGATTTTAATTCTATAGTGAAGCCATAGCAATCAGCAATATGGCATCCATTTTCCTAGCAATTTGTGTACTTTTGTATTCATATTCGTATATAGCTGTGTTTCTTTGTCGATGTTCGTTTCAGCCATTCGAAGCGTGGAAAACCCAACAATGGCTAACAAAGGAACCAACAACTGCATTAGCCATGGCAGCCAGCAAAGCAGCCAAGCTAACGACTTAATAAATGATAATCATATTTTTCATTATACGAGCACTCTCACACACACACACATACACACATATATATATCAAGCCAGAGCAACAACAAGAGATTGCCTGAAACACGACTTATATGCGTCAAGCACGCAAATCGGTTATTATAATGCATACTATATGCCATATATATACAAACACACACACACACAAACATAAATCGCGTATTGTACTTAGTGCATTAGTTGGCTGTGTGTTGCTGGGCCGCTGATAATGTCGGTTTCAGTACTACCATCAACGACTCTGTGTCTGTGCCCGAGATAAGAGCCAACCCATTTGTACTAAATAACTCGACAGTAATAACAATAACAACAACAACATCACCAATGAATGCCCCACAAAATAACAAACAAAACAGCCTATTAGTTATTGTTGTTTGATTTGTAAAGTGTTTGTCATTTGTTAAATAAATTGATGGCCATTGCGGTTATTGGCAAATAAAGCGGCACAGAAATTATCATTGTGAATGGCCTACAGGAAAATTTCTATAAAAAATCCAAATAAACTGAAAATAAGCTGTTAACGAGTATTAAATGCGCTCTTAAATTTAGTTCACTGAATTCAATATGAATATGGTCAAAAATATGTCAATAGCTTAAATAGTTGATTTGTCAAAAGCTCCAATTAATTTTGACTTTTAAATTGTTCCTAAATATTTATAGACTTATATAACGTTATCTGTCTTTGATCAAATGTCTTAACTGGAAATCGGATCTGACGGGATATTCGGTAAATATTCCCTGTAGTATTATAGTGCTAATTGAGCAACGACCTTAATATACCCTATTCAAGTGAAGAAAAAAACATTCCCAATGCCAATTTGATTTGTTTATCTATAGGAATTGCGACGGAAGCGGTTTGAGAAGATGAAAAATCAATTGATTTATGTATGACCTAGGTGTCTTTTAAGAGCCTTCAATATTTACATATATTACAAATTTGAACTTAAATTTTTAGCCCAGTAAATACGCTGACAGATTGTCAATGAGGGTTGCGGGATTCAAAAAACTGTCAGCAAATCCTAGTGAATTTGAAGAGTGCGGGACCCCAAAACAACAATCAGCAGCTGTCAGAGCTGTGAGAGTTGAGACCTCAGTGCCAAAAACGAGACCGAAAAACAAAACAGCAAAAAAAAAATGGGAACTGGAAAGAAATGACATTGACATTTTGAATAATGACGCAGCAGCAACTGAAGTTTCATACCAATAGTCGAAAAATACCAGAACCAGAACCAAGAACTCCAGCAGCGCTGCGCCTGAAACAGCAGGATACAGCTAAAAGCCCACGCCATTGTCCCCAACGCTTATCCGAGCTTGATGACAGAGATTAGGCAGCAGCTTTCAACTGAGCAGAGCAGAAGAACTGAGAGAGATAGGGATAGAGGGAGAGAGAGAGAGAGAGAGCTGGAACTGGGAGGACAAGTGCGTGCCGCTTGGCGCTTGGCGCCAATTCAAATCCTAATGAATAATGTCAAGGTGTTGTCAAGTGCATTTCAGACTAACATCATTAGATGGCAATGCAAAAAGCCAAAGCCGAGGCCAAAGCCAAGCGAAGCCAAGCCAGAAAGCCACGTGGCCCCAAAGCGAGCCGATAACGTAGCTCAGCACATTAAATGGCTAAGTGGACAACAACGACAAGGACAAGGAGAACACTGCCAAGTGGCCATAATCACAGAGGTGCAATTTGAATAAAGAGCACAACACTTGAAGCAGCCGAGTGAAATTGCACGCTGCTTCAACTTGAAAATGAAGTAGATGAGGGGGAGTGGGGTGGTTAAACGGGAGTGGGGGTGGTGGTGGGGGCGGGTGCAACTGCAGTGCCATCAACAATAATAAATTTTGCGCACAAAGTGCCAAGTGCAAAATGTAGACAAAAACAACAATGCAATGCGGCTGAGAAAATAGTTGGAAAAACTAAAATTAAACTTGCACCCAGACTGAGATGCGATCCGTTTTTTTTTTTTGTTTAATATAATTTTCATTTTTCTTCTTGCCACGCCCAGTCTTTGCGAACTGAAGGTGGGACGCACTGGCTCTGGCTCTGGCTCTGGCTCAGTGGGGGCGAAGTGTCTGCGTTGCTTTGAGTGTTGAAAAAACAACTTGAGATTGTAATTAGTTTTTGTTGCTGGCGGGTTTTAGCTGCAGCCCAAAAAGGAAACTTTCAAATTGAACCGGCAAGCTGCCCCCCGGTCTCTAGTCCCATTCCCTCCCTTCGTCCCCAGTCCCTCTGCTGCCCACGCAAAACAAAATATTTTGCGGTTTCAACTTTTATAACGCCGCCTGCCGCCAAATTGCAAATATGTCTGTGAGAAATCTCATTAAGCATACGAAATGTGCTACAGAGGCGACAAAAGCGAAAAAGCGAGCAATATTAAAAAGAGAGAGAAAGAGAGAGAGGGAGATGGAGAGAGCGCGGAAAATATATATAAATTACGAATGTCATTTCAGTGCAAAAAAGAAGAAGAAAAATTCTGTTTTTCTGCTATGTGCCACGCCTTAAAGCAAATGCTTGGCTGCCATTTTGAAACTCGCAACAGGTAGAACCTAGACCCTAAGTAGACCAGCAGTGGGTCAAGTTTGAGTGGAGTTGCGGCCAGTGTTGGCAGTGGCACAGTTCTCTTCGTTTTTCTCTTCCGCTATACCTGTGCTCATCGAGGTTAGCCAGTGTGGGTCAAGTGGTGTCCTGCGCCTGGCGAGGGGCTAACGAGCAGCTTGGGGGCGTGGCCAGGACGTTTGCCTGAAAATGAAGCTTATAATATGCGTAATTTGGCCGCATACTTAACTCAGTCTCGCATCTACAGTAAACACAAGTTAAATAGCACATTTGCTGTTGTTCTTATTAGCACTGATGGCTCCCTAGAAAAATGGTAATAAAACCAAATCACCAACTTCACGGTCCAAATTCTAGTTAATTCAAATTCACATTTGTCTGTTTGCAAACGATTTTTTTATGTTTTTGGCGGATATTTTATAAATTGCATTTAAGTTATAGTGCAATTGTGAATGTGTTACAAAATTTAAATTTTCAGGGTGGATTAAAATACCCTGTACACATTGTAAGAAGTGTATTATACAGTTGTGGCAATTGGACAATCACTAATAAATTCAATTCGAGCACTCCCGATTCCCAAGAACTTACATACTTCTCTATTATTATTGTCTCAAATTCAATTTGCAGCAAATTTCCTATTTGTGGTCCCGGACTTTTCACATAGACTAAGTTATGAAAAATAACTTTTAATTCAACAGTTTTTCTCCCATTTTCTACCTTTTTGGGCAGAATTTTGCAAAATGCCATCGCTAAATGCACTGTGAAAAGTTTTGTTTTTGTTTGAGCTGAACAACCACATTTAATACAGTTCACACTGTGAGTTGGCAATGAACTTTTAAGCAACAGGTTCAGGATTTGCTAACTTTAAACAAATTTGCCCAGAGATAGCTGCTAATTCGAACTTAATGTATTACGTACACATTTAAGTACCATAACTCTTAATCTATTCAATCTGCGTTCTTTCTTCTTTTAAGTTAAAACTTTAATCACATTCCATTTGTTCAAGCATCTCTTTCAACGCTTTAGACATTCCCGTTGTGGCGCTTGCATCCCTTTGTCTTTTCTGTCATTTGCCTCAAGTATTGCAATGAATGGTGCTCCCTGCTCCCACAACCTTTAACACACACACGCACACACACGCACACACACACACGCACACACATTTGTTGAGTGACCCGCGTAACTGAGAAATGGAATCTGGCGTATCTGCGCCGCATAACCATGCCATATCTGAGACATATCTGTGCTGCCAGACCACGCAGTAACCAGAAGCTTTCAGGAGTCGCACTCACACACGCACGCTGACACACCCACACACACACACACTCACACACATACAAAGAGCTCATATCTTAGCGTGTACATTTTCAATTGTCTATGTGTCTATCTGTCTGTCCGTCTGTCTGTCTGTCTGTCTGTCTGTGGGTCTGTGGGTCTGTCTGCCGGCTTGACTGTTTGCCCGTCTGTACAGCTTCTTTCGCTCCGCGTAACCTCAATGTGTTGCAAACACATCAGCAACAGCATCTGATTCAGGACTCGTCCTTGGCAACACACGCGCTCTCTAGCCTGGAGCTTCTATGGGAACGAGTCCTGGCCCCCCAGCACAGCTGGCGTCTCTTTCCATTCCATTTCAGCCCATTCAGAGTCAGCAGCTTTAGTCGCATTACAGTTGCGCTTAAAAGGTTAAAACGTTGTGACTTTGAGGGCCAGCGACGGCGATGGCGCTGGCAATGGCGAAAACGATGGCTAAAGCGTCCCTTAAATCTAAAGTCTAATGAAAGCGACTTTCGCAAATAATGTAATCCGCCATCATTATATCCTCGAAAGACTGTAATTTTGTAAGGTATTGTAGCTGGCATACTAAGCTTAAGCTTATATGGCCGGATCGAAGCACTAGCTTTCTCCTGTAGGAACAATCAGTCCGTTCTGCAAACTTGGAAGTGCAAGCGTATGCAATATTCGAAAATATGCACTCTTGTTTTTCTGCGTTTTGAAAAAGGGCTGAATGGTTGTGAATTCAGCCAGTTTGTTTAATTTTGTAATTGTAAAATTACAAACTCAAACAGTTTTAATACTTGCGGGAAGCTTTTGATATCCATCAAAATGTCATTCCAAGCAAATTTACTTTCGAAAAAGAATGCGAAATTTTATTTGAAATGTCGAAGAGAATTAAATTAGCCACTAAGTAAAATGTGTTGCTAGCTAATTCGACTGACCATAACGTTAACGTTAACTAGTTAATGTAAAGCTAATGCCATAACCTTATCAAAACTTGGCAGACTTTCAAAAGCAATGTCATTTTGAACGTGGTTTCGCATCTGTATTAATACTGCATTTATATTAAGACACACAGTGTTTCCAGTTTACTCCTAAATTTCATATTAAATTATACAAAATTAAAGAGAGTCCCCAACTTTTCTCCATCTACAATTGTTTTAATGGTACATATGTATGTATAACTGAAGTTTTCCTTCCATCAAATAAAAGTGCCAGCAAATTATAGCCCGCAATCTGTCCCCTCCGCACTTGGGTACGAATTGCATTGAATTGACTCATGACATTCACCAAATAATTATTTATTCTCAGCTCAGCTCATTATTATTAGATTTAATCATTAAAAATTGCACTAATGAGCAGCGCACAAGATGATTGGTATAGATCTATTTTCTTGAAAAATGCTGTCGATGCAATCATTTTATGCCTTAATGGTTGCCAAATAGGCTGCTTCATCTGTGGACTTTAACCATTAGTTAAGAATTTAGTTGAATTGGAACTCGTCTTATGGAACCATTAATTTTAACTTCTTGGAGTCACAAACGGCCACTTGTACACCTGGTGCAAAGTTGAGATAACTGAAGGTATGCCAATATAAATTAAGTAGGGTATACTATTATTTTATACTTAACGTGAAAGTGCAATAAAATATCAATAGAACCAACTCTCTTCTAATAAAATTAATGACGAGTGGACAGTTTGGACACACATGGATTATGTTTACATTCATTGTTTGTCAACTATAAAAATCTTACACTTAATAGGTGCGAAGTGGCAGCTCCATTTAATAAATAACAATTTACAGGTATGTTCTATACTTTATTTGTTGTCAAAACACAAAGTTAATGGGATAAGCAATTGAAATTTATTTGCTTTAGCTTGACCTATTAATTTGGAAAGCAACGATTTGCATAGTTATATTTAAATATTTACCGTAGGCAATGATGTCAGCAACTAATTTGTTGTCTCTTTACTAATCTTTGTAAGCGTTGATATTCTTTTATTGATTTATTCTAATTCAGTATAAGCCAATATAGACGGTGTTAAAGAGGAAGCAACATAATGACAACATATTATATTTATATCACTACGGTAATGATGTATGTATAAACGATGATCATGTATAATCAATGAAAGTGATACGTTCATAGTAATAAATAGGAATGTTATAGTGAGACGTAGCCGACTTAGCGATTCTCTGATGCGAGTATGATAACAGATTAGAACAGGTGGATTTAATATTCGTAGGCTGCAAACTTCAGCGACTTTTCGACTGTAATATTATATATATAGACTTTTGGGATTTTCACTAGATTTCCTCTAGTAGTTGACATTTTGTGCCGAGCGGGTAAGAAGGAGTATATAATCAAAAGAAGCATTGTCCATGCGAACATACCGCTCAATATCAATATACACTTTTCGATTTTGCGGACAGTGTATGAGAAAATAATACAACGGTAATCGAGTTACACTAACGGGCATCAGAAATAACTATGTTCGCACTTTAAATCTTTTGCTACACAGTGCACAGTGCACTGTAACATAACATGTATTACCGCTGACTGTAAAGAGACACTTCCAATTACATACTTGTATGCGTAAGTTCACGAACGTGGTGATATAAATTACCGACGACGTATAATGAAGAGAGAACAAGTATTTAGCAGGTGTACATTCAACATCGTACATTGACCGCTTTAGAAATTTATACTCTTGAGCCAGTAGTGGCTGCTGGCTGGCTGGCTGGCTGCTTTTTGGTTGCTGGGTACAGAAGCAACACAAACAAGTTTGAGTTGCGTGGTGGAGAGATTCTGGCAGCGAACAAGTTGTGGAGGGTTCAAATGCAGATCGTCCACTTTGTGCGTTATAAGAACGCTCTCTTTAATGTGCTCTCTTCTGTGAAATTGCTCTTATGGTATGGTATGTTGCTTGTTGTATGTTGTCTCATGTCTCATGTGCGTGCAGAGTTTGCCATATGACGACTGATCTTGTTTTTCTACTGTTGGATATTCAACTTCTTTCTTCTGGCGTCTTTCGTCTTGTGGCGCGACGCATTCCTCAAGAGCAGCACAGTAAGTTGGGTCTGGAGAACTTTTTTATCTAACTTTCATAACAAGTAACTTTGCTGCAGGAAAAACTTTAGTTCTGCTTCAACCATTGAATCGATAAGTTCGGCTTTCTGTTTCTGGATTTTTCAAGAAAAAGTGAGATATTTTTGTGATCGTCCTCGTTGTTAGTGATTAAACAATTATATTCAGAAAATTAAGGAATTTATTAAACTATTAACTTAGAAAATTAAGATATTGAAAACAAAAACACGATCAATTTATATAAAGTTAAGATATAAAGGTGCAGCGAACGCGTAATTGAGTTATAATTACAACAAAACTGTACAAGTTGGTATATTAATTAATAATTATTGAACAAATAGTTCATTTCACATCTACATTTCTTATTTATCAATGTTATAAACATATATTAAGTTCAAATGATTTATTCACATTGCCAATTAATTGCTCTTTTCGATCAAAGTATACATATGTGCAGATATTTATATGTGAGATGACAGCTTCAGAGAACAAGTCATGCGGCTGCAGTCGGAAGTTGCCGACCAAGTAATACTCTGTTACTAATATAATATTAGCCATTAGCAGGTGAATCGAATATTTTGATTGAGATTGAAGTTGTTATGGGCAAAAAGTGGATATGCATCACAATATATTATAAGTTTGGGGAGCCAAATATCAATGGACAGTGCGTATGCGTGAATACACACTTGTTCGTATTCGACAACAGTGTATACTAAACCATTACCCTTACTTGACAGCTTAAGAAAAAAGCATTGCACTGACTGAAGAATGACTAAGAAAAATCAGAAGAAAAAACAATGTTAACCGGTTTGTTCGAACCGCAGCGACAACGGACTCGGACTGCTATTGGTGCTACATAAATGTGGCAAAGAAAGAATCTGTAGACACTAAACTGTAAGAGTGCAGCAGAAAAACTAGCAGTTAGCAGTTAGCAGTTAAGCAAACCGCTAAGACTTTAATACGTATGTATAAAAACCAAACATCTACCGTCAAAACATTAGCAAACGGTAGCGCGTCAAATTCCACTATAACATTAAGATTGATGGACGATCTGACAAATTCAAATGTATTCTAATATGCAAGTCAATATTTAATGACCAAATTATGATAGATTTGAAAACAGCCAAGTGTCGTCGATCCCGTTGGTTGTCATCGTCTGCAAAATACCGCAAATCCAAAATGTATATGCTGAATAAATTCAATTGAAGTACACTTAAATATGTAAATGAATACACTTGTTAATGGGTACAGGGTACGAAATTGGGTTTTACAATTTGTAGTTAGGTCTATCGCGTGATGTCATTTCAAAGTCCACAAAAGCCGCAGCCAAAATCAATACAGCCAAAAAAAAATATATATATATATAAATAACAAAATACCAACAAGAGAACTTTCTCCATTCTGCATGCTGCGAGGTCGACTGATTTTATTCATTCACTCGATTTTGTGTGTCATGATGTGTTTAGGTTTTAAATAGGCGTTTGTCAAGCAATTCTATGAGTTTTACCGCTGTAGTTCGAATAAGAATATAAAAGCTGTTATTATTATCTTTTCTGTTACCTTAGGTGTTAGTGATTAATTAGAATGCTAATTTATGGCCGGAATTGGAGAAAGAAAATGCTCAGGCCAGCCCCCCGTTACTAAAAATGCTGACCCACATTGATTTAGCCATTAAATACGTTATTTTGAAAGTTCCAACCCATTTTTATGTGTGAATGTGTACACATATTAGCTTAGTATAACGATTTCTAAATGAATACATACTGGACCATTTAGAGAAATAATTTGGAAATACTTAATATTTAAATTATAAGAAAGTAATTTCCATATTCGCACTAGTAATTGCTGTTTTCAAACTTGCTAATTGAAGAATATGGATCAAAGTGATAAATACGTCTTGACACAATTCCTATATTAATTGTAGACGACTTGTTGCTCATGTTAACAACAGTCTTAGCTAAACCAATACCAATACCAATATCAATACCAATTCCACTACCAATACCCATACGATCAATGGCATACTTAGAGCAGTGACATCCCCTCTTGCCATGTTGGGACCCGTTTCCTTGTGGCTTCGCTTAATAGTATATTTTATGCAACCACCAAGATATCAGCAGAAGAATTTCTCCTAATGGCAACGACCACATCACTTTATAATAATTGACCTGGTTATTTTGTGGGTTTCTAAGCATCGCAGATAAGCAGATGACCACCTTTAAAAGTGGTTGTGAAACGGAACAAGTGAACCTTCTCTCTGCATCACATTTCGTGTGCTCTTCACGAGCATTTTAATGACTGCAATAAAGTGAGATATTTGCATTTGCTTTGAAATTGTTCTACATTATTCATATGCCGGCTTATCTATATGATAATAAATGAACATTTTAATAATAATACAGCTTAAGACAACTTATCTTCACTAACAAATCAAATACACCTGGGGCAGAGAGATGCAGTTTTAGGAAGCCGGTTTATTTCGGTGAAAATAGCGGTAGGTGTGCATCGCAAGTTTGAGTCCAACTTTGAGTCGGCGTGTATCCAATACCGTTGCTTTAAGTTGAAGTTGCGTTGCCAATGAAGATTAAAGTGCATGCACCGTACAAAATTGCAGCTCATATTTAAGATCTCTTAATGTCTACGTAAACATATGTTTATACTAACGGTTTTGAATGAGAAACTAAATTGAAATCGATATTTTTCAAGTGTATGATATTCGTTAGAATTGTTGTTGAATGGAATTGGCAAACAAATTGGCTGATATCAGCTAAACTTATAATACAGGACATTACAATTGAGAAAGAGCAATCCAGATTCTGAGTGTGAACAATGAATGCAAATTTACAAATTTACGAATTTAATTTGATATATTTACTAAGTAAATATCCGTTGGCAATTCAGGCATTATTTTTCCCAAATTCCTCAGGCTATTCGATGCAACTGATAGTTATATTTAATTACATTTAATTACAAGAATGCTGGAAGATAAATATCACAAAGAATTTAATTGAAACCATAATTTTTTACTGTGTGGCTTTCTGGCCGCGGGCCTCGAATTTTTCTTCTTGTGTCAGCAGCTGCAGCATGCGATTTTAATGTATGGCTTGCATGATGCACCACGCTATATACATACATACATACATATATACATACATATTTATACCTACTTGTATTTGTATGTATTCATACGCACACACACAGAATCTGAGGAAAATTCACTGTTAGAATAACAAGTTTTTCGACCTGTGAGTTCTATTTTTAGTGAATACTATGCGCGGTAGTTTTTACTAGTCAGTGACCAGTCGTCACGCTTGGAAAACGCTGCTAATTGGATGTGAGACGGGCTAAGGCAACCAAAAGAAAATTCATTCAATGCATATGTATGTATGTATGTATAGATTATTTCTTATTAGTATTCAGCATTATGTATGTATGTATGTATGTATGTATGTATGTACGTTGGTGTCTTGCTTTGTTGCTCAAAAATCAATTTTAAGTCGGATATGCTTTGGACACCTGCAATATCAAAGCCAAATCAGCTTTAAATGTTATGGTTTATGGGCAACTTTCGAGGAAGTGAAATTAAACGACCAGCCCACAGATTTTTCGTCTGATACTATTATGACGCTCTTTCTAAGTATCTTTAACACAGAAAATAAAAAATAAGAAACAAGTTTAGAGCGCGACATGTTCCCATTGTAATAACAGCTTAAGACATGTGGTTAAAAGCCCTCTTGATTGTAATCTCAAAATCGTGGCAACAAACTTTGGTTATATCTTTTAGGAAGTCATCCAGCTGAGATAATGATTGTTGCGAATTTCAGGGGCGGTAGGCGTGGCTTTTTTGTAAGCCAATCCCGAAGTTATGAATTCACCATCTTGTAATACACTAAAGTTGTACATATGTTACAGGGTATATATTTGTTAGTCGAGCAGTCTCTGCAAGGCGAACCCAAAAGGTCACAACCTTTTTATTATCTTTACTTCCCAACTAAGTATCTAGCATAAATGCTGGCCATTAACTTAGCAGTCGCTACACAATTTTACTCAGCTAACCAGAACAAAAGGCAGGTCACTCACTCCCCCATGGGGTAATTGACTTGCCTCGTAGTCACCCGTCCATGAGAACAGCAACAGTGGTTGGGTGGTGCAGTGGTGCTGTAATGAAATAGTTAATTTCATACTGCACAACGGAATAGTCTTATCAATTATTACGCAAGTTGGACTCTGCAGTGGAAATGATTAGAAAATCGGTTTGAAACACTTGCAAATTCAAATTCAACTGACCACTACTTGCAAAATACACAGATTTGATACTGAGGATGAAAACAGGTGTATATCTCTATCAATATGTTACAATTTCTATAAATTGTATGCATAAGTAAAAGCTGTGAGTTTTTGATTATGAACTTCTGAGATACAAGCTGAAAAGGTGGTTAGCCGAGCGTAATAAAAAAGTTTAATTTTCTTTGTACATTATGTTTAATTATGTTTTAGACAATTTACAAACATATTTTTCTTTTCTTAGAGCCAACAACTGTATAGTCGTAATAGTTTATGGACCATACTTCAAGATGTTCTACCAGTACTTTGCAGTAGCAATTTTAATGCTGTGTGTGGCTCAGGCACAAGAGTCAGCCACAGTGGCCAACAGCAGCCCTGATACATCTGAGCAGAGCGAACAAACGACTATAACTGCAATGCCAACGGTAACCGAAATAACAACAGAACTTAACCCGACAGTTGACATTCAAGTAGTTCCTGCCACTGAGACTGAGAACCGGAACTCGGCTTTTGATCTCTCGGCTGCCGCAGATTTTGACTCTAAAGAGGCGCTCTGTGATTCGGATGTCGTCGGCTTTGAGATTGTAACTGGGTAAGTAAAAATTACAATATATATATATAATTTGATATTGAGATCTGATTTTAATCATTATCTGCCAAATAGCAATTCTTAAATGATTTGTTTGTACAATTACTTTCTTTTCTAGCTATGTCTTTTCGGCACCTGGCAGACTCTTGGAATCTCTGCCTGGCACCCTAATGTTGACCGACTGTCTGAACATTTGCCTTAATAACAAATCCTGTCAGTCCGTAAACTACGAGACTGGCCTGTGCGTTCTCTTCTCAGCTCATGCTGATCAACTGCCAGGTAATTAGTAGCTCTAATGCAGCGTGCAACAAATCATGAGTTCTTATCATACAATTAGCTTAACAACGATTATACATTAATTTATTCCATAGGCGCCTTAACGAAATCACAATTTCCTGTCTTTACCATCTATGCGCAAAAGTCTTGCCTGTCCGCAAAGCCTTGCTCACGTGCCTGGTATGTCGATCGTGTGCAAAATTATATGTTAAAGTCGGAAGTTAAACGCAGCGTATCGGTTGCCTCACGCCGAGAGTGTTTCGAGCTGTGCCTGAGCGAGAAGGAGTTTACATGCAGGTAATGCAAGGTTTCAACTACTTATTAAGCATTATCGATGCCTTCCCCTATTCTCTGAATATTGATTTGAGTCCCGCTTCTTGAGAATACTTCGGAGCTACTGAGAGCTAGACTCGCATAATTTGTGTAATTATACAAGTTATATGAGCACTGACTGGAGCACTCAAGCTGCTTGATTATGAAACTTCAACGCAATATAACTTCTCTATCTATTGAAAGGGGGTTCGAATCCCAGATCTAATCTATGCATATCCATTTCAAACGTCTGCCAGATCTGCAAACTATCAGAGAGAATCAGGTGCCTGTGAACTGAGTGAAATGGATCGATCCACGTTAGCTGGAACAAATGCATTCCAGGCCAAGGAAGGAAGCGATTATCTTGAGAATCATTGCATTGAAGAGCCAAATAAGTTATGTGAATTCAAGCGTTTGACTGGTCGCATACTGAAGACTGTCGACTCGGTGTATCAGGAAGTGAGCAGTATTGATGAGTGCCGTGAACTCTGTCTAAATTCTCCCTATAGGTGAGCATTCACATTCGAGTCTTTTACGTATTTGCAACGCCGATTTCTCTATCTCTACTTAGATGCCACTCTTACGACTATAACGATACGGGCGATATGGTCTGTCGTCTTTCACATCACAGCCGGGCAACGCTGACAGACGTTCAAGATCCCTATTTGGAGGTGCCTGAGGCGTCGACATACGAACTGGCCTCCTGCTACAATGTGACCATCGAGTGCGGAGGCGGAGATATGTTGGCGAGAATACGCACCTCGAAGCTCTTCAGTGGCAAGGTCTATGCAAAGGGCTCGCCAAGGTCCTGCGCGATTGATGTGAGGAGTGCTCTGGACTTTGAGTTGCGCATGAACTATCACGACCTCGAGTGCAATGTGCGCCAGAGCCATGCGGGTCGTTATGTCAATGACATTATTATACAGCATCACGACATGATTGTCACCTCTTCCGACTTGGGCTTGGCCCTGGCCTGCCAATACGATCTGAGCAACAAGTCAGTCAGCAACGGTGTCAACCTGGATGTCCGTGGCGATTTGCAGCCAGCTTTGTCTGAGGAAGTCATTGTTGACTCGCCGAATGTTATTATGCGTATCACTTCACGCGACGGCTCTGATATGATGCGCTCAGCTGAAGTGGGAGATCCGCTGGCATTGAAGTTCCAAATCATGGATGAGCAAAGCCCCTACGAGATTTTCGTTCGCGAGCTGGTCGCTTTGGATGGCGTGGACAGTTCGGAGATAACGCTGATCGACTCAAATGGCTGCCCCACAGATCACTTCATTATGGGTCCGATCTTTAAGAGCTCTACCACCGGCAAGGTGCTGCTCTCCAACTTCGACGCTTTCAAGTTTCCCTCCAGTGAGATGGTGCAGTTCCGTGCCTTGATCACACCCTGCATGCCCAGCTGCGAACCGGTCCAATGCGACCAAGAAGACACCAGTGGCGAATACCGATCTTTGCTCTCGTATGGCCGCAAGCGTAGATCATTAAATTCAACACGTGAGCGATGCTTAATGATGTCAATGGCTTGGAAGCGGTCTTACTTTGTTATTTTGGTTTCTCATTAGGTACTTTCGATGTGCGTCAGAAGCGCAAGGTCAACAGACCTGAGGAAATGCTACTCGTACAGTCAATTCAGATAACTGACAAGTTCGGCTTTGATAAGCAGCAGAGTCGTAAGTCGAGCATCGGTGATTACTCTGAGGATAACGAAACAGATTTTACAAATGCCGATCCAGGACACGGTTTCTGTGTGAATGCCATTGGTGAGTACTTTCAAAAGCCTGGGTAAATATTTAATTATAAATAATAACATTACCACCTGTGGTTGAAAATGAACACTTGTGATGCTTATCTATAATTATGTGTTCATTTTGATGCACATTGAATTGAATTAAATTTTCTGATGCTTATCTCTTATTTTTGTAGGCCTCATCACTGCAGCCACATTTTTCCTACTCACTCAATTGGCTATTATTGGCATTTGGACTGTCTGCTATCAGCGCCGGCAGAAACTCCAGTCGTACCAGCACTCATATTAGGCTCGTCAGTTTTGTTTGCCCTTAAATCGAACAAGTAAATTTCAAACAGGTGCAAACAACAATTACCGAATGCATACTTATGTAGTTGCCCTCGAAATTTGTCTTGTCTAGTCAGTGCTCGATTTGGGTTTAAAAAATAACGTATATATCGTGGATTGTTGGTTAATGGATACTAATATTTCAATACTATTTATTTATTTATCTCTTGCGTACTTTACTTTACTTTACTTTACATTACATTACATTACTTTACCATTGCTTTCCACACTTATAAAGGTAGTTTGACTGTTGTATTGAACTGCCTTTGTGACTTCGGAAATAGGTTTTTAGTTAGCTAACATTTGTTAGTAATGTTAAACAGATGTTTATGACTTTCTCTTATTTATCGATTAGCTTAGACAAATGAAGAATTAATCCTTAAGTTTAATTGCGTAAAGCATCACATCATCAAGGCATCATATTATATACATATATGTATATATACATATTATTGCCGATATATGTAATTAATTTAATCAAAATAAAAATTCTCTGAACCAATAAAATGACAAGAATTTTACTGAAATAGAGATAATTGTTGTAAGTTCGGACACTATACATAAGTATCAAAGTTTTCATAATTTTAAACAGAACAATGAATCACCACAGAGTTTATTTCATGGCGGCAATACTAATTGTGACACACAGGCGAGCTTTTTGGCAACAAACTGAATGAAAAAGTTTCGACTGGCTGTATGTTTTTAAACTCTGATGTTTTTTACGGCTAGCCGCATTCCATACATCGCAAAGTTTTTGCGCATCCACAACCAGACTGTTGTTTCAAGTATAATTCAGAGCTGAAACATATCGCGTATACGCCGCCATGGCTCGCATATAGAAATGCCCTGCTTATTGGCCTGAGCACCAGTGTTGTTAGCCTATTTCTAGGCGCTGATTAGGCTGCTTATTGTTGGCCGAGGCTCGTCGGCTGCTAGCTGCTGGCTGCCAGTCAAGTTGAGCATGGCGTATACGTGATGCTATGATAATCATGCTTCTTTACAATAAATCTCAACTGAGGACTTCAAGTGTTGTGAAGTGTTAGCCGAGCACATCTCTGATGATTTATTTAATGCGTAATCTCTGCCAACGCCTGCCTGACAACGGCAACAACACCAACACCAAACAGCAACAATATCATTATAATGATCATTATGTTAGAAGCACCTCAGATTATTATTATTATTATTATTATTTCGCAGTCAAGTGCTTTGTTTGGCACTCGCTACAAGAACAAAATAAATCAATTAATTGCGGATCTTAGCAACGAGCTGCAAAGTTTTTGAGTTGAGACGCCATAGTTGGCCAAAATTTTCAGTCACGTAATTAACTTAGCCAGGACATCAATCAACAGCGAAAGCTGAGCCAATACTCTGACGACAGACACAGACACAGCTATAGAGATACAACTACAGCCGAAGCGAGAGCATTTGAGCGGATAAACATAAATCTGTAAAGTATAGCATAGTACCTCGACCTCAGCGTTTGAGGCTGTGTTGGGTGGCTTCAGTTTGGGGGTTTGGTTTTTACAAAGGTTGCTGTGAGTATTATTGCGCTTGTCATTATCATTAGAATGCTGTCAAAGCGCTCCGGCTACAATAACAAGAACAAAGCACAGATGCGTCAATGTATATACACACATACATACATACTTACATGTACATTTGTGTCTATGGATACACACAAACACAAAGGCACACACACACAAAGACACAGACACAAAGGCACACACAGGAGGTAGGCGGGGACAAGTGTGACAGCTAGCTGCTAAACGCTTGAGGACATAAATATTGATTGATTGTTGTCAGACAAAGTTGTTGTCGTTGTCGTTGTCGTTGTTGCGTACTTTGTGGGGCTTGAGCAGGTAGCTGTCTGAGGTGTCAACTTTGTGGCTGCTGCCCAACCAATAAGGACAACAACAAGAGCATCTAAGCGCAGCTCTGATGCTCTATAGTAAAACAAAGGAATTAATAACATAAGCTGCTTACAGTTCTAATAAATTATTCATTTTAAAATTACGTTAAATTTGTTACACTTTCACACTTTACTAAGATGTCGAATCAGGAAAAGAAAATTAATTAGTTATAAGCCCGAATCTGCAGATAGAAAGTTTGCATTGCTGCTGCATATGGTAAAGGAGTCCGATCCGGCTGAGTCTGACCTTTGGACTGAATATAGTCAAAGTTTCATTGAATTGGGACACTCAGAGAGAGATAGAGAGAAAGAGAGAGAGAGAGAGAGAGACTCAGCTTGTAGACCTAATCAAGAGTGATCAATGCGAATCCCAGTTCGTGACAAATCTAAAAAAAAAACCTGCAAGGGTATACAAAAATATCATATGCAGGGAAAGCTGTTTGCCTTGCTGCCTAGTTATTATTCATATATACATGCATACATATATGCTTGACTACATAGATTGTATGTAGTATATCCAGTGATAAGCGTGCAAATTGCGTTTGTGGCACTCAGTTGATGTTGCCACATAGGCGCTGCAATCATAAATCATGTCATAAATTGTCCATATAAATCGACTAAAAATAGACGACGATAGAGGAGCATGGGAACAGAGACCCTTCTTCAAGCAGGCATAATAAATTCTTTATCGACATGGAGCTCCTCGCTGCTCTCTGCTCGCACTGTTAGCTTATGCCACAACAGGACTTAAATGCAATCGAATTGAAAATCAGACCGATGAAGACATTTTGGACTTAAATGCGAGCAAAAGCAAGCGAACTGCGGTGAACCAGCGTACATTCACACTCACACTTACATTCACACTCACACTCACACTCATACTCTCGCATTCGCATTCACAGCGATGCCCTTTGTTGCATTAGCAGTCAGAAAAGTGTAAAAAAATAATATTAGAAGAAAGAAAATAAAAAGCGAACCGTTTCAATGCGATTTACATTTTCCAGCTATTGAGCATTTTGCTCGCTTTTAAAGCGAGAATCAGCAAGAGCAGCAGCAGCAAAAAAGTGAAGTCAGCAAGTCCCCGGCCTTGTAACAGGTCCTCGCTCTGGTGCTGTTTCTGCCCAGTGACAAGGACCAAGGACCAAAGACCATGGCAAAAAATGTAAAAACTATTAAGCGGCATTAGCCGCGCATTGCGCTTGGTATTTGTGTGTCGTGGTCCTGCTGTTAAGTCCACTTCTCATCCCGTTTCCTTCTCATCGAGCTGCTCTTCCTATGCGCTACAAATCATTATACATTTTCGGTGGCATTTACGACACTCCGATCCGCGCTATAAATAGGATTTAATGGGCACTTTAGATTGCATTACATATGCTGCACTCTACCATGCAGTATGAGTGCATCATTTCTTAACAATTCAAGACTTGTGGTCATTTTCAAAGGCAGTCTTCAACAAGTTAAATAAAGTTTGTGTGGATAAGGTTATATGCAAACATGTCTCAGCTTATATATATATAAATACATTTGTGCATAGCGCATTTGATTAGCACGCTGGCTGATTGAGCTGGCTTAACCAGCTTTTAGCTGCCGTTTCCGTCGAACTCTTGATCGAATGTCAAGCCATTTGAGTCCACGTTGGTCGCTCCGCTGACTCGTCGACTCGGTCGGTGGCATGACCATTTGACTCGACTGCGCGCTGCACCACTTTCAATCAATTCGCCCCACCACTCCTCACCCACACATTAAGCGTCTTCCTTTTTTCTATTCCGCTCATCCGCAACAGGCTATATGTATGGACATCCTTTACAGCTCGTTGTCCTGCAGCCGCTTTCAGCTTGCCGCTTGCAGTCAGCTGCACTTGCAAATCTAATTTCATATTTTATGAAGTGGCGCAGCTTTTGGGCCGCAACGCCTTCCTCGCTGCTAGCCAGCCAGCTATTCTCGACGTCTCTTCATTTTTACGGGTATTCTTTTTACCGTTTGCACCTTGCGGTTCGTTTCGCCTTGCAGTCCATTCCGCCACTGACTGCCGTCTGCCGTCTGCCGACTGCAGCAGCCATCGAAATTGAGCTGCAAAATCAATTGTTGAGCACATAAATTTGTTAGTACGAAAATTGCACCGTTGGGTAAAATTTATTTCTTAAAATTGCACTCAAAAGCGTTGCGCAAATAAAGTGCACACAAGATAAATGCCGACCAAGCTTTGTCTGTGTTTCTGTATCTCTGTGTGTGTGTGTGTGTCTGTGAGCGCCTCTTAAGACCAGGACAGAAAACAATACCCAATTGCCAAGGATTGGCTAAGCCTTGAGGTCTGTTGTCATATCATTTGCCCTGCTCCTGCATGCCCTGCACTTCATTAGCGACAACTAGAGTAACTCGCCTGCCGAAAAATGCCAGCTATGGCATTGCAAAGAGGACTCAGCAGTGGGTGGAAGGCATTTGCTTTTAACTGGGGCTTAAACGATGCGCAAATATTTTGTAGACACTTAAGCAGCTCAAATTGTAGCAGTGTGTGTGTGTGTGTTGCATGTTGCATGTTGCATGTTGCATTTGTGTAGGTGAGTGGAAATTTATCAGCAACATACAATAGGTGCAGCCCTAATGTTTTGCATGGCGGCTCAAGCAGCGCATCCGAAGGACTTCGAGCGGAAACGGAAACTCAAATGGCGACATTGTTGGGAAACATGCACGTGGAACTTGTTACACAGAAGGCAACGCCAAGGTGCAACATTCAGCAGCTGCATGAAATCTTCAC
The DNA here is from genome assembly GCA_035042425.1 of Drosophila flavopinicola. NCBI lineage: Eukaryota > Metazoa > Arthropoda > Insecta > Diptera > Drosophilidae > Drosophila > Drosophila flavopinicola. The sequence goes on along the minus strand of JAWNLL010000242.1, from coordinate 111,710 downwards.
AAAAGCGGCAATTCATTTTAGCATTTCCCCGAATCCGAATCCGAATGCGAATGTGAATGCGAATGCGAACGGCAAAAGACGTGCACATGTCAGGTGATTGTGACTCGGCAATGTGATTGTGACCAGCCGGCAGGCAGGCAGGCAGGTGGGGATTGGGGGCACTTGGAGGCAAGTGGGCGCCAAGATAGCGCAGCCAAGCTATTACGACACACGGCACATACCTGCAATCCTGAAAAGACTGCCAACTCTTGACAATGACAAAAGCGACTTTCAGGCGGGGGAGGGGGCGGGGTTGGGGGCGGGATTGGTTGAAAGGTTGCCTGGCTTTGGCAGGGCAATGCCTGGCCAAGGACCCAAACAAAGCTGACCAAAGCTGCAATATAAATGGCGTAGTGTGTTGTCACTGCTACTTACGACAGTCACAATACCTAACTAAAGCAAATGCCCTGCTTGTGTAATGCCTTGAGTCTACACTGTACAATATACATATATACATATATATGTGTGTGTACGGCAAACAGAGTGAAAAGAGCTTCAAATGTGCCAGCTACAATAACTGTCATCCTTGTATGGAAAAGAAACGCTTTGTATTTCATTCGAGGAACTTATAAATTAAAGCTATACTGCAAAAGAACAGCATATGAATTAATAGACTTGAAAAATCGCCACAGGTATATATTATCGTAAGCGGATACGTAATCAATATCTCATTGAACAATATTCTTTATTATAACTATTATGTTTCTGGCGGATTATTGCCATATGATATATTTGTTGTGATACGGCTATCAAGTCCCTAGAAATGCCTTTGAAACATCTAAAACTCCCATAACTTTGTCAAAACTGATCCGATTAGCGATCACGCCTTGGGCTCTTTATTAGATCTGCTTTACCGTATATTGTCAGATTGATTATGATTATTTCGCGTAATGCTTTATGAAAAATAAGCAATGGATTTTTTTTATTTTTTTATTTATTTATTGTCGACTATTGACAGTCGACACAAAAGTATTTATATAAAATTATAAAACATTTAAAGGTATATTAAAAATGTACATAAAAATTAAAAAATTAAATTAAAGATAAAAAGTTAAAATTACGTTAAATTGGAATATCATAAAACATTCTCAATATAAGAAGTCAGTTATACTTAAAGCAATATGTCTGCAATTGCGCTATAATATGACAGGTGAATGATGTAGTAATTAGTTGCGTCCATGCCCTATATATGTATGCACATAAAAACTGCCTGGCGGCAAATTAAGTATTTATGACATTCATAATTATATAAAATACAATAGATAAATGTAAAATATATTATCTTTTCTTGCTGCCTAAGGCTATAATTTGTTCTCAGCTGCATTCTGTTGACTTGATATGCTGACACGAAAGATATGAGTCGGCTAAAATGTGCTTTGAATTATTTAAAACTTAACAATAGACGAATTATTTTCTTTGCGGTTCAAACAGAGACTTTGATCGTATAATTTTTGTGCCCAAAAGTAGCTTAGTGTGGACAACAACCTACCAGCACGCTGTCTTCAGTACAAAAGCTACGTAGCTCTCTCTCTCTCACTCGCGCGCACTGCATACTCGATCAGCTGGCTTAGCCGTGACGCAAACCAGCTGAACAAGTGTTCCCAAAAGCTGGACAAAGTGCTTAATTCGCCGCATAAGGCAGACAGACCACTTACAAATTTGATCTTTTGGTCGGCCCGTTTAGACAACTTTAAGACAGAGACGCCAACGCCGACGCCGACGCCGACGCCTGCGTCGACTGCGCTGCTGCTCTAGGCTGTGTGGCGATCTGTCAGCGCGATCAGCGATCAGTTGGAATTCGTCGCTGGCGCTGGCAACAACACGCGGAAACGATTCAAGCAACGGGGCAAAAGAGAACTCGCTGAGCAGCAGGCGGCTGACATCAAATCAAATCCAATCCAATCAAATTAAATCGAATAGAATTGAATTGAATTGGTGATCGTCAATGCTAAATGACAGGTGCGAATTCGATCAAGCTACTAGCAGATCGATCAGTGAACGAGCTAAGTTAAGTAATTGTGGCTCAATCTTTGGCCTAAGCTGCTGGCTAATTGCGCGAGTAAAAGATACAAAAACCAACAACTACAACAAATATCCGCAACAGCAGCAGCAGCAACTAACACAACAACAACAACAACAACAACATAGGCAACGCTCACATTTCGCATGCGCGAAGTTTGTCTAGATTTTGCATGTGTATTGGTGTGTCTCCACTGCTCTGTTAGTGTGCGTGTGTGTGTGTGTGTGTGTGTGTGTCTCAATCTTTGCTCAATCGCAATCTTTGGGCATTGCCAAAACAGGTTAACTAAAAGCAAACGTGTTCTTTACGTTTGTTGACTTTGCAAACGCAAAACGCGCCAAACTTAGCAGCAGCAACAACAACAACAACACCGCCACAAAAGCATTTTGTTTACATTTCGTGTGCAAAACTTTAACAATAATAGTCCCAACAACAACAGCAACAGCTGCAACTTTAAGAACAGGTAAGAAACCGCAAACCTCACAAATCTCATTATAATTGTAAAAGGGCTCAGGCCTTGCGAAACTGCAGCGCAATCTCAAGGATGATAGCAACCGCAGAAAATGATAATGCACAGCATTACAACAACAAACAAACAGTAACAACAACAACGAACGAACAAGAGCAGCTGCTTCGTCAACGACCTGCTCCAATTCGATTTATGCAGCCCAAGGTCAGCAGCAAGCATCGGCTTTAAAATGCAAACTCGGCTGAATGAAGCTTTACCTCAAGCTAAAGCTGCGGCTGAAATCGAAACTGAAGCAGAAGCAGCAGCAGCAGCAGAAGCAAAAGCAGAAGATACTCAACAGCAAGAGCAACAGCAACAGCAACAACAACAACAACAGCAACAACAACAACAACAGCAACAACAACAGCGCTGAGTTTGCTGCTTCTTGTGTTGTTGTGCTGTCGCTGCTTGTTGCTGACATTTGCATACCCTGTATGTATCTCATACTTGTATGTCTGTTAACCCATTAAATGTGATCAAATCACTTATTTGGAATGCATATAGAAAAAGGCATAATGCCAAATATGGATATATTTATACCCTGATCCCATTAAAAATAAAATATAAAGGGTATTATGGTTTTGTGCAAAAGTATGTAACAGGCATAAGGAAGCATCTCCGACCATATAAAGTATACATATTCTCGATCAGTATCAATGAGCCAATCTAGCCATGTCTGTCTGTCTGTCCATCTGTATGAACACGCAGATATCTGAGACTATAAGAGAGACTTCATATTTTGAATATAAGTTCTCGTAGTCCCGGGACAGTGCCAGTTTATTTCATTTAATCGATAACTCGTCCCGTTCAAAAGTTATCGCTAAATTTCGATTGTAGACCAGTGTGTTGTGGCCATAACTTGAAAGTTATAAGAGCTAGAGGCACCAAATTTGGTATGCATAATCTCGAATATGATACACATATTACAAGCATTTCACTTTTTGGATACCACACCCCAATCCCCATAAATTGAAGGTATGACCTTACAATTTCGTTTGGTCACACATTTTATAGCCAATGTTATGTCCTAAAAATTTCAGAAAGATCGGACAATAAACACAGAAGTTATTTAAGATTTTACTTTCCATTACATGTATACACACTGATAGATTAGTATGAATGTAAGGACTGGGTTCAGGGTATCTCCTAGTCGGGCACTCCCGACTAGAGCACTCTTACTTGTTTTGTTCTTGTTGTTTTCGTTAACCCATTAAATTTGATCAAATCAAAATGTATTAAAAGGCAAAATGCCAAGTGCCAAATATTAAGAGTATATTATTGTTATGGTGTTTTCGTTTGCATTCCAGTTTCGATATAGAGTATATATTTATATATATACATATTTGGGTGCATTTATTTTCTTATTTGAGTCAGCTGAAATGAGTTTGAGTGCATACACAGGGTATACCATAGTCACGCTTTCGCACATGCACATCAGTGTAACTTGTTTCTGAAGCAAGCTATTGTTATATGTCTACGTGTATCTCGATTGTATCTCTGCGAAGGGTATTTTGGCCTAGTCAAGGTATTTTCAGTTGAATCGAACAATATAATGAAGCTGACACGAGTGAGCAGCTGTATAAGAAACATTGTTTTATAAAAAGCAGCTTATTGTAATTATCTAATATAATTTTAGCTGAGATCGGAGCGAGTTAAGAGAGTCTCTGTTAAGGTCAATGTCTGTCCTTGAACTCCATGCAAAATTGCTTTGGTCTCTGTTCAAGCGTGTAAGCATATCTGTGACTTCGCTTGTCCTCTGCTGATTTAAAATGATTTAATTCGTTGCTTTAAATGCGGCACTTAACCTTTCGGTTTACACACAAACCGCAACAATGAGAGCAACTACTGCCACAACAACAACAACAACAACAACAACAATAGCAACAACTACAAAATTGCGGCAACCACATTACTTGGCACAATTAAAACCACAAAACAGAGCTGGCTGGCAGCTCAGTTAGCATTGCCTATTTGTTGATGGCATTTCCAAACGAAACGAAAACCCAAAACAAAAACATAAACAATTTCCCAAAAAGGTCAACTTTAAAGAAGGCTTGGCATGTGTGTATAAGTACTCTTTCAATAGCATTATTTTCAACTGATTTAATAAGTACATTAGCAACGATTATGCAGCATTTGTGCATTTGTGTGTGCTAATATTTAAAGTGTGATAAGTGTGCACTGATAACGGTATTATATTGTGGCCAATTACGTAAATTATTATTTGTTTTTTAATTGATTACTTCGCTTTTAAGATTTGCTGATTGTAATTGCATTATGATAATTTATAACAATATGCCTGAAAGCATATTAAAGCTGCTGCTTCCTTCCCAGTCCTTCCTGGTCAACGTGTCTTGGCTCACTTTATTTAATTATTTCACATGAATTGCAAAAAGCAGCTTATAACTTTGACTGAGTCACTTAATAAAACGTTAAGCATTATTGCCCGATAAGAATGTGCAAAGAAGCAAAAGAAAGAAAGAAAAAAACAACCAGAGAATATAATCATCAGCAAAAATCGCCTTTTTCGCCTTTTGTTTGCTATGAATTTCGATTTTAATTTATAGCAACGATATTTTGTCATTGCGGGACTTAAGTATAATGAACCGACTTTTGCATTTTACCAGTCACTCAATGATGTGAAATTCATGTTGATTATGCAAAGTATCGATACTTTTTTAATTGCATTGTTTACATAGTAATATGCACATCCGTTAAAAAACTATAAAAATCAACATTGCTGCAATGCATTTCGTTTGTTTTGACCAGCTGCTTGGATAGCAGTGAAAAATAATTTGTGCTTGTATAACATTTTATTACACAACCTTAAATATTAAAATAGCACAAGCAGAAATAGTTGTAAAGCAAAGCTATGATTCTATATAAAAGGTTCGCATAATTACTTTCATTATTATTCATTGCAGTTTTCAGCTAAATTGAAATTTGCAGCTAATTGTTAGCTGCTAATTGTAACGCCAAAAAATTAATTTGTTACTAACTATTTGAATGCGGATTCGTGGAATGTGCTCATTTGCTGAAAGTGCCAATGGCAATGAAATTCGTTTAACATTTTGACACTTGTGAGCGCTTCTGAACTGCAATTAATAGAACGCAACAACGTAACTAACATTTATTTATGTATATTCTTTTATTTGTACAATAAAATTGGGTTTTTGTGCTCTGACACAAGCGTTTCGTATTGGCTGTCAACACTTTTGCCGGTAAAACGATTTTTATTGAGTTTTGTGATGGCGATTCAACACTTTGTCCCGTTTTTGTTGCCGTTGTTATTGTTGTTGTTGTTGTTGTTGTCAAACGGATGCCTGTTGTAATGCCAATTGATTTACAAGCTATGCAAGCAGAGTTAACGCACAAAAAGGAAAACCACTTTAAAATACAAAAAAAAAAAACAAACGATAAACCGAAATAAAGTAAAAACAATACAAATTAAACGAATATAGTATGTATGTGTCGATGTAATTATTCAATTAAAAAGACCGCACATACAATTTATAAAAATGACAGCGAGCAAAGGTAACCACCAATAAAAATAGTCAACCAACACGAAATAAAAAACTTCAAATTCCGGACGAAAAAAATAGATAAATGCATTTTTTCGAGCGGACGCGCGAAATAAAATTGCATTTTCTGAAATGTGTCCAATGATAAATTGAATTTATTTATTTGATTTCATTTATAAGCGTTATAATGAGTGAGGTCAATATTGATGAACGCAAAGATAAACAAACCACGCCCAGATATTACTGCATTGAAATACTTATATGCCTCATATCTGCTATTGCCATAGAAATAGGATTATATAAAGAGGATTTACTTATGTATATTTAGAGCAGCTGCTTTTTCATTTCTGATTGAAATTCATTATTAGGTATTAAACTTTGTGCTAGAAAAATTAAAGTCATAAAGTTGGCATTTAACAATTTAAGATAAAAAGAAACAAACAATTTCTTGAGTGTTAAAAATATTTACTCGACATTCAATTTGTATATACTATTTTTAAATAGAATATTCAAATAATACTTTGTGCGCTATTGAAAGGAAAAATATTCATAAAAATCAATTTGCATTTATTTAACTTTAATAATTCTGAATAACGTTCAATTCTGCGAATTGTGTCCCCTTAAATTATGCAAATATATGTAGTAGCTGTGTGTGTGTGTGTGAGTGTGTGAAATGGGAAAATAAAAGAGGGTCGATCCCAATACGGAATCAATAGCCTGAGCGATAAACAATCAGTGAAAGCGAAAATAGATATTCCGAATCATATTTTGTCATGCCTCAAATACGAAAAGCGCTCATGAAAATATGCAAAGTTTTTGCATTTATGCGACAACGACAACCACTAAGAGTAATAAGCCACTTGTAAGGCAGTGATGAGGCGGCCCCGATATGCCACGCCCCCCACCTCAGTATCTATCTGTGTGTGTGTGTGTGTGTGTGTGTGTGTGTGTGTGTGTGTGTGTGTGTGTGTGTGGGTGTGGTTGCGAGTCTTACTTTTGACACATTTGCATAATCTGAAGCAAATCTTTGGTAACAAGTAATCGAAAATAAATTTGCATGACAAATAGCGGCCAAGGCAGGACGTAGGAGGCAGGACGTAGCATAGACAGGATTTGACACACACTCTACAAAAATCTCTACTAGATGCACGACATCAATAAATATATACATATATATCTGCACACAGAGAGAGAGTGAGATATATATAGATAGAGAGAGAAGCGCGACTTTTGCATTGGTGCGTGCAAAATTTAATAACAATTTAAATTGAAAATTCACAAAAAAGCGAAATGGACGTTTTTTCACGCTCTTCACTGCGTATTTGTATCTGTAAATAGACAAACAACTGGCGCAGCCCCCAAGCGACAACCAGAACAACAACAACTTCGAGTAATTGCCAAATGTTTGCGTACATATGTAAAAGTAATATTTGCATATAAACAGGCATATGTAGCCGATTTTCATTTGATGTTGCAGCGTGCTTCTTTTTCTCTCTCTCTCTCTCTCTCTCTCTCGTAGTTGCCCCCACTGATTTGCATACTATTTTAAAAGGTTGTCGGAAATTCTTTTTATTGCTACCTAGAGGTTCATAAAACATACGTGCATATAAAGTGAGGACCCAAAAGCTGTGATTTCATTCAAATAATCAGGAAGCGCTTGATATTGAAATCTTTTTTCTATATTTATAAATATATATTCGAGTTGCTTTTATATAAGTTCAGCGGCTAGACAACTGATAGTTGCAAACTATGACACAAACTAAGTCATCTCGTGATGATGACTTCTTTAAGTGCTGAAAACTTGAAGCTTGAAGGCACAGTCGGCCAGTCATAATCAGCTTGTGGCTAGAGGCAGCTCAGTTCGAGCTGAAACTCCAGCCAGCTTTTTGGATTTTACTCCAAAAATAAAAGAAACAAACAAAAATGGCCCAGTTGAGAGTTCTTGATTAGGTAATACCTTATAATTTACTATTTGACAGAATCTCGAAAAAATATCTGAATAAATTGCAAATTTTAAATGAGCAAAGAGGTATTCAAGCTTAAAATTAAATGGAACAAGTTAGAGTGCTCTAGTCGGGAGTGCCCAACTAAGAGATACCCTCAACCCAGTCCTTGCATCCATTCATACTTTTCAACCTATCAGTGTACATCCATACAAATACATACAAATTGCAAGCAGTGCAAGCAGTTTAAGCAGGCTAACTTCTTCGCAAGGCCCCACACTATGCAAAGGTAAATCTTAAATAACTTCTGTATTTAGTGCCCGATCTTTGTGAAATTTTCAGGACAAAACATTGGCTATAAAATGGATCATCAAACCAAATGGCAAGGTCATACCTTGAAAAATTAGTGTGTTTCACTTTTGGGGAGATGGGGTTACGGTATCCAAAAAGTGAAATATCTGTTAGATGTGTATGCTATATGTAGCTCTTACAACTTTCAAGTTATGGCCAAACAACACTGGTGTGCAATCGAAATTTATCGATAACTTTTGAATGGGACGAGTTATCGATAAATTTAAATAAACTTGTACTGGCCCGGGACTACGAGAACCTATATTCCAAATATGAATATCTCTAGCTCTTAAAGTCTCTAATATCCGCGTGTTCATACAGACGGACAGACAGACGGACATGGCTGGATTGACTCATTGATACTTATCGAGAATATGTATACTTTATGTGGTCGGAGATGCTTCCTTATGCCTGTTACATACTAAATATTTCAAGACTTCAGAGTGTTGAAAATGTTGTATGCACCTCTTTCTTCATCATTTTGTCATACCTTGTCTACCGATTTGAAATGTTCACAGGGTATTGCGAGAAAAAAAAACCCAAAACAGTTTACGATTACTCACCAGCGGCGCAAGAGTGCAAACACACAGCCTGACTAAGCGCTGAGACAGCGTGACTGGACCTAGACTCAAACTTGGCCAAAAATGAAGAAGAGGTAGAAGAAGAAGCAGAAGAGTTTCAAGCCGAAATCCGAGACGTTCAAGCGTAACTGAAGCAGCTCTCTTGGTCGTTGTCGTTATCGTTGTTGTTGTTGTTGTTGTTGTTGTTGTAGTTGTAGTTGTAGTTGTAGTTGTCTCGGTCGTTGTGGGTTTCATTGCAATCCGCTCAACTGTAAAACTGGCCAAAATGCAATCGCAGCGCGTTTCGAAGTAGCTGTTTTTAATTGTTAATTGTTATTGTACACCAAATTCAGTTGGCAATTGTGTGTGTGCACAATTTTTGAAAAGCTCTGCTCGCGGGTAAAACCTTGAAACATTGTTCGCTGGCCAGCTCATTGTGCATAATTGTTTGGAAAATGTTTGTGTGTGCAATTAAAGACAAACCTGCGAATAGTTGCTGTATTGTTTGTCATGGTGCTGAGCTCTGTGTGTTAATTACTAGATTTTATTGGTTATAACCAAATATAAAATATAAATGTTAATAAATTAAATGCATGCAATTGCTGGAAGCCAAGTAAATGAATTATGCGATAGCATAAAATATATATATATATGTATAAATGAACTTTTCATTGGATCCTATCTGTAACTGCAGCGCTTGGCCTTGTATGTGTGTGTGTTTGTGTGTGTGTGTGTGTGTGTTTGTGTGCGTTAGTTAAATCACAGCCTGGGCAATTGCAGACGACATTCAAATTGCCGCAGACAATCGAGCAACAAAATGAATGCGACAAATATTTTTGTTCACTGGACAAAAATCGTTTGTTCTGCGTAGTCAACTCCATCTAGATGATGTAACAGCAACGAGAAATAAATTTCATATTTTATATTATTTTATTGGCTTTTGATTTTCCAATTGCCGTACAACGAACTTCTGTCCTTTTATTATTTCATTTGGGCCATGTACTCTACAAATAAACTATGGAAACTACTGGGAATTTAAAGGTGAAATATATTTCGTTATTTTTCAGTCATTGATATTGATTTGATATTTATGTATTTGATGCATATTTGGCAACAATCAGCTTAACTTCAATTTTTGAATTGCATATCTAAAGATTAAATAAATCTACTGCCATTCAATTACGATTTTCGTTTAATCAAACAAAGATTTTTGTTACAAAGAAACTTTTTTAGAAAAACATAATTATGCGTTTCTTTGATTTCTGAATTTAAATTTTCAAGACAAATAATTTGCTTTATGTCTGGCTTGCTTCATGCCAACAAAAAAAAAAAAATGAATGCAATAAAAGCCTTTAAATATTTACACACTCACACAAAAGCGCAAACAAACAAATACCCACACTTCCGCTCCTTCCTGCCACACAGACGCATCCTTCAAGCTCATATGCAAATAAATGCTAAACACTCAGGAGTGTGGGCGCAAACAGAGACGTGCAGGGGGTTCTTGTGAGTAGTGGGTGGTGAGTGGGTGGCGGCTGCTCTGTCTCGCCTCTTGCTTGAGTGCTTTGGTTTGCCTTGATTTTCGATCGGATGCGTGGTTTTCAGTAGCATACCACCACGGCGTATACTTGATAGGTTTCAGCCAAAAATTCAATGTATGCTTTGTTTGTTCTTGTGTTTTGTTGTGCTGTATGCTGTGTGCTGTGTTCTGTGTTGTGTTGACTTCTGTAAGTGACTGACGGTATCACAGAGATTTGACTACGTTTGCCTATATTCCCCAGGCCTATACATAACCGAAGCTGCTCTCATCCCTCCGACTTCTCTCCCTTGTAAGAGCAGCCTGTGTCTTGCGTTTGTCACACAAATAACAGCAACACTTTCGCTGCGCTGTCTGTCTGTGTCTGTGCCTCTGTGTGTATGTGTGTGTGTGTGTCTGTGTTGCCGGATACATGTCAGTGCTTGTCTAACCCTGCCCCCAACCACAACCCGATTCCGATTGCAAACTCAATCCCAGAGCGTAGCCTGAAACATGCCCAACCCAGACGCAATGCACTTTATGTTTTAATGCTGCTACTGATGGCGGTCTCCGCCAGCGTCTCGAGGCTGTTGCTCCTTTTCGCCTTGCTTCCCTCCTCCTTTCACTCCCTTCCTTGCCACTTATCCAGCTGCTGCTGCTGCTACAACGGCTGCTACAACGGCTGCTGCAGTGATTGTCAACGTCATCATCATCAACGTCTGCCTCTATTGCCGCTAATCCTAGTCAGGGTCCTGCTGCAGTGACTCTTGTACTTGGGTGTTATTGTCAAGTGCAAATGTCTCGGTAAAATATGCAAAGACATAAATATTTCAATGCATCTGTCTTCTGTGTATGTGTGTGAGAAAAACCAAAGCTTGCTAGCAATTGGAGATGCGCAGAAATCACTAAATGTACACAATTGTGATTTACAAAATTGTAATCAATAATCTTATCAATGTAGTTGGGATATGGGCGATGAGAGCTAAGTATAATTAATTTTCTTGGCAGACTTAATGTTTCTAATGCGGTTGGTTGTCAAATATTAATATACTGTTACTACAGAGTTTATCTCATCTAACTTTGCAGATGGTGGCGAATAAGAATCTTGTTTTTGACAAACGAGGTCAAGAAAAGTTTGAGAAATTCAATTAATATTCTCGCAATCCCTCATGAAGGAGAATCTTTGCATTCGGAAATGAGCACAATTAATCAGAAAGGCACTAGTACTTGTGCTAGAATCATGGCCAAACCACAGAATGCAAATCTGTTCAGATTATAGCTTGATTAAAGTTCACTTACAAACAGCAATCAATTTTTAATCATTTCATTGTCGCAATTAGACAAGCTAAAGATCACGACGTAGACCTTATAGTGACATTAGGATTAATGGAACGTGTTATTAATTAATGTATGTTACTTACAATAATTGACGAGCAATAAAGAACAAATTACGTATATTATAACTTAATAGTAGTGGTATCGATAGTTGTTTACAATTGAACTTTTCACCACTAAACAAATATAGAATTGAAAATGTAATTAAAAATGAAAGCTTTTGAAACTATGCGTGATATCGATTTTTTTATTAAAATAGTATCGATATTTGGTCAGCACTATTCACATTTTCGTGCATATCTATCGTATTGTGGTCGGTTTCTTCCTTGTGCCTGGTCGTATGCTTATTATATGTGTATGGGTGTGGGCGTGGCAAGGTTAATTTTACAGCTTTAGTTGCAAAAGATAGAGCGCAAACTGACCTCAGTCAATTGCACATGCATTGCGCACACGAGATTGAATTCCTTACTAGCAAAATGCATGAAGAGACAATAGACAAACAGCAGTTTGATTTCCATTCTAATATGCGTATAAATTACATGGCGTTTTGTAATAGACAAAGCTGCAATCATTTACATAGTAGATGCGACATTGCTGCCGCCGTTTGTCACTGTTTCCACACTCAGATTTGTTGTTGGGTAAACAATGCTAAAAATATTCACTGTCAAGCTAAATCGGCAACTGTCAAGTCATATATATACATAAATAAATACAGTGTAGTATTAGTTATAATATACTAAGAGTGCTAGTCAGCTTATTTTTTCATCGAAACTGAGCAATCAATGCGCGACCTTTGTGGCCACTAGTTTAGTTCTGTTATAGGCACATTGATTAGCAGCTTGATTTACACAACCGGTTTCCTCACTCAGCTCAGCTCAGCTCACTCCGATCACTCAGATCACTCAGCCACGGTGACTAAGTGAATTGAAACTGCCAGTTTTTCCCCTATGGAATTATTGTTTGCTTGGGGTCCACACTGTTGAGGATGCACATTCCTTGACTTGCCCCTGAGCTCATCAAGCTCTCTTGACTCTCGAGTACGGCATTCAAAGTCGGGCCACACTCAATGTTGCATAAACTGCGTTATCCTCAGCTGAACAAATCCAATAATTGACAGTCAGCTGCTAATTTCAGCTGCTCAAAGTGCACATATCATTCAAGACTAACAAACTGTGCAAAGTTGCATTTTCTCGATTGAAAGTTACAAGTTCTAAGCTTGCTTACGAAAATTCGTATAGTCAGAAATGTACATGTGTGTGTGTGTGTGTTTGACTTCTCAACCACATCATTACATGAGTAATTTAGTTTTATTATCAGTAATTTTAAAGCTGCGAAATTAAATGCTCGTCTATAGTGAATTACAATTGGAGTAGTTAGCTGCACGTTCGTCTTTGGGGAAATTTTAGTAAAAAATAGTTAAATATGACAATTAGCAAGTAATGTGCTTCTGATTAACTGCTACTATTGAAGGACTTAACTCTTAGGAGTAACTTCAAAGAATATAGGCTCAAATGGTTCATGCAACTTAATAATTTAAATGTAAATCTAAATTATCTAAATTTGCTAAATTTGTAAGCTCTTTATAATTAACAGTAATTGGTCTGACCTCAATCTGTTTTAGACTGTTTTCGGAAAAAACGATAGTTTAAAAATTGAATAAATATAAATGTAGAATAAAAGTAGAGAACAACGAACAAATTGGACTGGAACTTAAAAATCGGTTCAGCTTTGTCAAAGTTATGAGTTTTAAGCTTTCAAAGTGTAGCAAAAATCACTTTTGGCGACAACATTTTTGTTATTATACTCTTGACTAAGAACATAATTTATTCATTTATTCGAAATCACCAAAAGTTACCTCTAGTATGCAAAACAAATATAAGCTAGTAGAATATATGCAATGAATCGAAAAGAGTAGTTTTTTCTTAAATAACCCTTACATAATGCATCTGTTACTGTTCCATACTGAGCACTTTCGCAATTGCTCAGATATAATTTCAGATCCAACAGTTCCGCCCAACGGGTCCATAAAGCATAAAACAACCGCACCGTTTCGCTAGGCTGGCCAAGTGCGATTGTGTGTCAAATCGATTGCAAAGCTGCGCGTTTTGCATTTGACCAATTGGACTTGTAATTGTGATGGCTTATGCAGCTATAAACTAGAATTTTAAATTCAGAATTTTCAATTAACAACGCCAACAATTGCGCTGAGTCAGACCAAATCAGTCGAGGCTAGCAGCGACAGAGCGAGATGGAGAGAGAGAGAGAGAGAGAGAGAGAGAGATAAAGTGCCAGAGATAGAGAAAGATTTGAAGGGGCAGTCATAAAAGCGCAACGAATTGCAAACTGTGCATTGCAAAAAACGGAAAAACAAAAAACTGAGTACAGCCCACAAAATTGATTAATTGCATTTTGACTGTTGAATTTGCATACAATTGTCATAAAACAAATACGAAAGGTGCAAATGAATAGTTAATTTCTCTCTAATTACTTGAGCTTAAATGGGTTGTGAAATTGTGCTCAGTGTAGCTCAGTGTTATTCGCAATCAGCCGCAATAACACGCAGAGCTAACAATGTTGCGCGAAAGCTCAAAACGCATAAAAGTATGCTACGTGTAATGAAAACTATATGTACCTGCGAGCATGTATGTGAGTGTATGTGTGTGTGTGTGTGTGTGTGTGTGGGAGAGGTAGTGGCAGAATGCAACATGAGACCGTACTAACAATCTGCAAACTGCTTTGAAGTTCTGTATTGAAATGGCTTAATCAATAGAACTGTGCAAAAGGATGCCGACAATGGAAAATAAAACAAGGACGATACAGAATAGAATCGTCGACTAGGAGTCATCCTGTAAGCTGATCTATGAAAATATGGTAACCAGAACACTTTATGGGATCTCATGAGCCTCTGATGTAATCGTTATGCAATGGCTGTAAGCCTTTTATGCCCGCTAATAGTAAAATCTGACTGTATATGTTTTTTGTCTGGGACTTATCGACTCCGAAACTGTTTCACAAATTCACAAAAATGTTGGGTTTTGTTTGATACTTTGATGTGGAAGCTTATCAAATATTGATGATTGAAATTTGTATGGCACACATTCGATAGTTACTGAAAGTAAAACTATGTAAATGGTGTTGTGTTAGCATATCTTCAATTTATAGTTTTAAAAAAGGTGAATAATTTGAAAAGTGTGCTTTTAGTATTTATATCAATATAAATTACCTAAATTATTTACTCGTTAATCACATAGAAACAAGCTGCGGAGCGAAGCTTCGATGATTATTTACTATCTAATGGCTCGTAATAATTGCGGCTCATGTTGGTGGCACACAAGCACACACATACACACACATACACACACACACAACATACAGACACAAAACAAAAACAAAGCACAAAAAATAGGCTTCATTAAATACAAATGTGCTTGGCAAACGACCAACCCACAAAAACCCCAAAACCCGAAACTAGCCAAACAAATGATGTACAAATGTATGTGTATGTATGATATCTGTATGTATATGTATAAGCATGCTGTCTGCTATGCCTCATTCGTAAACAGCCAACATTTGCTGAAAAATATTGCTGCCCCAAAAATTGTTTGTTCAGTTTTCGAATTGTGTCTCGCAGCTGAATTTCTATGTTTACCTGTATCATGAGTTTATGTAGCTTTTGTGTTTCTCTTTTGGGGATTGCTAAAGAAACGAAATTGAACGCAAACAATTTTGTTGCCACATGCAATTTCTTGCCTTTTCTTTTTTTGTTGTTGTTGTTGCTGCTGCGGAAAGCCAAAATTATGTAAAATGCTCAGTTGTAAAATTCACAAACCTTTTACTACAATATAAATACAGATATATTTTGCTACACACTTGCCTTAAACATGAGCAAATTATTTGCGGATAGATGTGGCAAATTATTTGCTAACTATTATGGAAATTCTGGTGTGTGAATGTGTGTGTGTGTGTATGTTTGTGTATTTGTTTCTGGAACTCGCCCATTACTAACACATGAGCGCATTTTTTGGCATTGGCCCGCAAATTTTTGCTGTTAAATTTATTGAGCGTAAAATGTTCACAATTTTTTTTTTGTTTCTGCCAACAAAAACTGACCAAAGTGCAGGGCCAGAAATGTAAGGAGAAGGGCACCGAGAGCTACAATAGCTTTGTGTATGTGCTAAAATAAATATAAATATTTATTACTCTACGAGAAGTGAGTTTGGTAAGGAAGACTTTGCTAACTTGGCTCTAGTTCTCAGCACGTCAAATGCTTTTTATATGTAAATGAACTGGCTCGGCAAGTGTGTGCTAGAAGAGCCATTGACCCATTTCACATGTGCCTTAAACTGTGCGTAGTTATGGCCAAGATTGCCAAGCACTTAGAGAAACTAAGTCAAGTTGGCCATAGCAATCAAATGATGCATTCAAGCAGCTAATGACTGCTTTCTCAATAGTACAGTGTAGAATAAACCACTGGGCAATAATTGTAAGTAACAAGCGCATTGAAGTCTATTGAAATATATCAAATTAGTATAGTGTACTTTATGCTAGTCTGCTGAAAATTTTCAATAAAAAGTTTTTGTTTGTTCAAAATTGTACATTCCTTTTTTTGGTTTTCAGTGTTCTTAAATTTGCAATCGTAATTCTTGACGTCCTTGGTAAATGAAGTTTTCTAAGTCTACGAAATCTCAGTTGGAATCCCTAATATTGTGTATGGTTGTTGTCATTTGACTACGTCCCTCTATATAATAATAAAAATAAAAATCCTTAATGTATTGCATTAAAATGAAAAAAATATATAAATGTGCTTTAGACCATTTGCTATTTAATGTAATAATAATATTTAATTTTGCAAAAGCAAATGCACAATTCTTAATCATATTTTATAACATTTTTGCCTATAAGCCTTCACACAGTTGAGCTTGAAGGGGACTCCTCGATTTGATTACCATCTCAATGTGCACTAAAGTTTATGCAGACGATAAACATTTACTGTTTGACACCATAAACGCGCTGATCGTTGCGTATAACATAATATTTCCTCTAAATATATGTGGCACACCATATAAATGCAGTAAAGCAAATGCTGTACAAATATGTGACTCGCATTGCAATAAACAATGCTTCAGACGAGTTTTCGGCATTTATAGACTTATTTACCTTGTGAGTCAAAAGCTAACGCAACTTTTGTTAAAGACATCCCAAAACAAGTAAGAGTGCTCTAGTCGGGAGTGCCCGACTACGAGATACCCTGAACCCAGTCCTACAATCATTCATATTAATCTAAACACACACATGCTGCAGTACAAGCAGTACAAGCAGTGCAAGCGGTCTAAGCAGTTAGCTTGCTTTTCGCTGAGCCCACATAATGGAAAGTTAAATCTTAAATAACTTCTGTGTTTATCGTCCGATCTTATTGAAATTTTTGGGGCAAACAATTGTCAATAATATGTGTGACCAAACCAAATTGCAAGGTCGTACCTTCAAAAATGCGTTTTTTTAACTTTTGGGGGGTTTGGGGGGTGGTATCCAAAAAGTGAAAAATTTGTTCATGTGTATGCTATTCGAGATTATACATGTCAAATTAGGGGCCTCTAGCTCTTATAACTTGTAAGTTATATCCAAAAAACGCTGGTCTAAAATCGAAATTTATCGATAACTTTTGAACGGGACGAGCTATCGATAAATTTTAATAAACTTGATCTGTCCCAGGATTAGGAGAACTTATGTTCCAAATATGAAGTCTCTAGCTCTTGTAGTCTCTGATATCTGTGTGTTCATACAGACAGACAGACGGACAGACGGACAGACGGACAGACGGACAGACGGACAGACGGACAGACGGACAGACAGACGGACATGGCCAGATCGAATCGGCTATTGATACTGATCAATAATATATATACTTTATATGGTCGGAGATGCTTCCTTATGCCTGTTACATACATTTGCACAAACCCATAATACCCTTTTACCCATTTTTAATGGGTTCAGGGTATAAACATTGAATACGAGTACTTATTGCTGTGTGTGTGTGTGTGTGTGTTTGTGTGTGTTTGTACAGGCGTATTTACTCATGTATTTCTATGGCTAGACAAACGCCAGGCACCAGATAATCATTTCATTTTACAACTTTTTTTATTTGCCCCCCGAAAAACTTGTGAGTTCGCTTTGTCGCGTCAGATTTTGTTGTTGCTCTTATCGTGGGTATTGTTGTTGCTGTTGCTGTTCCTGTTTCTTGTTGTATTTCGCTTTATTGCGGCGTTTATATTTGTTGGCAGGAAATACCTTTGTGCGCTCGCATTCGATAGATACAATCGCAGCACGCAACAATTTGCACTTCTTTATGTTGCTGAACTTCAAGCTTTGTGTGTGCCTCTCTTTTGAGTGTATGCGCGCGTGTGTGTGTGTGTGTGTGTGTGTGTGTGTCTGTGCTTTGTATTTTATTTATAAACATATTTTACTTTTCATGCATGCGCACAGCTGCCACGCCTCTTTTTGTTGGCCTGCTTCCCCCTGCTCTTGAGCCGGTGAATGTGTGTGTGTGTGTGTGTGTGTGTGTGTGATTTTATTTATTTCCGTTTTGCCTGCCTGCCAAGTTGGCACCTGTTCCGGCAGCCATAGCAGCGACATACCCCAGCCATAAGGATTATAGAGAACGGATACAAATCTGTGCAGGCGATACTCGATTTGGATACGTTTACGCCAAGGCACGTGAAAACTTTAAAAGACTTACCTCAACCAAAAATAAAAAAAAACCAGTGCCCACCTCTCGCACCTGCCTTGAAATTGTTCACGTACCGTTAGCTGCTTTATTACAATAAAAGATACTTCTGTCTGTTTGCCAACACCTTGCCTTGCTTTTTTTTGTATTTATTTCATTTCTTTTTTTTTTTTTTGGCTTTTTGAAAAATTATTGCACACAACTTTTCTGTTGTTTTTGCAATTTGCAAGCACTCAAAGATTTTGTACGTGTTTGTTTGTTTGTTTGCATTTGAGCAATGTAGTTATCTTTGCTTATGTGTGTGTGTGTGTGTGTGTGTGTGTGATGACTTAGTTTTACAGTTGTTTGATTAAATTTGTGGCTCCTGCGGTGCCCAGTGGAGTGGTCGGAGTTCCTAACTAGAGCCAATCAGCTAGCAAGCTGCCAGGTCCAGCAAGGAAAAGATAAATAAAGTTTTAATTAGAGGCATTTGCAAGTGGATAACACCACAAGGGCAAAGGTCAGCGGTTATTGTGTCAGCTGCATGCAAATTCAATTAAAGACACTCTGGCCAACCAAAATGCGGTGCGGTGTCGCAAACCGAAATAAATTATAATATCTATAAGACCTAATCAGGTCTTAGCTTTGTCTTCAGAGCTAAAGCAACACCGGAAACGGATGTTGTTCATCTTTTATGAGCCAATTATGGAAGTATATTTTTGATTATTGATTGTTTTGTGTACGCATGTTTAGCGGAAATTGCAACATTCGCAGATTTTCAATACTTTTATGAAAACTGAAGTAGCAGTAAAAATGTATTTAAATAACTTTGTAATATTTTTCATTTCTACTCGACAAATTTGTATTTTTTGCGGAAAAAGTCGTACGAAAGCGCTTAAAACTAAAATGTAGAATGAATTTAAAGGAAAACCAGAAACAAACTAGCGACGCACTTGAAACCCTGTTCAGTTTTGGCAAAGTTATATGAGTTTAATGTCTTCAAAGGGCACTCCTAGCGGCTCAAAAAGCATGATGATTTCCACGATGCAGGGTATTCGGGCAAAAGGATAAATTTGCCTGACCCAGCATCGTGAACAGCCCTGGGGCTGTTCAATACATTTTGAATGAGCTGTTTGCTGATTAATTATGGAATTCCTGCTCAGCTATTTTAGAAGCCAGTTTATCTTGCTTTAGACTTAACTTATTCAATGCCTAATGACTTATGGTAGTTGATAATGTAATTATTTCGAAAAGGATACAATAAATAGAATTCTCTGCATTGCCGCTCTGCAGCTTATCATGTGTGGCCCAAGCAGCTACTTACATGTTTAAACAATATTTCTTAATTGAAATGCTGCGGGGCAGCTTCTGACTTGTATTACCACACACAGACAAAACGGATGGACGGACAGACAGATAGACAGACAGACGGAGAGACAGGCAGACAGAAGACACATAGACAGGCAGAGAGGATGGCAGGGAAGACTGCCAGTAGCCAGCTGAACATTTGCAGTGACAGCATTTGGCCAGGCCATTGCTCACGAGCTTAACCCCCGCAGCACCACAAACAAAACAGGGGCCGGTACCAAGCCGCACCACCAACCCAACCCAACCCAACCATCCAACCACCCATCCCCCACTCGAACTACAGCCAAACACTTGTGCTTACAATTTTGCCAGCAGTGCAGGCGAGCTGAGCAGAAATTAATTACATTGAAGTCATTTATCAAGAAAGTTTATTTCTTGCTTCTGGCCCAGAAAAAAGCCAAGCAAACCAAAAGCAAAACAGAGGCGAACCTCGAACCTCGAACCAGAAACCCCACAAACCCCCGAAAAACCCCGGACCATATGGCGTCAGTTGTTGTTTACTTTTGGTTAGTTATTTGCTGTTGTTATGCTTATTTTTATTTATTTGGCCTGCCCATTGTTAGTGCGAAGTAAATCAATGTATAAAACGGAGCTTAGGCTACTTTTTCTATTTATTTATTTATCTACGTTGTTTTTTTTTAGCCATAGGGTTTGGCCAAAATAATTGCAAAACTTTAGCGCCAATTCGCAAATTGTTTGCTGCATTTTCGATTAGCAAATGTCAACTTCAAATGACAATGAAAATGAAAATGGAAATAAAAAGGCAAGTGCTCGCGCTCGTTCCTGGCCAAATAGCCGTTAACCCGCCTGTAGGTCAGAGGCCAGAGGGTTGACGCCAATTTGAAAATTTCATTTCGCTGGCTGCCAGCAAAATTGGCAATAGCCAAAACAACTTTGAGCTGACACTGCATGGCAGCAATATCCATCACTGGCTGGCTAACTGCACAGGCGCTGGCCAAAAGCTTGGCCATATACAAAAATCGGTTTAATCAACTGTGAAACAACTGCTGGGCTGCTGCAGCACCATCAGCATCAGCAGCAGCAGCAGCAGCAGCAGCAGCAACAGCATCAGGGCAAAAAGACACTAAAAAAGATGGTGACAAGAACGGCAATCGTTAGAGCTTGGCCGGTTTAGAAGCGACGATACAAGGGAGTTGGCTGCATTTACGCGAACTGGTGCGTGGGTCATGTCAGCGTAGAGCCATAACTACATTACTATATATACATATAGATGTGCATACAATCGATCGATTCACTTGCGTTGTCGTTGTCGTTGTCGTTGTACAGCAGCAGCAACAATAACAAGTGCTCAAAACGTTTGTCCAATTTGACTTTTATTTTTCTATTTCAATTTTCCAATACACGTAAATAGTACTCACATCGATTTGCGTTTCTAACGACACTTGCAGCCAACAACAACAACAACAAGAACATGGACGCCGAAGCCGATGGAGTGCCACCAACGGCGCCAGTTGCAGATCTGGACTTGGCCGCCCGTCGCCGCCTCTTCATCTCACAGCCCTCGACTCTGGCGACCCGGCGACAACAGGCGGTCTGTGTGAGACGAGCCCATAAGATGTACGGCAGTGGCAAGAACCCAAATATCGTACTGGACGGCCTCAATATGACAGTGCCCAAGGGGTCCATGTAAGTACTGAATCAATATCAATATGAATATGACGATATACTCGGTATTGTATCTCTTTAAATACTCGAGAAGTTTCTGTTTGGAATTTTTCACAGACTTTTTGTTTACTTTACATATTTCCTAAAATTAATTCAATTCGAAAAAAATTGAATTGTTGCAAATGCTTAAACATGAAATAAAAGTATGCTAAACAAGTGGGAAAGGATTATCTTCGGCGTGCCGAAGATTTTATACTCTTTTCGAACCTATGTTTGAATAATAGGTATCTTTGCAAAGTTTTATTGTGATAGCTTTGAAAACCTGGGATTTATGGGCAAAACCAACTTCCAGTTGTATGGCAGCTATAAGATATAGTGGTCCGATCCGGCCGGTTCCGATCAATGTGCTGTCCCTTTGAATAATATGTCTTTGTGCAAAGTTCTATAGCGATAGCTCAAAAACTGAGGGACTAGTTTGCATACATACAGACAGACAGACAGACAGACAGACGGACATGGCTAGATCAATTTGTTTTGTCATTCTAAGCATACTGGCAGTACCTTTTGGGGGTCTCAGACGCTTCCTTCTATGCGTTACAAACTTCAGCACAAACTTAATATACTATTTTCTTCGAAAGAGTATAAAAACGGCCTCGAGTATGGAAACCAGCTAAAGTAATGGTTGATCGAAGTCTTAAATGGAATATTTCAACAAATTTTAGAAGCCAACGCAACGCTTGCAATGTGAAAAATAGCCCGTTTAAACTTCATATTACGACAGTTGAAATATACAGCAAAAAATTGAAGCGAATTTGTGTTTTGAATGTGAGCGCTTAGTTGGCGCCCCAGTTTCCCGGCAGTCAAGCGCATTAAATTCCATTTAATAATGAAACATTAGTGGGATCGATCACAGCCTCAGTGCAGCCAAATTTGTAACTCGCTTATGCAAATGAAAGTGGTTGTGGGCTCAAATGCAGTTTGTAACACACGTGGGTTATAGGTTGTGTATGTGTGTGTGTGTGTGTGTGTGTCTGTTGCTGGAAAATGTTATTGACCGATTTTATCCATCAAATTGCTGTTGATTTGGCGTTGCCAAGCGGCAAATGAGGCGATGAAGATGAAGTCGACGATGCCGACGTCGACAAACGGAATGTGGGTCAATGTCAGCACTTGAAAAACTGCCAAATTAACACACAAAGACTAACTGGAGTGTGCGTGTGTGTGTGTTTGTGTTTGTGTATGGCTATGACTTAACCAGACGTTGCCCAGAGAAAACGTCACAACAACAGCAGCAGCATCTCAAAGTCGAAACCAGTTTTGTAGACGAGACACAAACCACAGCTTGAGTGCTGAGAGCGCGTGTTGCAGCGTTGCCAGACTTTCGATAGGGCCAGCGGAAAAACATGAATGAATGAAGGCAGCTCACATAAGTTTGACCATGAAATCATCGAGGCGCTTGTTTGTTTTGCCCATTTGGCGCGATATTTCACACAAGTTACAAAACTGACTGGCTGACAGACAGACTGACAGACAGACAGACGGACAGACAGTCGCACAAATCTGTGAAAAATAAAAAACAATATAACAGCCGACACGTTGTCGCGGCCACTTCAAGAGTGTTACCCCAAAAACTTCAGGCCTCTAGCAGGCAGACAAACAAAGAAGCGAAGAACAAAAAAAACGAGAAGAAAACACAAAATGGAAACGAACAACTGTCAGCGACGCGTTAGTGTGAACAAGAGGATTTAGCAGAAAATATGTCGCCCCGGCTCACCCGGCTGGAGTTCTCGCAGCTGTCTGTCGTCCCTTTGCTGGAGATTTGTGTTGTGCGAAAATGAAGAGAGGAGCAGCCCGGGAAGCCCAAAGCCCAAAACTTTGAAGCGCTTTTGTAGGCGCGGCTCAGTTCCAGTCTGTCTGTGTGTATGTGCGTCTGCGTTGTCTGTTGACTGACATTTGTTTTGTTGTATTGGCTTCAGTTTATTTGTGCTTTTTTTGTCTAAGGGGAGACTAAGGGCCTCTGGCCAGAGCCAGAGCCGGAGCCGCAGCCGGAGCCGGATACATCAGCAACGCCATCTCTGACTGCTGTCATTGCCGCTTGACGGCCGCCACAGTGATAAATAATTGTATGCTGCTCGCTTTATTTGCAATGAATTATATTGTTTTTATATTTGGCTGCTGGCCACAAACAGACACCAGAAATCATTAAATACACGTACAGGCAAAGACTAACAAGATAAGTGCACAAAATAAACACTTAGGAGTGTGTGCTGAAGTGTTGTTCTGCGGTCTACCAAAAACTCGCATATATATGTACATAAGTCCCGCCATTCACGCATAAATAGAGTATGCAGAAATTACGCGGTTTTTCCAACCAAGCCATCAATAGAGGAAAATTTATAGTCTCTCCATTGAGCGTATTTGATTTGCTCGATTGAAAAGTCAGGCGGCGCTTTTAATTGAATAGCGGCAATCCGTTAGCGATGACCCAATAAAAATTCCAACGATGCTGCATGAAAAACTGAAAATATTCAGTCTGCTAATAAGTGACAGGCGTGAAAAACTCAAAGAGTGCAAAAAACAACACATATAAAATTGGCAGGAGTGCTGGACGACAAAATGCCCTGTAGCTAAATTGAAAGTTTATTTTTTAATATAATAAATCTAAAAGCATATTTATTTTTGTAATTTATTTTGAATTGTAACTATACGTACAAATGTTTGGATGATTTAACTCAATTATGTCCACTAAAGACCTTTTCAGCAAACTTCACATGCCCAATAAGACTGAATTTACAACTGCTTTTATATTTACTTTATAGACCTTTTTAAGTAGACAGTCTTAAATTGAATCTCATTTCAAAAACTGGAAAGAACTATGAGATTTGCATGTGGCTTTATAAAAGAAAATTAAAGTCTTAATCCAAATTGAGTTTGATTTGAGTGGGCTTAATCACTGGACTGTGTAATTCACTTATGATTACACAAACCGAATGCCGCGCAACAAAAGCAATTAAATAGCAATTGATGAGAATTGATTGCAATTTTCTGATTCCATGTAAAACAACTTAAGCAACGTCTGATATTTAATATGTCGCGAACGGCACTTAATGACACCACATACACACACACACACACACACACACACACACACACACACACACACACACACACACACAGCAATAAATTGCAACAACTAAATCGGTGATTTAAATACACTCGCCTATTCGGATTGCACATTAGGCAACAGGAATTTAATATTTAACTCTTTGTGCCCACAAAGTCGTATTCAGTGAGTAACTCAACTAAAACTGACCACAAAATATGACCACATCAATGCATCCTGGGCCTGCATTTCATCTAGTCAACTTACCAGCAAATATCCTTTGGTGCTTTTATTCAGACATAATTGAATACAGTTTTGTATACGCTATATAGGCTCTTTATATTCTTAATAAATGGTTTGCACACTGACATGTGTTTACACATGTGTTATTTAATTCTTATGGAATGTATTTGGTCGTGCTAACAAAAGATAGAAATAAATAAATAAATCTGTAATGAATGGAAAGTGAAATACAAATCTTTTTAGCTATGTACGACTTACAATATTAAATATTTTGAGTTAAATCCACTACTATGATTATAGATATATCTCTCTTTTTATCGCAAAACGAAAACTGATGTTCATCAAATATTTGCTAGAAGAGGCTGAATTTTTCGAATTTTATGAATATTCCTGTTAGAGTATTTACAAGTTGACAAACTTTCGTGATGGCTTTTGGCATTGGACTTTTAAAAGCTGTGTTCTTCTGTTCGGACTTGTTGCTTCTTGCCTTGGACTGCCTGTCGGCCACAAATTGTAGGCCGGCATTGATTGCCATGTAATTTGTGTGGTAATGACCTTTTTGACATGATTTATACATGCAATTCGCTCAAATTGAAAATGGTAGTTGGAACTTGACTACAGAAAATGTGAATTGCCAGCCAAAGAAAAGAGCCGTATTCAATTTCAGCAATTGATTTGAAATTTCTGAAAATTAACTGACTTATATCTGGCAGCAGTGGGTAAAATGTTTTACAATGCTATAGCACAGCAATTGAAAAGAGAATACGAACAACTGAATTAACTTTGAGTAGCTCAGTTGTCAGTAATTGATCTCTAAATGTTTCTGCTTGGAGATTCCAGAGAAAAGTTACTGCACACTGTACACAGACCGCAATTACTTGTGAAGCTAGCATCAACTTCATAAATAACTGAAATTTGTGCATATCACAAACATAGTTAGAAACTTGGCTGTTATTTAGCATTGCAGTTGCTCTCGAGTAAACTCAACTCAACAGCGGCTGCAAAATACTGCTCGGATAGCATGGCAGGCAGGTAATACCACTGCATGGCCATGGCCTACAGCAGTACGAGCAACAACAACAACAATAACAATGTCCTCACGATACCGCCATTATTTTGACATACGACAGAGCTGAGAGGCGGCCGGAACAATGGAAAACACGAGCGCTGAAGCATTTACACGCAGACAAAAAGGACGCAGCGAACCACTGGACTGAGGACCCAGGCCTGTTGATGTTGTTGGGTCCAGGCTCCAGGGTTCAGGGTACGGGGCATTACAATGCTGAAAGCACACACACACACCAAACCACACACACACACACACACAGCAGCAGCAGCAACATGAAGAAACATAATGGCTGCTTACAATTTGTGAACGAGCATAATGCGAACATTACATCCGCGCCATTGTTTCTTGGCCCCACCCACTCTGGCCACCCCTAGGGTGTGGTGTAGAGTGTGCAGTGTGGGGTGTGGGCCACGGCTTGCAGGGTGGCTAAATTAAATTAAAGCTGTTTAGGTGTAATTGGTCGTTGAGAGGGGTCACAAGTAGGCGCCAAAGAGAGCCGAGCGGAGTGCGGCTTCGAGTGGAACTTTTCGGCCCAACGGACGAAGTGACCCTTTTTTGGTCGACTCGGCCTTTACAATATACACGTATATATATATATTAGTATATTGCACAAAACCATGAAATGGCCAATTAATGGTGCATGAGTCAGGCCAAATTGGGCGCGCACACACAATAAACAATAAACAGCTCATACAGGAGATTATAAAAGCGACCAAGATTTTCAACACTCACTCATAAATATAATTCAACTCTTAATGCACACACCAAATGATTGTCCAATTATTAAAGCTTAGCCAATGCTGCTGCTAATTATCATCAGTTTTACAAAACTGGCGTCAATAGTTATAGTGTTAATATGGCACTTTTCTTGCATATTATTAACAGACATCGACTGACTTTAAGTGCCATGAATGTATCTATTTGCGAGATTGTAAGTATCTCTGACAGTCTGGGTTGTGTTATGTAATAGATTTGTGTGCCTAGTCCGACCTCCAATCAACTAAAAGGGAATGTTTTCCCGAAACAAATTATGGGTTATTAGCTACACACATGCAGCACTTTGCAGGAGGGATGGAGCTGATTGTTCTCCATTAATAAGAGGCTTTACAGTGGTAGAAGGCATGTTGTGTATTTCTCAATTTGAAGCAATGCATCAGTGTCGGTCAAATGTTTACAACTAAACCGTAAAAATTATTAAAAAAATTAAAAATACTCATTTTATCAGTTAGTAAATGTTTAAGAATGTGAGACAGAGAATAATTGCCAAGCAGATAGTATAGTGTATAGTATAGTATAGTGTGCAAGTCTGAAAAACAATACTAAGACGAATATAATACGAAGAAGAATGGAGCAGTTAAGAATTGCCCTAAGCGAAGTAAATTATGGCAAAAACCCATATTGTGTATATATTAGCTATCAGTAGAACGTTTACGAACGCAACACAAAGAAGAAGTGGCAAAACTTAAGTATTCTCCCGGCAGTTGAAGCATACATATTATGTATATGTGGTAATTGATGGTGTATACCTAATGAGACTTTAATGAATTTCATATGAACTTAATAGAAATACCCACTGTCAGCATACACAAACACCTCGACTTGAGCTATCTCTGACACACATTAAGCTGTGTGCCAGTATGTGTGTGTGTGTGTGTGTGTTATTGTGTGTGTGTTGCTCGTGGGGCTGAGTGTTTGTTAGTATGCTTATTAGTTGCAGCCACTTGAGTGTAGTACTAGCAATTAGATACATAACCGACTACTCGCATGTTTCCCATTTGGGTATCTAGTGATTCCGCTGATTGAGCACAGGCAACGACGAGTAAGAAACACATTAATGCGATTCAATGCGATGGATTTATGTATATGATAAGCCATGTTCTGAGCACAATTGCGCTTAAACCGCAAGGCGAGCTCTTTGTTTGTGCAGTTTGTGTTTAGTTGAGGTCAACATCGCGAGCATATGCCACTAATTACAGCTACGATTTATGCATATACTATATAGTATAGATTGCTGTTAATTGTATGTTGTGACTCGACGACCTGCGGTAATCAAATAACATGGAATATACTTGAATTCTGTGTAAATCAATAACGTCATATTGTTGCTATTGGCAGTGAAACACCTTTCAAATTAGTTTCATTTGCGTAAGTAAACTTTGCTCTAACTGCCTGCCTGCCATACAATCAACGTACTTGCAACGATTTGTATCTGTAGCTGTATATCTGTATTTATATCTCATTTCAGTGTCGACCCATTTGTTCTCATTACTCAACTGTCGGACTCACTCTCTCTCCCTCTCTCTAACTGGCAATATTAACTACTAAATTATTGAGTGATTTTGAATGTCGGCTTTCTGTTGACTGAACGATTAGCCTGGCCCAGACTGGCTTTTGTATGCTTGCCTTAGTGCTATTATATATTACGTATACAATACATTGTATACAATTGGAGCACAACTGACAACTAACTACCCAACGACTGGCGTTGCGACTCATAATTCTCATGACTCGATTTATCTACTTGTCACGTCCTATTCGTCCTTGAACTGATTACATTTCTGAGTCGTTTCCATCGATTTGTTGGTTGTTTAAGTCCTGCAGATTAAGAGTTTGCCGGTCGGGAAGTTTTTGTTGCGGCTGGAAGCAAAGCAATTAGGTCGGGGCTTAATTTTCGTATAATATTCAAAAGGCAAACAGAAGTTAAACAGGCAACCAGAATGCTTGCCTATTAAAAAGCGGAAATTAAAATCTTTATGGCTAATGATTAACCAATAAGAGCGACATGAAACGGAACTCGCACAGACGGCCTAGAAGGCTAAGACGAAGAAAGAAACAAGCCAAGCCAAGTACAGAAAGGGCAAGCAAAATGGTGGGGCGAGATGGGAGAGAGAGAGGGATAGCTGTAGCGGCATTTGAGGGCCTGTGGCTGGCAGACGCTTCAACGCCCGACTGTTGTGGCATATAATTACCAAAGTGGCCCTTTGGCTTAGCCTACTCCGGCAGTCGAGCAGTCCGGCAGTCCGATAGTCCGGCAGTCGCTAACCGGAAGTTCAACAGCCGTTGCAATGGCGAGGCTTATTAGTCAAATTAGGCGGCAAGCGGGAAGCGGAAAGCGGCTGGCGGGTTGCCCATTTGGACGTGGCCAATTGAAGCGTCAAGTGAGTGTCGAACGGTACTCGGCCGCAGCGAGTCTGTAATGAAAATCGATTAAAAACGGAGCAGAGCCAGCTCAACAGCCAGCCAGCCAGCCCCGGCACATAATGTCAAATTAATTGTAAAGTGTGCGGCCATTTTGCTTTGGTCGCTGCCTTCGCAGCGCCATTTGAAGGATTGAAAGCGGCATAAAACAATAATTAATTGATTGAATGTTGTTTGGAAGTGGCCAAGTGCCGGCAGCAAAATCCGTAACCAACAAGCAGCTAGCAGCAAGCCGCGACCAAATCAAACCCGGCAACACGCCCCCTTTGAACTAAGTGGCATAGAAAACAAGTAAGAGTGCTCTAGTCGGGAGTGCCCGACTACGAGATACCCTGAACCCAGTCCTTACAATCATTCATATTAATCTAAACACACACATGCTGCAGTACAAGCAGTACAAGCAGTGCAAGCGGTCTAAGCAGTTAGCTTGCTTTTCGCTGAGCCCCACATAATGGAAAGTTAAATCTTAAATAACTTCTGTGTTTATCGTCCGATCTTATTGAAATTTTTGGGGCAAACAATTGTCAATAATATGTGTGACCAAACCAAATTGCAAGGTCGTACCTTCAAAAATGCGTTTTTTTAACTTTTGGGGGGTTTGGGGGGTGGTATCCAAAAAGTGAAAAATTTGTTCATGTGTATGCTATTCGAAATTATACATGTCAAATTAGGGGCCTCTAGCTCTTATAACTTGTAAGTTATATCCAAAAAACGCTGGTCTAAAATCGAAATTTATCGATAACTTTTGAACGGGACGAGCTATCGATAAATTTTAATAAACTTGATCTGTCCCGGGATTAGGAGAACTTATGTTCCAAATATGAAGTCTCTAGCTCTTGTAGTCTCTGATATCTGTGTGTTCATACAGACAGACAGACGGACAGACGGACAGACAGACGGACATGGCCAGATCGACTCGGCTATTGATACTGATCAATAATATATATACTTTATATGGTCGGAGATGCTTCCTTATGCCTGTTACATACATTTGCACAAAACCATAATACCCTTTTTACCCATTTTTAATGGGTTCAGGGTATAATTAGTTTGCCCAAGAAATGAATTTCCTTCGCTCTTCTCCAGCGGGTATCTGCATTTTCTTGGACACTTGAATGAGCGAAAAACGTAGTGTAGCTTTGTGTTAAGTAGACTAGCTTTTGTATATCAATGATCGTGTTAATTATCCGCTTAGTATTTGCATATTAGTTTTCACCTATTAAGCAGCAAATATCGTGAAAATAACCGTCATAAGTTTTGTATACGGTATTCACAGACCGCTAATGTTTTTAGTAAAATTCAATTTTATTTGACTGCTAAATACTGTGAATATTGTTGAGGAGTAGTCGAAGCCGTAGGCGCTGCCACGTTCCGGGCTTGGGGTTGGGTCAAGTCGTCGCAGCTCTGCAATTACAAATCGGAATGTGAATTGAAATTCAAGCAGCAATTACCCGGATCGAAATGTGAGAAACAAATCGCGACTGCTGAGCGGCTGCTGCTGTCCTGTGAAGGACATTACGTGCCAGGGATGTTGACAGGCGGCTTTCGAGTGCTGGCCGCAATTAGTCGGCGCTGTCTTCCTGAGCTTGCTACCCATTTGTATTTGTTGTTCTACTTTCGATGTTTAAATGATTGCATAATATGCTGTTGGCTCAACTCTTGACAGCTGCCTCAATCTCAGGCGACTGCCCCTTCAACTGTACTTACTCCGTACTCCGGCTGCCTTCTTCTGCTGCTTCATTCATGCTGTCACTACTCTGATTTTGCGCTTAATTTGCTTAAGCTGCACTTCATTTTTAGCCACGATGCGGCATCGCATTCGCCTTCGCCTTTGCCACACTGCACCCGCATCTGTCAATGTTTATCCAAGCTGGCAGTTTTTCCTTTTTGCGGCCGCGCACTTAAAATGTTGTTAATTTGCAACGCAGCACATCAAACTGACAGCGAGGCAGCAGGCAGCAATCGTGGTGCAGTCTGTGCTCCAATCAGACAGTTTGGACGTTCATCATTCAAAGTGCGGCTGCACTGTTGAAATTA
Source organism: Drosophila flavopinicola (assembly GCA_035042425.1). Classification (NCBI taxonomy): domain Eukaryota; kingdom Metazoa; phylum Arthropoda; class Insecta; order Diptera; family Drosophilidae; genus Drosophila; species Drosophila flavopinicola. The sequence goes on along the minus strand of JAWNLL010000242.1, from coordinate 80,573 downwards.
ACAATTACACGCCGCAAAACGTAGCAGCAGCAGCAACAACAACAACAACCACAACAGCAACAACAACAGCAGCTGCAACACCAACAACTGCACCTTGCAGTTTACTGTTCAGAATGGAGCGGGTAGGGGTCCTATAAAAATAACTATGGCGCAGGGCATTACTGCGGAAACGGAAGTGCGCATTAACTGTGCACGCTGGCAGGTCCGTCCATGTGTGTGTGTGTGTGTGTGTGTGTGTGAGTGTTGGTGAATGTGGCCGCAATTAGCAGCGAGCATGTGTGCGTGTATTTTTAAGTATTTTCCTACAGCTGTGTGAGTAATTAAAACTGAGTGTGCGCATTTAATAAGTTAATCGGCGAGGCGCACAAACATTGCACATCGCAGAACAGCTCACACACACACATATGAGGCACCCTAACACACACACACACACACACACACACACACACCTTTGCGGAGCTTCCGCCGCTACTGCGACATTGTTTTCCTGTTTTTTATGTGCAACTTTTATGATAGAACAGACGCGAGTCTATGATATATTTAATGCGCTACAATAACAGCAAGTTACACGCTTATGTATGCCAAAACTGACTAATATACTCAGTATTAGCTCAATTGTTCTAAAAAAAAACCACCTATAAAATTGTTTGCTTGTAAAGTAAAACTTAAGCTAATTAATTTGAAAATCTAAAATGTAATAGTGACAAAATCATGCTAATTAGCTTTAAATGTGTTTTTTTTTTCTACTTGCTTTAAAATGTAAGTAGCGCAACCGCCAAGGCATTGCAGCCGCATCCGTTCTGCACACTCTTCAATTAACTAAGCCACATGACGCAAGCGAGTGCACCACTTACACGTAAATGTCTGCAGACCCTACAAACTGCACAATGCAGCCAATTGGCCCCTTCATTTGGGCCCACCATAATGTGGCCAGAATAAACACACATACACACCTGAACACATGCATATATACATATAGACACACATACCAGTGCACGTTCTTAGTTACGTTGACTAGCATCAAGTGCCTGGCGGCATTTGGGTTGACCTTACTTTCAACATGGCGTATGCGCAACATCCGCTAAAAAGCTATGCAGTATTTTAATTCTATACAGGCAGCAGGTGGAATATGTGCAATTGTGAGTCGGTTTGAGCGACTACCTGTGCCACAAAAGCGAATTAAATTAGCCATTAAAATATAGTTGGTAGCATATTTATTTATTGCTGCATAGCCCTAGGCAATGGCTATGATGATGCGTGTATAAGTACGCGAGCTTAATGCAATTTCTAATTAAAATGAAATTATGCGCATAAAATAAATGCACATTAATTTCGAATTTATTCTGCGCTATTTATCCAGACCTTAACACCCCTAGTTGCCAGTTGGCTCAATAACAAAATGGCTGCCGTTTGCGCTAAATTGTTAATTGCACTGCAAATGCTGCTAGTTCCAGACGCAGTCTGCACACACACACACACACACACATAGAGGCAGATACATACATGCGATGCGACGCAATAAATTTGTACAAATTTGTAAAACAGCAGCAACGACAACAGAATTGCTGCCCTCTGTTTGGCTTTGTAATCAGGCAACGGTTCGCGTGCAGCAGACAACAGTTTAGCATGTCAATAGAGCAGCAGCAGTAGCAGCAGCATCTGAAACAACAACAATTTAGACATCAAAAACTGTAATTGACATATGGCTGCTGCAGCAGCAGCAGCAGCAGCAGCCTTCTCTATATGCATTTGTATCTGTATCTGTGTCTGTGTCTGTGCGTGTGGCATGCAATTTGCATCGGAGCTGATTGTCATGATTTCATTTAGCCTGTAAATAAGGCAAAGCAAATGCCCATATACACTGTGATTTTATTTTGCATTGTTTAAATAACATTTTGCACTGTACTTATTTACATTGAACGTCAAAATATTTGCATTGCATCGGGATTGTTTATCTACAATAAAAAGTTTGTAATTAAGTGGGTTGTGCCTATGAATAAGCATTGGTAAATATTTTAATATATGCCAGTTATGAACAGGCCAGTCGTAGTAAAGCTTCAAATTATGGGATTATAGCAGTCATTATATGTATGCATTAAATTGCATATATTAAACTTTCGAAGCAATTTCATTTCCAGTAGATTTTTGGTTATATTTGCGATAAATACAATTGTTGATTTATTACGACTTTTTTTTAATATTTAGTACTTGGGATTAAAGAGCAATGCTTTAATGACAAATTGAGTTGAGCTAATGGCCTTCACGTGCGCTGCGATGAACTGCGCTAAGCGAAAAATTTGCTGTTTCAGCCTTTTTGATTTGTTTGCACACTTTTACTGCTGACTTTTCAGCATGTACTCAACTACTCACACTCTGAGAGTAACTATATATATGTATACAAATAAAAAACACACATATGTATATATATATTTACAGTTATCGTGTCCAAACTTTCAAGTGTGTGTGTGTGTGTGAACATAGTTGTTCGCGAAATTAATGCTGTCCTTGAATTTCTCATGAACTGCCAATTCAACGAAAAGTTTGTGACAACAACAAGAGCAAACACACAAACACACACACACACGTGGACACACAAACAAACAGTTACTCAGTCAAACAAACAACATACAGAAAGTTGCGCTTAAGTTCATTTGCCGGCAACTTCTTTTAAAAAGCATCTTAATCAGCAGTAAATTCACAACTAATCAGTGACTCCATTGTCTAGCTCTGTCTTTGTTCCCGACTGCCACCCATTCTACCTAACCGCATCAATTGAAGTACCAGCTCACATATTTATAACACGCGCAATAACGCTTTGCTTGCTCAATTACCGGCTCAAGCCGGCAACTTATTGCAACATAATTACACGTTTCGAACGCTGCAGCGCATAATAAATTCGTACAATGGGACGTATGAGTTATCTTGGCAAGAGAGATGCTCCTTAAGCAACAAGCAAGGAAGCCAGACGATATGTCAAGATGTAATTACTTTGTATGGCATTAATATTTGATAGAAGTGCCTAATATTTCATAGAGATTACTTACAATTTCATCTTCGTGATTATAAGGGCTGCCATAAGAAGTGTAAGGATACTAGAAACGTTCCAAACAAATTGGATAACCAATTTGCGTTGCAAGTAGTAAGTGCTGTATGAGTGATTCAATTCAATCCCATTGCTAATCAATTTCATTTATTATTATTTGCTTATTGATAGTTTTCGTAATCCATTGTAATAACAACAAAATAAGAACTATTTGTCTAAGAACGTTTGAATACAATTTCTTATTTACCTTAATAGCTTAGCAGCAGAAAAATTTTCGCGGATGTTGAAATGAAAAGTTTTAAATGATAAGCCTTCCAAAAATAGAGCCTGCTTTTGTTCTTATTAATGAAAAAGACGAATATACTTCGATAGTGTAAAATTCATTTTAAACACCTTCACAAGCTCATCGACTTATTAGATATTTGTAAGTATGCTGAATTCTTTTTACCGCTGCTCATCTCTAGCTGCAGGTCCTTATTCTTTTTCCTCATTTCGTGTGTTTTCGCTGTCTGCATTGGCTCATTGAACTTCGTTTTAATTATGCTGAAAGACAGCAGTCGCTGGGTACATTGGACACGGACAGGGCTCTGCACTCTGCTATGCTTGGCTTGGCTTGGCTTGGCCCTTGGCTTAATAAATTGCAATTGTTTGCGAGCTAACTTTGCACGCACGCCCACTTTTGTACGCCCACTTTTGCTTGTTCCCCTTGCTGCGGCTATGGATTTTGTAATTGGTTTTGGCATTGCCCACTGCATTTGACAAACAAAAAAACAAAAAAAGAAGCAAAAAACGGCACATATAGTACAACAAAAATTGCAAGAAAGTTTAGCATAATGCTCAGCGAGGAGGAGCAAACAAAGTTTTGCAAACATTCAGTCGCAGAATAGATTTTCTGTATGTGCGGTTAACGAAGCAAATAGACAAAAAATTTGCCACAGAAAATCGTAATTTTTTCCAGCAAGCAAACAGAACTCAAATATTGGCCGAAAGTTTCATAAACGTAATTGTTGTCGACGCGCCCAGATAGTCCGAGAGCTGTCTTAAAGTTCTCGCAAATTCAATTTGAGTTTGCAATTTCAACTGGCCAAGCTGGTTGCAAACGCAAACTTAATTAAAAGCCAGAAAAGCAAGACAACTATTTAAATTTAACAGTGCACTGTCAAAACAATGGACAACTCAACCCGGATCCATGGCCAGCCGGACGGACGGACGGAACAGGCTGGCCAAAACAAAAGCCCCACCGAGGCGAAAGCCAAATAGTTAAAATTATAGCACATAACGATACACATGCACTGATATGCAACAGACAGACGGACAGACTGGCAGACTGACAGACGGACACACAGACAGACAGACAGACAAGTAAACAAATATGCACAGATCGTGAGTGGACGGATAGGGTAGGTCAAATTCAGCATATTTCTCATTTGAGTGGCAACAATAGTTGGTGGTTATTCCCTGTATGCACACGAATCTAGAATAACAGGCAAGTGGACATTTCATAGATGCCTTAAGGTAAATGTTCATGATCAACATTTGAAACTCGTAAAAACAGAAAGAAAATGGTTAGTAAATTCAAATACACACAAGTATATTCATGCATTAGCTTTTGTCACAGGGTATTTCCTAGTTGAGCACTCGCGCCCTTAGCGCTTCTGTTGTAATTTCACTCTTGCGTTCAACTGACCACAAGTGGAAAAACGCTGACTTTGCCAACCCAACTCAAACAAAAGCGAGCAATAAATATCACAAATAATATGCGAGCGTTTTTTCTGCTCTCTTTGCTTATGAAATTGTTTAAATAATTTATAAAAGCTGAAAAATGGAATCAGACAGCTATTGTTTCAGCTGTTGTGGCAACCCTGGCGGCAGGCAAAACAACCCCTTGCGGAAAGCATAAAACTCCAGTCATTGTTGTTACTCAAGTGTTGCTTGTGTGTGTATTATGGTCAGCACGTACTACAGACTGAATGAGTAACTGTAAGTGAAACTGAGCAACTAGACTTCTAACTGTACTGCCAGTCATACTTCATAACTGTTATACCCACCACCCCCTCTCTATCACTCGCTCTCTCGCTTTGACTGCTTTGTGCGAGCAAATTTTAATTATTAGCATACGTTCAGGCGCAATGGCAGCGACGCCGTCTGAATTTTATGAGCATTGTGAGTTTTGCCTCACATACACATTGAGTATGCGTAACGCGTGGGCTTGCGTCTCTAATTGAACAAATATCAAGCATACGCAATGCGAACATTCGGACAGTGGCAGGCGGCACAAATGCCACAGCTGTTGCAAAAAGGCTGTGTTGTGTTGCTGTTTTCATTTTCAAAGCATCGAAATAAGTGCATATATTTAAGAGCTGTAAATCATCTTAAAGTTCAGCCAACTACTTATAAGCTTATGTAACTACAAGTAGCACTACTTTAACATCGCTCTAATCTATAGTAGCACAAAACTTGACTTAAGCATTCCTGGCATTCCTGGCCAAGGAAGCGCGTGCTGTCGCCGGTCTATAAGAAAAGTTTAGCGTTTAATTAGACATCTCACTGGCAAGTCATTCAGACTTGGCAACAATGCCCTTAAATTTCCATTGAAAACTACAAAGTAAGCTTGTTAATTAAATACGCATTACCGCGCCTCTAATTGCCAGCGATGTGCTGCTTAGTAAACACAGTAACAACAACAACAACAACAGCAACAGCTAGTTGTTAAAGTCGGCTGCAAAAGTTTTTGCTGGGGCGCATGTTGCAGTTAATAAAATATGGCACAAAATAAACAGACATTAAATTTAATTATCAGCTGACACATTGACCTGCGACTAAGTGACTACCTGACAGTTAAACTGACAGCCAGCTAGACACAGCTAAAGAGCAACAACAACGAAACAAAAGCATGTAATTTAAAATGCAATGGATCAATAGTTAATGACAAACGTCGTCGAGTTAAATCGTATTTAATTAGTGCACATTTCATTGGCACAATGTGGCAATGTAGCAGGCAGCAGTCGGCAGTCAGCAGTCATGTGGCAGGCACTGTTACTGTGGCTGGCATGCCACAAGCTAATTCAATGGCACAAATCATCAATCACTGCGGCACAAATGCTTAACTTGGCCAACTGCTCGGAGAATGCATCAGGGCTGCGCACAAAAAAGTTTAATGGCTTACAAAATCAACTTGGTCCTCGCTTGGCGCCATTTCACCTTGCTGTTGTTGCTGTTGCTGTTGTTGTTGTTGTTGTTGTTGTTGCCTTTGTTTGTTAGCTGAAAAACAGGGCGACAGCGTCTGGCTGAAATATGCGCACGCCGCAGGTAAATGTTGGTAATTTGTGACTTCAAATGGCATTTTTTGCTGCTGCATTGCTAAATTTTAGCTTTATTTTTAGCTTGATGCCGCCCATTTAACGCTCGGCGACATTTCTCCTGTTTTATGTCGTGAAATTTATGTTAAAATCGTGTGGCAATATGCAGTTGCATGTCTAATGCCGAAAGCAGCTACACAATTTAGCACAGGAACACGGAAATAAAGATAAGTTGTGTGATGTGATTAAAAGTGGCCATTAGTTAGCAAAGGAGTAACGAATGCAAGACTGCTGGAAACTTGATAAAATGGTTGTCTTATGAAAGGGCAGAGTAAAATCGTACATATTTTGTATTTAATATTCTCGTTTATGTGAATATATTAAGGCAAAGTTCAGGATATGTGATGTGAAATGATATTTAAATCAGCTATTACCTCAAGATAATTACATTATGAATCCATAAGACGGAAACATATGATATATGACATAGGAACACACTCGAATATTCATATATTATATGAATCTATATGAGCATACTATTAAAAAAAAAGATAATGCCAACCAACTGAATTACCGACCACATTTTATATGTTTGTAACCCCTGACTTGGGAACATTTAAGTCAAGTTTTTTTTTAACTTTATTTATGCACTTCGCAGCTCTTAAACTTTGCCGCTTAAATCATATCTGGGGTTATTGTTTTACCTGATGCTGTTGTTGCTCTTTGTTTGGCTCACAGTTAGGAAGCTGCCCAGCGCAGAGTTGCGCTCTTATTTACCCCTTTGGCGCACACGGTTTTGGCTTATTCAAGTGTGGCTTTTTCATGTGCACACTGCGGAGTCACTTTGACCTGCATGTTATTCATGGCTAAACACACACACACACAGGCATACATAGTAGCTAGCCTTGCCACAACACACCACAGTTAACCCAATCCCAACAGCCAAGCCAACAATTTTCTAAACTTGCTCGCGCTGCGCACAGAGCCAAAGGAAGGCGTTGGCCTGCACCTGGATCTGAGCATGGACGTGGATGTGGATGTGGATGTGTGCTGCGACTGCTGCGACTGCTGCGCTCTAAGCTGTGCTAAACATTCCCTAAATATATTTTGCAACAGCTCCTACACACACTTACACATGCGAGATAAGCGGCGCACATAGCACATAGCACGGCCAGGACGCCAAGGACGACAAGGACACGCAGCGCTGTGAAGGGCGCCGCGCGCAGCAATGAAACTTTTTGCACCTGAATATTTTTCCAAAACTATTCACAGTTGATTTTTCACCTGATGCTTTTCACGGAGCAGCCGCCTCTGCCTGTGTATGTGTGTGTGTGTGTGTGTGTGTGTGTGTGTGTGTGTGGTTTGCCTATGCGCCTGTGTGTGCGTGTGTATAAGTGCTTAAAATATTTGTATGCCTGGCTGCCTGTGAAGCTGTGTGGCATGCCTGGCAGCCCCCTTCCGAATGTCTGGCTTGCCAACGAGCGGCTCGCTTTATGGGACTCAAGCTAAATGCAGTAGCGCTGCCTCTTCTTTGTCTCTGCCTAACCTGGCCATAGGAAGAGTGGTCCAGTGCACCAACAGGAGCAGGCAATTGCATTAGGCGCCACAAATTTCATCTTGTCAAGTAGAAAATTGCAAATTGTTCAGGGCATCAGCAAATGAATATTTACATTTCAAATTGTAAATTACTGAAAAAACACATATTTGTAGAATTGATTTATAAAATGTGTAAGCCAAATGCTGCATAGCTGCACTAGTATTCACTGAAATTTTATGATAAACTAATACTTCATTTCAATACAAGCAAATACGAATTTTAAACGCCAGTTAGCTGCAAATATAAATATATTTGAAATACTGAACTCATTGTCTATGCACCAGTAAGCAAACGGACATGAATTCATTTTTCACAGGTGTCTGATTGGAACAAATGATTATTTAGTGACGCTTGACTGAATAACAACTGTTTGTGCATCAAATACTAGAAATGGGATCAACATTTATTGATGCTAAGCTTATACAAATAATCCATAGCAGTCTTATTTATTCAATCCGATAAATTATATATTGAACTAAGTACCACAATCAAGAATTTGACGAGTTTAAAACAAGAATGATTACTATTTTATAAAATATAAAGTCCTTTACTTACAACTTACAACGTCAGGCGCAGTCCGTACAGGAGCCGCTCCTGTCTCCTGCCAATGCATACATAAGCAAATGTGGGCACACACATACATGGGCTCCAGCTGCATGTGTGCAGACTTATCTATATGCATTTTATTATATAAGCTTCGGCATTAAGCTCGCCCAACTCATCACCGCTCCCCTCTCCGTTCTCTCTCTCTCTCTCTCTCTCTCTCTCTTCCTCTTGCAGCTATGGTCTCTTGGGCGCCTCTGGCTGCGGCAAGACAACGCTGCTCAGCTGCATCGTTGGACGACGGCGTCTCAATTCGGGCGAAATTTGGGTGCTGGGCGGGCGGCCGGGCTCGCCGGGTTCCGGTGTTCCAGGTCCGCGAATTGGCTACATGCCACAGGTGAGTTGGACTGGACGGCAGCTGCTTGAATATTTCATGCGCTTTTTATTGCGCTGCCGCAGTTGGGTTCGTTCGCTCGTAACTAAATTAAATAAATGCAATAAAACGTTAAAAGCCAGCATAGCTGCAGCACAAAACAACAAAAGCGCCGAAATAAAATAAAAATAATAAAAGTTTTATATGCTTCTGAGCGCAAAACTTTTAATTTCGACGAAGCGCAATAATATTTTCAGTCCCCGAGGCTCATAAAGATGCAGTAGGCAACGCTATTTGCATTCTCTCACTCTCTCCCACACACACACTCTCTCTCTCTCTCTCTTCTCTCTGTATATCCTCTAATTTAAATCTCTATTTGCAGGAGATAGCTCTTTATGGGGAGTTCACAATGCGCGAGACTTTAATGTACTTTGGACTTATTGCGGCTATGCCCCGCAGCGACATCGAGGATCGCACCGAATTTCTGCTCAAATTGCTCAATTTGCCAAATGGATCGAAATTTGTCAAGAATTTGAGCGGCGGACAGCAGCGTCGCGTGAGTTTGGCCGTTGCCCTGCTCCACGAACCGGAGCTGCTCATATTGGATGAGCCCACAGTGGGCGTGGATCCGGTGCTGCGTCAGAGGTGCGTATAAATACACAATACTGCCACGAGGCAGTCAGTAGTCGACATGGCTCTGTGCCGCAGAGATTCGCTTCTATCTATGAAGCAGAGTACTTATTATAGTGGCTGAAGACGATTCTGAGAAAGTGCTATTGTTCTGTTTACAAATTATATGACAATCAGAAGACTTTTATTGTTATTACATACTTTATAACAAGCATTTTAGACTTTTCATAACACATTTACCTGTGCTCTTATTTGACTTGGCTTTTTAATTGACGCAAACACATATTTTCACATATTGTCCTCATGTGAAAAGACTCTGAACAATAGTCAAAGGGGAAATAATTATTAAAGCTATAACAGTCCATAAAAATTAAAAAGGAACGTAGACCAGCAAGATTGGAACATGCGAAAACGACAGCTTTTACTCATATTAATTATACCCTGAACCCATTAAAAATGGGTAAAAAGGGTATTATGGTTTTGTGCAAAAGTATGTAACAGGCATAAGGAAGCATCTCCGACCATATAAAGTATATATATTCTTGATCAGTATCAATAGCCGAGTCGATCTAGCCATGTCCGTCTGTCTGTCTGTCTGTCTGTCCGTCTGTCTGTCCGTCTGTCTGTCCGTCTGACCGTCTGTATGAACACGCGGATATCAGAGACTACAAGAGCTAGAGACTTAATATTTGGAATATAAGTTCTCCTAATCCCGGGACAGATCAAGTTTATTTCATTTGATCGATAACTCGTCGCATTCAAAAGTTATCGATAAATTTCGATTTTAGTCTAGCGTTTTTGGGACATAACTTCAATTTTTTGGTCACACATATTATTGACAATTGTATGTCCCAAAAATTTCAGTAAGATCGGACAATAAACACAGAAGTTATTTGAGATTTTTGTGATCAGCATGTGTGTGTTTAGATTAGTACGAATGATTGTAAGGAATTGGTTCAGGGTATCTCGTAGTCGGGCACTCCCGACTAGAGCACTCTTACTTGTTTTCCTAGGACCTGTTGTTTTTGAAGTCCTTGAAAAAGCTTTGAAATGGCACAAGCTAATTCGATAGAATTCGCATGCAGCATAGCAATGGTTGAGCAAATTAAGAGTATGAGATTTGGTAAGGTACTAGCAGCACAATAATAACGAGAAATGCTAAGCTAGCATTTTCCCAGAATATCTTGTCCATCACAAAGTTAAATATATTTTGGAAATGCTCGAAAAAGTCCAGGAAAAATTCGAGAGATCATGTCTTAAATTATGAAATATAATAATATTGAAGCATTTGAAATGTGGAATCATGTACGCGCCACAGCTACTTAGGATCGCTTAACTTAAAGAGCTAGATAAATGAGCACTGATTAACTCTTTATCACTTTTGCAGCATTTGGGATCATTTGGTGGAAATCACAAAACATGGCCACACAACTGTGATAATCACGACGCATTACATCGACGAGTGTGCCCAGGCGACTGTGGTAAGTTCACATGCTACATACATAGTGAAGGCGAGATGATGAAGGCAATGGGTGGTGGGATGTGGCTGAAAGGCAAGTGTCAATGGCTTTTTGGCGCCCAGGCATTGTTTGCTCGCTTGATTTATAGTTGGTGCTTGCACGTCTATTTGTAATATGCGGCGTATGAGCAATATTATGCGCTTCAGCTAGCGCCGGCTGCCAAAGGTGAAAGCTCAGCCTCAGCATCAGCATCAGCCTCAGCCTCAGCTGTCGAGGGAGAGTCGACCATAAGTCTCTGCGCAGCAATGGCGCTTATCAGCTCAAGCTCAAGCCCAAGCTCAAGTGTGCGCTGTCAACACGCGGCGCTAAGTGCTTCCTTCTGCTTCTTCTGTTGTGTCGGGGCTGGCGAGTGGGTGTGGTGGGTGTGATGGGAAGCGGCATGTCGGGCGGACCTGGTGGCCTGGCAAATTTGTATCCTGCGGGAACTGCAACAAATCTGTGTCCCCCACTTGAAAAAGCACAATATCACTGGGCCGCTGTTGACCCATGGCCATCGCACGATTTACGAGGCATTTCCGAGCGAGACACATTGCAAAATTTACTTCAGATTTATTTATGTTGCCAATGCGACGCACAGTAATCAGCCAGCGAGATAGAGAGAGATGGAGGCAGTGAGTGTGTGTGTGTCACTGTGTGTTAGTCATTTGCCGGCCCCTGCCGATGCGTGTGGCAGACAATGAACTGTGCGAGCGACTGACACAGCCAGCAAAAATATGAAAAACAAAAAAAAAGACACAGAAGTAGAAGAGTTCTAGTCGTTAGGGAAATACGACTAGTAAATACCTTATTATTACCTTATTTCTCCATTAGCCCGACAATAGATTAATTTATTCTTATATATTTCATCCTCCTCACTCTTTATTTCATTTGTTCGTCAATCCTCGAAACGTACACAAAAATATATATTCCTGTATATATATGTTTAATTTATCTTTATTTGTCTCTCTCTCACTTGATCTCTCTCTGTTATGCTATTGCTGAGTTTTAATGGGTACAGAGTATATAAAGAAGGCCAAAAAGATTCATGGAGTATACAGAATTAAAACGTGACAAAGCGCACAATGCAAACGCCCGTCACAATGGACACTTAGATAGACAGATGTGTATATAGATAGACCAACAAATACACATGCGACACGCACAGGATATGCACATACTCACACTCACACACACGCACGCACGCACGCACATATAAAACAAACAAATCCTCACACGGAGACAGAGACACGCACTTATGCTGGTCAGGTCCGAGTGGAAGCTGAGCTTAAGCCGAGTCTGCAACATATATCAGTGGCAAGACGCAAAGATTGATGCAAAAGAAAAGACCTTAAAGAGTTAGCGGGCAGGGAGCCGAGGGAGGTATGACAAGCAAACAAATCGACACGTGTATACTCTATGCTAGGCTTATGAAATCGAATGATTGATAGCCAAGCGATTTATAATATTGCATAACACGGATTTATTTGCGTCCTTATCATCACTTGAAAGCGCCTCATTCTAGGCCTGATTTGATTTCTGTTTTCATTTTGTGGGAGTCTTTGCATAGACACTTGAAAGCAAACAATAATATTTAAACATAATTGTTACAAAATAAGTAGTTTATCATCGTTTTAATCCAATTTAGGCAATGCAATCTAAGAACATTAAACGAAAAAGGTTGCATGCGAATATCACAGATAATATTATTTATATATTTTGCCACAGCACTTCAACTAAATTTTAGTAAACGGCTTAAGAAAATCGCTGTCTTATTTTGAGCATGTTATATCTCAAGCATTATTATCGAAACTGAATTTAAGTCAATTTGCAGGAGAAGCATATTAAATCATGCAAAGCGGCTTACTTAGTATGTGTATGTATATGATTGTTTGCTCCAAACAGTGCTTCTGAGCTCGTTAGCCAACTGCTTAACAGTACTTGCTACACACACACACGTGACAATCGACACTCTTGTGCTGCCTCGTGTTGCCTGCCTGCCAGCTTGCAACAGCTGTTAGACTGTAAGACTGTTATACTTTTAGTCTGTTGTCAGAACGACGACGACACCCACGCGGAGTGTTATTGCGGTAAAGAGTTATGGCCAATAAACAAAATCATTGTGCGATTTTGGTTGCCACAAAACGTGCTGGCACTCAGCCCGTGCAACATGGGGCGAGGGGTTTAGAGTGCGGTTAATCATTCCGCATCACGCCGACCATTAAAATGTTGCATTAATGCCAATTGGAACACCGAATTTGGGATGTTGGAAAAAGAAATCGCACGAAGTGGCAGCGTTTGGTGGCAACAAACTTTGACCGGACTTGTGTCTGTCCGGCAACTTGGGTGACAGTGTTTAATTGCTCATATTGAACACGTGTTGTCTCCTCCTCTCACAACGACAACAACAGCAGCAACAACAACAGCAATAACAGAGAGTCGGTTTAGATTGTGCTCGCTTGAGTTGACCACTCGTATTACGGCCGGCAGCAAATTGCTTTTTCAGCTTTGTCACTTTTTCGTGCCACGTTTTTGTTTTGCCGCAGGTTGCGCAATGCTCAGCGCTGGAGTCCAACTCGAAGTAGTCGTCCTGCAGGAGCATATATTTTTCGCCCATTCTGCACGTCACTCGGACTTCAGTTGTCGTGCGACTTACTTGTCCAACTGCCCAGAGGAACTTGGTCAGTTGTGTTTTTTTCGGGCGTTTTTTTCCTTTTTGTGTGTGTGTGTTTTTTTTCGGTGTCTTTTATTGTTGACTCAACAGAATTGCGTGCTGGCAGCATTCACACTCAGGCATTTCTGTGAGCATTTGAATGGCTCACACACACACACACATACATGCAAGCCCACCTACATTTAACTAGTCTAGCTCGTGTTGATTAAGTGAGACGTTTCCACTGACACCTTCCCAAGCACAGGCACTTGTTCTTTAACTTGAGCTGCTGTCTCCAAGCTGGCATTTAAAATTTATTTTTTTTGAACGTCGTGACTTTTCCAAGAATCGCAAATGCAATGCGCTATCAAATTGACTATGGCTATTGTAGACCAGAAAATTGATGAAAAATAATGATGTTCGATTTGCTGTAAAACTTGAATTGCAATCATAAAAGGATCACTAAAGCAATACCATGAAATTTTGATTTCAGCTAACAGACCTTTCAAAAGTTTGTAAAAAGTTGATAAATATTGGTATTCTGCTTGTATTTGATGCGAATAGAAGTGCGAACAGTGGGCCATTCGCATCCATCCATGCCTACATTGGATTTTGTTACCAAGCCCGTAAAGGTTATATGAAATATTCATATTTTTATGAATCATATTTTTTATTGGTCGCTTCACTTGCAACAGTCGCTTAATGTATAATAATACAGCCTCTGAAATTGTCAATCAATGTGACCGCAATACGCAAACAAACTCACACAGACATACGCACACATACACAGACAAATAAGCCGTTGGCCAGGTTTCGCTTTATTTGTAATTCCTCAATATCAGCAATTATTCAACTGTCAATTTGCGTTTTCGTCCGTGGCTTTAAAATATAAATCCATATCTTTCTTTTTGTTTTTAATTTGTTTTTTCGCTATTAAAAACCAACATGCGGAAAATTACGCGACAAAAGGGAAATGCAGCACGGACGAGACAGTATAAACTATTAAGGACACTAGGCAAAAAAAAAAAAAAAAAAAATGTAAGCTAAAAGGCAAAAAATCAGAAGCAAAACAGAAACAGATACTGAAACTGAAGCAGCAACTGAAAGAGCTCAGAGTGTCGCTGTCGTTTCATGGGGGATACCAAGAGTGCTGCAAGTGGAAGGAGGGGGATGCAAAGTAGTCGCAACAATATATCCATCAAATAATGTTACGCTCCCTGATTTCATTTATTAGAGCGGAAAGTGCTGCATACACAACTGAATAATGCCACAGGACCTTCCCACGCCCCCTCATCTCCACCCATTAACTGTTCGGCTACGCGGCGTATACGCGATTTCGTGTTGTTCCCTCGTTCTGTGTTAGCCAACAATTTCCCATGAGCCAAGCTAACGTTGACATTAAATTTAGGAAGCAATGTCTGTCAAAAAATAGCAGAAAAAAGCAAAACTGAATCGCCCCACCGCTGCAGACAGTCAGTTTTGCGACCCGGCTACAGTTTCAGTTGCAGGCTAGCTGAGTTGGGTTTGATTGGGTTGGGCCCAACCCAACCCGATTGGGTTTGGCTAATAATGACGCAAATTGCAGGCGTTGATGCTCTGTCATAATGTGGTGTCGGCCTTTGATGTGGGTCGCTCCGCTTATCAGTGTGTGTGAGCATGTTTTTGTATCCAACGCCCCTGGTAGCCGGATCTGCTTAAACGTGCACAAGCTAATGGATATAGAGGTGCATAATGTACACATAGAAGTTGCGAGAGAGAGAGAGAGAGAGAGAGAGAGAGAGAGAGAAGGAGAGAGATAGCTTTAGAGAGTCAGATCGATATATAGTGTGTGTTCAAAGGAAATGGCCTAATAAGTCAGGGAAATTCAATGAAAGTAGAATATGATTTGGCAAAATCTTGAAATAGAAAATAATGTTTTATGCAAAAACTTCTTTAAGTTAATTTTATTTGAAAAATGCAAACAGCGCCTTAGATACCGTCTATCCGCCTCCTCGTTTATCAATTTTCAATTTCCGGTGCAAGCGTGCAAATAAATCATGAAAGATATGCTACACTTATTGTGCCGAAGATTAACACTCGCCGAAAATATATAGAGTAATATAATCTGATAGAAGAAGACAAAAATATAGTAGTATTAACGTTGGTAAGGTCTTAAAGTATTGCTTTGAGCCAATTTATTTAATAATAGCTATGTGGCTTGGCCATCGTGGATAGGAAAAGAAGTCTTAAATAACCAACACGTGTGTTATTCATGCAGCAACTTTAATTTTACATACTAATCATAAATTTCCTTGTAATAAGTTACACATATAGAAAGAAAGTAGGGCAAAACAAAAAAACGATGCAGAGAATTATGTATGGCATGTGCAATTCTAGGTAATATTAAATGCTGATCACATCGTCGGCCATAAAAGTGCAATTGAGTGGCGAGGCGTCAGGAAGTTTGTGCCTCAGTTCTGTATTGGCATTCAATTAGGAAGTTAATTGGCCGCTGCATAGACGTATTACCAAATACAACAGCCAATGGACAAGCCGGAGGAAACAACCGATTTCCGGCAGACCGAAGACAGAATCAAATCAAGCAGCAAAACTTTTGTAACTAGCTACGAGCTATGTGTGTGGGTGTGTGTGGGTGTGTGGGTGTGACTGAATGGGTGTGTAAATGTGTGTGTAGCATATTTAGCATAGAGTTTTCATGTGCAGCCGCTGGAGCAACTCATGTGCATGCCTAATGAAGCCATCCAGGGCGTTGGAATTGCTTAGCCAGCAGTTGGCTATGAAGATGTTAGCCAAGTTTTTGTAAAGGCGGCAAAGTTTGCCAGTCAGGGCAGTCAGTCAGGCCGGAGTGGCTGGAGCGATGTCCTGTAGTTGCCTAATATGTTGCTATGTATGCCTGGTCATGTACGGCACAGAAATCAATTAACTTAATTTCCGCACGTTGCGTCTGAGTGGCGGGTCGGGGGCACAAGTAGCAAGAGGGGCGTGTCCCAGGCAGGACAGTCAATAAAACTTTTCAACGACAACAATGGGATGTGCATAATTCTGTCATTGTGCAAAGACGACGACGACGACGAAACTTTCGACCCGAACAAGCTAGGAATTGACAATGCGCTACACTCACTGCTGAACACTCAATGCCAAGGGGAAGGGGAAGGGGATTGGATGGGAAGGGTATTGCTGAGGGTTGGGGGTGGGCGCACAAGTACACGCACAAGTCGCTGTCAAAGTCAAAAGTTTAATTGACTTGGCGACACTTTTGCCTCAAATCCAAATCAATTTAGCTGACAAAGTGTTGGTTGTCCTTTCTGGCAGATTGGTTTGCTGCGCGGCGGCAAAATGCTGGCAGAGGAGTCACCCGACTATCTGCGGCAACAGTACAATGCCGACTCGCTGGAGGATGTCTTCCTCAAGCTGTCCGTGATGCAGAACATGGGCAAGCGGCGGCGCTCCTCGATTGCGCAGGAGATTGTGGAGCAGGTGACGGTGCCGGCCATATCGAATCCAGCGCTGGACATGTCCGATGAGCAGCACGCCGCCGAGATCTCTGGGGAGTTCGGAGATAATATATCGATGTCGTCGGCCGTGCGTGATCCGATTAGCAGCACAGCAGCGGCCGCACCACCGCTGCCGCCGGTGCAGGAGATGAAAACATCCTTCTGGTATAATCTGCATGTAATGCAATCGCATCATTTGCATGCGTTGATTTGGAAAAACTTTCTCTGGATGATGCGCAACGTGGGGTGAGTAACTAACTAGCTATAGCTAGCCGACTGTCAACTAACTGCTGTCTCTTGTTCTAGGATAATGCTATTCATAGTGGGTCTGCCGGTGGTGCAGATACTGCTGTTCTGCTATGCGATTGGCCATGATCCCACTGGCCTCAAATTGGCCGTGGCGAATCACGAGATGTCCGAGGAAATGATTGTGCAACAGTTCTGTCCCGTGCACACCGGATGCAATCAGACCATGCTCAGTTGCCGTTATCTCGATATGCTTGTGAAGAACAAGAGCATGGTTGTGGTGAGTACATGCAATGCAAATTACCTTTGGCCCAGGTCGACTGCAACTGTGGTGCGGAAGGGCGATTAAATTGTGCAATGAGAGTCGGCGATGGCTATGGCTATGGCTACTGCCTTCTGGCTACAATAACCACTCATGTTACTACCTACTGTTGTTCTTGCTGTTGCTGTTGCTGTTGCTGTAGCTCCTGCTACTGCCATTGTTGTTGCTTATTGAAGTACGTTGAGACGACGGTTCGACCCTGCCGGCCATTCGTGTAATTTATTTCAATTTGTGTGGACAGCAAAGCTGGTCAGCCACCGTGTGCATGCTCTTCAATCTACTGAACACAACGCCTGGAAACATCGCCGCCTCGGCCTCGGCCCCTTGCCCGACTCCTAAATCAACTGACTGAGTCCCAGAGCCAGAGCCAGAGCCCAGTGCTAAGTCGCTCCCCTTTGGAGTTGGCACCGTCTTGGCTGCTGTTGCCTTTGGTGTTGCCGCACACAAATTACAGCTGCTTATCTTTGGCAACAAGCAACAACAGTGTGGCAGTCCGGCACTTGGACAGTTGGGCAGTTGGGCAGCTGGGCAGCTGGTCAGCTTGCTGGCTGGTCGAGATCATCAATAAATTTACTTGCAGTGGGGCGAAAATAGCAGTTGAAAGCCAGCCCCAGTGCAGTGGACCTGCCCCCATTGTGGCAGTTTATTGCAAATTACGCTTCCAAAACAATGCCTCTTCTTGGCTAATTTGGGCACAAGTGCGCTATCCGATCCTTCAAGGCATCCAAGACTTCAATTTGCAATCGCAAAACATAATGTTCTGAGCTCAGTTGGTGTTTCATAAAACATATGATTATTATACACTTTAAGAGTAATCGAAACGAAATAATTGAGAAATGTCAATTCTACAGACAAGAACTGTTTGTTGGATGAAATAAACCACCTTTCTTGCAAGCAATAATTATATTCGATATCTCAATACATTATGTTTCAAAAACGATTCATTATAACAGCACTGCTTCTTAATTGATTGCTAAATACCCGCCAGCTGGGCAAATCAATCAAAATTTGACTTGACGACATCGTAAGCTAACATTCACCGCCATACCTTGGAAGCAAAGCCACAGGCCTGATCTGCTTCAGCAGTTGCCACAAATTTCGGCTTCTTTTTAAAACAATACAATAATAATAACAATAACACTAAAGCAACCAAACAACAACAACAACAGCAACAACTGCCAATTTGCGATGGCGACCCTAAGGCTAAAACTTTTGCTTAGGCTGGAATGTTGTGGAGCAGCTCGGCTGCTCCCTTATCAGTCTTAATTTGTGCAAATTTCAACTAATATAAAAATAAAAGAAAATAGACTCAAATACACGGCTTGTGTATCCTTGCAACATTTTGCATTTGCTGCTGGTCCTTAAAATGTGCTGTTCCTTTTTGTTTTTTTTTTCTTTTTTGCTTGTGGGTACTGGGTACCTTGCTTTGTGGCGGACCAAAGTTAATTTTGCCCAATGAACAGCGTATCAAGCAGCCATCAGCACGGGGCCATCAGCAGCTCCACCACCACCAACAACAACAACAACAACAGGGGCAGCAGCAAGAGCAACAATAATCGAAATGTCCTGAAGGCGACTTTGGCATTTGCTGAAATTTGAATTTTTGGCTGTTTTGGCCGTGGCCCGTTGGCCGTTAGCTGTTAGCCATTTCAACCGCTTTGCGTATTGACAGCATTTCAATAGCCGACTCGCTTTCTGTGAGCTGCCAAAAACAACTACCACAAGCAGCGTCCATTGATATTGTATGCTCCTGTACCGTTAACTTAACTGGAAGCACACAAAAAATTGTTTTCTCTTTTTTTGTTTGTTTGTTTTTGTTTTTTTTTATAAGTCGCATTTGTTTGTGGTTAGTCCAGATCAAAGGCATTTGTTTTTGGGCCCCTTATCTAAGTGCTATAAAAATTGGTCTTTATTTTTGGCGGTTATTTTAGCCACAGCCTGGGGGCAACATTTCGCCTAGCCAACGCAAGAGACAAAACCCTTTGCCACCCTCTTGGCCCCTGTGGCACTTTCGGCTTTTAATTTATGCCCAAAATTGCAGAACGTATTGTGGGCGGCTCTCAATGCTTGTTGTTGTGGCTTTTAATTAAAAGTTCATTAGGCGTGACAACGCTGCTCATTAGGCGACTTTTGCTGCTTAGTTGGGGTAGCTGCGGCGGTGGGGCTGGTGTGGAGTGTGGTGGAGTGGTGGAGTGGTGGTGTGGGGCTAAGTGCAGTGCGTTTATTGTTGCACTTGATTAGCGACAAGCTTTAACTTTAAGTATATACCTTTTATGTGGTTACTTTTATGGGCAAAGAACTTGCATTTAAAAGTGGCAACAAAAATTGCGCTGCGACGCGCCAAAGTTTTACCTGTCCTTGTATCCAGCTCATTTGCGTGGAGCAATAACTTGCTCTGGGCTCTGGGCTCTGGGCTATGTGCTGTGGTCTATGCGCAGTTGCTGCTTTTTACAAACTCCAATCTTATTTGCCGGCCAAGTTGACTTCATTTGCGCATAGTTTGTGGCTTAAGTTTGTGATAAACAATGCTAAACTTAAGATTCAGCTAAATCATAAAAGTTGTCAGGGCTGCTGAATTGATTGCCTCTTGTTTCGGCAGCTCAGAACGATGTGATTGAGTTGGCACCGCATAAGTAATGTCGCAATTTATGCCTTTTGAATTCTAGATATGCTCTCTTGAGCTATATGACTAAATATATAAGGATGTACAACTATATTGATATACTCAGTTGTTCTTTCTGGATTTTGGTTGACCCTAGTGAGAAGTTTACAGTTGAACACCAAATAGCTATCAGCAGTACGGTAGTAGAAAGTTGCCAAGATCTATGTAGATTGAGTATCGCAAGCTCTTCAATAAACAGCAGATTTTATAAACTTCATAAAACAAACATCGATACTACATAAACTTCATAAAATTATGTTAGCCAGGTTTAAAGCTATCAAGCTCAATTAAGCATTAAATCGCATAGAGCTTATCGACGTGTCGAACCCTATGACCACATCCATTGTGTGTGCAAATGACTTCATTTGTCTAAACATTAATGCGGCAATTGCGTAAATTTCACGCCTGTTTTCCTATATCCCTTTTCGGTTTAAGTGTCCAAACACAAACACACACACACACTCACACACTCACACACGCATGTTTCTTAGCCGCAAAATGGAAACTTAGCCCAAATACAAATGCCAATACATGTACAGCAGTTATTGTTGTTGTCGGCTTTGGGTTATTGTATGTACATAAGTGGCTGGCAAACTTTAGTCAAAGTTCTGGCCCCAAAAGTTGCCGGAGCCAACTTAATCAATGTATGAGCACTTACAAGGACTAGCTTAGGCCCAAGGATATGCACGCCACAAATTTCTGACTCTGCTCTGAGCTTACACTTCATTATTTATTTTTGCGTATTACGCAAAAGCTGCAAAAAAATACTGAAAAGAAATCAGCGCAGTGAAATTGTAAAAGATAACATGAACATATTGTTGACAACAACAACAACAACAACAGCAGCAGCAACATTAAAAGGCAAAAGGCGCAACGCACAAAAGTAGGCAACGCTTATTGTGTTGCGACGCTGCCTTAAGGATCTTCCTCTTTTGTTGTTGTTTCTGTTGTTGTTTACAGAATTTATCGCTCGACGCAAAGTACGCACATTAATTACGCGGAGTTACTTTTATTGTGCTGCTACAACATGCAACAGACAATGCGACAGGAAATGAAGCAAGTATGCTGTACCAGTTACAGTCACCAGTTACAGTTACAGTTACAGTTACAGTTACAGTTACAGTTAAGAGCAACTGTAACAAGAAACACAGACGCTGCGATACGCGTGGCTCAATAATTCAGAGCCGTTGGCGCTTTTAATTGCACAATAGCAACATCAGCGAAAGGCGTCTAGTCATGACGCTGCCCTAAACTCACCCACATAAGTATTCCAACTAAGTCGTCATCGTTTTCTGCTGCCACTGGCCGGGCAGGTGCATTGACATTTTTAGTTAATTGATTGAGCATTGATATTGACTGCTGACTTTATTCGCCCTGCCCTTCCCGTCTCCTTCACAGAAATATGTGAGCGATGATGATGCCGCCTACGAGGAGGTGCGCCGAGGATACGCTTGGGCCGCTCTTGTCATACAGCCCAACTACACGAATGCCCTGGTCGAGCGTGTCGAGGATGGTCGCTATGCGGAGGATGCCACCGTGGAGGCATCCGACCTGGGTGTGCGCATGGACTGGTCCAGTAAGTCATCTCGAATCGAATTCAAAGCAACTTAATACAACACGAATATTTCGCGAATAATATTATTGAAATTATTGAAATGCACTCTAACGAAAAGTTTTACAAACATACTTTGATAGATATTCATTTCAAAAGTCAAGCTATAAATAAGAACAAATTATTGGCAAGATGAGAAGTTCTATTATTATAACAAATTAGTGAAATTTTAAGATTTACATTCAGCCAAAATTTGTAATATGTTTCCATATAAAAACTCTTGTTTAGAATACAACAAATTGTGCTATTTTAGCTAAAGTTCCTCTCAAATTTGATATTGAAACAATCAGAAAATTGGTTATTTATTGTATGCACATTTTAAATTTGCAGATCAACAAATATCGACGCTGCTGTATCGCGATTTGCAGTACACATTCTTCAGCTTTGTGGAGAACATGTTGAGCGATTGCAATGTGAACCCGAAGCTGGGACGTGTGCCCGTCGAGTGGAAGGATCCGATATACGGCTATAGGGAACCGAACTTCACGGACTTCGCGGCACCCGGCGTTATACTGACCATCATCTTCTTCCTATCGGTAGCGATCACGTCGGGAGCGATGCTGATTGAGCGCAACGAGGGCATGCTGGAGCGCTGTCTGGTGGCTGGGATAACGGGACCGGAGATACTGCTCTCCCAGGTGGTCACACAGTGCACGGTGATGCTGAGTCAGACGGTGTTCGTGCTGATTGTCAGCTTCTACTTCTTCGAGCTGACGCTGGTCGGCGACATCTGGCTAGTGGTGGCGCTCTGCATCCTCAACGGACTCTGCGGCATGACCTTCGGCTTCGTCATCTCGTGTGCCGTGGAGACGGAGCGTACGGCCACGTATGTGGCGATGGGCTCGTTCCTGCCCATGGTGATGCTGTGCGGCATCATTTGGCCAATCGAGGGCATGTATCCGCTGCTGCAAATTGTCACCGCCTTCCTGCCGCTGACCAAGCCCACAGAGTCCATGCGCTCCATTCTGCAGCGCGGCTGGGGCATTGAGAATCCGACGGTCTACAATGGATTCATTTCCATCTCGACGTGGGTGCTCGTCTTTATGGTGGTCACCATTCTGCTGCTGAAATTCAAGAAGGGCTAAACTGAACGGATCGATAGTTGTAATACCTATGATTTTACTATGTCG
The DNA here is from genome assembly GCA_035042425.1 of Drosophila flavopinicola. Classification (NCBI taxonomy): domain Eukaryota; kingdom Metazoa; phylum Arthropoda; class Insecta; order Diptera; family Drosophilidae; genus Drosophila; species Drosophila flavopinicola. Next base: position 57,473 of record JAWNLL010000242.1, on the reverse strand, counting down.
TAAGGGTAGTCCTTAGAATTCTTTAAGTCCTTTTAGCGAGTGTATGTCTCTTGTACAATGTGTTAGTCACCCTAATTACTATACGATGTAATTGTATATTTAAGGTTCCGGATGTCACATATTCATGGAAATGTTGTGCCTTTTACTTTTAAGGTTTCACTAATCACCAATCAGCTATCATCTAATAGTTAACAGTTAACAGTTAACATTTATATATGCTCATGCCCATACATTTTACACACTGGTCGATATAAATATACGCACACGTATTGTGAATGTTAAAATCAACGTTAATTGTAACAAATTAATGCTTTATGCATTTTATTTCTGTTTTAAGTGCGGTTCATTGAATAAAATATGAATTCAGTAAATCAGAGCTGTTCAATAAACATACATAAATGCAAATATTTTGTTGGTTATAAAATCACTTACGAAATTGCAAATTGCAGATAATATATTGAATAGGTATGCATAAAAGTTATGTTAAAGAATATACAAATATTAATTATATAAATATCAAAATAATCTTTTTAACAATTTGAAGGACATGTTAATTATCTCTGAATTGCTTTTTTTAGCCCGAACTTTTTACTAAACTTGCTCACCCAAAGCTTTGTGGAGTTTACTTGCAGTTAATACGTGCTCTATACATTTTCATTCGTCATTCCCTTTAAGTTATTATAAACATAAAAATGCACATAGTAACTGAACATTTACTTCGCCGAAAACCTGTTTTGATCATTGCTAGTGCTCCTCTATGAATCTGCATTTAAGTTTCAAGCAATTTGGAGCTGTAAATTGTTTTAAGAAAAAAAAAACTTGAAGTGGCCATAACTTCGTCAATTCTTATCCGATTCGCGAAACATGGGTCATTTTGATCACTGCTAGTGCTCCTCTATGAATCTGCATTTAAGTTTCAAGCAATTTCGAACTGTAAATTGTTTTATAAAAAAAAACGTAAAATGGTTATAACTTCGTCAATAGATATATAGATTTTCGTAATTGTTGGTACTTTTGGCAGCATTTCGCAGTCACTGCAAGTGAACTTTCAAATGCAGAAGCCAATGCTCTTCATTATAAGCCAAATTGAGGTACTTTGCAAACCTTTTCAATCAACCTTTGATTTAGCCAATATTTATTTACCGAGAGCAGCTGCAATCAAAGATTGCCCCCAAACAGCTCTCAGTCAGCTCTCAGTCCGTCAGCTCGGATGCTGGTCACATTTCTGCATCTCCTGCCACTGCTAGCTATCCTGCTGCTGCTGCTGCTGCTGCTGCTTCTTAAACATGCGCATTATATGTATGTAGGTGCAACGTCCCTGATTGCGAGTGTGAGTGCGAGTGGGTTGGAGGTTGGGGCAGCGGAGCTTGTCAGTCAGCTCGTTTTCGACACATTTCACATTTTGCGGCAAAATCAATTAAACCGGAAATGCATGTTGCCAAGTGGCGGCAGTGGGGCAACATGGAGTGGCACCCACCCGTGCCACACGTGCAGCATCCGCTTTGGACAAGAAATCAACTTAACAAGCAGACAAAGTGCCAGAACAGCAATAGGTTGGGGATTACATCCTTTGTTTCTGCTCCTGCGGTGATCGAGTGCATCACAGTGCAGGAGGCCAGGCATTTGAAAAAGCAATGGACACACCCTGACAGTAGACAGTAGCGTGTTCTATATGCATATGTAGGTCAGCGTACAAGCCCTGCCAGACTTGCCAGACCGTAGCTGGAACTTGTAACGTGCTCCACATGTCGTCCGTTTCCGTGACTAGGACAACGACTTGAGCTGCGACTACTGCATTGATGTTCATGTTCGCTATCCATCTCCATCTCCATCTCCTCTGCTACAGCTGCCATCTTCCGTCTTCCATCTTCCATCTTCCATCTTCCATCAACTCAATGAGCTGCTGTCGCAAATCAGTCAGCCAACGCGCATTCGACTGCTTGTCCTGGCTGACCCCTGGTCCCCATCCTGGGCTCTGGGCTCTGGGCTCTGTGCTCTGGTATATATGTGTATTTACAATTAGATATCCGTCAGCAATCGATAACGTTGTGAGGGAAGCATTTGCTATTACTTTTCACATTCGTTTTGTAATGATTTCGTGGTGTTGTTGTTGTTGCTTGGGTGCCATCATTGATTACTCGAGTGTAGCTGACGGCTGCACTCGAGCACATAAATTGGAAAGTTGAGCGCTGCTGCTGAAAAAACTCAATTTCATTTTCATGTTCAGCGCTGCTTTCCACATAATTGAAAGTTCAAACTTTTCGACTTGCCGCTGAATTAATTTCTCAACTTCATAATTTCACGTGCTCTGTGAAGCCTTAATAACAGCCATACAGGCTGCCAGGCAGCCAGGCAGCCAGAGAGCAGGGCAACTCACTCAGCCAGTCAGCCAGGCAGCCAGATGTCTACAATGGCTCTTTGTTTGTGGCTGCTCCTTTTGGTGCAATTCGCAATTCGCAATCGCGTCGCGTTGCTTCAAGAAGTGTCGCTGCTCCACCAACTCGATGGCGTCTTAATTAATTGCTCAATTAATTTAATGTTCAGCCAGCATCTGCCAGCGTCTGCCTCTCCTACTCCCGGGACACTTGTTTAGCATTCCAGCCATTTGCTTCGCTGCTCAAAATGTCAATTGTCTGTTCATTTCAATGGGCTTTAGTCTTACAAATGTCAGCGCGCCATTGTTTTGTTCTGCTTTGGCATAAATGCGTCTGTTAACCTTCCCTTACTTCACTCAGACATATCATTTTATCGGGGTTTGGGTCAGTCGAGAAACCTTTAAATGAATAGCTCACCATTTGCAATATTTGCGGTGGCATTTTAATAAAATGCCATCTGCACAGGAATTCAACTTTAAGTGTCATTTTTTGGCACTTTGCAAAGTTGCAGGTGCTTTTCCAAAAATTAAACTTTGGATGGAAAAGACAAGCCTTCAGTTCAAGGGAACTTTCAACTTTGCCAAAATAGACAATCATTAAAATCAGTATTTATAAATAACTTTAATTAAAAAGCGATTTTCAATGAATATTATCGGGTCGTCTACATGGGAAAACCAAAATGGTGCGTTTGAAGCTTAAAGAGTTTGAAACAGTATTAGGTGTCTAAAATATTAAGAACGCTATTAAGTGAGTTTCAATTAAAGGATTTTCTCATCAGCAAATGTATATTACTTTTGTGAGAGTTTGCTATGTTTAGACACAAAAATAGATTGTCAGATGAGTTAAAATAAAATAACTTCAAAGTACAAACACAGGAGAAGAAAAGTAAACAAAGACAGAACAACTACGAAAATGGGACACAAATTTAATTTTCTTTTGTTTTTTATATTATTAAATGAAGTCCTTGTTGGACTGAAGGGTTGAGCACGATTCCTGAAGAACTTAATTGCATTCGTTCCATCTATTTATTTTATAATAAAAAAGAATGTACAGTTCCATTTATTTCAAACATTCCTAAAGTGGCTTATGAAGAGTCATAATTAAATAATTTTTTTTTAACCAAAAATATGAATGAAAATGCTCAACTCAACTTTTTGATTTTATTAAATAATGTCACGCATGTCAATTAGTCTGAAGTGTTTGTACTTGCACTTGTGAGTAGCTGTAAAATATGTTCGGAATTTTGTTATGCAGCGTTTTATTTATTTTGGTTTTATGTCGTTGCGCTGACCCTTAATTGTTTCCACTTGGCCAGATTGTAAGTGTCAGCTGCAAAGTGTTCAGAGCGCGTTGACCAGGCAATCAATTTGCGATTGCCTCGTGTGTGATTTCATTGTGCTTGTTATTGCATTATTTATGTCCATTAATTGCCACTTAATCAGCAGAAAGCTGTTTGTGTATCTGTTTTTATACTCTGATACCGAAGGTACTCATAGTATATTGGTTTTGTCGAATGTCCGTCAGGCCGTCCGTCTGTCCGTCTGTCCGTCTGTCTGTCTGGATGAACGCGCGTATTTCCGAAACGATATTAGATAGACTCTTGAAATCTTTTGCGTTATGATTATAGCTGTCTGCTTCAGATCAAGTTTATTCCAAATTTATGCCACGCCCACTGGGAGGCTGGCAAATCGATAACATGTCGATACACCTCAAATCACAAATCGATTAAACGTGAATAACTCCCACAATTTTGAAGCTAGAGTAATCAAATTTGGTAGGTATATTGCTGGTGACCTCCCGAAAAAATTGGATCCTAGGTTAATCGGCCACGCCCATTATTACGCCCACCAGCCCCCTCCAAAATTAATTTGAAATGCTTATATCTCCCGCAGTTTTAGAGCTAAAGTCACCATATTTGGAATATATATTACTGGTGACGTCCTCTACAGATTACAGAAACAAAATTTCGACCACGCCCACTCCCGCCCCCGTAATCGCGAAAATCGATATACATGAATGCACAATTCGATAACACGTGTATATTTCCCGCAATTTTGAAGCTAGAGTCCCAAAATTTGGAATTTAGACTAGGGCTGACCAGCCCAAAAGATTGCGTCCTGGATTTTCCGGCCACGCCCACTAGAACGCCCCCCAGCTACCCCGCCCCCACGAAACACGGAAGCCTATATCTCGCACAGTTTAAGAGCTAGGGCCACCAAACTTTGAGGGTAGACTTCTGGCCAAGTCCTCTAAAGATCGGACAAAAAATTTTGGGGCCACGCCCCCGCCCGCCCCCAAAAATCGCGAAAATGTATATCTTCCACAGTTTTAGAGCTAGAGTCACCAAAATTGGAGGATAGACTTATTGTCAGCCCCCTAAAGATCGTCAAAAAATTTTGGGGCCCCGCCCCCTCCCGCCCCCAAAAATCGCGAAAATTTATATCTTCCACAGTTTCAGAGCTAGAGTCATTAAACTTGGAAGATAGAATTCTGGTCAGCCCCTCTAAATATCGGTAAAAAAAATTTGGGGCCACGCCCCCTCCCGCCCCCAAAAATCGCGAAAATGTATATCTTCCACAGTTTTAGAGCTAGAGTCAAGAAATTTGTAAGATAGACTTCTTGTCACTCCCTCTAAAGATCGGCCAAATTTTTTGGGGCCACGCCCCCTCCGCCCCCAAAAATCGCGAAAGCTTATATCTTCCACAGTTTTAGAGCTAGAGTCACCAAAATTGGTAGATAGACTTCTGGTCACCCTCTCTTAAGATCGACCATGCCCCTCCCGTTCCCAAAAACTTGGAATGCCGATTTCGGGTCACCCAAACACCAGCAAAAATTTTCTGTTCACTTGCTTTCAGCTGTTCTTAAAATGGTATCAGAGTATTACGCAGTCGGCTCCGCCCGACTGCAACGTTCTCACTTGTTTATATTTGTTTTTCATTCTTGCTGCCTTTCTGTTTATTTGGCATCATCAATTTGCGAATTTACTAGTGACAACTGCCAAAATCGAAGAAAGCTTTAATTATTTAAGCAATTACCAGAAATTACGTAACTGGCAGCGACAACAACAAGCTCTCCCATATGCAAGCACTTTATTACTTTAATGACTGACATTAATTATTTGTGGGGCATTATGAACAATTTGTTTAATTTACCAACACCACACCACACCACAGCAACAACAACAACAACAACAACAACACTTCAGCAATCAGTTTGGCATTTACTGTTTCCGGACTTCGGTTTGCTTGTGTTTTGCTTTGCTTTTCGCCTGGCAAATTGTATAATGAAAATGTCAATCAATTTTCCCACGATTTGCCACCAAAGTGTATGCCATACTGATGTCCTGCCGATGCTGTTGGGCTACACACACACACACACACACATACACATATACAGATAGCTGCCTGTCACACTCAATGGCAATTGCAAATTGAGTTCATCTGCTGGCGGCAAATATTGACATGACAGACACATTTTTATTTTATTTTATTTGCATTTTTATTTCACTCTTTGCTTATGGCATGGACTCTTCTCCCGCACTCCCCTGCAACACATCCCCTTTAGTATTTTTTTTTTATACAGCTTCATCTTTGCTTTGGCTGCTTCAACCCCTAAGCATGTTGTTGCTTTTTTATATCTTCATCTCCTTTTGTACTGTGCGCCTGTGCCTGACGTGTCTTTCACTCACTTTCCTGCTGCCACTGCTGCTGTTTGCGCCACTCTCGGCGTATCTGTGTGTCTGTGTGTCTGGGTGTCCTAGGTTCCGTCTCCAGTGTAGGTGGCTCAAATGACATATTAATTTCCAAAGGGGAAACGTAATAATATATAAATGAAGTTGTCGCCCGGGGCAAACCCACTTAGACACACAATCGCATGCAAATAGCTGACGAAATCCAAATAAATATGATCTGGCAAATCAACGCCTTTGTATTGCCCCGGGAGTAGCAGCGGGGGCGTGGCTGTCTGCTAAGGGCTTACACATGCCATTACTCATACGCCGCGTATGCCAGCAATTTGCGACTGCCTTGCAATTTGTTTGGCCAATGAAATTAGTAATATACCCGTACCTATACCTATGCCCGTACTGAGCATATATTTGGGTATTTCGAGCATTTGATGAAGTTGTTGCCACGCACAGATCCACAGCGCCTGATAATGCTGTCAGCGCACCACAAGACACGATAAAAATGGAAACCGCCAGGCGCCGCATGCCTCGCACTTTCATCAATCATTCTTCGACATGACGCCCCCACGTGGCCGCGCCAAGATGCCAAGAGGCCGAAGTTCCTGCTGGAGAGGGCGCGGGCGAAAAGGCTGCCGAAACGGCTGGCGGAATGGTACTCAGACAGCGGCTTCTTCGGTCTGTCCAGAGATCAATTGAAAAGCATTTTCGAAAGCATCATAACGATAAATATTTTATTGTAATGTGTTTTGCAATGCTTACATGCCGGCTGCGTCTATGGCACTTGGGAGGATACTGCGAGACTGGTTTGTGACATTTGCCTTACCTAAATGCAAGCATTGCGGAAATGTGTCTTGTTTTTGGTTTTAAGCCCTTTACTCTTGGAACAGCCCTCTTTTGTGCTTAAGCAGCGTGTATTGCCATTATTTTCCAAGACGTTGGCGGTTGCTGCTCCTGCCACTGCTGCTGCCACTGCTGCTGCTTCTTCTGCTTATCCTTGCAGTCCTCGCAGCTTGCAGTCGCTGCCCACGTCGACAGCGACGTCGCTTTCACGCTGTTGCGCGCGCTTACGGGTAACACTTAATCGGCTTCCGGGGATATTTGGGATTTGGGGCGGAAACCCATTTTGTGTCAAGACGCAGCGAGAGCCGCCGCAGCTTTGCCTTCCTTTGGCGCTGCTTCTATTCAGCTTTGGCTACGCTTTTCATTTTGGGCATTTTCCTTTGGCAGCCCCTTGTCGTCTTTTGTTTTGCGACAATTTGCAGCTTGCTTTTTTTCTTATCCATACTTAAAATTTACAACAAAAGCGGGCATCTCAAAATGAACTACTTAGTTCTACTTCTGTGTTTTGTTTTCTTTTTTTTTCATCTCATCTTTTTGTTTCGTTGCTTTTTTCTTGCTACTTGCTGCTTGCTGCAGCTGCTTGAGGCAAACATTACAACAATGAAGCCAATTCGGGAGACGCTGAGCCTGGCGGGCAGGACAGGACAGGATAGGCACACACATAAATATGTATATATTTTCCTTTCATTCCTTTGGTTGGCAGGAAGTACGTGCTAATGGCTCAAAAGCAAATGACACAAAACACGAGCATAAAATACGCCAAAAGTCAGCCAAGAGAAAACTCGCCGGCATTCTCATAAGTACATATAAATATATGTTTGTATGTGTGTGTTGGTGTGTGTGTGCCACGCCCCCCATACTTATAAACGCCACAGGCTGTTGTTGACTCAAACACACACACACACACACACACACACACACACTCATCTAGATGTGTGGCCCATTGAAAAATGTCGAGTATCTGGCACAGTTCACAAAAGGAGCAGCAGGCCTCCTACTTGTGTCCCTTTATCTGGTAATTCGCTGCTAATGGCTCTTTTGTGTGCACTCCGTAAAAATACCAACAGCGGACGACCGCTCCGCCCCCAAGTCGACCAGTTGCCCATCTCCAGTCATTTCTTTCTAATATTTATGATTCTTCAAATGCCAAAGCGCACTTGGCACTCGGCATATTTATTACCCTCAATAAGTATTCGGCTACATGCAAGTTATAGCTAAGTTTGCCAAAATATCATAAATTTACAAACATTTTATTTAATTTCAATTATTTAATTGATCATTAAAAACGTGTTATGTATACAATTGATCAGTATATCAAATTTAATATTTGGCTGGCTATAAATGATTGACAAACGATTGCTTTTCCGTTTGAACTAAAACATTGTTGATCTGGAAAGCAATATCGATGTTATAGTTGTCGGAATATCAGGCTGTGAATACGATTAAAATTTAGCTTAAGCACCTGAAGTAAAAATATATAAAATAATCAATTGTCAATTATGATATTGTTGCGAATTTAGCATTATATTAACGTCTAAGGCCACCTTAGACCCAATAATTATTCCCCATGTAGAGCATTCTGTCTTCCGCATTCCAAATTTTCTTTTTCTTTGTAGTGTTCTCTATTGTTCTTATTGGCATACTTTCGTGAGTTCTCAAGAAAACCTCTTGACCAAAAAATTCCCATTAATATGTATTATATTAATTTGGTTTTACTCTAAGGCAGCTCTTGCAACAATCGCTGACTGTCGAATCAATAAATACCACGTGTCTAGATAGCAACAAGGTAAAGTCACGTGGCACTTGGCAGTGTATTGCCTCAGGTTGGACGGAATCATTTAATAGGCCCACGTACCAATTAATATTCTTATAAATTAAATGAGCGCAGGCTTTTTAAAAGGCCGCATCGAACGTATTGATATAATCAAATGTACAAGGGACATTATCCAATCTGGCCGAAATGAAATAATTTATAGCATGACACAGACAAAGTGCTGCCTGGATGAGTGTCCACTTTGTGGGATGAATTGAAAGAGAAAAGAATTTCAAGCAAAAATAGGTGTATAAACTAATTTTTGAAGTAATTCAATCAATTTAATGCCCTGTAATTGGTCACTTGGTTATTTATACAAGCTAATGAATGAATACATTTTGAGCCAATATATAGAATGCCTTATTCAAAAAGCCTTTCAGTTATGAGAAAAATGTATATTCCTGAATGCATTTTGCATGTACCTCGGCTATACCCTGCAAAATGTTGAGCCTACAAACTGCTGCTGCCCGACATGCATTTTAATTTTGTATGCCATTTATAAATGCAATTTAATTGCCACTACCGAACAGAACGACAGAACGACGGATGCGGTGGCGGAGGCGGAGGCGGGTGTAAAGGATGGGTGAAATAAGAATGCAAACTGTTGAAATGATGGCGCTTATCGATGCACATGATGCGCATGCAAAGCACTTTTATATTATCATCAGGAATTAATATAAAGGCAATGCGCATACACACACTCACGTTCGCAATCAGGCAAATGTGTTCGCAGTGCAGGACGTGCCAATGAGGCAGACACTTCAACAAAAAAAACTTTGATTATTAAAATGTAATCAAAAATTAACTTAATTAACGGCACAAAAATGGCGTTGAAAATTTGATTAAAATTGTTTTGTTTTTTGCAGGTGGCGACGAAATAATAATAAAAATCAAGCATAACGTATACGCGATGTGTGCCTGAGCGAAACAGGACATGACAATCAAGGACAGACAACGACTATTGCAGGCGCCACGAGTATGCGTGTGTCTATGTGTGTGTGCGTTATCTGTGTGGGTGTCTCATGCATAAAAATTACATAATGCAAGATATTAGTGCGAAAATTGATATAAAAATCAATGAAGCAGCAGAAACGACAACGAGAACGAGAACGTCAACTTTAAAGGGTCACATGCGTAGTGACAGTATTGTTAAGCAACCTGGCCGTGTGTGTATTGTAAGTGTTGACACGTACATAAAATTTGATGGCCAGGCGCGTGTTGCTGTTGTTGTCGTTGTTGTTGCTCTTGTTGATCGTGCCACATACTTTCGACTTTAGTTTTCATGTTGCGAATTAACGAGCAGGTCGCCACGCCCACGCCCACGTGCTCCAATATAAATTAGTTGGCATTTGCACACACACACACACACACACACAACCACACACAGAAACGAGAGACTGACTAGCTACAGCAAGGACATGTCTTGAGGCACATCCTCTGCGGCAATAAAACGTATTTTTATGGTGCTGCCATTCGAGTGGCGCACTTTGCATGCAGCACAGCCACCGAAGGCGACCCATAAAGGGAGTCGCTCTTCGACAAATAGCGCCACTAAATGGGCACGGATTATAATGACACACACACACACAGACACAGAGACACACGGAGACGTCGGCAGGCCGTTAAAAGTAAGCAAAACTAGCCGTGAAGTAGGCAGAGCCAAAGGCAACCAAAGTCAACAGCAGCCGCACCAATAAATGTTAGTTTTTATGATCCTGGCTCGGGCGTCTGTGGCAGGAGTTGTACAGATACAAGAGGACGGCAGGACCTTCGCCTTCGCTAGGCGACAGTCAGTCAGCCTGTTAGTCTGTCAGCCAGTTGGCTAGCTGTGTCTTTGCTAGGCTTCGTTTGCCTAGCCCCAGCTGGGGCATTGAAATAGTTTTTGGTCTGGCACACATCAATGTCAATTGATAGCAACCCTTTTAGCCCGCCAGCAGCAACCACAGCTCCGCCAGATTGCTCGGCTAAGTGTTTTGTGTTTGACCAGCATCGCTGTTGCTCCCATTTCATTTGAAAGCAAGTCGAGCGTGTGCCACAAGCACTGATTCATTTTTTTTGTACACTCACACTTGCAATGGGTGTTATGAAATATGTAACAAATTTGCGAATAACATAAGGCTTATACATGGATATATTGTTGTTAGTCTGTGTGGATCAATTTATATACCGCCTGTCTGGAACTCAAGGTTGAAGCCATATTTATGCAAGAGCAATAGGAATGATATTCTAAAAATTTAGCATTTTTAGCTATAACTTTTCTTGTGCTTTTTTTTTCCGAAAACCATTAACATTTTTCCTTTTTATATTTATATATAATATTATAGTTGCATGATGATAATTAGAGTATTTAATGTTCGGCGTTGAAGAGCAGACTTCCCATTCTTGTTTTTTGTTGCACTGTGCCACGGGATGTTTAAATAATTGAGCAGTTAATCGCACTAAATTGCTTCAATAGAATTCTCTGGCCTTCATCTGTGCTTCGCTCCTTTTTTTCTTCCCTCTTTTGGCCAGTGCACTATCGAAATGTGAACGCGGGTTATTGATTTGTGTGCTTATTGAATTATGCAAATGTTGTAGAAATTGTCAAGGCAGATGTGTCCTGCATAAGCCACAGAAAATCGAGTGAGTTCGCCAAAATCTCAAGTGTGCCCAAATTATCTAAAGTGAAAGTCAATTGATTGGCTTCCATTCAGCAGTTTTACTTTAGCATAGTTCAGTGAGTATTCGGGTGCGCCTTTATCGTCTAAAGCCGATTAGTCAACACATTTAACTATGACAGTCATTGGACTGCATTTCGTTGGGATTTCAGTTGTCAAACATGGATTCATGGACTTGCCAAGAACATTTAAGCATGTGCCGTGATGATGTGCTTGATTTTATTCTGTTCTATTGAACAGCCTTGAACATTTGCCGAGCAATCGACTTGAAGACACCAACGAGCGTTGCTCGGGCTAAAATATGATTCAATTTGCTTGTAAGTAACTATTTTGCGGTTGTGTTTGAGGAGTGCTTTGTCAAACCAAAATCAGATGTGAACAAAAAAGAGCATAAAGAAAATTTCTTAGAGCATACATATATTCTAGAATGAGGAAACATTAAATTAAGCATGTTGACTTCTAAATTTCAATAGCCATAGACCATCAGAGCAAGATTACGTAAATATGTACCTTATAGCATCCTTCTATCTTAAAATACCCAAAATATATATGATTTTAGCAGTTCAAGAATAAATAATCTTTCTTAGATACGAAATAGTTATCATCCGCCTGTTATATAGACACTCACAGTTGTATAATACCCCCTCCTTACACATTAAATACGTATAGGGTATATTAAGTAATTCCCTCAGCGTGTTGACTCTCTTAAGAAGCCGAGTCGAAATTCAATAAGCTGCTACACTGCATTACACGCACTTTTGGAGTGTGCGAAGGGTGCAAGTTGTGTGTTGATCCAGTTGCTCCTTACCTGCGCATACTACGCATTCAGCGAAGCCAATCACGTTCCATGTGCCAAATCCCAAATAATGCCTGATGCTCTTCTGTGCTGCAGCAGCAGCAGCAGCTACAGCAATTCAATTGGAGTTGAAAATCCAGCGCGTATTTGTTTTTCAATGATGGCTGATTATTGAAAATCTAAATTCCGATGGCTGCTAGCAATAATAATGATGATGACGATGATGGTGTCGTTGCAAGCGGTAGCTGCAGCTCAATGTGCAGGTTGATCCGGCCACCAGTCGCTTTTCGGTCATAAAGTTAAGCTCAGCTTAAATGTACGTGGACTGATTTTGTTTGGAGGGAGTCGACGTTGTCGCTTGATTGGAAAATGCCTGCAGGTGATTGTTCCGCATTTTCATTTATGAACCATGCTTACGTTTCGCTATCAACTCCAATGAGCAAATAGCTCAAGCAAACACTGCACACACCCTGCACTTTGCTTATACCATTTTAATTAAAACTCACTGTGCTGAAAAGTAGGCAGCAGTTTTTGCCAGGGCTGCTCCTTTCGATAGTCTGATTAGATTTCTTCTTTTCAAAATGCCTGCAGATTGCACTGCTTGCTTGACACAACTAGAGATGGTGGCTATAAAGCGATTCATATTATTTCATTCAGCGCTGCGCGTGAATAAAACTTGAGCTCTGGCACATAATTTGAAATTCGTGTCATTTATGAGGCAGGCAAGGAGCGTGTGTGTTGAGCTCTCAGCGCCTAAGATGAGTTGTAAAGCGCTCGAGTTGTTGCATTTTAACATTTACACACATCCAGCCCAATAAGATTACGGCAACAGTATATTACACTGAAAACGATATGCTTAATTTCGATTTGAAACACAGGATAAGCTAGAAATATATATACAATTTTGTGACTTGGATCGAAATGAACTGAGGAATTTTGTTGAGCTTGGTAAAACAACACTTTTATTTGTGCCTGATTTATTTAGTTTATTGTCATATATTATTATAAAGAGCACAAATCGCTTTGCAACAAAGAGGACATAGGAGGCATTCATTAAGAAGTAGCATTTTTAGTATTTTAGTGTTTAGAATTCGATACTAAAATGTTTGAAAAATATTATATTTACTTTGGAAGGAATTTCTGTCAGTGTACAAATGTTGTCAGCACTCGACTTTGCCTCAGTCTCCCGCTGCTCGTATGTGGCCATGATGAACTGCACGAGACAATGTTGGAATTTTTATTAACCATCAAAAATCCGCGTACTGTCTTTCTTTCTCGCCCTCTCTCGCTCTCTCGCTCTCTCGCTCTCTCGCTCTGTCGCTCTGTTTTGCTCTTCTTGGTTGTAAGTGCACCGCAGCTACGTCCACATCCATAGCTGCATGAAGCAAGTTAAGTTGAGTTCCGACCACGACCGGGACGTTGGTTGGTTGGCGTGCGGCACGCACATTGCACGAGATTATCTCATGCAACGCGCATTCCAAACACACAAAGAGCGAGAGAAAGAGAGATGCATGGAGTTCTTCAGCTGCAGCTCAGAGGCGCTGCGGCAATCAACGTGCCTTGGCAGTCATCATAATGGCAACAAAGCGTCGGCCAGGACATTACTGGAGACGCGAGGAGGTGGACTGGATGCAGGCAGGCAGGCAGTCAGGCAGGCAGGCACTTGTGGTCTTAATATAAAAATCACTTTGTGTGTTGTGTTTGCCGCGCTGCTGCGTTGTGCGCTGCTTTGCATTTCTAAGCAGCCCAGAAAAGGGGATTCATGCAGCGAACAACATTGTTGACGTTGTGGCAAATGTGTGAGCGACGGGGGCAAAAAGTGCACTGCAGTTGCTTTTGTTTTGCGCCGCAACGGAAACGGAAGTGGCGTACAGCTACAGCTACAGCTACAGCTACAACTAACAGAAACAACAACTGCGACAGCAACTTGTTCATCAGTCGAGTAAGCCTGCCTGCCTGCCTGCCTGCCTGCATATGTTTGAGCTTGGGCCGCTTGTACTTCAGGCAATCGCCACACTCGAATTCGTGGTCGAGGTGCACTTGCTTTCGCCCTCTCTCGCACTCTTTCAATGCGAAAGGTCAGCGAGGCGTATGCGTAATGTCATAAACAGCTGCCGCAATCCGAATCACAGCAGCAGTCCGAAATGAAAGTTGAACGAGACATTTTAAGCCCAGTGCAGTCAACTGAAAATGTCGCCAGGCCACAGACAATACAGAAACGCAACTCCCTCTCACATTTCCCATCTCTCTCTCTCTCTCTCTCTGTTTCTCTCTCTAGCTATCTCTTTATATGTCAGCCTTTTATTTTACTCTGCCATTTGTTCTTAGCCGGCTGCCAGCCTGCGTTGATGGCTTAAATGGATAAAAGTTAAGTAGCTTTGAAGTTGGCCAGATTAGCGCGCATATCGCGTTGACTTACATCTACGAAAAGAGCTTAAGAAACAAGAGCGACAAAGCTAAGCTATGGGGCTATATTAAAATGAAATACCCTAAGATTATGATTCACTAGAACTTAGAGCATTCAAACAATTCCAATATTTATATAAAACATATATTATGATTATACATTTAAAATCAAATCAAAATATTAAAAGCTTATCTATTGAACAAATCAAACTTACTATTATATATATATATATATATATATATACATTTATTTATTAACCGCGATCTATTGCAAACTTTGTCAATAAAGTGTGGGGGTCATCTGCAGCAGATCCATATTTTGTGCGACAAAAGTTATATATGTATATCCGATATCCGCTATATAAGTTATGAATTCTTTCTCAAATGCCAACAACAAAAAAGTGAGTAAGCTTTTCATCTACTAGACGGCATTCAACTTCAGCCACTTAGTTACCCAGTCAGTCATTCAGTCAGTGCTTTGTTAGCAATGGTTTTGCTTTGGTTGGATGGCATTTTTTGATGCAATGTTTTCATCAGCCACGAAAGTTTTCCATAAGCTGCCGGCCAAACAATAAACAATGCCATTGCCCATTGTGCGAGGCAGTAAAAACAAACTGAATTTTTAATTGTTCGTTACTTCTACACAATATAACGACAATGAAATTTATAAAAGGTTCTCGGCAAATAATTGAACAAAAAAAAAGAAAAAGAACAAGCAGATTTCAGACAAAGATGAAAAGTTTACTGTCGCCCAATGAACGTAAGCATAATAGCACTTATAACGCTAACGCTCATTGGTCGACAGTAAGCTTTTCATCTCGGAAATCTGCTAATCCTATAAGATCTGTTTTCAATAATAATGTTGTTCAAATATTTATCAATCCTATTTTGCTTATTTTATAAGCCATACTTCCTGTTAAGTTTAATGCTTCTTTTCTTCCAGCCATTACTTGGAAAAATACGCATATAAAAAAATAATAAGCTGTATCCTTTTATCAGCGTTGCCCAAAAGAAGCACAACAGCCAAACAAATGATAGTCCCCTATTTGTCGCAATCCTTTTGAATTTTTTAACACCTTTTAAAAGCGTTGCCGGGCTTTGCACCTGAAACCCTTCACACATATCAATTCATTCGACTGCGTCCTCTGGCATATGGCAGCCGTAGCCATTAATGTCATGCTAAGCCGCAACCCATTGCCATTTCCATTTCCATTTTCATTTTCTCCAACACTTCGCTCTCGCTCTCGCTCTTGCTCTTGCTTTTGTCCTTTCTCTCTTTAAAGTCCTGCTGTGCGAGCGGCTTTGTTTGCTGTTGTTGACTCGCTGCTGGCTGCTATGATTTGGCACAAATTAGCAACAATTTATTTATGTGCGCAATTAGGCGCGCATTTCAAATGCCAAGCATGCGTTGACAAGCCGACAATACAATGACATAAAACACATATTCAGATGCCAATAGCACCTAATGATTGGGCCACAAGGCAGTGTTGCGTTAAACATAGTTGGCGAAAATCACAGCTAATCAGATTTATGCCATGTACTGTGGGACTGCTGAAAAACTGTTTAGTTTTCAGTTTCTAGACACGAAATTGAATGCTAGTTTACATTAAGCGGAAAGAGTTATTTGATTTCGATTTATACTAGAAATAAATTATACAAATTTTATATATTAACTCTGTGTTGGTTTGTAAGTCATCTAAACTATCAACTTAAAGTACTATAAAAATCAAAGCAAATCAAACTAAACTAACTATTTTGTGTATTTAATTATGATTTATGTGAATATTCATTGAATTTATGATGCTTTGATTTGACTGCCTGCAAGCTGATAAATGTGTTTGCTAATGTCTTGCTAATTCCAATAAATAAATACAATTGCACAGCGATAAAGCTTAACTATTTTATACACAATTTATTTCTGGCTAACAAATTAAAGCCAAACCGTTCTCTCTAACCAACGAGTTGGTCAAGAACAGCAAAACAAAACTGTACAGATGCTTTGCCACGACGCTTAAATGATATAATTCATTAAGCCACAACAGCTTTGGCAACAACACACACACGCACACACGAACACACACGCACAACAGCCAGAGTTGCGCTCCTAATGAAGTTGGCCTACAAAGCCCGAATTAGCCAACATTTTGTGTATTTCGCTGATGTTTCTATGCCACATAGCTGATGGTCTTTTGCTTTTTGGCAGCTTTATAATTGCACTGGAAACTAGAGCACCTGCTGTGCACGCCGTGGTTTTTTCCGTTTGTTTATGTGTGTGTGTGTGTGTGTGTGTGTTAAAATGTGAATATCACACGAGAGCGGAAGTAAATATTTTATATTTGCATATTCGACACTAGTTTTTCATAGTAGTAGCAACAAATTTGCATATTTTGCTTTTTTTCGGACGCATTTGCGCTGCTTCATTTCGGTTTTATTCTGTGCGCTTAATGAAGTCCACAAAGCCAAAAGAGAAAAGTATATAAAAGAGTAAAAAAAAAATTATAATACAACGAAAAAAATAAATTGTCGCTACGGAAACGTTTAAGCCAAAATGACCCCCGAGTTGATGCCCTCTGCAATTGTGTCCCAGTTGTTTGGCCGGCAGCTAAATATTTGTTATAAATTATGTTCTTAATTAAGTGCCTGTGTGTGTGTGTGTGTGTATGAGTCTGTGTGTGAGCGTTACACAAACACACGTAAGCAGCGCCAGCTAAGCGCCCAGAAGCAGCCCAACCCACAATTTTATTTTTGTGTCACAACACAAGCAGCAGGAAATGGTGAACAGAAGAAGGTTAGGATCGTTGTAGTGTGGAAAGGGCAGGGCAGGGCTTGGCAGGCAACGCACGTGAAGGTACGCAAATGCATGACAATCGCACAAAGCGTCATGAAACGGAAATAAAAAACTGCAGCCCGACAGTTGTGCCACTGCTGTAGCCCATGAAAGTAGGCAACAGTTTTCGTGATATGTGGTTACAACGTTTTTATACTGCGTGTAAAACATTGTAGCGCACTTGTTAACTGATGATTTGGATGACAGCCATTCCACTAAAGCTAAACACTCTACGCTAAAATATTATCTATTAGCATATGACATACAAATTAGTGATCAGCGATAACACTTTTATGATCAAATGTGAATGATTACTGGCATTAGCATATTATTCGCATATATTTAGGGCTATTTAAGGAAACGATTAAGTAATCCTGAAAATATAAGTTGTGTTTTTAATTTATACAGTAAACAAGCAAATGATTGTCTTTAGAATTAAAGTTGATCTAAAGCATCACTTTTAACAATTGATTTCAAATACAAAAGAAATATATGTTAAAGACTTAGTTTAATTTAAATTTAAATTTAAATTGAATCTTAAATACAAATACCACTAATCAAGTGTATAGCTGCCATAGTTAAAGCTGAAAACATCCGTATTGCTAAAATTTTTATCATTTAAATTATTCTTCGGTGTGCCGAAGATTCTAGACATTTTCGAACCTTTAGGCAATTTTCACTCTGCCAAGTGCTCACTTGCGCTTGACAAAACCGACTTAGAGTTGTACGGCAGCTATAAGATATAGTGGTCCGATCCGGTCAGCTCCGACCAATGTGCTGTCCCTTTGAATAATAAGTGTCTGTGCAAAGTTGCATCGCGATAGCTCAAAAGCTGAGGGACTAGTTTGCATACATACAGACAGACAGACAGACAGACGGATGGACATGGCTAGATCAATTTGTATTGTCATTCTAAGCATACTGGCAGTAACTTTTGGGTGTCTCAGACGCTTCCTTCCATGCGTTACAAACTTCAGCACAAACTTAATATACTATTTTCTTCGAAAAGAGTATAAAAAGAAAATAGCTGTGTATTACAATTCATATATAACTTTGCTGTCAAGAGTGTCGCTCCAATTAACCAATCAAAGTTGTATTCCCTATCTTTTGATTAATCTACAAATTACAGCCTAAACAAAAGCCCTCACCTTGACATTTTCCCTCTAGAGCATCTAGGGCTCGACTTGGGCAGGATTTCGCAGTCGACAGTGCGGCACGAGCTGTAATGACTGTAGTCGTCGTTGAGTCGCTGAGTTCTGTGGGTTCACTGCGCAGGTAACCTCCAATTAAGCTCATCAGTTTAATGTGTTCTATGTCGCCGTCGTCGGTTGCTGGGCATTAATATGAGTCACCCTTGGACCAGGCCAGGAACTGTGCCAACCATCCAACCTGCCAGCCAACCAGCCAGTCAGCCAGCCAGGTAACAAGCATGTCGACGCGTCCGAGTACGTGCTTGTAAAATTTGGCAGGACACAGGACACACACACACACACATAGTATATATATAGTATGTGGCATGGTGGAGTGGCTTAAATTTCAGTGCTGGACTCGGACTCAACTGCCAGGCTACTATTGACATATTTCGTTGTAAAGTTGGCAGCGCTCATAAGCCAACACATGGAACAGGCATAATCCTAGCACATCTTTGCGCACACATTTGCTTATGACTCACACTCACACACACTTACACAGTGTCAGCAGCAGGCCATCGACAGCTTCACTCCTCTACGGCTAACGTTGCGTATATGTAATGCCAGCAACGCCTGTGCAGCTCCTGTTGCTCCTGAATTTGCTGCTGCTGCTGCTGTAGCTCCTGCAGCTCGCCAGGCTGTTTATTTGCTGCCATTTTAGCTGCCTTAAATGTGCAGCTTAATGGCAATTCTACGCTTGGCCAACGTTCACCGCCCACCCAGCACAGCTCCTACAGCACTTGACTTGCCTGCCTGCTTGTCGCATATCCTTTTGCTGCTGACCGTTTCGCTTGTTGCCTTTGACAGTTGTCTGGCCGAATATTGCTAGCCGCAAGTGAGCTTGCATAAAAATGGTTACCTTAAGTGCGCCCCAACCCAATCAGCTTTTGGGCCGCACTTCGACGGGCAGAGCCAAAAGTAAAAGCCAGCACCCATTTGTAATATTCAAATCTAAGTCAAAACTCTTTAAGCACATCTAGCTGCCATCTAGCACCATCACTTTGGCAGAAGTAAGCTCACTTTCATGTAGAATGTCACTGTGATTCTAGTTTGGCCATTACTTTGATTTCAAAGTCAAATTGTATTCCTTTATAATATATAAGCCAAGTGGTAAAGTGAGTCTAGGGTGTTTACATAATCAGTTATAGCCAAATTTGCGTTTGATTAGTAAAATGTTTCAGTTTTTAGCCTAACCACATTGCATTTGGGCAACGCAACAAAGTGAAAAATGTCTGTGTAACTTATTTGCAGAGATACGCACAGTTCTCGAGATGGCCCCAGTAGTCGAGAAGGGCTTCAAGGGATTGAAGGAGGAGGGAGATGAGGTCCGGGCTAAGGGATAAACAACTGTCGCACATTATCGCTTTGACTTTGTTTTGTGCTTGTGCCGAAAATAAATATGTCATTGTCCTGCCAAAGGCAATGCGGCCAACTAGCAATGCTTTGCAGGCGAATGGTCCCCAGTGGCAGTTGTGGCCGTCTGCCCCAGGACGACAAGGACGAACGACAAAGCACGTTCAGCTTTAAAGCCGCGTAATTTGTTTGCCCACGGAGCGTCCCCTTTGTGGCTGTGTGTGTGCGCAGTCTATCTGTGTGTGTGTGTGTGTGTGTGTGTGCATCTGTGTGTGTGTGTGAGTGCTTTGTATCTGTATGTCTCTTTGGCCAACAAACTGTGCCAACGATTGGCAATTAAAGCCAGGGCCATTGACATTAGTTCCAGCCCCACTCTACTACAGCCCCACTCGACTCCACTCCACTGCCGACTCTTTAACCTAATTAAACCGCCAAAGAGCAAAAGAGAGCATTGACAAAAAAAAAAAAAAACAGCAGCTGCGACTGCGGCAAATAAACGTCTCTTTGTAATTTACTAAAAATTGGTTCATAATTTGCGAAAATACTTTCACTTTCGCTGCATAAATTTTGGTCGTTCGCCTTCAGTGAGATGAAAATTTAAATTCAACGTGAATTAGAATTTATGCCCCATTTTTGTGTTCAGTGTTCAGAATTCTTTCAACAACATTGTGAAGCATTTTCTTCTACGGCTTTGTTGCTGTTGTTTTTCCGTTGTTTTTCTTTGGCATTTTTTTGTTTTTTTGGTTGCTAGCCCTAATTGTTATCTATGTTGAGCGTCGGGTTTTCATCTTTCTAGCTGGCAATGGAAATTTTCTGCGTACAGCGAAAACATTTGCTTTTGCCGTCATTTTATTTGAATTTTAAATATGCTGCTCGTGGAAAATGTGAATGAAATTTTAATGAATTTAATACTTGCCAGCGCAGCAGATAGCAGATTTCACAGCATATGCTACAAATATGAGAAATAAAAAGGGCTGCTGTCTGTGTTAGATAAAATATTAGACATTTCGATGGAAACGGCAATTATACAATTTGCTAATTGGGCGCAAGTCATAAAGAAACGTCTACAAATATATATATTATTTTCAAGTTAGTCATGTGGCAGCTGGCAAGCAAAGTTTTTAGAATATCTTAGAAACTCGAGGTTTAATCTACTTAAAAGCCACAAAGCCTTGCAACTAATTTCAAAGATCAAACCAGTTGAAGAGGGTCAGGCGCAATATTTGTGGGAATTATAGAATAGGTGTGTCAATTAAATGTAGAAAAAATCAAATATGAGAGTGAACGCTAAGTAAAGTAAATCTTTCAATTTTGATTAAAGTTTCATTAATTGTTTTAATTGATTAAAGATTTGCAATTTGATAGGGAGTATTTTGAAATATGTAATTCTCGTTTCAGCTCTTAAAGACATGTGCTTAAAATGTAAGCAGCTGCTAAATGATATACAATTACTTCAACTATATGCATCTCCGGTTCAATAAGCTCAATTAAGCATTCATGCACTTAATTTTCACCCCTGACAATGCCAAGAGCTTCCAACCCCACAACGCCAAATACCACTGGCTAACCCGACCGACACCACTCCCCTCTCCCAATCCAAATCCCACTCCCACCTTGCACGGTCCGCAGGCAGCGACCATTTGTGGCATCTCAACAATTTGAAGTAGTTCCCAGCGACGCAACGCCCATTTTTGTTTATGCCTGTAAACACATTCCGGCGAAGAAGACAACAAAGCTGAAAAAGAATATTAAAGAAAGGCACGCTGAATAATGCAGTGTAATCAAATGGAGGCGACTGAGTTGTACCCTGTTTAAAGCAGCTTTTATTGGCAACTCATATTCAAATTGCAATTGCTTATTCTATATTTATATAAATAAACAAATTGGAAAAGATTATCTTGGGCGTGCCGAAGATTTCATACTCTTTTCGAACCTTTAGACGATTTTCACTCTGCCAACTGCAGAACATTCATATGCTGTAAGAATTCGGTTTATCGCATGGCATTTATTTGTTTTTCGTTCTAAGAAGTGATATCATATGAATTTGAATTTTTCTTTTGAAAGATATAGTGGTCCGATCCGGTCAGCTCCAATCAATGTGCTGTCATTTTGAATAATAAGTATCTGTGCAAAGTCTTATCACGATAGCTTAAAAACTGAGGGACTAGTTTGCATACATACAGACAGACGGACAGACGGACATGGCCGGATAAATTTGTTTTGTCAGTAACTTTTGGGGGTCTCCGCCGCTTCCTTTTATGCGTTACACACTTCAGCATAAACTTAATATACTATTTTCTTCGAAAAGAGTATAAACAGTTTGACCTGACTATTTGGCTTATTGCTGACTGTTTACTTAAACGGTTACAACGGTTAACAAACTAAGACTTGGACATGAATTTTAACCCCAAGTGAGGTAACTCCTTTAAAGAATTATTTAAGAATTCGTTATAAATATTTTTAGGTATGTGATTGATGCGCATCAGCTAAATTCTCCTGCGATTGTCTTCAAAGTCAGTTTCTATTGATAAAATCTATCAGACCCTTTTCCGTTACTTCTTTTTGCACTTTATAGTTTTGTAAAATGCAATAGCATGCAGACAATAATCGCTAACATTTGCGTCATAACAATAGACCAACATACCCGCTCTTGAGTTTATACGAAAATTGCAAGAGGCAACCTGAAAAGGAATTGTCCGTTGTCAAAGGCTGCACCCACATACGCCTGGAGTCGCAGTACCCGCCACAGTTGAGGCCTCTTTCCACACTCTCGTGGCACCCTACCCCGGCCACTTTGGCGCTCTTGAGTTTGACGATGACTGCGAGAGCATTGGGCGCCAAGTGCCAAGTGCCAAGTGAGTTTCGCAGCATCTCTTTGGCACATCTGCGTTTTATAATCGAGCCAAAGCGGAACCGGCAAACGGAATCCGGCATCAGGCATAAGGCAAAAGGTACCGCCTGCAAGCTACTAGTCAGCCTAGCGACCTCACAGTCACCCACACACAGCTGCGAATTCAAAGTGCGAAAAAAGTAAATTAGTGTTTTGGCACTTTCGGCAAACAAAGCGCTGGGCGCAGCCAGACCTTCCAAGCTCCCAGCTCCAACTCAAGCCACACGCCCCCACGCCACCACCACCCACCACCCATCACCCACCACCCACTGACCCAAAGCAGGTGGCAGTTTATGCTGCCGGGCTCGGGCCCAACTCAGCGCTGAGCTATCGTCCTGGCGTCTGTTCAGTTAGTTAGTTTTGTGTCCTTCAGCATTTTTTTTTGTTTTCTGTTCTTTTTTTTTTTGTGTGCTCTTCGCCGTGTCCAGTGTTTGTTTTGTGCTGTACATTTTGTGATGCCTTTTTTTTGTTATTGCTCCTTTTGGTCGTTGCTTTTGTTTTGTGTTTGCCTTTTGGCGCCCTTATTATTTTGTTGCACTTTGCCAGCAAACGACAAAAGCGAATGACACCAACAACAACAGCGACAACAACACCTAGAACATCAACACTCAAGTTAAATTATTTTAAAAATTTGTCAAAGGTAAACGTGGCCCCGGACACGAGCTTAATGCTAAAGTTATGAATGTATACCTAATACGCATTGGCCTGCGCTCTGCCATCTGCATAAATTAATTAGCCAGATAAAGAAAACCGAGTCCATGCGGCAGACAAAGGCAGAAATTAATTTCGAATTAGGCAGGCGCCGAAAAGCGAAACCAAAACCAAAAGCTGGGAACTGAAAGCTGAAAGCTGAGAACTGAGAACTGAGAGCTGAGGCGCTGTCGAGTGCATAATTTCTGTGGACCGCGAGGCGGGCAATTAACATGAAAGGTCCTTAGACCTTTCTGCACCCTTCCACCCTTCGCATGCTAAACCATTAGCGATAAGCCGTGACCCCAAAAAAATAGGGCTACTGTTGCGGTTACCCAAAGGAAACAGCTGCTCAGATTCTAGTGGCGCATTGTCTAAATCATTCGCGATTTAGCTCTTTACATATGTTTATGTAAGTTTGTGTTTGTGTGGCGAGGAGCATCGTTATTTGTGTGTGTAGCTTGTCCATGGCAGTAAGAAGGATCATAAAGTGATTACTACAGCATTCAAAACAAGATATACACATTTTAGTAGAAATGTATTGTTCAATTTTAATTAGCAAATTCTATAAATTTCGAGCGACTGCTGTAAGATACAAAACATATTTCCTTATAATAATAAAAGTATAAATATTTGATTGAATTAAAGTTATAAAAACATAATGCAAATTTATAGAAAATACAAGGTCCTTAAAAAATATTTTATTTGCTCAAAACTAAAACGCGAATCTAGTGTATTTGAGATGCGATGCCAATTGCACTGACTCTTGATGTATTTGTTTAAATTGTATTTTAATTAAATATGCGCCACAATGAGGCCATTGGGGGCCTTTTCGACTGGTCGACAACCGCTTGACAAATGCCTTTT
Source organism: Drosophila flavopinicola (assembly GCA_035042425.1). Classification (NCBI taxonomy): domain Eukaryota; kingdom Metazoa; phylum Arthropoda; class Insecta; order Diptera; family Drosophilidae; genus Drosophila; species Drosophila flavopinicola. Next base: position 33,084 of record JAWNLL010000242.1, on the reverse strand, counting down.
TAATCCATGTGCCCAACAATTACATATACACATGTGTATGTACATATATATAGCTGCCAGCTGTGTTGAGAGACAGAGAGTGAGAGGGGAGAGATGAGGGGAGTGTGTAAAAAACTAGTAGTAGTAGGAGAATGTCAGCCAAAACTATGCGCACAAACATAAACATAAATCCATGCATGACAAATCTGTGCGCCACAAAACTGTCAGTCGGGATGTTTTTCTGTGTGTGTGTGTGTGTGATAAGCAAATGGCACACATTTAAGTTGCCGGCGCCATTTTTATACTCTTTTCGAAGAAAATAGTATATTAAGTTTGTCCTGAAGTTTGTAACGCATAGAAGGAAGCGTCGGAGACCCCCAAAAGTTACTGCCAGTATGCTTAGAATGACAATACAAATTGATCTAGCCATGTCCGTCTGTCTGTCTGTCTGTCTGTCTGTCTGTATGTATGCAAACTAGTCCCTCAGTTTTTGAGCTATCGCGATAAAACTTTGCACAGACACTTATTATTCCAGGGGACAGCACATTGGTCGTAGCCGACCGGATCGGACCACTATATCATATAGCTGCCATACAACTCGAAGTCGGTTTTGGCCATATATCCCATGTTTTTTAATCTATCGCGATACAACTTTGCACAGATACTTATTATTCAAAGAGACATCATATTGGTTGGAGCCGGCCGGATCGGATCACTATATCTTATAGCTGCTATACAACTGGCAATGAATTAAATATTCTTGGAACAAAAAAAATAAATGTTACGCGACAAAACGATTTTGTACAGCTTATGAAATTTCAGTGGTGCAGTTAGCAGAGTGAAAATTGCCTATAGGTTCGAAAAGAGTATAAAATCTTCGGCACACCAAAGATAATCCTTTCCCACTTGTTTTTTTCTCTTCTATGTGGCAACGCTACAGCTGCAGCCTCACAGCCTCAACATGTGTGCAAATATATATATATAAATATACATTTATATACACAAATATGTATATATATGTATATATATAAATGGCGTGGTTTTGGTAACTGCATGACAGACTGTTAAAATGTCAAAATGACACATTTGCCTAGCGTGTCATTAATATGCGACAGTTTCAGCCCCACCAACAACAACAGCAATAGCAACAGCAACAACACTTTTAATTTGCTGCCAAGAGGCGTCGACGTCGGCAGAGGCAGCGGCAGCGGCAGCGGCTAGCTGTCGACAGCCAGCAGCCAGCAGCCGACAGTCGACAGTCGACAGTCGCGCGCATTGACTGCTAACCGACTGACACAGAAACCAGAAACGGGAACAGGAATCGGCGCCGCCGCTCAGCCACTCAAGCGATTTGGCGGCGAAGTGAGCGAATTGGTGTTCGGCGTGCGCTCTCTTTGGACAATTTCCCAGTATTTTCGCACTCAATTTGCCGCTGCTGCGTAATATGAGCACAATTGCGCCGACTGCAATTGAGACGACAGTTAATTTCTCATGTCCGCCTAGAAGCATGCAGCGCAAATTTTGTTTACCATTTTATATCATTTTTTTTGTGTGTTTTGCATACTCGAGGGAGTTTGTTTATATTTTCGTTCCCGTTTCTATATTATAAAATGCATACAATTTGCTTTTAAATTGAAAATAATGTCAATAACAAGCTGAAACTGTCTGCAGGTGTGCGTGTGTGTGTAAGTCTTGAGTGTGTGTGTATGTGCGCGTTTTTGCTAAAATTCCATTTAGTTAATGACATCATCAGTATTTTCATTTACTTCTGTGGAAAATTGGAGCATTATTGCATAGCATGTGCCACAGAAAGTACCAAAACTTTTCGGCATTGTACGCTACTATTTTGCATGTTAGCAATGGGGTTGTTGGAATTTATTATTGCGGTTGTTGCTCACCAAAAGTTTGGCTTGGCAAATGTTTGAAAACAGACGCAAAAGAAAATATATATATTTATTAAATAAAATTGTGAAATGTGTTAAATGGGATTCTCATTTCTTTCATTTAAACACTATTATTAAAATTTTTAAATTAAAATCTCTTATGTAATTACTGTGCATAATTATAAAATTGGTAATTTCATAATATAATTTGAAGTTTAGCTTTCGTTACCATCTTGCTAAATATTTGTATAAAATGCAGCGATATGCACTTGATATTAAATTTATATAAAATCAACGCACATCAAATTAGATAACACACATTTGGCTATTCAAAAACATTTGAAATTCAAATCAAATATTGGACTTCCAATATGTATGCAGTATAGCAAAGAGGGCTTCTTGCTTTCTACAACATTGCAATATGTACGTTGCGCATTAGGCATCAACCCCAAACATTATGGCAAGCAATTTTCATTCATTTCATTTCTCATAGCCATAATTCTTAGCAAAGCACAAAAACGAATGGTTGGCGGGTATTTTTCTTCTGCTTCTTTTTGTTTCATTTATTTTTTGTTCGCTTCTTGCGCCGTTTTTGCTGCTGCAATTTAAGCAAACTGCCGACTGCCAACATTTTTCATTTCATATTTTGAGCGCTAATAATTCATTTTTAGGGCAATTTGCTTAGTACTCCGACCCCACTGCTCTTCGTTGCCTCTGCCAACCTTTGATCTCCGTGTGCGGCGCTAAACAGGATTACGTACCAAGGAATACCGACTGCTACCTTTTCACACTTTCCGACTAAGCCCGGTTAGGAGTTCATGAAATTTCCAAAAAGCAAAACAAAACGACAGAAAACAAAAAACAAAAAATAAAAGAAAGCAAAACAATGCGAGCTGAGTTTTTAAGTGCGTAAGTAACATAAAGCTTAAGCATAATGCGTGGCATAAGTGCTGGTGTCAGGGTCACGACAGACGGAAAGAGAGAGAGAGAGAGACAGAGAGAGAGAGAGAGAGAGAGGCGAGAGCGTGAGAGGGGAGAGGGTGAGGGAGCGAGACAGACAGCTTACAGACACGGTTACAAATTACTTTTGCTCGTAGTTTGAACGCTCTCGGTTCGCGTTTGCTGCATTACAATTTTCATAACAATGCCTGTCATTATTATGATTATTTTTCAAAATCACACTGACAAACGCAGCAAAAGGGGAACGTAACCGACTCGGTAATACTCTGTGGAATAACAGCTGAGTACAGTAGATAAAGAGCCGCTATGCTTATGAGGTTTGTGACAATGCAAACCATCTATCGATAACTATCTTATCTATCGATATATCAGAAATGATGATGTAAGCATAGCATTTTCCATCAGATATCTTTCTGCTTATGTGCACATCAAATGAAGTGTCATTAGAGTTTAGTTCATCTCAACTTCAAGGGAAAGCAAGTCAATCTTTTCTTTTTGGAATAGTGTATAAGCAACACACACACCCACACACCCACGCACACACTCTTACCGTTTTAAGCTCGAGTTGCTGTTGGTGTTGTCTTCATCGTTGACGGCACTAATCAACAATTTAAATCCATTTTCCGGCACTACCTGCCTGCCTGCCTGCCTGGCTGTCGGTGCTGGTAATTTGCTTCGCTGTTCATCATTCACACACAGACACCTGCACAAACACACACACACACACACACCCACATGGACACACGCATGTGTAGTCTTTTGTGCAAGCGGATATGCCGCTTTAATGGCTCCAAAAGGAAGTCACGCGTATTTTGTTTATAACCTGAGCTCTGAGCGCAGGCTCTCGCTTCTAACTAAGTCTAATGTTTAAACCTAATGCTTTTATCCATGTTATTGTTGCTCCCGCTCCCGCTCCTGTTTGCCAACAACTGCCATCCCCTGTGGCGGATGTGTAGGGTAACACACAGGCTGGCGCGTAAATCACGAACGGATGCGAATACGTGCCAGCTAGTCTGCGAAGCGAGAGTGCTCCACACTCGCTCTATTGGGCATAATTAGTTTCAAATATTTGCGCTGAAGCAAATTTCATTTCATTTCATTTTTGCCAACGCTCTGGCGTAATTCGCATTTTAAGGCCCCACAAGCTCAGGAGACCGAAAGAACGAAAGAAACACGCATAATGAGAACGTCATTGTTATGTTCTGTCCTAGTGTGTGCCTGTGTGTGTGTGAGCATGTTTGTGTAGCTGTGGAATTTTCAATTAAATTCGGCGACCTTTGAGATGGGATAGCAAATACAGAGTACATACTATAGAGCTTATACAATATATTTAATCTTACAATCATCTTTACTAAAACAACCATAGTTCATTTATATAATAATATTATAAACATTTCTTTTAGAACAAAGCATTAAAATCAAGGATCTTATCTCTCTATTTGATTGGCAGATAGAAATAATAATGATATTGCACTTTATAATATTCTTCCTATTTTTGGATTTCGTTAACCATAGCTTTTTCTTCGTCCAAACCCTCGTTTTGGAAGATAGAAACCACTACTCAATATTTTCAAAGACACAACTTGTGTTTAAGCTTCTCGACATCTTCTTTAAGTTTGAAACTTTTGAAATTGTTTTGCCAATTTTCAATTGCCATTGCCTTACAGTCCCCAGAAAATACGCTTATATGAAATGCTGATAAGAAACTTTCATATGCTCAAAGAGAAACTCTCTTAAGGACGCACAGACACAAAGAGAACTGTGCGAGAGTGTCGTATAAATATTCAATCAAAGCTACTGAACCACAGATATAAAACTTGGTTTTAGTTGCCGTTGCCTGCAAACTGCAAACAACAATAAAAACTCTATTAAATACGCATAAATTAAGGGACGATGAGGCTTTATCTGGGACACCGACACCATTCCTATACATCTGCCTGGATTTACAGCTAGATTTAATACAACCACTCTTAAACCCCCGCAAAGTTCATCTGCAAACTTTTATGCCGTTCTGTGGCCTTGTCAGTGTGCCCTGTCTTCTGTCTTCTGTGTCCTGTGACCTGCGTCCTGCGTCCTGTGTCCCGTGTCCTGTGTGTGGACTGCCTCATTCGCATTCAAATCAAATGAACACATTCACGACTCTACCAGCCACAAAATGCAATGAATTCAATGCAAAAGTTCCCACAGAGCTGAGCAGAGTCCTGGATGGGGAGGATGGGGCAACCACACCTGGACCTGACCTGAGCCGCAAATCGTAACTGAGTTTTTGTCTACGTCTCCGGGTGCTAAGCTGCCCGCCTTAGTCGCATAAAAGTTGAGACAAATTATGCATTAGACAGTTAGTTAGTTAGTTAGTTAAGACCAAGTTTGGCCCCTCAAATTTTGTTTCTGCTCCATAAAAACCTCATATTTTTGGCCAAGTGCCGCAAATTGCAGCCGCCCCCCAAAGCCTCACCTGGATGCGAACGATGCGAAGATGTCGGCAGTGACGTTGAAGGACGAACATTATCCAAGTGCATAGGTGTCGAACGTTGAGTTAAATTGCCAGCTTTCAAATTGTTACTCTCCAACTGACTGTCAATTAACTGTGCGTGTGTGTGTGTGTGTGTCAAAGTTGTGTAAATATTTGTCGAGTAAATTTGTGAAAGCACATATAACTTTAAAGCTGTTGATGTTTCAAACTTTGCGTTAAATTCGATTATATACAAAGCTATTTTATCTTATCTTCATTAATTTAAATAAGAATTACTTAGTGATTAAAAAGTTAAAGCAGACAAGGCCGAAAATGCTTCAATCAAAAGCAAAGAAAGTGTAATAGAACAATTTTATTCATACACAAAATATGTAATTTAAATTAAAATTGTAAAATCAAAATGAATTGACCATTGAATGAGAAACTTAAAGTAACTTGACTATTTTGCACTACAACACCTCTTGCTAATGGACTTAAACTATTCTTGATAACACTTTGAATGCAAACACTAGTAAAATCTGCATAAATGCCACAATAAGTTATTTGATAAATTCTTGATGAAACCCTTGACAAAATGTCTGACTCAAGACTTTTGTGACATTAAGTTGAAGACTGCATTTCTACATAAAACTTGAGAGATACTTAAGAGCATATTTGCGATGCTCACTTAATGATACGCACACAAACAACCAAAACTTGTTGAAATAAAAATCTAAAGAGCTCATAAAATATTTGATGGTTCTTAGCTCGTTTTTATGCCAGTCAAACAGACAGGCGGACGGATGAAATGCTGTCAGCTTGCGTTTGCCAAGCGGAAATTGCACTGTTAGCAGCCATCAGTAAAATCACATATCATAACCTGTATGAATTTGTTGGGGTTAGTCTGGGAGTTGGGGCGTTAGGGAGAAGGCAGCAACAAATAACAAGTGATATAAATTTTAATTTTTCCTGAAACCCTAAAGCGCACAACTACAATATATTAGACACTAAAAAGTTATCAAGAAATTGTGTGCCATTGAGAGGATTTATTACGCTTGTCCTTTTAACAAATTTTTCGCATTATTTACGGGTTTTTGCCAGCATAAGCCAAACACACACACAGCCATACACACCCATACACACACAAGCATTTACTCATGCCCCCCCCACACAGATTTTCATTTCAGTTTTTGCGCAGCTTAAACATTTTTTAAAAGTCACCAACACTCACGCATTTGTCAATCTCTATGAAAAGGGGATTGCGGTTGCAAAAACCCAAATGAAAAAAAAAACATATATATATATATATATATATACATATGTATGTATGTTTGAGCTACCCGAAAGCCGACCCGTGAGCCTCGAACCCGCATGCTGGCTGCCAATCCTTATTGACAGCAGCACTTCCGCTTTGGCAGCCAAAATAGCTGCGAGCGCCATAAATTAAACTCATGTGCCACAAATTTATTTCAACCAATGTGTGTGTGTGTGTGTATGTGTGTGTGTGTGAGAGAGTGGAAGAAAGAGAGAGAGAGAGCGAGTGTATGTCAAAAACTTCAAAGTGAAAGGAGACTATTATATCGAACCGAAAAGGCAGGCGCCATATCCAGGACGCACTTGGCGTAAGCGCTCTTACAGTTTAGTATACGGTAATTGACATGTAATGCGGTTACGATTGACAACAACAACAACAAGGACTGCTTGGACTTGCGACTGGCAACAATGTTGCCCACATCCGGTCGCCATTTTGACTTGCCCTTGCGCCAGTGTTGCTCTGTGACAAATTCTCAGACATTCACAGAACCAGAGAGCCACAAAAGCATACGCCCCGTAAAACTGAGCAACAACTTGGAGCGCACAGTGTAGAAAAAACTATATTTATTGATAATACAGCAAACTTATAAATAAATATTACAAATTTAGATTTATTATAATTTTGTATATGCGTTACATTCCATCATTCTATATAATGCACTTAACGATTCTAATTCTAATTGTAAAACCATTATCAGTAACAAAAGTTTAGCATTTTAAGCCTTAATATCAAGTAAACGAGACAGCTAAACTATCATGGTTACCTGTGTAATAATTCTAATTACTAATTTTGAATGTGTCACAAATTTACTATACATAAATATGTATTTATACATTTATGTTTATTTATAATATACTGCAAGCAATTAGTTAGTTAAACTATGCTTTACAACATTCCGATTTTCGTATAGTTTCCAGCGGGTTAGCCAACTGCTTGACACCACTGTAGCGCTAGCTGTGTGACTGCTGGGACTGGCTATAAAAGCAACTCAAATGAAATGAACCCCATGAAAAATGGCCAAAGTGTTTGCCAAGAAATGTTTGCTTAGGTTTTTGCCGGCCAGCCACCTGACCATTGAGGCGTGCACTTGGCCACGGCAATCGAACGTCGGCATAGAGCAGGAGCAACAACAGGCGCAGCCAAAGGATGTCAGCATAAATCAAAAGGCGAGGGCAGCCAAAAAGTGAGCTAGAGTGGAGTATGCGAGAGCGAAACCATAAGAAATCATTTCTAATCCCAAAAGTTTTGTAAGCTTCGACCGTGGCAGCTATCAGCAGGACTGGCCATGATAAATATTGCTTACTTGTTACCAATTCGCAACGGTTGCGGGCCAATTTCACTACCAACATTGCCCACTCCCACTCCCGTCTAGAGCACCTTCAATGTGGCTGGGCTTGGTTCGGTTCGGAACGGTTCGGTTTGGTCTGGCCCCAGCCCGGGGGAACGCATAAATTGGACAACCAATTTAAGGCCTAAAAACCACTTTTACCGTTTATATTCATGCGCTTCGAACTTTTTTGCGCAACTTAAATGCCAGGACATTGGCTTGGACGCAAGGACGTAACCGCAGCGCTTGCTGGGGATTTGTGTGGTCCTGGTCCTCCTGCAGCGTCTGTTGTGTCTCGTGCCTAGTGTCTCGTCGTCTCAGCGACTCGTCGTCTCTGGTTTATGCCGCCAGGTAAGCACGTGCAAACATTTGTCGTGGTTATTTCGTTTGGATTTGAATCGCTCTCCCTCGTAGTTTACAACCTGCTGCTGATGGGCCAGCTCTGTCGCTGATAATAGCTGCCAGTCGCCAGTCGGCAGTCAGCAGCAGCGTTCAGCATTGGCCACGTGTTCCCTCACCTGGTCTTAACTTGGCTTTTTGGATTGTTGCGTTAATAGTCCGTGCGATAAGATTTGCTTCACACCGACTGACTGCCCTCGTTATTGGAATGAGAAGAGGCAGCGTTTGCTGAAATATCCCACTGGCTTTTTATGTGCTCATTTTGTGCAAGATGCGACCTTTGTTAGTGTCCCTTTAAATGGTATATATAATTTATGATTATCAAGCTAAATATCTTGGATGACTGAAAAACACACAAATGTATATAAATGAAGATGAAATACAACAACATACTAAAAATATTTACTTCAATATCAACTCATTGTACTTAAGTGCCAGGCTGCTTAGAAACTCAGTTTTATTATATTTCCTTTTATTTATAATTATTTTTAAAATATTTCAAAACACTTAATGACTTACGTCTTCACCAGCTACAAGTCAGTTGTCTTCGTAAGATATCCCATATATCTAATACACAATGGCAAAGATCAAGTGCTGCCAAGTTATTCATTTTACTGGAAGCAGCCCATTTAACCCTGTGACCTCGCCCAAAGCAAAGAAGGAGCCCACAAAATAGTTGCCAAAACAACTTCAGCAGCACTTTTGATACGACTCAAAAGCTGGCTGCTCGTCTTTGGACCCTTGCCTTATAGTGTGTGTGCAACAATTTTTAGCACATAAATCGGTGAAATGCCGTGCGTTAAACAGCTGATGTTTTATGGCGTGCTGGAAAGGCCGTCGAACTGCCATCTAGAGTAAATTGCATTCCTTTTTTTTGCCCACTCAACTTTGGTAGTTGGAATTTCAAATTTTCCTTTGGCTCTAGCGAGCAGAATTTTGTTTTTTCTGCCGTTGCTGGGCAGAAGGAAACTTGCTGAGCGTATTCGTATTCATGTATGCCCCGAAAACGGTGCCTTAATTTGAGCATAATAAGTGCTGCTGCTCGGTCACGCTGGCGTATGATGAATATTCATAATGCGAGCGAGCAGCAGCATCTTTCTGGCAGCTCAGAAGTTTGAACAAACAAATGAAAAATGAATTTCCTGCTTATGTTTATGCTTGGCATATGTTGAATGCTTCACTCGACTTGCTTGCACTTCGTACATGTATGTCTGCATGTGTATGTGTATCTCAGACTGTGTGTAACAAGGCGGACAAAAGCAGAGCGTGAATAAATATTACTCATACGAGCTCTTGTGCAGTTTTCTGTGATGCCAGAGGCAAGTATTTACACCTACAATGCCAGCGTGCTGCATGAAGCAGGACAATACATGTGTAAAAATGTATAATATGCATAAAAATGTGTACGAATGTGTGCTTGCCTACACAGTCAGCAACAAAATGGCTGCTGCTATAAGAACAGCAACGGCAACAGCTACAGCAACAGCAACAGCAACACCAACAACAATAACAATAACAATGACAGCAGCTAGTGCCGTCTGCAGCTACACTCATAATGATTATCCATTGAAATGGAAATGCCAGCCAAGGATTTAATATAATTCCCAATGCGTAAAGTGCGCTGCGAAAACTTTTCACACTGCAACAGCAGCAGCATCCAAAGAAGAAGATGAAGACGCTGCAGCAGCATCGTCGCATTCAGGCAAGAATGCATCTCCTCCGAAGAATAGAATTCAATTTAAATAGATTTCCGCTTAGAGGAAATTTAAAAAGTGCAGCAAAAGGCAATTGTTAACGCAAACTGGAGCTGCTCTTCTCCTCTCAGAGTAGGTGTAAGTGAGTGTGTGAGGGTGTGGCAAGTTGATTGAAAAACTGCTAACTACATACACTTAGTGTACACACAAACCAACAAACACATATACACACACACACACAGATGTTTGTAAAGGTATTGCAACAGTCATGCATTGAAATGAGTGGAAACCGGAAAAGTAAAAAAAATCGAATGTCTTGTACTTTGGTGAATAAAGACGAAATTTAGATTCCCTTTCAATGTAATCTTTTGAAATGTAATTAAAGTTAACTGTTGTTCTGAATTTATTCTGGTAAAATGTGAATTCAAGTGACTTAAGATGTCATCAATTGATTTTAACATAAATCTCTTAGCACTTGCACACTAAGAGAAATTAAGTCAAATAACGAGATTTAAAAGTGGAATGTTTCAATAAATATTTTACAAAAATTTCAATACAAACAAAATAAGTAAAAATCGTTTTGCATTCATACATTTAAGAATGTAATACGCTATCATTAACATGCCACGACGACTGTTTCATTTAGCTTAAGCTTTGCTTTTGAGAAGCGTGTAGAAATAAGTTCCTTGCTGGATTGGCAACTGAAAGTCGGACACAAAGCAAAATGCTAAGCAAACGTGCGTGCGAAAAAGGTAATTGAAAAATAGTTTCCGCTTCCCATTGCCATTGCCATTGCCATTTCCCAGCACTTCTTCGGCGATTGCAATTGCTAACTCAGCCATCTCCGATTGCCAGTTGCCAACTGCAATTGAAATGCGCTTTAAGTTTCTGCAAATGCGCCAATTGCATTTTACATGCAATTGGAGCTGTAATGTTAATTAACGCAATGGTAATCAAACTATTTTAGCCTTAAACAAATGGAATATGTACACAGCTTATATAATTTATTAGGAATTAAATTGAAATTAAATGTTTTCATATGCTAAATTTGGTGTGCCCGCTGACAATAATTTAGTCATAAGATGGCAGCAGTCCTTCTACCTACCACATGCTGAGCTCATATTTCAGTGTCGGCCAAATCACAGAGAATAGCAAATACAAATCTTGGAGCACGGCTGGAGCAATAAAACAAAATAATTAACATTTGCGACGCCAGTCCGAGTTTGATAAATGGCAATTGGGGCGTTTCATTAAAGTGTTGCATACTTGCCAGCGTTATGCTAATGGCCGAACGAAAGCGAAACGGAAACGGAAACAAACATGAAAATGAAAATGAAAAACTCAACCGCAGACTAGCATGGCAACTTTTAATTACATTTCGCAAGTGTGTGCCGTGCGTAGGTGTGTGTGTGTGTGTGTGCGTGCATGTATGTGTGTGCCTTGCATTTGCATGTGTATGACAAGCTGTATGCGACTGTCAAAAAAGAGGAGAGCAAAGGGAGCGCAGCGAAGCTAGCAAAATGTAAGTAATGACTAAATGCGCACTCTGACAGTTTAACATGACAAAAATGTTCCCTTTTTTTCGCTGAGCTTGATAAATGATACGGACGACAAGTACTACAACAACACGAACAAGAAGCAGAACCAGAAACAGAACTACAAAGTCGGCAGCATGTCCCTGAAAAGTTGCTGGACTTCACTTTGTTGCTGCCCATAGCTTTTATTGTTTTTTTTTCTTCTCGTTTTTTGTTACACTATTACAGCGCTTCGTCATTTTTTTAGTGCCTGCCCGAGCTCTTGTGGACAAACATTTGAGTGAATAAAGGGGATTTCCGGCATAAATACGCCAACACCTCGAAACACAAATGCACAATGAATATGAATAAGACTTTGAATGCGCAAAAGCAAAAGGCCAAGCCAAAAGGAAAATCTGAATGAAATGAAATAGAATGGGCGTTGAACGGCAAGGGCAAGGACAAAAAAAGAAATTAAAGGGGGAAAGAAAAATAAAATGAAACAAACATTGTATGAAAAAGCGAGATTATTATTTATGACTTTGCGGCTGGGGCAAATTTTAAGGTTCAACATGTTCTTTCTGCATGTTTCCCTTAGAAAACTTCATACGAGACAAGCTGAATACCCTGCACTCCATTTATTTTACGATACAATTATGAAACTTTTCAAATTTAAAACACATAATTCTTTTCCTTTCATTTCAGTTATATACCTAAATTTTTTCGTAAATAATTAAATAAGTAGAGCAGAGATACAGTCAAAGATGGTTTAGTAAAATTTACAAATATACATTGTAAAATGGAAAGAGTTTTTATTATTGTGATCCTCATAATCGTATCCGTTTTCATTCTGCTCTGTATTTTCAGAATAACTACCTTTTTGACTCTTCAAGGAAAATGTAAGAAATTTCGTTACTTTGCAATACGAATAAAAATTTTCGAGTTTTTGTGGCAGAGAAAAGAAAAGACCTGTTCAGATGGAAGACAAGAAAGCATTTCAATGAGCGCTCTTATCTTATACGAGTCTATACTCCAGAGCTTAAAGCGTGGACGATATAATGAAAAGAAATTTATAACATAAAAGTGCTATTCTTGAATTCAACAACAATTGTATGACATTTTCAATATACTTTGGAGTGCTTGAGGCAATCAGCTAAAAAGCAAATGCCCATTTCGTGGCACTTAAATTGGCGTAGCGCATAATTAATTAACCATTGTTTTTGGTGACCAAAAAGGGCTCACAGCAACAAAATTAATGTGTTCACATTTTGTTTTGGGTGTGTCTGCTTTTAGGCTCATTTTCATTGTTGCTGTATTCTAAATATTTAACACGGCGCAAATGAAATTCTTATTAAGCCTGCAACAAGGAGGCGAGTGCCAAGTGCTCAATTGAGAGCAACAGCAGGAGCAGGACGGCCAAAGGACCTGCTGAAATACGAGATGAAGTCACTGCAGCCACTGGGCGCTGCCCGCTGACTGTGCAAATTGCAAGTTCCATTGATTTTCGTCACACACTTGGGCTGTGTGTGTTGCATCTTTATCCGTATCCTTGGCACGACAGCCATGCCACGGCTGCATTTTTAATGCGCATTGCAGTCACCCGGGTCAACCAAATATTTAATAAAAATTTCTTAAATGCGCATACGCCGCATGCAACCTGCCCAAGAATACAGCTCGATGCTTTCATATGTTTAACGATTTCTCTTTAATAATCCAAAAATGCAATAAATACATGTTTACATAATGAAATGTGCATGTACTATTACTGCAATTTTAAAGTAGAATTTATATACAACAAAAATCTATATAAATTTGTAATTACTTGAAATTTGAATGATTTTAAAGAGATAAAGAACACGGAATGATTGAATTGTGTTTTAATTAATTGGTTTGCATATATTTATAAACTTAGATGTGCAAGCAAATGTGAATCATTCATTTTGTTTTGTTATGTTATCTTAAGGTTATTTCCAAAACATCTACCATTATTTGAATGTCTGACTCTGCTTGGCAGTCGACCAATTACTGAGTCCTTTGGCGCTGTTCTCTGCGTGCCATCAACGCTGTGTTGGCAGCACGCATTGTAAAGTAGTAGACAAACTCGATGGCGCTAAGGATGCTGGCGCCAAGGAAGAGGCCCAGAATGCCACCAATGGATACAACGACATCCAGATTGGTGCGCAGCACCTGGCGGCGATATTGATCTGTGGGCCAAATTGGCATCACCAGTGTTACATTAACATCTCGCTGTCGTTTAGTTTTGCTGAACGATTTTGATAGTTTGCATACAAAAGATATTCAGCTAAAGTTGAAGTGAACTCACCCGTTCTGATCCTCATATATGGCTTTCAGATCACCTTCCGTGCAGGACGGCAGGCAATGGCAACTAAACGTTGGAGAATTGATGCGAAACAGTCGTTTGACATCCTGCTTGACCATGGATGCACTCTCCAGACACAGGTAGCCCGAGTAGTCACAGTCGGGAAAGCGTGCATTCTCGTCCGGCGTCAAGTTGTAAATGGAGCAGTTGCACAGCTGCATTTGATACAAGCGGGTGCAGTCGCTGATGCAGGCACTGAAACTGTACGCCTTGTACATGCTCCACGGCTGCACCTCGTCCGGAAAGTAGCAGTCGCGAGCGGCCACTGGAATATCCCTCATGTTCGCATCGTTCACCATGTCCTCCTTGTGGAACTGCAGCGTCTTGTGCTGCCCCTCGAGGACGATGAGGCCCACCGATGGCAGTGGCTGATTCGTGACATCCTCCTCATTCCGCACGCTCACCTGTACCGCGCGCATCAGGTTTAATTGCAGCTCGGGGTGGCTGCCACGATCCAACAAGGCTGGCAGCCAATGCTTCGAGTCGGGATTGTTGTTCTGCAGCGAGTTGAGAAGGAAGCAGCGCCCGAAAGGCGTCAGCATGGGCCGAAAGTAGTTGCAGCAGTCGAAGGTTTGATGTGACAGCTTGCAGCTGATAAACAGATCCGAGCAATTGAAGCCAAACTGCGGGAAACAGAGAGAGAGAGAGCGAAAGAGAGAGAGCGACTGTTATCAAAAGCTTGCTTACATAAAATTGTGCAACTAAATTGGTTTTGTTGTAGTTTAAAAAAGAAAATTAACATATTTAATTCTATTCTATGATTACAGAATATGTTTGGCATTAATTTGCACATATATAGAAACCAATAAGAAACATATTATTTTCTGAAACCTACCCTTGTGGCAATCTTCCTATAACTGTCTTTGGGGCACTTTGCGCACGTTTCACATTTCTCGTAGGGATTGCAGCGAGTAAACATGCCCGTGGTATACTGATAGGGAAACAGTATAAAGGATATATACGACTCGACCTCCCAGTTGTAGGGTCCATTTAGATCCGTGCCCAAGCTGTAAGCGATTCGCAGTATATCTATACATAATATAAGTATAAGCTCGCATACCTGGCCACAAAATCCTCCACCTCTTTGGCGAAGTCGGTCTTGAAGCGCACCTCGCAAACACTTATCGATGGAAACTTCAGCAATGAAAACGGCGATAGACTCTCGTGGACAATGCTAACAGCACGTGAGGTGAAGTCCCGCTGGTACTGATCGATCAGATGATAAACGCCGAAGGTCGACGCAATTATGCAAATGAGCCAAAAAATGCGCTCAGTCGGATGCAAACTATAAGCACTAGATAAGTCAAATGCATATCGTGTGGTGTAAGCCTGACTTACTTATGATTGGCTATATAGGAAAAGCCTGCCAAGCTGCAATTTTGGCAGTAATCCTTTAAATAGTTCACGAATCTCCAGCCCAATGACTGAGCTTTGATTTTCTCGTGCGCCAATGGTTTTGTCATTGTTTCATGTGTCGATCGGCCGCTGACTGAATAGACCTGTCACACTGTGCCACATTTTATATAAATGAAAGTATCCTGCCGTATCCTGGGCCTTAATTGCTTGCTCGCCTGCTTGTTCCGCCCATTTGGCCTTGGTCACCGTCTCTGGCTCTGGTTTGGAACTGGCTGTTTTGACTGGTTCGCTGCATGCTTAAAGCTCTTAATTGGTATTTGCTTTGTGCAGGTGTGGCAATAAGGATTTAAATCCACTCGCACACACACACACACACGCACACGCACACACACACATACAGCTCACACGTTCGTGTATACATGTGCATTTAAATGCATGCTTTTGAGGCTCACTAAATTGTTAATTTATGAGTGGGTCTGAGTGGGCTAAATACAGGCGACACATGCGTCAACTTGCCACTTAACAGCTTAAAATATCAGCTTGTATAGTACTTTGTTAAGCTACACATTGACATGACAGTTTAGAAATAAAATTAATAGAGTAATTTGATCTTAAATAAAAAAAAAGGAGAAAACTTAAAAACATTGTTCTAAGTGCTATTAATATTAAAATGCTGTACATGCTTCCAAAATGGGTTTCAGCTTTTGTATTTCATTAAATTTTGAAAAGTTAAATAAATAATGCAGGAACATTTTTATTTATTTATTTTAAATAACTAACTCTGCATTTTTAGATTAATTTCCACAATATTATTGATATATTTTTTTTGGAAAACATACCTTGTTCATGGAACTAACTGCACCGAAAATATAACTTTACAACATTTTGTAGTTGTAATTATAACAATAATAATTATATAAGCTTTGATTCCGTAGTCAAAATGCTTGTGTATTTTTGTCACCTGTGTCACGTTTCAGGGCCATAATTCGTAAGGTTTTTAGTGCCAGTAGCGCCACAAAACGACTGCTCAATTACAGCCGGCTGGCAGGTTTGCAGTAGCAAATGCAGCAAGTTATTAGGCAAACTGAGTGAATAGGCGACCCGTTCACACCAAACACACAAACACCCTAACACCCACACACACACACACACACACACACACACACACACACGGACACACAGACACACATGAACTCGAGACTCGAACTGAAACACTCATGTCGACATGTTTTTGGCGCTGAGAACCTCAGCGGTAAATTAGAATTATGCAATTACGACTCATTTGCGTAGTTTGCTGGCTGCTGAAAAACACTTAAAAACAATTAGAGTGCTTATTGAAATTTGAAACGCTGCCTGGCTGACACAACGGGCAGAATGCAACATGCAACAAGCTCCATGCAACACTAATGCAAGCATTTTAATTATTTATGTGCCCAAACATGCAGTTAAATTGTTTTGGTAATCACAGCCAGCCAATAACAATGCAGCCATATCGTATTATTACCAACACCCACGCAGCATTTAATTTCTCCCATTGGATATTTTTCCTCTACCTAAAAAAAGAAAACGATTTGAGGTATTTGTTGGTCGGTTGCAACTGGAAGGGTTTGAATTTATCGCCGTACGAGCTAAGAATTTTCGTTTCAATTGTTAGCAGCGCGTGTGAAAAATGGAAAATGTAATTATTGTTGATAAAAGCTTCAATTTAAAAGCTAACACACAACTATAAGAATTGAAAAACTAAATGGCAGCCTTAAGATCTTAAAGTGTATGTACTATTTTAATTGACTTCTTGTTTTTTTTTTCAAGGCTCATTCCGAAATAGCTCTCAAAATATTTCTCAAACATTACTCTGCAAATCTGCAATGGACAGCTCAATAATTCGATTAACCAATATGTGGACCCAGCCTGCACTCAGCTATATATATATATATATATATATTCCATAAAAATATTTGTGCACTCGAAGTAACTGGGTTTTTATTTTTATGGAAGTGCGACAGAAGTCGCGTCGAGTGTCCAATAAAGTTGTTAAATGCTTTTATTATTTTATTTTTTATTTGTTCAATTGTTGTTGCACATTGTTGAAGCTGCCAAAACGAGACATTCAAATAACGACAAAAGCGAAATATTTATGTAACAATAAATAAAAAGCTTAATAAATAAATTGCAACAATTTGTGAAATATGCTGTTAAAAATGATTTCGTTCGTTAACGTTTAAAATGAAGCATGTCAATAACACAATGCTGAATTGCCGGTAGTAAATACATAGTTATTCTAGCAAACAACATTTAATTGAATGGTGAACCAACATTATATTGTATTTAATATTATTTTATTCAAACGCTGCGCAATCGGGATACGTTGTTAATTAGTTATTTATTTATTGTGGACATGAATGTAACAAGCTTTCGCTTCAGCTTCTCTTCATTTATGATTCAACAATTTCATCGAAAATCCCCTACAAATATTGATCAATTGTATAGGGTGCGATCTTGATAGTTATTCAGAAACAGAATACCCCCAAGCAATTTGTCCAAATTCAGCTATGTGGCTACCAAAAGTGCTTTTGCATTTTTTGTGAAATATTTGTCACTTGGAAACGAGTTTGTTATGTTGTTGTTGTTATTGTTGTTGTTGTTGCGACCACCTACGCAGGCAGACATGAATCGAGAGAGTTTCGCTGCACTTTCCGGTGTGGTTTGGTGTGGTGCGGTGCGGTGGGGCGGGGCAGCAAGAGCGGGTCACATTTTTGGCTGTTGTTTTTGAAGTCAGTTTCTGTTTTGTTTATTTGCATTTGCATGTGGAAGCTCGATGCGTGGCACCAGCAATTTTGCAGGTGTATCGATAAAATGTCAAGCGGAATAGCAGCCGCAACAACAACGTTTGACAACAACAGACGACAAGGCAATTTAAATACTAACATGTGTATGAATAGAGGTAGCAAGCCGCCAACTGGGATTTGTTGGAGCAGGGGAATATTGAGGGGGCCTGTGGTTTCTGCTGATGTCGACACACAATTAACTTTAAAATACTCCAAGCCATGTAAAGTGTCAATTAGTTGGCATCAGCTAAGCGCCGTGCATACGAAATTAAATAACTGAAGTCAAGAAATACTATTTACTATTTACATTTTGCATGTGCGTTGAACAACCGGAGTTATTTGATGTTAGTCACAGATTCATAGATTATATTTCAATTAAATCAAATTCTTGAAATATATATCTGAAAAGCATAAGTTCAGGGCCACTGGAATATCAAATTATATATTTGCAAGTCGAAATGCTACTTTAATTTATTCTCATAGATTCCGTTAACATCGAATACGTGCCTTATAAGCGAATACAGCCGGTGCACAAATTAAAAAAGTTTTCGAGAAACAACCCAACGCAAATCCTTGCAACTCATGGCTCATTAAAACTAATGTTCATTCTGTGCCCCTCGGCGCTGAACTCACATAATTTGCAAAACATTTCAACTAAAAATGAAATTGATTTTGGCCAAGCGAAACTAACCAAAAAAGGGCAGCCACAATAAACAAAATCGAGAATCAATAAAAATCAAAATGATATAGGTAAAACATGAATGCCCAAATATAATATGCAGCCACAAACAATAAACGTGGCCAACAAAAACAACAAATAACAAATGAAATATCTCTGGAAAAAAAACATAACAACAACAACAAAAAGTCGTGTTCAAGTGCCACGTTTTGTCGTCTACGCGACGGGCGGCAGCGCCTGCCAACTGTTGTTTTGCTAGGGCCATGCCCCTTGGCACTCAAACCCCACCGCCCACCCCTCCCCACCAACCATGCCCCATGCCCCACCATACCCACCTTTGGTGGCCGCCTGACATGCTTGTGCAAACAAAATGTGGTTGTTGTTTGTGTTTTTACATGTGCTGACAATATTGCAACAATGTCGTTCAACGTACAACAAACAAATGCCAAAAACCAACCAAACACTATTACAACAACAATGCCAACAAGAGTGCTAGAGTCAGTCCAACCAGCAGATACCCTACACAGTTCTAGCATACACTGGAGACTCCATATTTTTCTTTAGAAACCAATTTTTAAGTAGATTCGGCGTTTATTGTTCATTTGTCATATAAAACGCTTAAGCGCTGTCTTTGTAATTCACATATCAAACATGTTGTCTTTGAGCTTTCTGAAGATTTGAGTAAGGTACCCTATGTGCTTAGTACGATTTGATATCTCTTACTTTACGAATCTTCAAAGTTGATGGTCAGAATGCGATATGTAATCCAAAATATGGATTCGGACGTGCCATCTTCAACTGATTGATGTCATTGCATGAACACATTCTAAAAGACTACAGGGTATTGCAAGTACAATGAGCATTATGACAGGGCCTGCTGTCAGCGGCACGTAAACAATTGCCAGCCCAAATGGGCGCTACTCGAGGGCTCGGCTAGGATTCGAGGTAGGAACCAGTTTGCATACTGGCTGTGGCAAATTGAGTACGGCTTTAAGCATTAAAGCAGTGTCGACAAAGACAAGAAAGCAGTGCTGAGGCAATAAAAGCCCAATAACAATGCAATAATCATAACAATAACAACTGCAAACCAGCAAGGATGGCCACAATGTTGCTGCGGCAACACAGCGGCAACAGTTGCTGGCAATATCAGCGATAAAAGTTGTAACAATTATCATTTGAAAGTGCATTGTTACAGTTGTCAGTAGCGGCGCTCAAGTGGCTGCCACAACAGCAGCGGCAACAACAATGCAGGACACGACAACAACAGCAACAGCAACAGCAGCTCGTGCCGGCAACAACAACATCAGCAACAACAGCAGCAACATCAGCAACAACAGCAGCAGCAGCAGCAGCAAACAACTTGTCGACGTCAGCGCTGGGAAAATTAATATGCAGAAACTGCTGCAATTGCAATTTGTTGTAAGCGCTTGAAGAAACAATGAGACGAAGAAATATTTTCCATATTGTGGCATAAATTTCCATGATTGTCGCTGAAGAATATCAATTAGCTTGCCGGCAAACGCGTATTTCTATGGCTTGCTTTGGGGCTTTGCTTTGGGGCCCATTGTCAAATGTGGAGCAGGCGCACATAATGAGTTATAGAATTGTCATTCACATGCGATTATATTGAATGAATTATTAGCTAAGCCAATGATGCATTTCAGCAGTCGCTTCGTGAATAACAAAACGCGTATTATCGATTTGAGTGATTAATGAGTAGCGCTGACAGCCATCGAAAGTAATAAACAATTCGAAAATCCAAATCTTGAGTACAAGAAGCTTGCATTATCTTATTCTTGTTGCTAACAATAAGATTCCCTTTACATAATAACTGGTTGTAGCTGCAAGTTCGAATAGTGGGTCTCTTTGTGATGTTGCCAGAGTTGCCGCAGCAATTAAAGCAATTAGCTGGATAACGAAAATCCGAAACTGTTGTGCGTTTTAATATTGCAGCCACATAAATCTTTTCATTAAAGTTCAATTAATCAGGAGCTTCCTGTCATAGCGCATAAATCTCATAACGCACAAAGTGCAGCCACAGACTACGGCTAGAGATACAATTACCAGGCAGTCAAGGACACACACACGCTCACACACACACACACACACACACAGAGAGAGAATGAGAGAGAGAGGGGGCGCTCAGCCATTCGAGTTATTTGTCACCATTTTGGGGGCAGAACATACAGGCCAAACAAATGTGCAATGTGTTGTACTTACAATGAAATTTGCCACGCCTACAGCTTACAACACAGCGTTAGCTGCACCACCCAAGCCACCCGCTCAGCAGAGACAGGTAATAAAAGCGTCTGCCTGCAAATATTTGCATGAGAGTTGAGCGCGTGAAAGGCACGAACAAAATGGAAGACAACAGGAAATTCGATTAGATTCGATTGTAGCTTGTACAGTTTATTATCAAAACAATTTAGAGTGCTCTAGTCAGGAGATACCCTGAACCCAGTCCTTACATTCAGACTAATCTATCAGTGTGTATAAATGTAATGGAAAGTAAAACCTTAAATATCTTCTGTGTTTATTGTCTGATCTTTCTGAAATTTTTAGGACATTACACAGGCTATAAAATGTGTGACCAAATCAAATTGCAAGGTCATAACTTTTCAACTTTTGGGGGGATTGTGGGGTGGTATCCAAAAAGTGAAATTTTTATAATATGTGTATGATATTCCAGATTATACAAGCCCAATTTATGGCCAAAAAACACTGGTCCAAAATTGAAATTTATCGATAACTTTGAAACGGGACGAGTTATCGATAAAATGAAAGAAACTTGTACTGTCCCGGGACTACGAGAACTTATATTCCAAATATGAAGTCTCTAGTTGTTATAGTCTCTAATATCTGCGTGTTCATACAGACGGACAAAAGACGGACAGACAGACAGACGGATAGACAGACAGACAGACAGACGGACATGGCTAGATCGACTCGGCTGTTGATACTGATCAAGAATATATATATTATATTATATTATATGGTCGGAGATGCTTCCTGTTGCCTGTTACATACTTCTGCACAAAACCATAATACCCTTTTACCCATTTTTAATGGGTTCAGGGTATAATAAAAAAACTGAAAAACTTACCAGATAGCAAGTCTCTATTAATGTATATGCATAGCCTTATTCACCACAACAGATTTATGCATCATCAGCCTTGCTATATACTATATACTTATCAATCCGTCCTTGGCTTATGTGTGATAAGTAGCACTTAAGGCGAGATTTGCCACTTGCTGCATTTGTCAAGTAGTGCAGTTCGTGTCACGCTCGCATGCCCATCTCTAGTTAACACACACTGCAGCTAGCCCGAGTAGATGGAGAAGCAATAGCAGCAGTGTCCGGAGCATCGCTGGCCTGACCACCAAGTGCTTCCACTCTGATTACATTTTCAGCAATCCAAACAAGGGACAAGGCACCCAAGTCCGTGGTCAGGTGCAATGCACGACAGAGGCGTGGCCGAGGACCAACTGAGGGGCGTATTTGTGTTTCAGCTGGGCAATTAACAAGCAATAAAAGCAAGCAGCAGACAGCAGGCAGCGTTGATAAATGTTTTGTCGCTTAACAAAAGTGGCAGGCATGCAATTAACCAAATAGATTTCGCAACGCCCAATTGAATTTAACTGCTGCTGTTGCTGCTGCTGCTGAAGTATTGAGCCTGATTGAAGGCACTGAGCTTGAGTTGGCTAAAGTTGGAGGCACGTCTTTTGCCTGAACTTTTGCCAAAAAGTAAGTTCAATGCGCTTGCACTTTGCATGCCAAATGCGGCAATCAACACCTGAACAGCTTACCGACCGCTTGTTCTGACTTTTATGAATGGAAACTGAGTCAGCATGCAGCCAGCGACTGCGTGGGTGGTCGCCCAACACGAAATGCAAATTAAGAAGCCAAAGCCAAAGCCAAAATGCAAGTGCACAAAAAGTGTTACACGACTTCTTGCGAGCGCATTCATTGACTGCAAATCGAAACGTGCGCCGGCCAACGCCAACGCCAACGTCCACGTCAAAGTTAACGTTAGCTGCAACGTCAAAGGCAACGCCAACGCCAACGCCAACACCAAAGCCAAAGCCATTGACAATTACCAGCTGCTGGTTGCCTGACTGCCTCACTGCCTCACTGGTTGACTGCCTGGGTGCCTGGGTGCTTGGCAAGGTTATGGCCCAGAGTCGCGCAAATATTTGGCATGCCAAACGACAAAAAATACCATTGCATTACGCATACGCAACGTACGCCCTGGCAAATTCAAACAAAGGAAATTACTGAGTGTGAAAAATAAATTGAAATATGCAGACCAAGCGGCTTACTTATGACGAATCCACAATGCACAGTGGTTATTGAGTGAAAAGAAACTCCTGAGATATTTTTAAGCAAATGTAAAAAGTTTCCCGTTAGACAATACATAAGCTAATCTCGTTAGATTAGATATCACATTAAATAATCATTAATTAGATTATGGTTGTTCGTCCTTATATTGATAAGAAACATAAAGCAGTCATATTCTGGTGTTTAAACTTAAAATTCTTCCTCTTCCTAAACTTAAAATAATCAGTCTTTAAAAATTGTTGCTTGAAATATAAAATTAATCTGAAAAGATGTAAGAAATTAAGTGAATAACTTAAAATTCGTAGACTTTAAAAATTGTTACTCGAAATTGAGAATAAAATCTGAAAAGATGTAGGAATTTAAGTCAATAACTTACAATTCTCAGACTTCAAAAATTGTTACTCGAAATTAAAAATAAAATCTGAAAAGTTGTAAGAATTTAAGTCAATAACTTAAAATTCTCAGACATTAAAAATTGTTACTCGAAATTCAGAATAAAATCTGAAAAGATGTAAGAATTCAAGTCAATAATTTAAGTCAATAAGAATTTAAGTCAATTACTTAAAATTCTCAGACTTTAAAAATTGTTACTCAAAATTGAGAATAAAATCTGACAAGATGTACAATAAAGTTGCAATTGATTTTTAGTGACATTTATAACAATGGTTCTGCCATAACCACTGTGCGTAAGTGGCAATACCATTTTGTTTACAGACACCCCACAGTTTAAAATAATTGCCACCGGGTGGCATGCCACCACACACAGACAACGACAACGAGCGTCGCAGCACCCCATAAATGTTGTGCTCCAATGCGCTCCGATGGGAATCTTGAATGGCCATCGCCGCTAAATGTCACACGCATATAAGCGGAATTATGACAAGCATTTTAACGACTGCTACCGATATGCGCCTGGGCGATATGGCAACTCTGGCTGCCCTGGCTGCCGTGGCTGCCCTCTCCTGCCAGCACATAAAAAGCAACGCGAAATTGAAACCCAAACAACACAGTCTGCCTGAAATGAAAACGCGACAAACGCATGGCCGATGTACGTGAGATTGCGCCTCTGTTAATTGGCAGAAATTGGCCAAACTTTCCAAAAGCCAGCCTGTCGGCAGAGGGAGGATGTGCTGGAGGTGGCCGTGCAACATCTCCGTCATGTACATAAGTATTTATGCGATAATGCGTAAATTTTAATGAAAAAGCCAAAAACGAAAAGAATGAACGAAGCAAAACATTTGCTTTGCGGCTCGTAAAGTATGACGGCGCCCGAGGAGGGACATCCTCGGCACAAGGACAACTGAGCTGTGCAATCGCCTGAAAGTTGATTTAATGAAGATTTCACAAAATGGCGACGCCGTCAAGTGTCTGACATGTGGAAATCTGCGAATTTATGTGCTCCGCACGTGCGCAGCGGTCTAGTCATGAGGTTTAAGCGCCTTCCTGTGCGGCTTTAATTGAGTGTATTCAGCGCCAAATTGAAGCCGAAGAGCTGTCAAATGAGGCAAACGGAAAGGAACAGAAGGAAGCTCCAATATTAATTATATTTAAGCTAAACGAGAAAGAAATCTAAGACATCAGCTAAGACTAGACGAGCCCGCTAATCCGCTGCTTTTTAATAAAAGATGATAAAAAGTGTGAAAAATACGACGAAACATATATTGAAACTGAAACTACACTAACTTTGTCAAAACTTATCAGATTTTTGTTCCAGAGGCAGTTTTCATCATGGTTTGGCATCTATAAGAATTCTGCATTTAAGTTTTAAGCATTTTCGATTTTTAAATTTGTAATAAACACAAGCCAAAACAACAACTAGATATTCCTTAGAAATGCCTTTGAAACATCTAAAAGTCTTATAACTTGGTCAAACTAGATCAGATTTTGGTTCCCGAGGTATCATGGTTTGGCATCTATAAGACTTCTGCATTTAAGTTGTAGGCAATTTCGAATTTTGGATTTTATATAATAAATAATAATAACTTTGTCAAAACTGATCTGATTTTTCGATTCCGAGGCAGTTTTGATCTCGTCTTGTCATCTTTATTGAATATGAAGCATTCACACATTTATATTTTTTATTTGTAAGCATCATAGTAAGGATGCTTAGTCCTTTGAAATAATTATGTGTTGCTTTTGATTATTTGAGCTCTGCATTCAATCTGTCAATCCATTATAAATGCAGTCCATCTTCATCAATTATGTTTGCATTTGTTAGCATGCAATTAAACAGCTCCTTTACAAACTCGTTGAATCACAATGAACAATGCCCTGCTACAACACGACCACACACAAGCTTTTTCACGCCAAGAAATGCCACAACAAACACCCAAAATAACATGCAACAAGCGAACAAGCGAACAAACAACAAACAACAAACAGTGTTGCATAATTATGCAATATGGTTATGAGTTGAGCTTGGCTGGCAGGCAGCCCGTGGATTGTGCCGCCAATCTTAGGCGAGTTAACGGCTGATTTGGCTTTTTTCTCGATTGCCACAAATCCTTTTTTAGGCAAATTCAGCGCGAGAGAAAAAAACAAAACAAAAAACACACACACAAGACAAAACCAAACAACACGACGCAAAATTATGAACGTGATTAATTCATAGATGGTGGCGCTTAGCCATTGTTTTGGTCATGTTAAATGCATTGCACGATCCACGAAGCGGGGTCCAAAAGACCCGAGGGGCCAACCATGTCGAGCTGGCCCCACCGCTGACATCGCACCAACTGAACTCTGGCCAAAAGCTAAATATGATTATG
Source organism: Drosophila flavopinicola (assembly GCA_035042425.1). Lineage (NCBI taxonomy): Eukaryota > Metazoa > Arthropoda > Insecta > Diptera > Drosophilidae > Drosophila > Drosophila flavopinicola. The sequence continues at coordinate 7,217 of JAWNLL010000242.1, read as the reverse complement.
TGCGCTCGATTTAATCTCCGTCGATTTATAAGCACCACCTCCGAACCCCTCCGGGCCAGACCAGGACCAGGCGCAAAGACGTTGCCATACTCGTCCACAGACTACCATTTTTTTTTTTTAATAATTTTCCTATTGATTTTTACAAACGACAACGCAATAGCCCAGCTAGCCAGTAAGCCAGCTAGCCAGCCAACATATGTGACCAGTTGCTGTGGCTGCCAAGCACATTAAAAATGAAGAGATTTTCCTTGAAAATTATGCCACAATGCTGGTGTGTGTGTATTATTTTGGTCAAAACGACTTTGTGCTCAAAATTGCAAACCAAAAACGCAAAAAAAACAGAGAAGAGAAGAGAAGAAAAAATGCCACGCAGCAACAGCGTGAGTAAGTCAGACAGACACCCACTTTTATGATACTCGCACTCGCACTCGCACTTCAGGCGGCTGCTGCAAGTAAGTAGTTGGCGGATTACACACAGACTGATAAAGAGTCGACAACGACAGCGGCAAAGACGACAAAAAATTGGCTACTTAATTTGGTAATAACAATAATTACGCCTGACTGACTAAACGTTGACCAGCGGCATCATTGACTGACCAAGAGCAACAACAAAAAAAGAAACGCGCCAATTTAATATTGCCGTTAAGAGTAGCCAATTGACGGTTCATTGAATGCCCTGAGTAGTTTTGGGCACTTTGAAAGTTAAGTCTACTGTAATGAAATAGTTATCTAATAAGAGCATGAGCCAGTTGTAACTGTACTCCCCGGCTTAGCTTTAGAAGGGTAATTGAATTAGGTTGACTTACAAATATAGTTGAAAAAGTGTAGAGTATAAAATTAGAAATATTATTAACGAATATCTTTGCAAATTGAAATCGGATGATAAACTTAGATAATAGAATGTGCTTAGAATGTAAATAATATGTGTATATGTATTTAAATAAGTCAATATTTATTCAATAAGCTCAATAATCGCATCATCTAAGTCGATTTACATGATATATTAAGCAATAATATTATTAGGATGTCTTTCTAACTCACTTATTTCTACACAATGTGTATCACAATAAGATCTTTAAGCATGAAATAAATAACATTTTTATTTACTTTGTATTTATTTCTTAGAGCATTCATATGTCAACTAGCTGCCAATTTGCTGCAGTTTTGTGTGCACCGCGCTTTTCAATTAAAACGTTTAAAGATAATCAATTAATATTTTTTAAGCTACTGTGACAGCGCTGCTGCTGCTGCTGCTGTTGGAGCTGTTGGAGCTATTGGAGCTGTTGGAGCTGTTGGTGCTGAGTCAGCGCCACGCTCAATTAGGTGCAAAGACATTTTGAGCAGGCATCGGGCTGTTGCGAAGATTTACAGTAGATTTATTGGCTAGACTATCGGCCAGTGCGACGAGCTAGTAGTTAGCAGTGTCTGGCCTAATTGGCGACTCAGCTGGCGCTCGAAGCTCGGCGCTTGAATATTGATACTGCTGTTTGACTGCAAAAAGTGTGTTGACTCACTCACACATGCACATCCAGAGCAATCGAATTGAATCCAATCTGATCCAAACTGCACATTGCCGCTGTCTGATATTTATCGAATTTAATTTCGATGCTGCTCGAAGCCGACGCTGACTATTTTTGGCAAATTTTTCACATTCGAGACTCATAATTCGTGCGATAATTTACACAAAATTAGGCAAGTGTCTCGCCAGCGATCCTTTTAAAGCAACTCAACTCAACTCAGCACAACACAACAACAAATTCAGTTTCATGAAAAATACATACAAACAAAAAACAAAAAAACAATTAAATGAATACAGAGCAGCATTCGTTGCGTTTCTCACGCCAATTAGAATTATAGTCGTATGAGTAATATTTTCTTTGCAACTGCAAAATAATTGGACTGCGAAAAAGAAGAGAAATATTTCCAAAAGTTGTTATTTTTTAATATTCAATTTATGCCGTGTAAATTGCCCCCCCAACGATGCTGCCTTATAATTTCCTACACAAAGTTGCAGCAGCCACCAGATAGCAGGAAAACCTAGATACTAGATTGGCAGCGCAGCGAACAATTTGTGCTAACAAAACTTTTTCCATAAAATGTGCGTGTGACAGCCATAAAAAAGAGCAGCGAGAGAAATTCTCGTTGCGGCTAAAATATAATTAATGGGAGTCTAGTTTATCCGGCGTTCTTTTTTCTTATGACCGCGTCCAGATTGCTCTCTAACCTGCTGCTATCAAGAAACAAGTATTTTAAATGAAAAGCGACCGCACTCGCTCTCGCACCCCCGCCTTAACAAAGAAAGCAATTAAAAGTCCAATTAGACTATCATTAAGCTGAGGCCATGGCGGTCAACAATTAGGAAGTGATCAACGCCAAAGGTGCTGCCAAATTTAGAAGACGTAAATTACAGACAAATTCAGTACGCAACATTAAGATTTCAAACGGTCTATTAATGAACTCATAAATCCTTAGAAGGCTAACAATATAGATTAAGAATCATTTTGATAAGGACTAATTACTTAACATAGTCGATTCAAAAAAGCAAACTTTGGTGTGCAGTAATAGCAGTCAAGAAATGTATAACTTATTAAAGTAAGGTCTAAAGTGAGTGAGTTATTTCGATTTCATTTCTATACTTACTTCGTTTTCCGTTTATTTGCAGGCAACTGTGTTTTGCTTTTCAAACTTTTCATATGGCATAGTTTTTGTTGTCTGGACACAAAAAAGATATAACATTTTTGTTTTGAGAATATTTTGTATTTGGTGATTGATAATAGTAATCGAAATTTGGTGTGACAAAATGACCACTTACTTCTACTATCCGAATCGCGAGTGTCAGGAGGAGCTGTCCTGCATTGCCAAGGCGCTCGTTGCTCCTGGCAAGGGCATCATCAACGCAGACGAATCGATTGCATCGATGGGCAAGCGATTCCAATTGATTGGTGTGGAGAACACCGAAGAGAATCGTCGTCTATATCGCCAGGTGCTCTTCACCACTGATCCCAAGCTATCGGAAAACATATCGGGCATAATCTTATTCCACGAGACGCTCTATCAGAAGACCGACGGCGGTGCACCCTTTGCTGAGGTGCTACGCAAAAAAGGCATCATTCCGGGCATTAAGGTGGACAAGAATGCGGTGCCGCTGTATTGCTCCAGTGACGAATTCACCACCCAGGGCCTGGACGACCTCCATCTACGCTGTGCCCAATACAAACGAGACGGCTGCGACTTTGCCAAGTGGCGTTCGGTGCTCAAAATCGATAAGAACACCCCATCGTATCAGGCCATCATGGAGAATGCCAATGTCCTGGCCCGCTATGCCTCCATTTGTCAATCGCAGCGAATGGTGCCCATACTGGAGCCCGAGGTGCTGCTGCACGGTGATCACGACCTGGATCGATGTCAGAAGGTTACCGAAACCGTGTTGTCCGCCGTCTTCAAGTCCCTCCACGATCACCATGTCTACCTCGAAGGTATTCTGCTCCGACCCAACATGGTGACTGCTGGTCAGAGTAGCAACAAAAACAATACGCCCGGCGAGATTGGTATGGCCACCATTTTGGCGCTACGCCGCACTGTGCCACCTGCGGTGCCTGGTAAGTGATCCGGATTGAGCTGAAGATCACTCCTATATCTACATGTATCAACATCCTGCAGGCATTATGTTCCTGTCTGGCGGCATGGCCGAGGAGGAGGCCTCGGTCAATTTGAATGCCACCAACAATGTGCCACTTTGCAAGCCCTGGGCTCTGACCTTCTCCTTTGGTCGTGCCATGCAGGCTTCGGCACTGCGCTCCTGGGGCGGCAAGAAGGACAATGTTCTTACGGCCCAAAGCGAACTCATAAAACGCGCCAAGGTAAGATGTCGACTTTATCCCGGCATTCGGGCACCCTTGAGGTAATTTCCCTTTGCTTATTACTTTTGTATTGCTGTAAATTTACCAGACAATTTCAAAGAGGTAAACTAATAACAGTAAGTAAGTCTAAGAGAATTCGAAATACTGTAGGTCGAGGTTTCAAATACCTTTTTGAGTAACGTTTTGATCAGATGAAAAAATTAATTTGAAATTTAGTTTAAAATGAGATAAATGAGATAAATTTATATAATCTCTTTTAAATCATCTAAGCAATAAGTAGAAATATAAATTCAAATAATATCTAAGGGCTTTTAAGAAACTTACAATATATAGTATTGTGTTAAATGAGAGGAATAACAAAATTATTTTCAAACATGGATTAAACTTAAATGTAGAAGATAAGCAGAGGAAAAACCATGAACAAATTGAAGATGATGCTTCTCCACTTATTTACGCTGATATTTGTTGAATTTTTAAAAATATTCATATGCCTAATTTAGAATTGGTAAATACTAGCTAATTTGTACTTTTCCGTACAGGCTAACAGTTTGGCGAGCATTGGCAAATATGTACCTGGGTCTATTGAAGGCTCGGCCGGAAGTGAAAAGTTGATGTTGAGTGAATATGAAGTGTGAGCTCCTGTCGGGATGAAAGTCAATGACAATCAAGTGCCAACAGCAGCGAGCAGATCATGTGGAAGTTACAATTTATAATCGACATAAACATATGGTAAATACAAATGTGCATTAAACAGCATTTCAGGCAAGTCGTTTGGCCAACTGCCCCACTGTGGCATCGATGGCAGCCACTTGGCCGCAGGCCGCAGGCCGCATGTTCGATGCTCGCGTCGAACGCTCGAACAGCTCGAAATATTGTTAACAAGCGTGCAAAAGAGCAAAGAGTAGTGGCAGCAGCAGCAGCAGCAGCAGCAGCAGCAACTGAAGCCCAACACGACTTCTGTTAACTGCAAAGTGTCGCATTAATCCACGGAGATTACCAGACATGGCCACATGGCCAACACGCAGCCAGCGTCATGTGGCGCTGCTGCACTGCAGCTTAATTAACGCAAACGCATGCCAAAAGCCAAGCCGAATCGAGCCAAGCCGCCAATCCAAATGGCTATGAGCATGTAAAGCAGCTGGCCAAGTATTCAACTTAATCAGCCGCTTCACTCTTGCTTGCTGGCTAGCTGTGCGTGTGTGTGCGTGTGTGTGCGTGTGTGTGTGCGTGTGTGTGTATTTGGCAGCTCGACTCTGGGCTCTGGCGTCAGTGTCATGTTGCTGGCAAATTAGTCAGACCCACATGCCCCCATTGGGCGTTGGGGGCTGAGGCGAGCAATAATTAAAATTAAAGCACTGACTAAGTTATGGACAACTTGCACTCCGATCACAGGCGCCCCCTACCCCCCAACCCCCACTCCCCACCCCCTCCCTCAAACTACCCCCACTTCTCTAGCCCGCTGGCACATAACACACACGCACAATTTTATTAATTTACTGCACACATCAGAAAGGGTATGACTGTCAGTCAGCTTATATCAGAGGACGCTCACATGAACATCATTGTATACCAATGATAAAACTGTATATTCACACAAGTTAATTAGTCGATTAATAAAATGTTGAATAATTAAAGCAAACATATTTAAATGAGGATTTATTGTAAGACTTCAAAAGGAATATTATACATAGTATAATATAATTTGTTTGTTTTTTATCTAAGGGCATCAGCGAGTCGTGCTTTGGCTTTGCACTTTCTTGCTTGTTTTCACCTGCTGCCTGCTGCCTGTCGTCTGTCGCCTGTGCGACAAGTGAGTTTTGTGGTTAATCCAATCGGCGTGGCCCAATCAGGCCAACGTGAGCAGCATGTCATGTTAATTGCGCCGCTATAAGCGCATGTGTGTATGAGAGAGTGTAAATTGCCATTATGCTCATGTTTGCTTAATATGTGGCACACACAGCCCACTGAGCAACAAGAAGCACGCAACGCGTCAAGCCAATTAAAGCCAAATTATAGCAGCGCTTTTTAATGATATGCAGCGTTCTGTACGCCACTCAACCCCCCCCCCTCCCATCCTCACCCAACCCCACCATCCACTCGCAACACGCCCCACTCAATAGCAAGCACTCAGTGGGGCATTCAATTTGGCGCTGAAGATTTATGGGCGTGCCCAACTGCTAATGTGGCAAGCACAAAGCCCAAGAATGATCAAGCCCACAGCTCGGCTGGCGGCACGCGTTTAAAGACCAGGCTGTAGAGTAGATCAAAGCAAGAGTGCCGACGACTTCGACCTGGTTAACGAGCTCTCGGACTCTTGGCTGCTGGCCATATGCCATAAGCGTTGCATGTTTGCCAATGCAAACAAATCGAGCGACAAGTGGGCGGCTAGTGGGCCACGCCCTCCAACGCTTCGATTGTAACTGGGACTGGGGCGACGACATTATTTAGAAATTTCCGGCTGGGACAGCTGGCGCCAAAGTTTTGACTCAGCGACGGCACAAATCACTCAGCTGTCAAACGCCTGTTGATTAATTTGGTGTTAATAAACGCTTTGGCCGGCAAATCCTGTACGAATCACAATCGCCAGTGCCAGTGCCAGAGCCAGTCTCAGACCCCGTCTCAGTCACAGTCCCAGTCCACGTCCACCAATTAATGTTTTGGCCAGCATTGCATTGGCCAACTGTCGCGACCAAACTTGGACATGGAGCGTGAAAACGTTTTGAAGCAGCAGCAGCAGCAGCAGCAGCAGCAGCTGAGGATGCGCCTTGTGTTAATTGAAAGTTTGACTGACCATATAAGCGAGGTAGCCAAAAAGTGACTCCCGCCTGAGTTCGATTTGGTTGTCTGCTGATAGCCAAAAAATAACTGGCTGCCAACAGCCATAAAAGGCCACACACGCGTCGCCAACTTACCTGCCTGGGAAACTGCCAACTGCCGACTGCCGACTGCCAACTGCCAACTGCCGACAGCAGACTCAGCAGCAGCAGCAGCAGCAGAATGGAGCCAGCTTCGCTTTCCTTCTGCCATATCATTTGCCCAAAGTAAGAGGTGTTTAAAATGCTAATTTGGACAATAGCAAATGGCAGGCCACCAAACTGAACTCAGTTTCAGATGTCGCCCCTCTGCGTTGCGGGCCAAGTTTTGTTACTTCTTTGCTTTTCGCTTGGCATAATAAAGTAAGATAGCAGAACTTTAAGTTTCACTCTTCAGCACGAACTGAATAATATGCTGTTTTAAGGCATTAAAGTCAAAATGTTTATATTCATGTACATATAGTCATTTCAGGAATCGAGACATCTTCAGCTGCAATGCTAAGGCATGAAATGGGGCAATATTCTAAAAAAGATTGAAAGCGAA